>CM066227.1:8615500-9856153 GCA_033675125.1 Athetis lepigone
GCATCAGTGGTGGTATTTGGGGAGCAGGCAGACTAAAGCCAAAGCATCGTCGGTTGTATTTGAAGTATTACTTGCCATGGGCAATCGCAACTGGAAATAATGCCAAGTTTTTACAAGGTAATTTTAGTATATAATAAAATTAAACTTGAACATGTTTAATTTCTGTTGAGGATTTGTTATCAAATAATAAGTGAAATGGTATAAATACTAACTTTTATAGCAACAAATTTATGTTTTAACGAAATCTCTTACAGGTATTTACTATGAGAAAAGATGGGACCAAGATATAAATGACTTTCATAAGGAAATGAATATTGTGAGACTAGTGTCAAATTAGCCTCATCAGTCTAGGGCCCGAGTCACACTGGAATGGCAGCGGCGGCTTCTTCTGACGCTGGCGGCGCTGCCATTTCGGTATGACTCTGCCCTAGTAGTGGCAAATATTACTAAGGATTAGGTGCTGGGCTGTGATGAACAGCAGTTTTGCTGATTTCCTATCTAAAATGTCTCAATAGAAGTCTGGCATTTGAATTTGTAAAATGTGGTTGTACTTTAATTAGTATGTGTATACTTAATTAAAGTACACCTATGTGGTATACAGGTGATGTTAGCTTATCTAGTCTTATATGTATATATATAAATGAAGTAGTGTTGTAAAATTTGTTGAAATAAAAACCATAAAACAACTCGGTCAGCAATTTAATTGCCATATAGAAAAATTCTGAATAATTGTATAAAAATAATCATAACAACATTTCTGAACTTCTTCCATTAGAATTATGCAAGGTGGTGGTGCGATTACCTACTTCTACAATCCATTCGTACCATACTCTTCGTGAATCTTTGCATCGCCAAAATCTTGCTGTAATTATTTCACCTTTATGCACTCGCAGAGGTGTCTGAAAATAAGAAATGGACATTTAGTATAATTTACTTGTTGATTGTCTGTTAAGGTGTATGGATGGCTCCCAGAGCATTTGAAACTAGAACATTGAAATAAATACAAATCATACATTGCATTTGTATATTAGCAACCTGTAAGTATGTCTATGAAACCAACCTCATGTGTTTTGATTATATAAGTTTACATACCTTAATTGGAATAAAAACTGGGAACCAAGATATCATTCCTGGACTGTGTGTAGAAGGAACTATACTGATCATTTCTTTCCCATACAATGTGCAATCAAAATATCCACCAAATCCATGCATGACATTATCTTGCTGGACCTCCCAAGTTATTATTTCTGATCTTCTATTGTCTGTCAAAGGCAGTCGCCTGTAATCTGTCATTTCTTGACCTTCATGGTCCTTTGAGCCTTTTGCTGGATGTTCAAATGTGAAGACAAGCTGAAAAATTCAATTAATGTTTTACATATTGCTATTTTATGAAGTTATTATGTTATTTGTTCTTGAATACTACCTTTGTTTCAGCAATGTCGTGTTTATTTTGCATGTAAACAACCCACAAGGTTTCTAGATTCTTATCCTTTTGGTTAGATGGTGTAATGGAAGAGGCTGCTCTTGCTGCCGCCCATAATCTGGGCGAGGAGATTGGTGCTACATAAGACTTGTATTCACAAGGTATTGATATACCACCTGGCTTTAGGAGACCAGCCGCACCATCTAAACACTCTGGGGATAGTTCATTGTCTCCCCATGACCCTTAAAATAGCAAGTTATCAGTTAAATATAATCAGTCATGAATTAGATATATAATAATGAAATATTTAAGCTTTACCTAATAATTCAGATACAATAATATCTGCCTTGGGTGACAGATTAATCTGTCGCATATCACCAGGAATGACGACCACGTCGCGATCACGCCACACTTCACGAACTTGAGCCGCCAGCACAACTACTGCACAAGGATTCTTTTCGACAGCTACCACCTGTTAGATCACAATGTGTTTTAACCAAACTTCGCCAATTAAATAAAGCTTTTGAAATTAAATAAATTGACTAGTCACACAAAATTAATAAACCAAACAGATTGTTAGGTTTTACATAAAATAAAAAGTTTTATTTTTACCTTGACTTTGCTGTCAGTTATATCAGCAGCATTCAATGTAGCCCTGACCAATGGGCCTCTCCCAGCTCCTAATACCATAACTGTAATCATTTTCTTCTTTTTGTCTGCATTATCACCTTGTCCTAATTCTTGTGCATTAGCTGTAGAGACATCAGTGTTAATCTGAAAATTGAGCAGTAGTTATTTAATACAGAACCCGAAAAAAAAAATTAGTTCACATACATCCTCCTTTTTAAAATTTGGTATGGTTTCATTAATATAGCATTTGTTAAGCACCTGGATAACACAATGTTTTAGTTATAGATTGCACAAATCAATTGCCGAGATTGTTTTATAAGAAAATAGGATAGTTACCACTTGTGGTCCTTTCTGTAGATCAGTTAGAGCTTGAGCAATGGCTTTTTGATACTGGTCATATTTAATTGGGTCTTTTTCAAACACATTGTAAGTATGTGTGTCCAAGTTATCTGCCAAGGGTTGCAGAGGGGTTTGGAGGTAATCTTCCCACCTAAAAAAAATATTTTACATATACATATATATTATATATATTACATTTTATTTTTAGGCACAAAAAAATCAAGAATATAAATAGACTTTTATATGAATGATAAGTATTTATAAACAAAAAATCACATACCCCCTAGCGTAACTCAACATAGGGTCATCACCTAGATATGGGCGTCTTTTCCAAATTCTGTACAGGTATTGTAGGTAGAACTCCACATTGGACCTCCTAGCTCCACTTACAATAACCTGTGCTTCATGCTCAACCAAGCTTACCACTAATTGTTGGTGGGCTCGAGATAGGACTGGGTATCTACAAAAAACATAACACAAAGCATATATATTGTATTGATTGAGCGTTAGGTAAATAAAATGAGTATACAACATGACTGTGTAGTGCGTAGTTTTCATTGTCAAAACTAAGCCATACCAAGAACATTGGTATGAAAAGAAAAACATACCCTTTCTTATTGTTGTGAAAAATAGATGTAGGTACAATGATAGCTTTTACAGGCTCTCCCAGCCATCTTTGAATCACTTCTTCTGTTGGCAAATCTGCTGACAATTCCAGAGCTACACCAACTCGCTTATCCCACTCCAGGCGCTCATGGAACTTAGACCACCATAACCATGTCTCATTCCAAGCGGCTTCATCTCCTGTTTCATTATCACAATTTTTCATTGTTTTGGTGCATGTCATGGGCACGTGAGCCCAAATCAGAGACGGATGGTGGCTACAATGAAAAAAAAAAATTATAAGTAGTCATGGTTTTTATGCTAATGTAATAACAAGCTCATACGCAACTGGAAAAATAAATCTTACCTGGTTTCATAATATGTATTGAGAATTCTTGTCAAATTATTAGATTCTCTACCATGAATGGACAACATGATAGCAGGAAGTCCGAGGCCCCGACAGTAACTTAATTCCTCGTTCATGCAGTCCTCATGACGCTGCCGGACGCCGGGAGACGGAGAGTCCACGTTAAGATAAGGGGACAACCTTCCTACCATCCTGTTCGTCCAGTCTTGGGGTGACAATATCATATCTGATCTTGTAAATCCACCAACTCTGCCGGCAATTGAGCATGGTCTTCGGAAACGTGGGTGAACTATCGGTGAAACTATAAAGGAGTAATTGCAACGCAGAGCTTCTGTTAAACATGCTTGTAAATCTGGAATAGATGTGTATTCCAAGCCGCAAGAAATGTCTTGCTGTGACATAGTGAAGTTATTTTCGCTCACTGATATCACGCGGAAAATCAAATCTAATAGATAGGTGCCGGTTGAAATAAAATAAAATCAAATAAAATGTGAATGGGTAATTGGGTATAACCACGGTACAACTATCGATAGTATATTAATAATCTGTGTTCATAGTGGTGTGCTATGAGATTATATTGTAGTCTTTGGCTATGAGTGAAGTGAATTGTAACAGATAGATCGAAAAAAATTACAGTTATTTGAACATATCTGTTATTTCGAACTAGCACACGCTTGAAGCCTCTATCACACATGCATGACACGTGTGTTATTTTCGAAAATTAAAGGTGAACGCAGACTTGGCCGCACCGCACGCGCCGCAGTCCCCGCAGTCATCGCATTTTCTTTGTTGTCGTTTCAGGGTCTGCGGCAACTGCGACGCGGGTAGGTGTGCGAGGTGGCATAGAACTTCATATAAAGAATTCGAATGCGAAGACTGCGGCGCGTGCGGTGCGGCCAAGTTTGCGTTCACCTTTGAACTGCGCGATACCAAAAGACTCTGGTCTAAGGCCCGAGTCACACCGAAATGGCAGCGGCCGGCAGCGACGCGGCGAGCACTTTCAGTGTGAAATAATTTTTAACTTTAACTACATACGTCAAAGACCAGTATCGCTTGAAAAGCTTGAAAAGGTCGCGAGGCTGCCAGCGGCCATCAGCGGCCGCCCGCGGCGCCGCGAGCGGCCGCGCGCCATGCGCGCGCCTCTTGTTTCTAGCGACGCTGGCGGCCTCGCGGCGCCGCGGGCGGCCGCTGCCGGCCGCTGCCAGCCGCTGCCATTCCGGTGTGCGTTGTCCCTAAGCAAAAATAGCATTTGCCGTCTTCTCGCTTGTTTTAAAATTAAGCCTCTACCACACAGGTCCATTATTATCGGCCGATAATATCGCATGCGTTTTTGTGATATCTGTTTTTATTACAATAGGTATAAAAGACGGCACGATCGATATTATCGCAGTACTTTAGTTTGAAAAGAATTGGGTCGCAATAACTCATGCGATCGTAACGCACCTTACGCACCTGTGGGGTAGAGACTTTACTTGTCAACTTCGTCAACTGGTCTCTAGTCTCTGACTCAGGAATTCTAGAGTCAGAGTCTCTAGTCTATAAGTGGTCTCTCTGCTGATCTGCTGTCAGTTCAGTTGTCAATATGTCAGTCAGTTGACAGATACTATTGTCTCCAATCCAACCAAATATTTGATGATTATAATAATAATTGTTTGCTAATATTGTTTGGTTAGTAGCGTACGAGCACGAGCGTACGGCTATGGACATACAAGATAATAGAATTCATTAATTGTAGTCTCTGAATTAAAATATAGTAGAGTAGTATCTAGTAGTTATTCACACACACAAACCAAAGAACATTGAGGTTGAAATGTGATTTTTACGTGTTTATTGAATTATATGTGCTAACAAGAGTCTCTCTATCTGTTCTGATCTGTTTACTAGGTATATATTATTTTTACAACAAACCAATATTAGTTTATAGCGAAAGATAACATCGTAGCTAATTGCTAGTAAACACACTGATAATAGGTTCCATGTATGCCAAAGAAGGTACAGTCAACAGTTGCTGTTTGATAATATTTCTGATTATTAGTAATAAGTAACTGAAATTTCCAATAATATGGAAGAGAAAAACCCATTGCTTTGTCCAAAACCGCCTGCAGTAAGGAATGGTGAGAATTTAAATAAAGGAGGAAGACCTGTTAAGGAAAGTATAAAAAATTTTGGGCCGCAACCAAAATCTATGATAGCTCAGATGCTATCAAACATGAAAACCAAAACTATTGTAATTGAAGATGTAGCCCCAACTACGAATGACCAATCACAAGATTTTGTTGAAATAACTAAAGCTGAAGATCATGAGTGTCAAACTTGCTCATTTAGGTAACTAATATAGTTATTAAATTTCTATTTCCTTCAAAGTAATTTTGGATTATTGCTGTATGTTAAACTTTTGATTGTTTTCTAGGAGTTGCAGTGCTGCAGAATACAAGAAGCATCTATCTTCACATCAGAAACTTTTATGTGACTTCCCTAACTGTAGTTATTCATGTAAATTGTCATCAAACCTCATAAAACACAAAAGGGTGCACACAAACGAAAAGCCTTATCTTTGTGACAGATGTTCCTTCAGGACAAATTTTGTGAATTCATTAAAAGCTCATAAAAGAATACATACTGCTGAGAAACCATACCATTGTACCCATTGCAGCTATAGATGTAACAGTAGTTCTAATCTTAAAAAACATTGTCACCTTAGACATCCTGATGGAAATAAATGCAAGTATAAGTGACCTACTAAACTGCAGAGACAGTTTGAGACTGCTTAGAAATACTTTTTTTAAAGGGATGTGTTTAATGAGTAAGAAATAAACCAAATCATGTCCAAAGCTTTATATTTTTTACATTTACCTAAGTATATAGATATATGTTCCTAAATAGTATATAATAACTGGTATAAATGTTGCCCAAAGTACTTATATCAAGGCTTTCCTCTTAAAACATGATAAAATAATTCATGATACTGGTAAAACATTTTGAGCTCAAATAGCAAGGTTACATGAATAAAAATAAAATTAAGAAAATAATACTAGTCTGGTTCACAAATGATAGATATGTCAGTGTATATCAGTGGCAATGTTCAGTAAAGTCAACTACAACAGATTCACGCCAGCCAAATAGGAAGTAGCCAGTTGCGGATCCCAGGACCACTGCGGCACATAACCATGTGTTGTATGTCATGAACACCAACATCAACATATAACTGACCAACACTTGCATTCCGTGAAGCACTGTCTGCCATGCATGTGCTGTACTCAGCATGGTAGGGCTGAAACATATTAAAACCAAGGTTAAATACTTATACATACAGCCTAGTATCATCTTAAATGTGATTAGATTCAAAACAAAAGAAGCCATTTTTCACCCGCAAGTTCAACAAAACCACAATACGGTAGTTTACACCATTATCAATATTGACATACTTTTTATGAGCTGTCAAAACGCTAATCGCCAATAGATTTTGAATGGCAATGGCAACTTATGACGTCACTAAAATAACAACTCACTTGACTATTTATTTATTGATTTCAATGCAACTAAAAATCAAATTTTATAGCAAATTGGAAATAAACCGAATTTATTGGGCTGAAATTAAATGAGGTTTTATAGAAATTGTGTTAAACATTTATTGGTTAATGGTGTAAACTACCTAATTGATTTATTTATTGTGTTCTTAGAGGCGAGAAGAAACTTAAAAATTTACTTAAAGAAAGTCTGTAAAAATAAAAATAAGTCGCGAAAATATCAGTTGTAAATATTATTGTTATTGACCATTTCTGTGTCGGCGTTGCTTGTTATTCGGATGTATTATTAATTTACTCCGAAACAGAGCGTTGACGGAATAAGTAATTTCGAAATTTTTATGATAGACATGATAGAGATGTTGACTACATTAAAAAAATGGCATTCTGTTTAGTCCGTCTGTTTGATCTGATTTGAAATTAATTTGATCAAGCATAAAACATCTATACGGTCTAATAGATGTTTTATGCTTGATCAAATTAATTACAAAATACAAAGATAAAGAGCATCAAGACGTCACTTCTCAGTTAAAACTGTACCAAAGCATGACGTTCCACGAAACTTCAACGCACTGTATCGTCGACATTTTATGTTTACGAGAAAAAAGAAAAAAAAATATATAACCGCCTTTCTTTATTATCAGAAATGTGAATATTTTAACCTTTTTTTTTGGGAGTGGGAAATCATCAAATGACTTCTCTCGTCCTGGATGCGGCGGGTGTCAGACTTTTTTACTGACCAAAACCCACTCATGCTCCTTTGGTTGCCCTTTATGTTCCGGGGTCCGGTAACTATTATAAACATTCCGCAACCCCGGCAAGCGTTGGCCCTGTTGGGCCAGTTCTCATGCTGACTTCTCTGTGAGGCGCGCGTGGAATACTAACGCGCCGTAGACTGCCTGGTTCTAGCCGGGCGACAAGCTACCCATCACTCGCCGTTTTTTTTTCACTAGCATAACAGCTTCGCAGAAGGAGGCGAAGGCTTCCTATTCAGTCTTTCCCCGGAGCATGGCCGGAACCAGCGCCGGGCGAGAGGTCACCGCCGCCGATCGCTTTTGCGAGGACACGGCGATGGCTCGCCCATGCGGGGCGAACCTCCACCGTATGCTCAACCGTGTCCTCCAGGCGATCGGTGCTGCAGCGGTGACACTTTAAGTTTTGTCTGAGCTAACCATCTGAACGGCTCGTTAGTAAACGATGCAGGCATTTTGTTTGAATCCGCCGTTTACCACCCACCACCACTCCCTTCGAGCTAATGCAGTTCGGATTGCTTTGAAAATTTGCGCCATAAATTTATAAAATACCATTACTTATGTAAACTGCGAATTCACACAAAATACCTAAGAAATAAACATAAAGAGTGTTTGTGTACTTACACATTTCTTTCAAGGACATGAGGCACCGGCCTTAAAAAGAACGCATAATTGTTAGTAAAAAAGATAAATAAAATTAGTTAATCAAAACAAATTGTTACAAGGAATTAAATTAACATCAGTATCTAAATAGACAATATTCTGGAAAATAAGGTATGCTTCAAATCTTTCGTTTCACTATAAATACTATCAGTAATTCAGTAACATAATAAGTATTACATAAAATTGCAAAGTAGACGACAATACAGGCTGTTGTAAAAAATAAATATTATGTCCAAGAAATCATACAATAAAACGAAAATCAAAACAAATAATGGTATGTAAGTAATCAATCAGTCTTGTCGTTTGTTACAAATGTTAAAATGAGAGTTATATAGAGCCACAAATTATCTTTATACATACAACGTTTAAATGTTTATGCAACAAAAGAAACATTTTTAACCTTTTGACGACCAACCGACAGCTGGCTGTCGGGCTGCTATTCTTTCTATTGTGTCTCAAATCACGTGTGTTCGAAGGATTAAAATACGCTAGAGCTTCATTTGGCAATTGTTTAGTAAATTTTCTTTATAAGGTTTGGCTTAAGTTGAGTTATATGCATGGTTCGTTAGAGTTCGCTTTAAGTGCCATGAAATAGACCATGTAAATTCGATTTTTTACGGATTTTTCGATAACATGCCGTGGCCTAGTCTTCAGTTAATTAGGAAACGATTAAAAAAAACAAAAGTTAGTGCTTGTAATAGGCGTCTCTAATTATTGTTTTCATAGCACGTTATATTACGTAGGTGCATAATTCATAACGTGGTGCTTCTAGTTACTTAATGAGAAAACTTTAAAGTCATGCAAAAGGTGGGACTATTTTTTTTTTTTTGGGACCATCCCGTTCCTCTATTCCCACCCACTGCAACTCCTGATAACTAGAATCAACGGTGGAGTCCGCCAGAACAGTGCGCCGAAGCAATGAAGCTCAACGAGTCCCGAAGAAACGATTCGAATATTCGTCGTACGGTGCACCTGTTTGGGCCGATCGGGCCAAACTTGTGCACCGTAGCACATACAACCTAAGTAGGTAAATTAAAAATGATAAACCCTAAGTTGCTTTGGATGTTCTCGTTAAAAGTATTTCGAGAAAACGCGTATTTTATTCTTTTAAGTTTACAAGAACGTTCAAGACTTAGGCAAGATAAATAGACGCTAACTACTTAGCGCTTACTTTAGCTATGTCAACTTCAACTGTTAATAAATGGTCTATCTATATGTAAGTGTTAAATTTAGTAAAAAAAATGTTGACGATTCAAAGAAAAAAATATGTTTCTGAAAATTCTCTTCTTTGGAATGATTTAAACTATCAGTTACCTACTGAAATAAAAAGGTTATGCCCAAAAATGGTCTTCTAAAACGCTGTGCGACGGTCTTTTTACGGCTAAGTTACAAATCGGACCACGCATAGCACTAAAGAGAACAACAGAACTAAAGTTACTCAACTGTATGACTTGCGGTTCGTCTGGGGCACATAGGTTTGTGACACCTTTATCAGGCGATGACACAGCACAGTATTGAAGCCCCGTATACGTCTTCCACAATAGATGTTTTCTGTAGTATTTTAGGCTGAAACAACATGTGTATTGTAAAACATTTATTGTGGCCTTGCCAGCTCCTGATGTCGCTGTGAAGTGAATATTTACGTTACATACTCAATTTAAATTAGGTTAATGGTGATTACTTAAATGTAAGAGACTTGGAACTAGACTAAATGTAAAATTAAATAAAATAGAAAAACCCGCTCCCGAATTTATTAATATCGCGAGTCCAGCTAGCAAAAGTGTTGATAACTTCGGAACGGCTAAACCCATTTTGATGAAACATATCTAAGAACCAGATAACCTACTTACTTTCCATTTTTTCAAAAACAATCCATATGGTTCAACCCTTTGAAAGCTATGGTGCCATACACACACAGACAAACTTATAAAATCTGGCTCTCTTTGTGGCGAGGATTAAAAATATATATTTTTCCGGTTACTAGGTTGTCATACTATATATAGGCTAGTTAATTAATTCAAAAGAAAATATTAATCATCATGCAGTTTTTTGGCGAACCGCTGATCTTTTTGTGATCCATATTGTATTGAACTTTGATCTGTAAAAGTTTTATCAGAGAGGCAATACTACAAAGTTTAAGGGACGATCAGTTTGTAAAGTCTTGTTCAGTAAAAATGCTCATATAAGACGCAGCAAGATTTTGAACGTTTATAACCCTATCTTCAGTGCAGCGGTCTTGACCTCTAGATATTGCTTAAGCGTCTTTTATCTTTGAGTGCGTATAAATAAATAAACAAGAATAATTAAAACTCGAAACTCACCCTTCATATAGTAAAGCCATTAAGAACACTGCAAGGAAAGATCCCACGAATTCTCCCACGTCTGTCACTTTCCACCATGAGAAGAGAATAACTTCATTGTAACCCCCGTGAAACTAAAATAATACAAATGTGAAATACATTATTATTACATTTTAAATTCAGACAGCATTTTAATAATAATGAAATTTCAGTTTCGTCCGGACCGAGTGTATTTCAGCGGCCGGCGTGGATCGTCACTACTGGTCACTACAGTCGATATAACTCTTCCCAATATAAAAAGGTCATTTTCTACAATAAATGTATCCCTTTCATTTAATAATTTAATTGGCATTACAAACTTTTTTTTTCGTGACATCCACGCTTGTGACTGAGATAAAAATGATAATTAAATAAAGTAAGAGCTGATTGATAAAGTTGAAAGAAAAGAAGTTATATTATTATTATTACAGTCATAGCCATATCATGACCTCCTGTATGTCCTCCTTTCCCTCCATGACCTCCATGCAAGTGACCCTCATGTCCTTGGTGTGCGTGCGTTCTCAACTCAGATTGGAAATCTATACTTTCTTGACTGGCGTTAAAGGTATTCTGAAATTTTAATAATAAAATAGGCTCGTAAGCTTTAAGAGTAGAACAGTGTACGTGGTACGATACATGCAAGCGTATCTACCAAGATAAATTCACTCCCCCCACCAAATAAAATGGCAGTCGATCAATCAAAATTTTAAAGGAAAAAAACTGTTGTGGTACCAGTGCAGTGCAGTGAAATTAATATAACTCCAGAAATATACCAAAATGAAAAATAAAAAAAATGCCAGGTGGTAACGAATACTCTATACACCTAATCCATATTATAAATGCGAAAGTAATTCTTTCTGTCTGTTACGCTTTAATGGGTAGAATACTGAACCGATTTAAACGAAATTTGGTACAGAGGTAAGGTAGACTATAGCCTGAGAAAGGACATAAGATACACGCGTGGGGTAACTGCGAAACTGTGACACTGCGGAAAAGTATAAGACACTTCGCAGCTATCTGCTTGATCCTTTGCCTGCATACAAGACATTGTTTTTAACCTACTTCTAAAAGGAGGAGATTCTCAATACAGCTGTATTTTTAACCGACTTAAAAAAAGAAGGTTCTCAGTTTGACCCGCATTGTGTAGGTCTGGCTTCTTATTTGAGTATTAGGATTTTGTTTCATAAATGAGCCAGTAAACTTCTATGGTCGATTTTTAAGCTTATCTAGTCAGTTTATCATCATCTGCGTAGCCTTTCTCAACTAGGTTGAGGTCGGCCTCCATTGTAACGTAGTCGATACAGCTGAATGAAGGTTGTAATTAGGGTGCGAGTTTTGAGTAACGAAATGTAACATGCAATGTAACAGAATTCCCATTGTTTGGCAGCTTGCGCGCACGATCCGAGCACACTATGCGCACGAAAAGAGCGTCAATGTGGAGTGGACGGCAAATTTACAAATTTGAAACTTTATCTTTACGAATTTGATGCATATTTTATTTCATCGTTCTTTGGATTATCTATGAGGGGCATGTGGTTAAGTTCGATCACTCCAAAGTAGATTCCTGTCTACGGCCTTAGCGGCAGTGGTGTAGCTGTAGTTTTTAGCTGTCTTTCAAAACGGAGGATCTCACATTCAATGCGATAATGAATTCTTAGTATGACACCATTATTTTGGCCCCATAAGATCAACCACACAATTAGTTGTGTGGTTGATCTTATGGGGCCAAAATCTAGCTAACTAGCTTGCAATCAATTATCTACCTATAGTAATGATAAAGAACTTTACTGTACTGCGATATACCCTGAATTAAAATGGCATAATTATGGTTATTTATTATTATGTGGGGCTTTAATGAAGCCACAGGTAGTAATTAATGGATGTAGAAGGATTTTAAGAAAAAGTAGTGTATCCTAGATATAGCCTCTGGCACTCCATAGGCTCATGTCCGTACATGTATGTACCTACGTACGTAGGGAGCAATTATGTTTATACTTTAGGGCCATATTTTATTAGAACACCACATTGCGCTACCAATAAAATGTATACAGTCCACTACAATGATTGCGCCGGAAAGCGCGTCACCATCCATTTACCCATGCATTTTATTAATACTTAAGCCACTTTTTATAAGAACCTGTGCAGCTGTTTAAGGTTTATAAGTAAATGTCGAAAAGGGGCGCGCATGGCAGCCCTACTTTTGCGTCTCGCCATTTAGCACAATTTATGTGAACATCCACATGGTTCATTTATCTATTATTTGTTATGATTTTATCAGTTACTTTTCAGTTAATAGCTATTTTATTATGGATTTTATCTATAAGTTTTAGTATTATAATAAAATAAAAATATAACTTATCTAATCGGTTTACTAAAAAAACTTTATATGCAATACAGCAATTTGTTACTTTTATAATAGTATAGTAACTGTAAGTGGTTGGAATATACATCCATACTAATATTATAAATGGGAAAGTGTGTCTGTCTGTCTGTCTTACTTTCACGGCAAAACGGAGCGACGGATTGACGTGATTTTTTAAGTGGAGATAGTTGAAGGGGTGGAGAGTAACATAGGCTACTTTTTGTCTCTTTCTAACGCGAGCGAAGCCGCGGGCAGAAGCTAGTATACCTATAACTGAGATTGGAAACTTCAATCATTTTTCAATGTTTGGATATTTGGACCTCATGAAATACCTTATTTACCATTTAATACACAAAATATGCAAAAAAAAAACCATTTTACTCTTATTGTACTTATTTTTTTTAAATAAAGCAAATAAAAAAAGGCTTACTTGAATAATATCATCTTGAAATGTACCATTCATAGGCATGTCATGGTCAGATGGCATCATGTGGTCATGTGGAATATTCATGTGTTGGCCTGCATGATGGTCGTGATCTGCATGATGATCCATACTCATATGAGCCATCTCTGTGAATGAAATAAAAACATTTTAGTTGTTTAAAAGTAAAATCAATGATATTTATTTTGTACATTGGTTAAAAGTAACACTTTTACAACCCATTATTGTTTTTTTTTTAATCAAATGATGGAGCCGGTAGGTACATACATTTCAGAGAGTGTGATATAAAAAAATAAACTCACACTTTTGAAAAGTTGTGTAGAGGTCATACCTAGTTACTCTTCTTTTCTATACTTAAAGATTTTAGCAAAAATTTTTGTCTTAATAATACATGCATATTCACTTGGTGTTATATTTCTAAGTAGATTTCAAAATAGATCGAGCAGGTTGTTGAATGTACAGCAAGATGTTTTAAAACTGAGCCATCAATCTGTTGTAGCAATGGTAAGTTTATAAAACAGCAAAGTGGATAAACCAAAAACAAATTATGTTATGTTACACTTGACTACTCAACTGTAGTCCAAACAGACCTAGGAGACAATTTATTCTAAAATAAAGTTTATCTTTGGACCAGATTTATATGTATCCGAATTCTCCCTTCTGACTTTGGAATAAGGTTTGAAATGCAAGAAAAATATCTATGGTTTAAACCTTGTTTTGGAATAATGGATTTAGATTATCACTGGTGTTTGAGTATATCAATGTGTGCATATAATATTTGGATAGTGTGCACAACACACTGATAGGCACTTTACTCATTATTATCTATCACTTTATGATAGCAGGCAATACAAATAAATAATATCAAGTTATAGCACTGAGGCACTTCACAAAAAAAAACAAGTTTCAAAGATGGTTATTTATGTATTCAAAATGAACATTGACTGGATATCTGTCCTTTCTTAAGAATATAATATGTGAGAAGATTTTATTTATAACAGGATTAAAAACATATAGGTATTATAGGCAAAAGTACACATGTCAAAGACAGTGAAAGTACTTGGAAAAAGAAAATAGAAAGTATCATTTACCATTCACTGGTGAACTTAATTTCAATGGGTAGTGAAAGTAAAACTGGAGCAATTATTGTAACCCAAGCTACATTTACCTACAAGGCCACAAGACAAAGTGATAAATGAATATGCATAAACACCTGAGCAAACCCCTTAGAGGCTTTATTATACAATTCAACAGTACAAGACCTTGTAATTTTAAAAGAGAATACAAGATATCAAAAATATATACATGAACTCCAATTGTTCAGTAAGCACCATTTGATTCAACATTTATTTATGTTGTTGCCTAAATAGCTGTTAGAGAACACATTTCGTTTCTATTTATTAAAGCAATGAAAGAAACATAGCAATAGTAACATTTACATAATATTATAACATTCACAAGCACTTACTCGATTTAAAATTTGAACGTGGCACTTATTAGAATAGAATACAATTTGAAAAATAAATTAATTCAATCAAATAAAATGTTTAAAGTAGTTGTATGTATTATGATGGCAATTTTCAGTCATTTCATGGTGTTCGAGCTCACCAAAAAAACTCAAACCTATGGCAAGCAAAGCAAACTGCTTATTGCTATCGTCTCATCTGTCACTCTGCTGCCTGATCACTGACTGACAGTGACAGTGACCTGCTATGCTGTCAGTCAATAATCTGTCATGTCAATAGTGTCAATGTCACGCAACAACTAGGGTGCGTTCCTAAAAGGGTAAGATTTACACGGAGTAGTGCGAAAGTTACTCTAGAGCGTTCCGAAATGAGCCGAGTGAAACCGAGGGTAACCGAACAATTACTCGACAGCTACCCGAGCAGTATTTTGGAACGCTTTCGGTAGAGTAATTTTCGCACTGACAAGTGCGATTTCTCACCCTTGGCTGAGCGTCGTTAAAAATCACCTGACATATGTCAAAATCATATATGCGCCAATGTTGAAGTTTGATGTTGAAGAATGGATTTACTAAAGTAGAAACGAACAGGTAGTACTTGTTTATTTGCAAAATATGCTTAAAAACTCAATTTTCCTTCTTTGCAATAGAGATAAAAGGTTATGTTGACAGTGTCATCATACGATCCTAACCATCATGACCCTAACCCGTTCCAAAACAGTAAATCACTCTGTAGCGTTCAAAAACAGTTTAGCCGTTCTCTTTCTTTCGTTGTTTCTATCTCTTTTTAATTTCCGAGTGAATTATTCGCACGTTTTGGAACGCACCCCTAATATCTACCAAATTGTCAATAGAAGAGTCAACTTCAACTTCAACTCTTAATGAATGGCCTTTGTGGAAAAGACACCACAATTCTGCCAATAACACGTGAACATGTTCTTGGTTAAAAGAACACGTGTATGATCTCCACACTATAATATAATAACCGTACAATTGTCACTATTTTATATAATATTATTTTCAAACTGGACATTGGCAGAAATCACCGAAAATTCGGTGGATTGCCATAACCATAAAAGTTGAAGTTGAAGTCTGTGTTCCCAAATGCATATAACCCGGATGTATTCAAGAGACGAGTGCATAGGCATCTTTTGGGTGAGCTCGCTCCATCGTAGGCCCCGTCTATGCCCTCGGGCTAGTCTGGGACCAAGAGCAAGCCCATATGTAATAAAAAAAAAAAAAAAAAAAGTCAATAGAAAAATGTAATGTAATAAATGGAAGAACTTGGCTAGGCTCAAGAATTTCAAATAAAGCTGGATACTGAACGTAAGTTTATTCACCCCTCGTATGTTTTTTATCTCGCTCACATTTAAATCATAATTGAAGTGTGAGCGAGATAAAAAACATATGAGGGGTGAATAAACTTGGCTTCAATTATTTCTTATAGGTGCAGTATCCAGCTTTATTTAAAATTCTTGGCTAGGCTAAGAGCATGGATGTATATTTATAGAAATAAGGAATGGAGCATAAAATACTTTTTAAGGTGAACGCAGACTTGGCCGCACCGCACGCGCCGCAGTCCCCGCAGTCATCGCATTTTCTTTGTTGTGGAATGTCGTTTCAGGGTCTGCGGCAACTGCGACGCGGGTAAGTGTGCGAGGTGGCATAGAACTTCATATAAAAAATTCGAATGCGAAGACTGCGGCGCGTGCGGTGCGGCCAAGTCTGCGTTCACCTTTACTATAAAGCATCTATGTAATAGAAGCACCAAATGAGCGGGCGGGCCGGCGGCGTAACTATGTGTGCGTGTATAATGATGCCAGGTGAAGAAAAATTAACTATTTTTCAAACAATATTTCAATAAGATCTCCCATTATGTTTTAGTGACAAATATTGTTAAAATAGGTTAAAATAAAGGTAATATAAATAAAATAAAGGTAAAATAAATAAATCACATTGGATATTGAAAATATTTGCAACTCATTTAACCCCTAGTCACCCAACCGACAGCCGGCTGTCGGGGTATCCCATTTCATTATAGTCCTTATTTTTCTTACTTACAGACTACTTTTGTATGAACAAGTTTGATTATTTACGTTCTTGGTTAAATAAAATGGCTAAACTGTACTTCTGTGGGTTGGGATTGTTGGGTTTTTTTGGGTTGGGAGAGGTAAAGGGCCTAAACTTAAGTGTTTATCTGTGGTCATTGTCATCATCATCATAATAATAATTATATAATCCTAAGCTAATTCCACCCATTGTCGTTGGATGGAGAAATCTGGTCTACCAGTAATCTTTTTCAACCACAGCACACATTTATGACAACCACAGTGACTTTATTTAGTAATTAAGGGGATGCTTCAAGGTAGTCCGCGAAATTCTAATTTTCTTACGTATTTTTGCAATTTGCAGCTCAGTGTCTGGGTATGTGTTGATATGGAATGATTTGCGACTGTTATAGACCAAGTTACAAAAAAAATGAATTCCGCGGGCTACCGTGAAACATAACATTCCCTTAGGTTGCACTTTTTTTTTTCTTCTTTTGGCACCGTTTTTAACATTGCCTAGGTTGCACTTGGTCCATGCAATACCGCAACCAGTGCTGCCATTTTAGTGCTTTGGGCACTTTGGGTTCTTGTGGTTTTTTGATGTGGTTAGCGCGTATTTGAAAATTTTAGCGCCTAGTGGACAAATTAGCATTTTGGATACAACAACACATTTTAGCGTTCACCGATTACAGTAGGTATATAATTATGGTCTCACAACTCGTCGTGGTGGGAATCCCATTAAATTATTTTTCATGGCTTTGTTTTATTTGTCTATCACATTTAAGAAAAATGTAAATCAAAAGATATTGATGAAGCCGGCCGGTCCTTCCAGTTCGGTTATGATTTATTAGATATTTCAATGTATAATGGACGAAAGAGAATACCGGACTCCGTCTCATTAAACTACAAATGAAGCACCCAGTAGTATGTCAGTGCTCTATACAGATAAGCCTGCACGCACACATCCACACCAATAGTATGTCAGCCGTCCTTCATTAGTCTATTTATTACGCTTTGAACTGCGCTCGCGTGTTATTCTGCGTTATTTTCGCTAATAAAAAATAAACTATGCCTTCATGTATTATAAAAAGTTGTTGATACCATAGTGGTTCAATCAATAAAAGCCACGGCATCACTTTTCATCACCATGCATGCCATTATTAAACTTATTTCTCGATTTTACGTAAGTGAATTTTATCAATCATGAAATCAATCAGTGTTGCTAGTATTTCAAGTAACACAATTTATTTTAAAAGTGGGAGATTTACAATGAGATTAACATATTTTTGCAACTATTTATATATTGCAAATGACAATGATATTTTAAGTAAAAAAGTGTAGATAGGTTATTTGCAGTCAAAATGTGGCACATTAAAAATTTGCCAATTGGCAAACATGAGCTGAGTATCGCGTTGACATTTGACGTTTATCTCTTTTTCACTCGCACTACTTCAATCATGTCATCCTACTTTGACGTGTAATGTATGTGTGCTCTAGTGTGCCGTTTTTGAAGATAGAATTTCGTTTGGATAACCTATCTACGCATTTTTTACTTAAAATATAATTGATTAGGTAAAAATAATAAGGGATGAGTTTCAAAGTCTCCCCTCGTTTTCAAGTCGATATTTGTTGCACATGCGAGATGGTGGTCCGAAGTCTTTTTAAAGATAAAATAACAGTATATAATGAAAGAGAACATCAGTACTTGCTAAAAAAATCTAGTTAAAATTATAGCAAACGACAAAGTATTATAGGAATAGAACATAAAATAGATTTATTTAATTAAATACATAACCGAGAAATAGTACCTAAACTTTTGTTTTCACCACATATTATGTAAATTAGAAGGAATTTCTAGATGTGTCGATAACAAAAGACAAATCTACAAAAATTTTAATCAACAAAAGTGTTAGACTTTAATATTAAATGAGTTGCAAATATTTTCAATATCTAATGTGATTTATTTATTTTACCTTTATTTTATTTATTGTACCTTTATTTTAACAATATTTGTCATTAAAACTTAATAAAGTTAATGGGAGATCTTATTGAAATATTGTTTAAGATATGGGTAATTTTCTTTCATCTGGCATCCCTTTATACACGCACACATAGTTACGCCGCCGCTCATTTGGTGCTTCAATTACTTTATATTTTAAGCTCCATCCGCATTTCTTTATACATCCATGATTAAAGCAATAACTACTAGTCTGTGGTATGTACAGTCGCGGTCTGAAAGTGTTTACCACCATAAGGATCATAATTGAATGCACACATTCAGGCCACAAGTTCTAAATGTCTATTTCTTGATAATTTGATTTATCCGCGTTTTACCCGCGTAGTTCCCGTTTCCTTGGAATTAAATAAAAAACTTAACTTAACTTTAACTAAATTTTTTTTTTTTATTAAAAAACTTTCCTATGCTCTTGCTCAGGCTATAGACTATAGACTATCTCTGTATCAAATTTCATTTAAATCGTTTCGGTAGTTTTGGCGCGAAAGCGAGACAGACAGATAGTTACTTTCGCAATTATAATAGAAGTATGGACTAGTACGGATTTTTAAATAAGAATATAAGGAAATAATAAATCAAATCTTAAAAAATCTTTATTCTATATCTAGTACAATGTATACAACACACACACACACAACAACACAGCACAACACAGTATATACAATGTACCTACCATACCTGTATAACACCTTACAAACATGTATTATGCAAATAAATGATTTATGATTATGATTATAACATTACTCCGCAGTTACGACAAGTGCATAGATGCAACAAGACACGCGCAGAGATTAGCATTTCTGGTATCATTTTCTGGTATCACTCGAGCACAGCGTGATCTAAGAGGATTTCTTTCATTAGTCAAGTCTGCGTTCACCTTTAGACAGAATCTTGCGCGCGTAAATTGCAAGCCGCATCTGTAGATGTTTGTTTTTGCAGTAGTTGTATAGTTTTAAAGAAAAACTGTAAAAAATATAAGTAACTATTTTACCTTGAGATCACAGGGTTTTTGAACTCATTATTACAACATAGCAGTTGGACTGGCAGCTATTTTCAGTAGTTTCTTGTTCCAATAATAATTTGTTCTTGCAACATTTAATATCAGAAACAATTTTTTTCTATACTCTAGTATACATCCGTGTACTGTACAAAATCCAAAGAAAGAATCTCAATCTCAGCACAGAGCTATCGTAATCAATCCTATGATTTATATGAAATCCTGAGAAATATTCTTATGAGAAATTAAAATACACACGTTTTCTACATTTTCTTATGCTGATTTTATAGAATTTTCCTTTCCAGTGCAAAATGAAAATGTTACTATGCCTAGAGACGCTCGTCATTCTTGGGTCTTGTTTGGCCGCCATGTCTGAAGTTCGTTGTGTCTTCGGAGGTCGTGTTGTGCTACTCTTTAATGTTTATAGATTTCAGTGAATTTAGTTATTATAAGACGATGAATTTATAAGAATATTAAAGAACTATGATTTAGTTTATTGTGTGGAGTGACTGTTAGACTGGAGCAAATCGATACTTATTGCGTTTGAAGAAGTTACTCTAACATCGTATTTTTAGTTCATCCGCCATATTGGCGTTAATATCTCTTCGTAAGTCTTTTTTCATAATTTCTAGCTTTACGGGTACTATTTTGATGTATTCTTTGTACTATTTTGTTGCTAATTTCATAGGGCTGCATAATTCGTTAAAGTAGAGTATGCATGTTGCTTCTATTGAGCAATATTTTAACATTTTTGTTCATGGCCTCTTTCGAAGCAATTTTCTTCCATTTCTAGTTACTGAAACTGATATAATATAATGGCATTTAACATAAATGATCTCTTTATCTTTTTACTAAAGTATTGGCCATAATCAATTTGTATTAGAATCAAACATTGTTTTGTAGATAGTTGTTTTATTGTACTTGTTCATATTCTTATGAAATAGATGTTAAGAAACAAAGCTGTACGTTATAATTTGTCTCGTAACTATATTTTTCAACAAATATACATTCGTGCCAAATCTGTTATTTTTTATTGAGATTTCTTCTTCTGTACCTGATACCTGCAAATCACTTGAATGTAAAGCTGAGCCTAAAGAATGTTCTAGAACGTTTATACGCTCTCTGAAGCGTTATGCTGCTATGTATGTTGCTGATGACTCATTTGAATAGGTTAAATTTTCCATATTTCACCATAAAGCTTGTTTTAGTGTAAGGTGGTAGTGCTACAATTCCATTTGTATAGAGATGCATGATATAATTATTCACATGCATGATGCATGGCAACCGTTTGAGGAGATATATTTACAAGAAAAGGAAAAACCCAATTAAATAAAAGTACCTATATGCGATAACAGTTACATGTTGGTCAGGTGATCCCCAATACAATTTATATAAAAAGGATTTCATTTATGAATTACATTATTATGAAATGTATCATGACCGATACAAATAGATGGCTCAGTTGCAATTTAACCTTGGCACCCAATAGATGTTACTTTCTATGGTGACGGTGCATGCAGTTTATTTTAAAGCATTGTATTTACAAAAATGCATATTGCTTCATACTGCACCCAATCTTCTGTTAGGTACTCTGTCTTATTTGAAGTCTTGACAAGTATTAAAAAAAAAATGAAACAACCAAAGATGTACAAAAAATCAAAATTTGAAATGAAAAAGGCAACAATACAGAAAACAATTGTGTTGCCTATGTTTGAGAGGAATTTGTGTGGGACAGGATTCGAACTGGTTGACTTTTTAACAAATAAAATATAAGTAGAACAGAAAGTTATAAGACCATTTCTTGTTTACTCTGACACATGGTATTTTCATAAGGCATGACAAAATGCACACACATGGCAATCAAAGTAAAAAAAAAAAATATTAATATTTTTAGTTTATTGTGGTAGGTGGTGCAACTTAAAGGGCTTTCAAGGTTTTTTTCCAAATACTTGAAATACTCATTTATTTTGACCTCCTATATGACTAGGATATAGGTGTAGTTATGCCGAATGCAATATTACTTTAGTTCAGAAGTTCTTTCTTTATCGAGTTAATTAAAACATCTCAGGTAACAGGCAAGAAACATCACATTAATCTGAAATAAGAAATATAATATTTTCAAAAGAATCAGCCTACTCTATTTATTCATTTGTGATGAAAAAACTATTTTTAATGCCTAATAGCAATTTAATCATTAATTATAAATGAAAGTAGGCATTTTTTCATGCCTAGTGGCTTGAAATAATATCAGAGGTAGTCCTATTCAGGCTATAAAAAAAGCTAGTGAGTGCCGTATTACCAACTAACTAGCTGGTCCAAAATAATTCAGCTACAGCTAACACTGCAATAATTGCATAGTTGGATGTTTAAAAGATTTTATGCAAACCAGGAAGAAACACAATTTTGTGATAACTTTAGGTCTTTTTTCTCTTCCAAAAATTTCCATTTTACTGTCACTAGTATAAAGTGCTAAGGTGCTAAAAAATGTAACTAATCAGTAATGCTCCATACAGGCCAGAGACGACTTGAGAATTTTTGTAATGTGATGTGACTTTTAGTAACATAAACTTATAAAAAATAAACTTTATAATAAGTGAAATTAAATGTGCAAAGCTGTACAAATAATAATAAATAATAATAAAAATAATAATAAAAACTTTATTGCGTAAAAGGTGCTGTAGTAAATACAATGGAATAGTTACACTTATACATATAAATCTACTTGACTACAATGAAAGGATGGGGTGCTGTCCTCTTAGATAGGCTACTTAATAGCCTGTAGTAAAGAGAAACAGTGCCGTATCCCTCTATAATTATAAATCAACAAGTGTTTTGAGTGACAATTTTAATAACTACATTAAAATGAAAAGAATAAGAACGTGTTAGAATATGTATCAGATGTGAGTAGGTGTGTTTATGTGTAGTGTGTGTGTATGTTTTTGTGTGTGTATGGGTGTATTGAGGGTAATTTTGTGAATGCGTGTATTTTATGATAGTGTGAGAAGAAATGATTCTGTTTCGTCATACGTTTTATCTTGTAGGAACGAGCGGACTGCTGATTTGCATTCGTGATCTGATAAACAATATATTGAGATATTAGCATTAATTTTGTTATACATGAAAGGACCAAGATAAAAGAAAAACTTTTTCGTAAAAGCGTATCGGGTTTGTGGAAGGGAACAAATCAAGTCTTTACGACGTTTCGTAAGTTTAACGTAGGGGGTTATGTGATGTTGTAACAAGATTGCATGGAAAATATACAGTTGTCGTACGGAAAGGACATTGCAGTCTTTATATAATTGAGTGGTGGGAAATAAAATTGGTCGAAATGTTGCAATCTTTAGTATTGATCTGTGTGCAATTTCAAGTGGAAGTATTGTAGTTTTAGAAGCCCCACCCCAGCAAGAGATGCAGTAGGATATTATTGACTGACAAAGTGCGTAGTAGATATTGCGGATTATAAATTGGTTTGCTACAAGTCTCAGGGTTTTAAAAATATATATCAACTTACGCACTCTGTTCGCCAATGCTTCCACGTGTGCTTTAAAATTAAGGGTATTGTCTAAAATGACACCTAAATATCTTATATTATTCACAACTTCTATTTGAGCGCAATTACAATTTTGTGTAGTTTGAGAGAGACATGTGTGAGCTGTGAGTTTTAAATGATTTTTTTGGCTGAGATGTTGTGCTAATGGAAAAGGTGATATATTTAGTTTTGCAAGTGTTGAGTGTTAGAGTGTGAGCCAGAAGCCAGTCAAGGGTAGAGTTGAGTCCACTTTGAGCTTTAATTTGAAGTTCTGTCCAGGAGTCAGCAAAGAAAGTTATTGCAGTATCATCTGCGTATGTTGTAATATTACAGTTTGGGATACTTAGGTTGCAAAGGTCATTAATAAAGACCAAAAAAAGCGTTGGACCAATAATGCTCCCTTGTGGCACGCCATATTCAATAGGAAGCTCGTCACTTACATGGTTTCCTATTTTAACCACTTGCGTTCGACCTGTGAGGTAACTTTGGAAAAATTTAAGTTGTGGGCCTCTGACACCTAAGTTTTCAAGTTTTTGTAAAAGGGTTTTAATGGGAACGGTATCAAACGCTTTCGCGAGGTCTAGAAACACTGTAAGTACTTTTTTATTGTTATTAAGGTTCGAAACAATAAAGGTGGTCAATTCGTGAACAGCATCAGAGGTTGACTTTTTTTTGCGAAAACCATACTGATTTGATGAGATAAGATTAAAGTGCTCTAAATAATCTCGCAGCCTGTTATTGATGAGGCGTTCCAACACTTTGGAAAGAGCACTTAGTACTGCAATTGGCCGATAGTTGTTTACTAGTTTCCCATCGCCACCCTTGAAAATGGGGTGAATAACTGCCCTTTTGAATGAAGTGGGAAAGACAGAAGTCTGAAATGAGAGGTTGAATATATGGCATAAAATTGGTGCCAAAGTACCTGAGTATCTTTTCAAGATGGTAGATGAAATTCCGTCCCAGCCAGTCGCTGCACTAGATCTTAAAGACTTCAGTGTTTCCAGAATCTCATCGTTGTCAGTTTCCTCGAGGACAAAGGAAGACTGGCTGGTACTCCCGCAAGTGGTCTGTGGCGAGATCGATTGTGATGGTTGCCCTGAAATTCTGTTTATTTTGTCCGCGAGCTCCTTGCCGATGTTAACGAAAAAATCATTTACTTTGTTACAGGAATCATTTGGAGAGTGTGAATGAAGTAATAGTTGTGTAGATGAGTGTTTTGATTTAGTGGTGTAAGTTATGTTTTTTATGGTGGTCCAGAGCGCCTTGGTATTGTGTCCTGCTTTTTTTAGTTGTTCACTGTCGTATTGCCTTTTAGCTTTTTTTAGGAGTTTTGTGCAGAAGTTTCTGTAACGTTTATAGGTCATACGGAGGATATCGTTGTTTGGAGACAATTTAAGCTTTTTATTAAGTGCGTCTCTGTTGCGAATGCATCTCAATAAACCTGGAGTTATCCAAGGTTTGAGTATCCTTTTTTTCGCTGGCTGTCTTGACGTAGTTGAGTTCTCCGATATTGCTTTTGATATTATGTTTACCAGGTTATCTGTGGCCGTGTTAGAGTCTTTTATAGATGTGATAGGGGTAAAATCTAGCTGCTCGAAAGATTTGTCTAGGCTTTCAAAATTTATTTTAGTTACTGTGTAGTAATCTTTTAAACGCGCATTTTTATTTTTGATGCATGCTAGGGTGGAGTAGTGGTCTGTTATGGTAGACTCAATAATTAGAGTGGTTGCGGGATAGTTTGTTCGCATAAAAGTATGATCGAGACAGCTTTTCCCTCTAGTCGGTAAAGTGTGAGCGGGGAGGAACCCATGAAACGCAAGACAGTTTAGGTAGTTTTGAGAGCGAGTATCCAAGGGGGACCCAATATCAATATTTATGTCGCCAGTGATAACAACGGATCTAAATTCTCTGAGTGATGGAAGGATGTCATTTAGCGCACGTAAAAAGCTGTCTATATTATCAGTAGACGGTGAGCGGTAAATGCATAAAACTGCAGTGTCAATTGCGGTTTTGATAATTAACCCAGATGCTGAGTTGTTGAAGTCTGGTTCTTCTACGGTAGAATTAAGAAATGACTTTGTGTAAACTACCACACCGTCACTTTGGTTGATATGTTTCGTAGTTTTGTGAGTAGTGTAACTATCTAACTCAGGAATTTGCTGATTACCCAAGCAAGGTAGCCAGCATTCTGTAAGTACTAAAAGTTCGCAGTCAAAAGGAAGGAGGTTTAAAAATGCTTCTAAGCTTAAAAAATTACAATTTATAGACCTTATGTTCTGGCAAAACGTTTTTAGGTAGGTGGTTGAGTTACCTAAAATTTGGTTTACTTGTTCTGGTGGGCAGGTATGCGATTCAGATACAGAAGTATCATCGACGTTGTTTAATAATGTTAAAATGTTATCAGTCATTGTGTTAGATTTACGTTAAGGGTAAAATATTTGACTACGGTGGGGATAACAATCGATTTTTGCATATAAGGCAAGTTCTTTAAAACCACGCATGAGACATAATTAATGGAAAGTGAACGAGTCGTGTGTGATCTGGACTGGCATGTGTAGTATGACGTGTGTTGTATGTGTGATGTTTGAGTATGGTAGTGTGAGTTAGTAGTATTTAACATAAAAGAAGTATACATGCTATAGTTACAAGTATGACAATTTGTTATGAAATTTACAAAAAATAGGAAAAATAAATTTAATTTGAAACGCGCTGAAAATATTAGTCATGCATTATTAGGTTGCGACATTTGCAAGAGTTGTTGCTCATTTTTGACTAGTATGTATTGACTGTCAGCATTTTTCTTCAACATGACACGTCCACCTGACGTCCAGCAATAGGCGTATCCATTCTGTTTGGCGAAGTTCCTAGCTATATAAAAAAGCTTTTTTGTTGAGGATGTGAGCTGTTCAGCAATGTAGATTGGGGCACTAGGTCCTTCAAAGCCTAAATGAGTTGAATTTATTTTATTATTTGAGTTTTCGGTATTAAACTGCTTGGCTGCTAATAAGAAGTTACTTTTTTGTAGTGTGTTTGAAAATTCGATACTGATGTTGGAGGTTTTACTTTCTTTTTTAGAAGGCAGTCTTGTGACGTCACGGATGTCCGATAGGTGAATGTTGGTATCTAGTTCTTTGGACAAATGTTGAACCAAGGTGTATAGAGAGTTCTTTGTTTCTTTCGGACGCTTAGGTACGTTACGTATCTCGATGCAAGTCTTTATGCAGTTGCGATCTATATTGTCGAGTTTTTCTTCAAGGGAAAGTAGGTTCTTGGCCATCTCGGTGCGCTCTCGTTCTAGGTCAAAAATTTTGGTTTCTAATGATGTTAATTCGGTAGATATTGCTGTCATAGACTTTTCAATTTCCTTATTTGTTTCTTCTATTTTTGTGTAATGCGATTTAATTTCCAATATATGCTTTTCGAAAGTGTCCATGCGGGAGTTTTGAGAACGTAATAAATCGTTGATCAATTCCTTAAGGTCGGATTTAATGTCGTTTTTTAGGTCCAATAATTTGTCTTCAAATCCTTCCATATCATTATTAGACGCTCGGCGACGCTTTGCTCTCTGGGTGATATTTATAGGGCTGACATCTAACAATAAGCCTGCATCCACGCACACCTTTTGTAAATCAGGCTCAGATCTTGATGTAGAAGCAGGTTCCACAGGAGACTTCGGTGGTGTTTTAAACATTTTTGAGATTTTCTTTTGATAAAAATATATAAAAAAGTTTCAAAAATTGACGTTTATATTACTAGTAAAGTTCGAAACAAAATAAAAAAATACAAAAAGTTGTTATGATTGGTGCTGGTTCCGAACTCGGGACTTGGAGTGTAGTTTTACGGATCCGATAGGAATGCCTCGACGCCAACTGGACTCTGCGATACAAGTCGCAAATAGATAATCGGTAATTACAAGTGAAGAAATTTTGAATGTCAATGACCGTGTCCTTTGTTTGTAAAGGTCATTCACTTTGCACGACACCGGTCACTTTTTAAAATGTTTTTGACAATAACTCGAGTAATTGTTTGAGCACTGGTATAGTTTATGCACTGTTTTGTAGCTATTTGCACTGGGCACATATATATACGACTCTTTTAACAGAAACTGCACTATTTACTATTAAATCAGATTAAAAATACCGGAGCACTCAGCAACACGTCCGCTCACGACAACAGTTGGGGAGGGGGGGGAAATAGCATTACAGAAGCAACACAATATCCTCGAATGCACCCATACTGTTTTGTATGGACTTTATGACACCAAAATAAGGTTTATTATTCATAAAATGTCCTTTGTTCTGCACTAGTTTTTTATTTGCACTGAGGCTATGGACTAGTAGCGTTTATAAATATTTTTATGTTTTCAAATATAAATATTTGTGTATTTTGTTGCAGATCTGAAGATACTGCTGACGATAAGCTCCTTTGGTGCTTTAATATTCATATTTCCTTACCCTGCATTCAGATGCAAGGTAATAATACATTTATTTAATCAAAGGCTTCATAGCATAGGTAATTACACAAAGAATTAGATCTAGTGTTAGTATTAAATTATTTGAAAATGAGAGTGCTTAAAAATGTATAACCAATAAATCCCATCAAATTGAGAACCTCTTCCTTTTTGAAGTAATATGAAACATGAGGAAAGAGCAGTGAAATAAATATATATATATATATATATTTTAATCAATGCTGGGTTTTTGAGCATTCTTCTTTGTAATCTTTATAGAATTTATTTAATTACCTTTTCCGTCCCTTAAGAAGTATTTTGCTAGAGGGGAGTTTTGTAACTTTCACTATATTTCTTTCAGGTAGGATTTTTAATTGTCTATGGGATGACCTGCTTCTAGGTGCAAAGGCACCAACATATTTTTATTATGATAGAATGGTTTAGTGTTATAAGAGGATATAGCTGATGCCTCTTAGTCAGAAATTGGATGAGCCTCTTGTTACAATTGAGGTGAGAGTTCTTTGTTGAATACTCCTTACTATTTTCACATTAGGTTGTAATGTAAACTACAGTAGTGGTGTCATATTGGCAGGTAGATTGCTGACTCCAGCACAATGCAGCAGGCAGTCGATCCTCTCGCTACCACCAGCATGGTAAGCTTCTTCACTATTATTTTGTGTTAAGCCAATTTCATAGTTGTAACTTTCATAATAAATTGAGATACACAAAACATCACAAACGAAAAAAAAATCTAATTTATAAAAAAAAAAACTAATATGAAAGAGTATATTTATTGTAGTAAAGATTATTTATTTATCATTGTTAAACTATAATTTACCTTACATAGCCCGCGGCGGAGCCGGTCAATGGCGCTCCTCCCGACGAGCCGGCGCGGCGGCAAGGCCGGATGACAAATCAGCTGCAATTTCTGCAAAAGAATGTGATGAAGGCAGTATGGAAGCATCAGTTTGCTTGGCCTTTTCACCAACCAGTAGATGCAAAGAAATTGAACCTTCCTGTAAGTACTTATTGTATTCATATTTTTAATGTTAATACTGCAGAATGAGTTTTAACCAACATACATACTGTTTAAAACATCACTGCTATTTGAAAAATCAACAAAAAGTTAAATATTACAGCTACATTGCAATAATCATTTAATAACTTTTTAAACATTACGAATTAGATGGCACCTGCACAGGTTTTCTAATTTTATGTATGAGTTTCGTACGCGTTCTTTTTAATATTAAAATCTCATTGTGCATTATTTTAGGACTACCATAAGATAATTAAAAAACCCATGGATTTGGGAACAATAAAGAAGAGGCTCGAATCCAACTACTACTACTCAGCTCAGGAATGTATCCAAGACTTTAACACCATGTTCACCAATTGTTACGTCTACAATAAACCAGGCGAAGATGTCGTGGTCATGGCACAAACATTGGAGAAATTATTCCTGAATCGGGTAAGTGATCCAGAAAATTGAATGATTTTTTTTTATTTTACTAAGTGTTTAGGTCACTGTATTATTTAAACAGTCTCAATTTAACTATCTAGTTGAGCTAGTTCTTCCATCCAATTTCGCCAGAAGGTATTTTGGTAATCTTTGTCGTGCCGATTTCGACTATGATCTCATTTCCAAAAATATTGGTAATTCGCAGATAGCTCAGATGGACAAAGAAGAAAAGGAGATCGAGGCGCCGTCGAAAGGAGGTAAGGGCGGAGTGAAGAAGCGCGGCACGTCGACGCCGGGCGCGGGCGGCGCGGGCGGCGCGGCGCGCGCGGGGGCGGGGCCGGCCGCGCCGCCCGCGCCGCCGCCCGCGCCGCGCGCCGCCAAGCCCGCGGCCGCCGCGCCGCACCCCGCGCTCGTGGGCTCCACCAACACCACCACCACGCCCGCCCTGCCCGCGCCGCCCGCCACGCCGCCCGCCACGCACACCGGCCTGCCGCAGCAGGTCCGCATCTCTGTTCTGTTTTGCTGAGATACAGCATTCCGACATCGATAATAGTATTTATACGTGGGTTCGCCGCAGGTGGCAACGCAGCCGTCGAGTTTCCACGTAACTCAGCCTGCGGCTCCGCCTGTCTCGACGATACCGGCGGTAGCATTATCCCAAACGCAGCCAGCAAAGGTAATTATTACAACAAATCCTGTTGTTGGATTTTTTTATATTAATGCTTATGTTATTATTATATTGACTAGTGGTTACCCTGACTTCTAAGCTGGAGGTTGTGGGTTCGATTCCCACCTTGTCTTCCGTGTAATAAGCATGATTGTTTGTTCTGTGTCCGAGTGTAATTTGTTTATAACTAGCTTTAGCCCGCGACTTCGCCGGCGTGGAATAGTTCCCGTTACCGGGGGATTTTCGGGATGAAAAGTATCGTATGTCCTTTCTTGGGTCCCAGACTATATCTGTACCAAATTTCATTCAAATCGGTTCAGTGGTTTAGGCGTAAAGAAGAGACAGACAGACAGAGTTACTTTCGCATTTATAATATTATTATGGATAAGCTGTACATCGCGGTTTCACTCGCGTTATGTTTGGTTTTTGTTCTAAATGAAATATTTAAGTTGAGTTAAATTAATAAAAACAAATTTCGATAATTACGATTGATACTCTGTTCATAAAAACACCTTAATGGAGGCCATACACGCTAGGTTTTGCATGATGGTTTTAGCCGTGCATGCATAACCGACAGGCAAGCCCTAGCGTGTATGTGATTAAACTGTACAGTTATCGGTGCAAATGAAACTCGGTTATGCTTGTCGGTTTTGCATGCAGAGTTATAACCATCATGCATACCCTAGCGTGTATGGCCTCCTTAAGAAATAATGAAATATTTAAAAAAAAATACCATAAAAGTGGTTATAGCCACACAACCTTTGAAGTTAGACATATTTATGCTATCACGCACTTTTTTTTAAAAAGCTTAAAGGGGAACAAGTCTGTAATACATAATTTTTTCGTAACTAGCCGTACGAGCAACGCACGCAACAGAAAGAAGCGCTTAAAATTAATATTTTTCCTGTTTTTGCCACATTTTTCATATCAATGAAAATGCTTCTCTTCTATAGGTCGTGACGTTATGTTATGTAGCCTATATCCTATTCTGATGTATAAGCAATATTACTGTAAAGTTTTATCAAAATTCGTATAGGAGTTTTTGCGTGAAAGAGTCACTTTCACATTTATAATATTAGTAATATTATTTTTGTATTTGTAACATATAAGTATGTATATCAGTTGTCTGGTTGTGGCCCAGGAGGTGTCCCAAGATCTATATTGATATTTGTATATGTTTTGTGCTAGGTTAAAAAGGGTGTGAAGAGAAAAGCCGACACTACAACTCCTATGGGAAGTTCTTTTGAAGGGGGATATACTACACCTACCATTGATCAGCAAAGTGGTCCCAAACCTGCAAAAATTTCCACAAGGAGAGAAAGTGGTCGTCAGAAGAAGGTATGCTACAATATTACATAAAACGTTATTATATTTTGTACCAATATAAACTTGCATTTACAAAAAAATCCGTCTCTACAGGCGAGCAGAACAGGTGACGACAGCTTCAAAATGGGTGGATTGTCTCCAAGTGGGGCGGGCGCTTCTCACCACCCCGCGATGACTCCTCAGCTTGCGAAGGGCAAAGAGAAACTTTCTGATGCTCTCAAAAGTTGTAATGAGATATTAAAGGAGCTGTTCTCTAAAAAACACTCAGTAAGTTACTTTTCAAATAAGTCTATTACTATTTTTCTGATTCTTAATGAATCTTCTGCACCACTTATTTTTTTCGACAGGGTTATGCCTGGCCGTTTTATAAACCTGTAGATGCTGAATTGCTTGGACTTCATGATTATTTTGATATTATTAAGAAACCCATGGACCTTGGAACCGTGAAACAAAAGATGGACAATAGAGCATATAAAACAGCCGCTGAATTTGCCGCCGACGTACGTCTAATATTCACAAATTGCTATAAATATAATCCGCCGGACCATGATGTCGTTGCGATGGCTCGAAAATTACAAGACGTCTTCGAAATGAGGTAAAAATATCTGAATTTTGATCACGATTAATTTAAATAAATGATAAGTGTAATTGTTATAATTTTTTTCGTGTTGTACAGATACGCCAAGATTCCTGACGAACCCGTCCATGTAGGCGTACCACACATGGACAAGGGAAGCTCGGCGTCAAGTTCGGAATCGGGCTCCGAATCAGACTCTGAATCCGATGATTCAGAAGAGGAGAGAAATAATAAAGTTAAACTTCTAGAAAAAGAATTACACGCATTGCAAGAAAAAATGAAAAAATTAGTAGAAGAATCTAATAACAAAAAGAAAGCTAAGAAAAAAATGAAGGATAAGACGAAAAAACAAGTCCCGAACAATGCCGTGCCTAAAACTAATGCAGCAGCAGCTTACGCGGCGAAAGCGAACAATATTGGGGAAAATTTAGGTTAGTTTTGTTTCTTTGAATAATATAAGATCAAACACAGTAGGATAAACATTAGCTACAGCTGTTAGTGAAGGTACTGGTGGACTATTTGTTCTAGTTTGAAAGTTTTAGATGATTGTGTAATTCTGGCGTATATTTAAATCAACACTCCTTGTGTTGAGTTAAAATTACGTGAAACACATGTTTCAATATTGCTTTTAAGGGATGTTTTACACATATAATAAAAACTAGCTTATGCCCGCGGCTTCGCCCGCGTTAGAAAGAGACAAAAAGTAGCCTATGTTACTCTCCATCCCTTTAACTATCTCCACTTAAAAAAATCACGTCAAATCGTCGCTCCGTTTTGCCGTGAAAGAAAGACAAACATACAGACAGACACACTTTCACCGTACGATATGCCCGTAGCGCCGAGCAGCGTGCGCGGCAAGCCGGGCGGCAAGCGCGGCGGCGGCGGCGCGGGCGGCAAGGCGGGCGCGCGCGCGGCGCCGAACAAGAAGAAGGGCTCCACGCCCACCGCCGCGCCGCCGCCGCACGTGCCGCCGCACGCCGACACGGACGACGAGGACCAGGCCAAGCCCATGTCGTACGACGAGAAGCGCCAGCTCTCGCTGGATATCAATAAACTACCCGGTCAGTATACAATTTTTACTTACACTCAAACTATCACAATTTCTAACCGACTGCAAATTTACCATTAATAATTCCCTAAATATCCTTTTTAACTAATACCAATTAAGCTATTTTTTTTTCTTTGACAGGTGATAAACTTGGAAAAGTAGTTCACATTATACAAAGTAGAGAACCATCTTTACGAGACTCTAATCCGGATGAAATTGAAATCGATTTTGAAACTCTAAAACCGTCTACGCTTCGGGAACTGGAAAATTACGTCGCATCATGTCTTCGAAAAAAGACACGTAAGCCTTATTGTGAGTTGAACCAGCATTATTTACCTGTCCTTTCTCCTGTTTTTCCTATACCTTACTATAATCTTATAGTGTCTAATAAGCTAGCTAGATTTATCTGTGCTGTAACTGAATGAAACCAAACCTATCATTAACATACTTTTACCATAACATAGTAAGTAGTTAAATGTGAAAGTGAAACCATTATTATTCCAATTAGCAAAAAACACTCTGTGCTTTCGAATGAGTTCGTTTGGAGTAAAATGGGCAATAGACTCCCAAGTTATTTTTATTGATACTTTGTAAATGTACACTCATCAAATAAATCAATGTGAAATTGATGCACCTAAAAATGTACTAGTACTACTGCAAATTAAGCAATGACAGATGAATTACTTTTTTAGATACATTGTACTCACATTTAGGCAATATTGCAACTGGCAGACACTTAATAAATCATAGCCTCTCTAAAAACAATAAATAACTGTGTGAGCCAAAAATTTGCTCCCATTTCCATTTCCAACCTCCTTTTTCACAATACCTATAAATATCCTTTACCCTTTGGCAAATAATGTTGGTGATACCAAAAGTTACCATTAAATGTTTATTATACTCATGCAAAACACGAATTCTAATAATACAACATTTACAGATCGGAAAGTGTCTGGTAAATCAAAGGATGAACAAATGGCAGAAAAGAAACAAGAATTAGAAAAAAGGCTGCAAGATGTATCTGGGCAACTAGGAACTAATAAAAAGCAGCAACAGAAAAAAGGTCAGTTGTACAGAATCTCGATTTTATTATAACTTTGTATTTACAGTGGTTTTTCCCACTGTAGTTAATTCCTATCTCAGAAGCATGGTTGTCCCAATGTATATTGAGAAAGTGTAATTGTCGACAGAGGGTTGTAAGGAGGCGCTGGGCGGCGGCATGTCGTCGTCGTCGAGCTCGTCCGACTCGTCCAACTCGTCGTCGAGCACGGACACCAGTTCTTCAGACAGCAGTGACAGTGAAGCAGGTTAGCCCACATTGCCGACGATTTACGTAATCAATACTATCATTTCGTTCACAGACAGACACAAAGTATAGCACTGAGTGGTACTCCTTTCGTACCACATGATGTAAATTACAGTTATAGTAATAGATTTTAATGATACTTGCATTTAAATTAAGATGGATATTTCACTTTGTATGGATATGTTCAAATGCTTGAGATAAAATATATGAATAGATATAGGTTACTAGCAATTTTTTCATAAAAAATTTAAAGATGGAAATATAAGTTTTTTACCTTTGCCAGTATTTTTTAAAGATATGACCGAACACAATCTTTTTTATTTAAAATGTAAAATGCAATTTTAACTGTTTAATGAGTTTCTAGTCTCAAATTGATGTCAGTGGCAGAATGAATGATAATAGAATGTCATGGGAATGTTGATTGAGCAAGTTAACAGCTGCTGAGAAATAAGCATGAAATAAATTTTCTAAAGCGACATCTTGGGGTCATAATTGACCCCCTTTATTATATTTATATAATATTTATTTATTAAAATCTCATTGTTGAGGATTTAGCATATTTTTTTATTTTATTGGCAGTTGTTTTTTTTTTCTCTTTTGTTTATAAATGAGACTGGAGTTTATCTCCATCGAGTATTGAATGAGGTTGCGTATGATTCGATTACTATTGTGCACCTGCCGTGCCCTCGAGTTGCGATTGTGACTTTATTACATCGCCATGAATATACTTTGATGCACGAAGGCCAGGCGAAAGTTTTTGTGTGTGTCATACGCGCCCATAGAGACTAATGAAAGGATGATGTGAATATTATGTTCTGTTTTGTTTCATTTAAAGTAGCCAATACGCATGAAGAATACTTTTAGCCATAGTGTGATTGTATTAGCTAATTGATTTGTTGAATGGGGATAAAAGGTGCTTAAAGAAAACCACAAGATGACAACAAAGAATGAGTTGATTTGGCACCATAAATAGAAACAAAATAAAATACTTAATATCCCCAGTACTGTGTAACATAACATTTAATTATTTTTGTTTGTATTGAAAGTATGAGTGTGATTACTGTGGTAGTAGTTTTGAGTAAATATTATTTTCATTACTGTGATATTGGAGAGGGATACCACCTGAAGTTTGATTCAAATAATATATAATTCGAATCTATAGTCTGCTGCAAAATATAAGAAATGTTGGTAAAGGCACAAAACAGTTGTTAGTGAGGAGGAGAAGCCAGCTTTGGTGTTCACTGATATTATGATATTGGTGCCGGTAAGAGTAATATGTTATTTGGTTTGCTTTCATGAACCAATAGGAAATACCTTTTCACATTAATATTTTTTTAACTATATCATGTCCTCAAACGCGATGTTATTTCATTTGCATCCTTGAAGTTTCAATATCTTTTATGGATTATTATTGGAAAGTTCAGATCTCACGGTTACTAATTGCTTTTGAGTGTGAAATTTAAACCCACTTAATATTGAATGAGGCTTGAAAACTATAATAAGAACAAGGATAGATAGTAGTGTCGGTACGTCCAGTGTTGCGAAGCGAAGAGGATCTCCGAGAGCAGCTGGCGAGTCGAGCGCAGCCATAGGGACTATTGCAAACAATTGTGTAAGGACGGATACCATGTAGCAAGCAAATTTAGCCCCAAGATGGACTCAGTTCTCATTTTGTTACAATGGAGGATGTATTTTGTGACATGTTGTAGTTAAAAATGTATTTTATTGAAAAGGTATGTTTTATTGGTTTAATGCTTGATACAGTTTGATGCTTGCTCTCAAAAATTTAATGTGACGTGTTAATCAAAATTGTCTATACAAACATAAAATACCTAAAGCTGGCCTCCTTCCTTCACAAATTGTTTGCAAACTTTGTTATTGATTGTCGAGGATTAACATACTTTTATTATAGTAAGCGAAATGGGCACCAAGTTTTTTTTTCTTGTATCTATCAGTTCAATATCACCTTTGTTTGACAAGCATATTATTTTAATTTTTGCATAAAATAGAAGGTTTTAATTTGTTACCATAACCTGGCGTAGGTGTGTGTAGGCACCTATTTGGCATTCACTATTTGAAAAATCACAAATAATTTAACTAAAAAACACTTTGGAAAATAATACATGCAACAAAAATTTGTTGCATGAGCCAGTTTTAGTGTATCAAACTTAACGAGAATGAGTAAAAATTAAAATGCTTGCAGTTTGCAGTACCATCTTTGGTTGCTTGATAGTTATCAGCAGCAAAATGTTGGTATTATAATGTATTACCATATAAAATAATCCTGCGAGGTTTGTAAGAAAAAGTGATGTAAAGCATTGCAGATAATTATGTTATCCAAGTTTGTTTATTTGGTTGTTAAAAATTCAAGTCTTTTTGTCTACTACAAAATCTGAACCTTTCTATTCATTCTTTGTATATATCATTATTTTCTGTAACGCAATACTTTTAAATCAATGTCTTTGAGATTGGATTACATTACTTTTGTAATTTTTTATGACAAGATTTAGGTCACTAATCAAGGTTTAATGCAAATATTTCGCTTTTTGTAGTTCACGTTCTGGTGAATACCAAATAGTACGGTTCTTTTACGTCCAATAAAATATTATTATTCGACATTTTTACAAATTCAATGAAAAGATTAATCTTGTAACTTTTAGGTTGAAATGGCCTAAAAGATTTTTTATATTAACTACATTACACTTTTTACTAAGCCTGTTGGACCGATATTTTAATGTTGTAATTAAATTATGATTAAAATTTGTCAAAACATCACATTTTATGATTGACTTGCTTGGTGAAATGTTGATCATTTTGCTTGTTTACTTTTATTGTCCTCTTATTTAGAAAGTTTTTACACTATGCATATGTACCTATGTTTTATTTTAGATAATATATTCACATTGAGTAGCTCAATTGAATCAGACTAGAACAATTAGTATTTAAAATTTTGTTAGATAATGCGAGAGTATAAGTGGAATAACTTCCCAATTGAATCATTATTAACAATAGTCCATTACTTACATAGTATATATTTTTATCAAGTACAATTTGCAGGTTGCTTCAAAAAAATCTATAGTATAAGTTAGTATGTAGTAAACATAATACTTTATCTAAAAGTCCCTTATTTTGTCTAGGAAGAGACAAGAAGGGAAAAGAACAAAAAGTTTACTGTATACACATATGTACATCTTTATATTTTAATATGTCAAAATCGAGATTATCTGACAAGACTTGGTAATCAATACTTGTTTTTATTTTGGGACCCGTTAGCTAAGAACTTAAAAATCTCATTAGTAAAATTTTGTTAAATAACAATATTGTATACAAATTATTTAATAGTTGGGATTTAAAATAAAATCAGTTAAAATTTTTATACAGTAATGTTTTGGGCTACTCTAACGGGTTCTTAAATGTTGCATGCAATCCAATTCAAATTTCAGTACTATGTACGCTTGGTGCAATTAATAATTTGAAGACATTTTGTTTTAATGTTAATGTAGAGAGTTGACATGTAAACAGAAACACCATGTGTGTTAAATTTTATGTAAGATTGATTTAATCAACTCATGACTTAAATTATTAGATATAAGAGTGAGTGGAAATAAACTTTGTATATATTTCAATATATAACAATTTAAGTAAATCTCTTAAGTAATTTATACTGAATTTCATTTTGCTGCCCTGAGATCTGAACAATAAATAAATAAATAATTCACGACGTATTTTGTGTCAGAATTTATTAAAAACGAAATTAAATATATTCTAATACAACAGTGTGGTATCAGTGAACATAAAAAATATAAACCATGTACAGTCTATGGCTTCTCCTCACATTAGTTTCTTTTACTAAGAAGAATTTGTGGTTACTGGACTGTGATGCTGTATCTCAAGTTAAGTATTCATTTGTGCAGTAGTAGGTTAATTTCATGGTTCGCTATCCGTTTTGTGCATTTTTGTTTTAATTTCAGGTACTGGTCCCAGCAGGACGCCGAAAAAGAAACCGAAAAAGCAACATCATCATCCACCTCAAGCTGTAAATATTAGTTATTTTTTATGAAATATATATTTATATATTATGTTATAAGTTGGTTATGAAGTTTAATCGTTTATAGCAGAAAGCCGTGCCCCCGGTGACAATAGCGACTACCGCGGGCGCGACGGCGAGCGCGCCGGCCGCAGCGGAGCCGGCGGCGAGCGCGCCGGCCGACGTGAAGGGCGCGGCGCCGCCCGAGCCGGCGCCCGCGCACGAGCTGCAGCTCAAGGAAACCGTGGCGCCGCCCGCGCCTGCGCTCGCCGCTCCCACGCCTACACCGATGCTGCCTGCTAACATTATCTCCGATTCTTCCGTCGTACCTGCGGCACGCGATACGGAAGACCAGAAACCTATTCCTAAAATTGAACCTCGGAACGGTCTGGATAAGGTTGATCCATCTCAATATATTGATCCCATTGAAAGGTCCTTGGCGAGTCTCGAGCGAAGTCTTAAGGCAGATGTGCCTATGGATGTTAGTGTTGGAGTATCAGACTCGTCGATGCGTCTGGAGGAAGAGTTTTCACTTCCTAAAGCCCAAATGATGCCAGACGCTGCACATCAGAACTTGATGGCACAACTAGGTGGTTTGACGGAGGTCGCTCGGGTCCCTGATCAGATTAAACCTGAAATGTATCTTCAACCCCACAATGGGTTCGTAGACAAAATGCCACATGAGCGCGAGATGTTACGACCCGATATAAATCCTATTATTCCTGGCATGACCGGTGTTCCACCGGTGTCGTCTATATTTGACCCCATACCATCAGTACCACACAGCGTTATCTCTCAGTCCCATCACAACATACCCAATGTACAATGTTTAATCACACCTGCAGCGAAAAAAGAAGATGTAAAGCCTCTGCTCACCCCAAAGCCAATAGAAGATTTAATGGGAGTACCAAACATGGTTTCTAATAATATTTCTGACAGAGCCAAATATGAAATGGAGAAAAAGATGGAAGACTCGAAAAATACTAACTTTGCACAAGCTTTCAAACTCAAACAAGAACAAAATTTGAAAAATGCCAGTTCGTGGTCGTCTCTTGCGCAAGCTGGAAGTCCACAGAGTATACCAAACATGGGAACGAATCATCAAATAAAACAAAAACCTAGCATTGATAGTTTTCAAGTAAGTTCAATTGCAGAATTTCTTTTCCCTACTAAAAAATGGAACAAAATATTGATTGACTTTTGATGTATATTTTGTATTTCTTTGTAGGCGTTCAAAAAACAGGCTAAAGAGAAAATAGACCGTCAACGAGCTCTTATAGAGCAGCAAGAGTTACGAAAAAAGGAACAAGCTGAGAGGGAAAGACAGCGGCAAGAAACCGAAAGGCGACAGCCGGACGAGGAAAAAATGAGGTAGATTTCTAAGTAATTATTGAGACCACTGTGCAGTCACAAAGGAGATCGGACATTTTTGTATGTCCAAGTGGCGTCGGATGATGAAACCTAATCCATATAATAGTTTGTGAAAGGATATTTTTTTAACTATGGGCACCATTAAATCGGCTCACGGAGAAAAAAGTTATGCAGCCCAGAAACCTGGTACCTATTAAAGACGAAAAATTGAAAAAAAAACTACCTTTTTTCGGCCAAAACTTATTTGCCGAGTACCCGCACTTAACTATTACACTGCGCTCAATATTGCGTGCGATATTCCAAATACTACTATTTTTAATCGACTTCTAAAAATGGATCGGTGCCGGCGATCGGCGGCAGAGACCTCTCGCGCCGGGTCTTGGTTAAGGCCATGGTCTGGAGGGAGGAGGAGTGGCAGGCGGTCGCCGACTTTTGCGAAGCAGTAATGCTCACAAAGGAGGAGGCCAACTGCATCAGGTAACGGCGCTCTCGCCGCCGCCGCCGCCGGGTTTCCGATCCCGATTTCTGGCCACCGTAGTCGCGGGCTTGCGGACTGTGAGCAATGGGTAGCTCGCTGTCCGGCCGTCCAGTAACTGTCCGGACTAAGTTCAAGTCGTCGACGGTGCGCACTGTTCCCGCGCGTTTCAAGGAGTTATCAGCAACAGCAGGGACCCAGCTTGATCGAAGCCTACTGGGGCCAGGGTTAGTTTCGAAAGATAACTCGAGCCACGGTATGAAGGCTTGAAGTTACGGGGTGGGTCTTTTAGCCAGTAAGAGTCTGACACTATCTCCCGCTCAAGAGCGGGGGTTGTCATTGGATGATTTTTCCTGACCTCGCAGGAGCATCACACCCCGCCACCCCGAGGGGTATACGGACGGCAGCGGATATAGTACCTATTACACTACGCGTTATTCAGACTCGTTTTGGGTATGGATGGTTCCATTTTTAGAAGTCGATTAAAAATAGTAGTATTTGGAATATCGCACGCGATATTACGCGCAGTGTAATAGTTAAGGGCGGGTACTCGGCAAATATCCGGCGAATATGCTGGTCCGCAGGTTCTCTCGATGTACTATTGCCATCAAACTAGTTCTTTTTAAGGCATACTGCACATCGCTGTACTCGGGAGCCCTGTGGTTCACATATACTCAAAAGGCTTATAATGCTCTGCGTATACAATATAACAACGCGTTCAGGGTATTGTTGCGTCTGCCACGCTTCTGTAGTGCGTCGGCAATGTTTGCCGACGCACGCACTGATAGTTTTGATGCGTTGTGGCTAGAGGTTGCAAAAATTCGATAATTTTAATTTTCGAATATTCGAATATTTTTTCAGTGCTATTCGAATTTTATTCGAATATTTAAGAAAAAATAATAAAACACAGAATATCAGCGTTTATTGGTTTAGGAATTATATTTTTATGCAGATAAGTAAACCTAGCACAATAATTATTTACTTATTCAACAAAATTTTAAAACATAAAAATGTTAATCAAAACAATTATATTTTTTTTAAACAAATTTAAAAGTCTCTCTCTCGGTTATAATAAAAACAAAATATATGTCTTTTTTTTTTGGTGAGTGGGAAATCATCAAATGACTACTCCCGCCCTGGGTGCGGCGGGAGGGCGTGTCTTACTTTTACTGACTAAAACCGAGTGGGTTTCCTGTGTTCCTTCGATTGCCCTTTATGTTCCAGGGTCACGGTAACTATTATAAACATTCCGCAACCCCGGCAGGCGTGGCCCTGTTGGGCCCCTTCTTGTGCTGACTTCTTATCTTTAAGGCGCGCGTGGAACAAAACGCGCCGTCGACGCGGTCCTGGTCCTAGCCGGGCGGCGAGCTACCCATCGCTCGCCATCCGCAGAACCGCGCCTACGGTGGCCGGTAGTCGTCTTGTGACTCTCGATGTCTTCGCCTGGGTCTTAGTCCGGGGCGAGAGGCTCGTCGTTGCCTCTCGCGCACCGCCGCTTCCTTCACTAGCATAACTGCTTCGCAGAAGGAGGCGACGGCATCCCATTCCGTCACGCCCCGAAGCATGGCCTGAACCAGCGCGAGAGTTCACCGCCGCCGATCGCCTCTACGAGGATACGATCGCCTCTACGAGAAATAAATGTCTTTCTCTCTTGTTAATAATAAAACAAAAAGTATCACATACATAAATGTGTCGTAAAAACGTTACAGTATTATTTTCATAATATGCAATATTGAAAAATCAGATTCATCAATTATAATTCGGAAATAAATCAGATTTACCTATTATAACATTTTTAAACATATTCAACTCTTCTGTTAATAATAAGAACAAAATAAACATCTCTCTCTCGCTCGTTATTAATAAAAAGAAAAACTATCACATGTCACTAAAAAATCTAATTTGTCAATATTAATTCGGAAAAAAATCAGATTTACATATTAAGTATAAAATTCTTAAATAAATTTTAAAGTCGTTCTCCCTCTTTAATAATAAAAACAAAATAAAAGTATCTATAATCACTTCAAAAAAGAAAATGCACCACTTTACACATAAATAACAACGTGTTCTGTAAGTGACAAAATGGCGTCGAGTCAAGCAGTGTTGCCAACAACAATTTTCAAGCTCTATCAACATAGACTTTACACTGATATTTTTTTTTTGGTAATATTCGAATATTCGAATAAATATTTATATACTATTCGAATATAAATTTGGAAAGAGTATTCGAATAATTCGAATATTCGAATATTCGATTGCAACCTCTAGTTGTGGCGTAAGAAATCTGCCTCGCTACTCCACAGACTGCGCGGCAGTCCCAACACTAGCAATAGCCGCACGGGCAGTGTGGGCGCTCATTAACCGCACCCGATCTGTTTTAGATATTAAGTACTAACATAGGTTAAGTTACTTTGTTACTAACACAGTGGACCCTGTTGTAGTCTGTATTAAGTAAATAAATTATTATTATAATTATTATAAATAAGTTTTGGCCGAAAAAAGGTAGCTTTTTCAATTTTTCGTCTATAATAAGTACCAGTTTGGACTGTTTCATTTTTCTCCGTGGGCAGATTTAATGGTGCCCATAGTAAAAAATATCCTACATTCACAAACTATTATATGGACTAGGTTTCATTAGCCGACGCTATTTGGACCACTTCCGCCCGTTCTCCTTTAATAAAATAATCTGTTTTAGTGAATAGATCTGAAATAAGTGGTCTGTTACGTTGTCCATCTCACTTAGAATGGACACAATAGTGCTGATTCTCTTGTTCACAAACTTAACTAAATTTAAATGCATCTTTCTCCTTCCATTTCTTAAAGAAAAGGACAGAAGATACATTTTAGTTTATTTCTGTCAAATTAGACAGCGCTTGAAGAAAATTGACGTATATTTAGACGCCATGGTTTTAAATCGCGTCTAAATTATCTATGGAGTGTTTAAATTTGACAGGACTTAACTAATATTTTATCTTCTGTCCTTTTCTTAATTAAATGCAAAGAGAAAGATGCACTTAACTTAAATTTACGTTAGTTTGTGAATAAGAGAATCGGCACCAGTATGTGATGACGCTTAATGGAATATAAAACAAATATGTAAACAAGGATGCCTTCACCATGCTCAATTCACTCATGCATGCAGCAAAAGTGATGTAGTTTGTGTGGTGCTTAAATATTTTTTTTATTTTTTTGAGGTTTTGGCTTTGTTGCTAGAACTTTTAAGCAAAGTCTGGGTTATGTATTGCGTGGTGCTTAAATATTTGGTGTCGTGCACAGGGTGGGGCAGGGCGTGCGGCGCGCGGAGAGCGCGGAGGTGGCGTCGCCGCGCGTGTCGCCCGTGGCGCGCGCCTCGCCGCCCGCCGCCGCCGCTGCCGCCGCCGCCGCCGCCGCCGCCGCCGCGCCCGACAAGCCGGCCGCGTCCGAGCGCGAGCGCCTGCGCCAGCGCGAGCAGGAGCGCCGCCGCCGCGAGGCCGTCAGTATCCCATTACATACATATTTTAAGCCATCGGTGTTGTTGGTCCATAACTGAAGTTCCAGGTCGACCAGAATCCGTTACCAAGTAACCCTAGAAAGGCTCAATATTTATATTTATTATATATATGTAATTTTCTTTTTAAATGCACTTGCTGTATTATCTCTACACCACCTTTGGTTGACTGGGAGAGAATGCCTTAGGCAATAATTGCCCTAATGTAATGTACATGTAATGTGCATAAAAAATAAATTAATCATTTTCAATACTCTCAACTATTATAAAAAAAAAATTCATAAAATACCGTTTTTATATTGTTTCAGATGGCGGGACAAATAGATATGAACATGCAAAGTGATTTGATGGCCGCATTTGAGGAATCACTGTAATGTGCTTTATGGAGGACACTAATAAATTGTACATATGAGTATATAAATATTAATTTTACGTCAATGCAATCGATAATTATGGTGATAGTATGACACCGAAGTGAATTTGTGATCGTTTAGTGCGTGAAACAGTTGACTAACATGTGGTTAAGTGCTGTGAATAGTATACTTAAACTGTTGTAACGTCATTATTGATTTCATGGTCACATATTATGGGCCTTTACTAGAGGGTTGCATTTTAATTAAAATTAACTTGTATTATAAGTTTGTACGTAACGTACAACTCTCTTTACATTCGTAAGTCTATATTTATATTTCGTTTTAGAGGCGTCTCCTTCCTTCCATAATTGTTTTATAGTGTCTACTAATGACGATAGAATGGTAGATTGAAATCAAATGAACGAAATCGCGACGCGACTTCACACCATTTCTCATTGCATCGCTGTATTATTTGAATATTTCAAAAACACCTGTCATTGTTGACGCTTAGAAAATAAATAAAAATAAAGTATAATATGCCATAATATTAGAATGTCGCTTTTAATTCAACGTGCAATGGGTGACGGCGTGGGTTTATATTTATTAGTAAATGGAATTTCTGTTACGTATTCGATTTTCGATAAATATTGCTTAATGTTAGTAGATTTTTTATCAGTCTGTCATGGAAAACAGATCAAATGTCATACATTTGATTTGAAATATATTTATTTTACATTGGAATATGTCTTTTTATGTTTGTAGATAGATAACTCCAGTGCAAATGTAGTAAATTTTAAACAACTCTGCGTACATGCTCATTATTTAATGAGAATATAAATAATGATACCAATAATACAAATTTTCACAAAATACATTGTATATTGTTAAGCATTTTTTTTTAATTTCAGCCATTTACTCTCAAACTCGAAATCAAATGTAGATATGAAGTAAAATATATTGACATTCCATATTGTATATATGTTGTTTAAATTGTTGTTTATATTTTACTAGTGACCTGCCTATGCTCCGCATGGGTGCGATCTCCTGATGTGATTACATGTTACATCGAGATTAAATCAAGTGAAATAGTGATGTTAACACAAACGTTTTTCGGAATGAATTCTTTAAATGGAAACCGTGAAATTCAACCATTTTACAGCAGACAGAGAGAAAAATAGTTTTTACTTTCGAATCATAATTCACCAGTCTTAAATCAAGCCACCGTGCTTTTTTAATCCCCAAGTCCAACCCCCCCCCCCTGTTTTTGATTGTTAAAGTTTGCTATGGACCTACCTACACAAAGCCGTGAACTAAAGGCTTGGGCACACCAAAAGCAGTTGCAGCACAGATTAATGAATAGTTACTACGTAACAGATACTTCACTCCAATACAAAAACCAAAATACCTACGCTATAATAGCCTACAAAATCATATTAATAATACCAGTTGTTTGCAGCAAGGAGAAATGTACCATAAGCACGCACAAAGAGAGTTGAGATTCTTTTGCCCGCCGCGCGACTAACGTGTGTGCGTGTCGTCCAGCAAATCTGCTAGGGTTATACGTATGATGACTAGAGGTTGCAAAAATTCGATAATTTTAATTTTCGAATATTCGAATATTTTTACAGTGCTATTCGAATATTATTCGAATATTCGAATATTTAAGAAAAAATAATAAAATACAGAATATCAGCGTTTATTGGTTTAGAAATTATATTTTTGTGCAGGTAAGTAAACCTAGCATAATAATTATTTACTTATTCAACAAAATTTTAAAACAATTATACATGAAAATGTTAATCAAAACAATTATATTTTTTTAAACAAATTTAAAAGTCTCTCTCTCGGTAATAATAAAAACAAAATAAATGTCTTTTTTTTTGGTGAGTGAGAAATCATCAAATGACTACTACCGTCCTGAGTGCGGCGGGAGGGCGTGTCAGACTCTTACTGACTAAAACCCACTCATGTTCCTTCGATTGCCCTTTATGTTCCAGGGTCACGGTAACCACTATAAACATTCCGCAACCCCGGCAGGCGTTGGCCCTGTTGGGCCCCTTCCTGTGCTGACTCCTTCTCTTTGAGGCGCGCGTGGAACAAAACGCGCCGTCTACGCGGTCCTGGTCCTAGCCGGGCGGCGAGCTACCCATCGTTCGCCATCCGCAGAACCGCGCCTACGGTGGCCGGTAGTCGTCTTGCGACTCTCGACGTCTTCGCCTGGGTCTTAGTCCAGGGCGAGAGGCTCGTCGTTGCCTCTCGCGCGCCGCCGCTTCCTTCACTAGCATAACTGCTTCGCAGAAGGAGGCGACGGTATCCCATTCCGTCTCGCCCCGAAGCATGGCCTGAACCAGCGCCGGGCGCGAGATGTCACCGCCGCCGATCGCCTCTACGAGGACACGATCGCCTCTACAAGAAATAAATGTCTTTCTCTCTTGTTAATAATAAAACAAAAAGTATCACATACATACGGAATGTGTCGTAAAAACGTTACAGTATTATTTTCATAATATGCAATATTACACTGAAAAATTAGATTCATCAATTATAATTCGAAAATAAATTAGATTTACCTATTATAACATTTTTAAGCAAATTCAACTGTTCTGTTAATAATAAGAACAAAATAAACATCTCTTTCTCGCTCGTTAATAATAAAAAGAAAAACTATCACATGTCACTAAAAAATCAAATTCGTCAATATTAATTTGGAAAAAATTCAGATTTACATATTAAAATTCTTAAATAAATTTTAAAGTCGTTCTCTCTCTTTAATAATAAAAACAAAATAAAAGTATCTAAAATCACTTCCAAAAAGAAAATACACCACTTTACACATATTAAATAACAACGTGTTCTGTAAGTGACAAAATGGCGTCGAGTCAAGCAGTGTTGCCAACAACAATTTTCAAGCTCTATCAACATAGACTTTAAACTGATATTTTTTTTTGGTAATATTCGAATATTCGAATAAATATTTATTTACTATTGGAATATAAATTTGGAAAGAGTATTCGAATATTCGAATATTCGATTGCAACCTCTAATGATGACAATGGTAATAAAACGAATGTTTTAGAAAAACAATTATAATTTTATTTGTTGATCAAATATTTTTTAGTTTGATAAAATGACTGATGCATATTTTTCGTTCCTTGAATTCCCGACTAATATATTTTAGTGTCGAAAATATCCAAAACCGCGTGAATAATTTTAATAAATAATCAAAAGGGAAACAAGAGAATTGGGAAACAGGGGAATTGCACAATAATCACGCAATAATTAAGTGATGTTGGCATTTTGATAGTCAGCGCTGTACCCGTTACGCGCGAGCACTCAGCCGGGCGCGCGACAGCCCGGTGTTCGTTGTATCGTCGACGATACGCGAAGCGGTAGGCATAAAACGCGTGGCCTTGAGCGAGTGACGGACGCCTGGTTGCAGTGCGGTAGCAGTGCGTCTCCGTTAGAAAATAATGTAGTTATATGAGGGATGACACACTGAACAAACGCGGGCCCGCTGATCTTACCTGCTCCGCCACTGCACCGCGCACGCACTGCTCTTCTACAAAACTTTTGGACGGGAGCAGCGCAGGCGCGGGGCGGTGGCAGCGCGGGCGCGGGGCGGCCGCAGTGAGTACACGTTGTATTACTACGTCCGCCATATTGACTAGTCACACCAAAGTAGTTGCGCGGGACAGACGCAGCGCGGGTCGTAAAGGCTTCGGCACACCAAAAGCAGGACAAGCGCAGCGCCTTAGCAGGGCAGGGCAGTTGCGCCGCGGTTGATGTCACACCAGAAACGTGAGCAGTCAGAAAGCAGTTTGAATGCGGGCCTGCTTTGTAACTGCGTTATGTGTGTCGTATCGATAGCCACACTCAGTACAATTCAAGATGTTGAACGGTTCTGACTCTGACGAAGAGGAGCTATTGTTGCTTCTAGCTTTAAGTAAAAAAAAAGACTATGGGTTCACGATGTAAATAAGAGAAGAGTAGAATATGGGGAGTACCATCGTTTATGTCGGGAATTAGAATCTTTTGAAGACAGGTTCTATACTTATTTTCGGATATCGAAGAGTTCTTTTGGAGAATTGCATGAAATGGTACGATTGAAAATAATAAAACAGAAAACTGATACAAGCTACAGAGCTTCCATTATATTTCCTTCTATTTCCTCACCAACTCAATCAATTTTTCATTCGTTTCCATGATAAAGTTGTAAAAAATCACAACCGTTTACGACCCGCGCTGCGTCTGTCCCGCGCAACTACTTTGGTGTGACTAGTCAATATGGCGGACGTAGTCAGAGATGGGCGTTTAAACGTAAAGCAAATAATAAAGCAGGTTAAATGAGTTAAGCACTTATGTACATTTATAATGTTGAGCAATTAACATTATTTGCTATTTCTTTAAATTAATAGTTTTATAAGATTTGATAATTTTATAGACACTAATGCCATCTAGTGGCAAGAATGAATATAAACGAGGTTTTATGTCGCTTTTGCAAGTGCCCGATAGATGGCGTGCTAATACAATTTCAATCGATAAACGAACTGTTACTTTACGATAATAGATCTTAAAGTAATTAAAATAAGATACAAAAATGTATTTCTTTCGACTATTTTGGTAGCTATCGTGATTCACGAGTGTATACACCTACCGAATTTAATATGACAACAACGTATTAAAATTGGTTTCAATGGTCGCCGTTTAATTTATACGGGTTCTAATTCCATTGAATGCTTTTCGATAGTTGCTTTTTTAAGTTCAGTGTCGTTTTCAACGCGTCAGTGGAATGTTGTGTTGTTCGCTTTTAATGTTCGATGTTTATTACGCGCGTGGTAGCTTTTTAAGTTTACGTTCGTATAATTTTGTTAACTGTTTGGCTTTAAATATGGCAAATAATTAAAGAATATTAATAATTTTGAAATGAGATTTGGAATGAAAAAAAATCTTTCCTTTTTTGCCAAAAGAATCATCATATAAATTCAAAAAAACCTAAAACAACATTAAAATTTAATCATGTTAGTGGTACATACACGTTTTCAGCAATAACACATTTAAACCATTTTAAATTTAAGTCAATAATAATTAATAATTGCTCTTTTGTTAAATAGCTGATAAGCTACTAAGCTAACAATATAATTGACTTTTGAGGAATAATTAACGAATAAGTGCGTTTGAAGATTTAAGCCGTTATGCACATCTTTAGTAGTAATACAACGTGTACTCACTGCGGCCGCCCCGCGCCCGCGCTGCCACCGCCCCGCGCCTGCGCTGCTCCCGTCCAAAAGTTTTGTACTACTCGTGCGAGATAACATGGCACCTGGCTCGAAAACAAACGTTTCCCCGCGACCCCGCGCGGCGCTCCGCTCTCGTCTTAGCAGTAGCGTTAGCATCACTGTATACATACGGCACAAGTTTAACTAAAATGGCAAATGTGCAGAAACAGATTTTCAGGCGTGCACGTATTTTTTTTTTACAACATTGTTTCTAAGTATTTTGTTAAAAACAAAAATGAAAACGTAACGTAAACGTAGTATTTTGTACAAATTATCCAAAAAAAAAATATTTTGAAGCCGCAGTTCTTTACTTTTAATTAATTTGTTAGTATTTTTATGAGTCTCCTATTTTTTATTATATTTTAATTGGTGTTAGTGTAATCTGTCATCTGTCATAGTGTTAGCACAAAATCGAACAACTCCTTTTTTGCACTTATTACTTTAAATGTCATTCGTTTGAGCCAGGTGCCATGTTAGCTCGCACGGATAGTACTATCCGTGCGAGATAACATGGCACCTGGGTTGACAGACTAACCTAACAGTATGACAGATGACAGGTATACGCTAACACCATTTAAAAAATAAAAATTATATAATTTTATTTGGTGTACATTGTTCTAGCCCGGGCTCCATCCTTTCTAAATTTTATTTTAGTATTTTAAATAATAACATTTATTTTATGCTTAGTTGTTTCTCATAACATAGTACGACGTTTTAAACGTGACAAAACAAACTACTTAGAAACAAAGTTGTAAAAAAAATTTACGTGCACGCCTGAAAATCTGTTTTTGCACATCCGCCATTTCAGTTATACTTGTGCCGTTTAATGTAATAGTGATGCTAACGCTACTGGTAAGACGAGAGCGGGGCGCCGCGCAGGGTCGCGGGGTGAGGTTTGTTTTCGAGCCAGGTGCCATGTTAGCTAAAGATGTGCATAACGGCTTAAATCTTTAAACGCACTTATTCGTTAATTATTCCTCAAAAGTCAATTATATTGTTAGCTTAGTAGCTTATCAGCTATTTAACAAAAGAGCAATTATTAATTATTATTGACTTAAATTTAAAATGGTTTTAAATGTGTTATTGCTGAAAACGTGTATGTACCACTAACATGATTAAATTTTAAATGTTGTTTTAGGTTTTTTTGAATTTATATGATGATTCTTTTGGCAAAAAAGAAAAGATTTTTTTTCATTCCAAATCTAATTTCAAAATTATTAATATTCTTTAATTATTTGCCATATTCAAAGCCAAACAGTTAACAAAATTATACGAACGTAAATTTAAAAAGCTACCACGCGCGTAATAAACATCGAACATTAAAAGCGAACAACACAACATTCCACTGACGCGTTGAAAACGACACTGAACTTAAAAAAGCAACTATCGAAAAGCATTCAATGGAATTAGAACCCGTATAAATTAAACGGCGACCATTAAAACCAATTTTAATACGTTGTTGTCACATTAAATTCGGTAGGTGTATACACTCGTGAATCACGGTAGCTACCAAAATAGTCGAAAGAAATACATTTTTGTATCTTATTTCAATTATTTTAAGATCTATTATCGTAAAGTAACAGTTCGTCTATCGATTGAAATTGTATTAGCACGCCATCTATCGAGCACTTGCAAAAGCGACATAAAACCTCGTTTATATTCATTCTTGCCACTAGATGGCATTAGTGTCTATAAAATTATCAAATCTTATAAAACTATTAATTTAAAGAAATAGCAAATAATGTTAATTGCTCAACATTATAAATGTACATAAGTGCTTAACTCATTTAACCTGCTTTATTATTTGCTTTACGTTTAAACGCCCATCTCTGATGTTAGCTCGCACGGGTAGTAGAAGAGCAGTGCGTGCGCGGTGCAGTGGCGGAGCAGGTAGGATCAGCGGGCCCGCGTTTGTTCAGTGTGTCATCCCTCATATAACTACATTATTTTCTAACGGAGACGCACTGCTACCGCACTGCAACTGCTTTTGGTGTGCCCAAGCCTTAAACGGTTGTGATTTTTTACAACTTTATCATGGAAACGAATGAAAAATTGATTGAGTTGGTGAGGAAATAGAAGGAAATATAATGGAAGCTCTGTAGCTTGTATCAGTTTTCTGTTTTATTATTTTCAATCGTATCATTTCATGCAATTCTCCAAAAGAACTATTCGACATCCGAAAATAAGTATAGAACCTATCTTCAAAAGATTCTAATTCCCGACATAAACGATGGTACTCCCCATATTCTACTCTTCTCTTATTTACATCGTGAACCCATAGTCTTTTTTTTTACTTAAAGCTAGAAGCAACAATAGCTCCTCTTCGTCAGAGTCAGAACCGTTCAACATCTTGAATTGTACTGAGTGTGGCTATCGATACGACACACATAACGCATTTACAAAGCAGGCCCGCATTCAAACTGCTTTCTGACTGCTCACGTTTCTGGTGTGACATCAACCGCGGCGCAACTGCCCTGCCCTGCTAAGGCGCTGCGCTTGTCCTGCTTTTGGTGTGCCGAAGCCTTAAAACATCAAAATAATGAGAAGTTAGTATGTAGCTTTTTTTTTGGAGTGGGAAATCATTAAGTGACTTCTCCCGTCCTGGACGGGGCGGGAGCGTGTCAGACTTTTACTGACTAAGACCCACTCGTGTTCCTTCGGTTGCCCTTTATGTTCTTGGGTCACACATCTGTGAGTATAGTTTAAAATGTTTTTAAAATTCAAATCGTGTCTTCTTTCAGTAAAATGTCCTATCTACAATATTTAATGTACTTTCCCTCCATGTGGCATAGCCGTGGGACACCCTGTATATTTACGGGCAATTTTGAAATAGGAAGTGATGTAGAACCTATAATAAATTTAAAGTATTAAGATTAAGGCCTTATTCGCACGGAAGCTTTTTAGGGTTCCGTAGTCAACTAGGAACCCTTATAGTTTCGCCATGTCTGTCTGTCTGTCCGTCCGTCCTCGCTTAATCTCTGTAACCGTTAGCACTAGAAAGCTGAAATTTGGTACCAATATGTATATCAATCACGCCGACAAAGTGCGAAAATAAAAATTGGAAAAAAACGTTTTATTAGGGTAGCCCCCCTATATGTAAATAGAAAAGTGTTTCTTTTTAATTACAACCCTGACGTGTGATATATTGTTGGATAGGTATTTAAAAATGAATAGGGGTTTACTAAAATCATTTTTTGATAATGTCAATAATTTCGGAAATAATCGCTCCAAAAGGAAAAATCAAAGCGTCCCCCCCTTTAACTTTTGACCCGTAGGTTTAAAAAATATGAAAAAAATCTGGAAAGTTGAACTTAATAAGGACTTTCTAGGAACATTATTTTGAACTTGATAGAAAGAACAGTTTTTGTACAAAAAAGACAAAAAGGTTGTACAAAATATTTTTTGCGTACTTAGTATGTCAACGTAACAAATAGCCTTTTTTTAAACTTATAAGTAGGTACACTTATTGTGACGGACGGGAAACTAAGGAACCCTACATTGAGCGTGGCCCGACACGCTCTTGGCCGGTTTTTTTTTTAACGTTGCGTTAAAACTCGGCGTTGGCGCTTATATAACGTTCTTGATGTGACTGTTCATATACGAACGCTTTATGATCACTCTTGTTCAGTGGTCTCGAACCTACCGATTTTTCGGTATTTCTACCGATATGGGCTCTGTTCTACCGATATACCGAAATATAACGACTTTTCTACGATTTCACAGTATACATGGAAATTCTACCGATTTTTCTACCGATTTTACACTTTTAAGTTGGCAACCCTTTTCATTTATGTTTAATGTTACGGGGAAGCCCTCAATAGTATGGACCTAGTGCAGAATGTAGTTCATATATTTTGGGGAATACCCTTGACACCCTTGTGTCCTGCAATTCGATGTTATAAGGGGCTTCCCGCTCGGGAATTTACCTGTCTAGTATATATAAACAGTAATTCAGTTTTATTTTTTCATTAATTTTCTTAACTTTGAAGAGTGAGTACCTAACCGAAAGAGTCCCTACAAAATCAGATAATTAAGTTAAAATGTCGTCTGACGAGGAGCCAAGCACAAGTGCGAGTGTAAGAAGAAAAAAATATCTACAATATTATAGAAAAGAATGGGAAGAAGAATTTCCAGGTTGGCTGCAAGATAGTCGTAAAGGCGAAAGCTATGCCTATTGTAAAAGTTGTAATAAAGATATCAACATCACATCAGGAAAAGACGCTATAAAGAAACATAGTTCTTCACAAGCACACTCAATATCATCAAAGAATATAAAATCACAACCGAAGATATCATCATTTACTGTGACCAAAACTCATAAATCTGATATACTGGTTAAGCAAGGTAATTTTTTTAGTTATTTATTTTACTATTTACATTGTTATATTATTTGGTTTTCTACTTATCGGTTTATAGAAGCAGTGGATATAATTATACCCTAATCGCTACTAGACATACTGATATACCTACGTAATTTTAATTCTTTATTTTTAATTTCAGGTGAAATAAGATTAGCTTCGTTTGTTGCTGAACACAATCTACCATTCACTATTATGGAGCACCTACCGCAGTTGATGCAAGCCATTTGTCCTGATTCAAAAATAGCAAAAGAAATAAAATGCTCTTCAACCAAAACTCATGACATAATTGATCATATTATAGGTAAAGAAAGTTTCAATAATTTATGTGAAGATCTAGGGCAAACTAAGTTTTCGCTTATTATTGACGAGTCCACTGATCTTAGTACGACCAAACACTTGTGCTTAGTTGTGAGATATGCGAAAATGAATCGTATTAAAGATTGTTTTTTAGCTCTTATTCCATTAGAAGAAGCTAATGCAGCAACCTTATTTGAACACATTGTAAATTTTTTTAGAAGCAATAATATTCCATATAAAGATAATCTAATAGGTTTTGCATCTGACGGGGCAAACGTAATGATGGGACGTAATAATTCTGTTGTAACATTGCTGCAAAATGAAATTCCTAACATTTTTATACTTAAATGCGCCTGCCATTCGTTTCACCTTTGCGCGTCATATGCTTGTACCAAATTGCCACGTTTTATAGAGGATCTTGTAAGAGACATTTACAACTACTTTTCTTCTAGCCCAAAAAGAGTGGCAGAGTTTAAAAACTTTCAAATGTTTTGCGACTTAAAAGTACATAAAATACTTCACCCCTCTCAAACACGCTGGTTATCAGTACATGCAGCAGTGAAGAGAATATTGGAACAACTCTCTGCTCTTATACTATTTTTTATAGACCAAATATCTAACAATGATCATCTTTTAGCTGCAGAACATATATTACAGAAGCTCCAAGATCCTACTACGATATTATTTTTGGAATTTTTAGATTTTGTATTACCATTATTTACCGATTTAAATAAAGAAATGCAAGCAGAACACCCGAAAATTCATAATTTATATGAAAAAATAACTGGAACATTAAAAACTATTTTTGATTGTTTTTTAAAAAGAGAATATTTAACTAGCACTCCAATCGAAAATGTTGATTTTAAGAATCCCAGAAATTTTATGGATATTGATGACGTATACTATGGTGCTGCTGCGTCTAATACACTACTAAGTAGTTCAGAAAATCTAAACTCAGATCAAGTAAATTTGTTTAAATGCAGATGCCTAGATTTTTATATCGAAGCTTGTAAGCAAATAACCACGCGGTTTCCATTGAAAAATAACCCAATAAAAGGTTTAGACATAATTGATCCAAAAAATGTTAAAATTGGCAAAACTGCTTCGATAGTTCCTGTGAGTAGGCTCTTTCCCAATATTGTTCACAGCAATGATTTCCAGGAAATTGATACAGAGTGGCGCATTTTAAGAAATTGTGAACAAATCAAAACATTTCCTGATGATGTAGAACTATTTTGGGATGAAGTAAGTTTATTAAAGCGTGGCGATGAAACTCAAATGTTTCCATTGTTGTCTAATTTCATCTTTAATATTTTATCACTTCCCCATTCATCCGCTAACGTTGAACGCATATTTTCACATATTAATCTTTTAAAAACAAAGCAGCGAAATAGGTTGTCTACTGAATCAATCACTGGTCTATTACATTCAAAACGACTCTTTAATACAGCTAATTGTTACGATTTTGAAATTAATTCGAAGATGACCGCGGCTATGGCCAAAGAATATTGGTATAAAAAATAATTATGATTGTTGCAAATTAGTCTGTAAGTTTTTTTTTAATAAATAAACGAATTTTATTGAATATTGTATTTTTCTTTTGTCAAATACCGATTTTGGGTACAAATATACCGATTTTAGCTGGCAATTCTACCGATCTCGCTCTATGACGTTCGAGACCACTGCTCTTGTTTCGTTTCTCGCTTCAGTAAGACGTGGAAATGGTTTCTGCTAAAGTACTAGCAATAGCGATTTGTGTTGCTAGAAGACGAAAAAGAAAGCAATAGGCATTCTCCAACTTTGGGCGTACTTAGAGGGGAACAAAGTCGTCTTTTTCGAATAGGTGGGATGAAAAAGTTATTAAAGAATATAGTTTCTCCATACATTGGTACAAGCAGGTACAAAATACTTAAGTAGTTTCTAGACAGTAGGTATCTATGATGTCATAATATGGTAAATGTTTCTTTCAAAACTTATAAATATGTTATTTCCTGGCCAGTTCTAGCCCACTTGTCACTATCTTTTATTGGGGGTTTTTGTTCCTGAGGTCTGTCATAGGATTTGGTGAATTTCCATAACTAGTAGGTAGTTGCTTTCTTTAGTTGCGGTTAGACTCTAATTTTAGCTGGAGGGTGTCATCACTAGTCTTTTGAATTAAGCTTTTGAGTTCGCCTATCGCCTTATTCAACCGTGTTTTGTCTGAAGACAGCCGAGACTGGTGCCAAATCCTGCGTAGCCTTCTCTTTAATTGGATTTTTAGCTTGATCTGCAATGTAAGGTTGTTACAGTTTCCCTTCTCTCTGATTTCAGGTGTGTTTCTCCAGCAAGATTCCTGGACAAGGTTGGTGAAGTTTTTTAGGATTATATCAATGTCTTCAGTGGTCTTCAGCCTTACATTTAGCTGGATATTTTCTTCTAAAAAATGTCTGCAGGATTCCCAATCTCTACGAACATTATACAGAGAATGTGGCCTATCAGTCTCAATAACAGTTGCACTAGTTGTCAGTATTACAGGAGTATGATCAGAACAAGTGTCAATGCAGGATTCAGTTTTAAAGTAGTGCCGAGAGAGTCCTTTTACAATAAATAATTCCAGCAAATCTGGTATTTTTGACGGTCTGCTGGCCAGTAGGTAGGTTCTGCAGTCGTCAATATCTTAAGGTTGTTTTCATCGATACATTTCTTTAGCTGTCTTCCACGTGTCGTGATTAGCGTCACCACCTGCGATGAAGCGTTCCCCTAGTTGTTTGAAGAAATGAGAGAACCTGGTGGAATCTATTGTATGTCGTGGTGGACAGTACACTGCTGCCACATTAAAATACCCACATCTATCTTCTACCCCTATAACAGTAAAATTGCGAATGAAAGAGAAAAGAACCGGAATCAAGTGCCAACGAACATTCGTTCGAGCACCGAGCACTAAATGTATTTGGACCTTTGTATGTGATTTGGACGTATTAACGAACTCCAACGAGCGTGCGGAAGCCAACGCTAGCGAACGAAAAATATCCATCCATCCATCGTTATCAATCGTTGGGCGTTCGTTGTTAGAGTGGCGCACTGTGGGCTGGATTTCGGGTTTCATAGACATCCGATCAGTAATCTCGAAAGTGACGACTTTTATGCCTGAATATCTTTTGGAAGACCACATACATACTTTAAAATTGTATCATTATAGTATAGACTCATAAACGGTTCATTGAGAAATTTTTATTCAAAAATTTGTATGATGCTGACAGAATAAATAAAATGACATATCTCCGGTCGCGCACAATTGGCCCTAATTATTTTTTAGGGAGTCAATGTTTGAATTATTTGAAACTAGCTTTTGCCCGCGGCTTCGCTCGCGGTAAAAAGAGACAAAAAGTAGCCTATGTTACTCTCCATCCCTTCAACTATCTCCACTTAAAAAATCACGTCAATTCGTCGCTCCGTTTTGCCGTGAAAGAAAGACAAACAGACAGACACACTTTCCCATTTATAATATTAAGTATGGATTTTTTGATATATTGCATTATAAGGTCAGAGGTGCGAAACATTTCCAGATTTGTTGGATAGGTATTTAAAAATGAATAGGGGTTTACTAAAATGATTTTTTGATAATGTCAATTATTTCGGAAATAATCGCTTCAAAAGTAAAAAACAATGGGTTTCCCCCACCCCTAACTTTTGAACCAAAGTTAAAATATGAAAAAAAATCTGTAAAGTAGAACTTTATAAGGACTTTCTAGGTAAATTATTTTGAACTTGATAAAAAGAACAGTTTTTGTACAAAAAAGATATAAAAGGTTGTACAAAACAATTTCTGCGTACATACTATGTACGCAGAAACTGTTGTCAACGTAACAAATAGCCTTTTTAACCGACTTCAAAAAAAAGTAGGTTCTCAGTTCGACCTGTATGTATGTACTTATGTATGTTTGTCCGCGATTATCTCGCGTTTGGCTGAACTGATTTTGATGCGGTTTTCAGCTAAGTGTTTGTTTCATTCTGGGAAATATCCCGTGACGTTGCGCGCATGGAGCCGTTGTCATTTTATAAGCATATAAGTAGTTTAATTTTAAAAGTTACTCTAAAGCGTAGTCAGACATGGGGACTCTAACTAAAAAGTAAAACTCTTTTTTCAAAAAAAGATTTTCGGAAGTCGGTGGCTTCTCTTCTGCCGGTCGATTTGTGTTGCCACCGACTTCCGAAATAGTTATTTTTGTGCTTTTAGTTTTTGAAGTCGGTTATCTTTTTTTTTTTTAAAGTTTTTTATTTAACGCATATGTGGGAACACTTTTGTGACAGACGGGAAACTACGGAACCCTACACTGAGCGTGGCCCGACACGCTCTTGTCCGGTTTTTTTTATTAGTCTTTACTGACCCACTACTAGGCAAAGGCACCTCCTACTGTCCACTCTCCCCCCTTTCCCTATTAATAAATAGTATTAGAATCGCAGATTTATTAAATAATCATTTAAATAAATAAACTAAAATATCCTGGGACATCTTACACACGGCCATCTGATCCCTAGCTAAGCAGAGCTTGTGTTATGATATGGTAATCAGACAACTGATATACATACTTATATAATTTTTAATACATACATATTATAGATAAATAACATCCAGACACAGAACAAACAATTATGCTCATCACACAAAGTTTGTCCTGGGTGGGAATCGAACCCACGACCTCTGGCTTAGCAGTCAGGGTCACTGACCACTAGACCAACAGGCCCGTCTAAATTAAAATTATGTAGTATGTGTGTATATGTACGTCATTTAAATTGTGTAGTAAAATAGTTCATGTTATGTAAGGCATTTTTCGCGCCCCCCTGAATTCTGGCGCCCTAGGCACGTGCCTCTTTTGCCTTAGGGTTAATTCCATTGTTGCCATTGTTTCTGGGAATGTTTTCGTAGGATTTTCTGTCTAGCTTTTGGACTATAATTTAAAAATTGATCTCATTATAACTTTTAATTTAAGACCAGACTAAATCTGTTACTTGGCGATTGATTCCGGCAAATTAGCGTCAATATTTTTGTAAAAACAGATCTTGCTCTCACATGTAGGTACCTATATCTCGAAAACTATGGCACCTGGTGAAGATGTTTTTACAAAAAAATAGTCGAAATTAGTCGCCAAAGATCAGAAATAGTCGTTCACTAGTTCAAAAGTTATAAGCGTTTATAGTCCAAGAGCTAAACAGAAAAGTCTCTCTCTTTCGTAGACTTTTCTGTCTAGCTCTGGGACTATACTTTAAAAATTGAACTCATTATAACTTCTAATCTAAGACTCGACTAAATCTGTGACTTGGCAATTGATTTCGACTATTTGTATATTGTAAAAACAGATCTTCACTAGGTGCCCTAGTTTTTGAGATAATTATACATGTGGCCAAAAGCTGGGGACACTCTCCAGCTCGGCCACCTATAAACTCTTATAACTTTTGAACTAGTGAACGACTATTTCTGATATTTGGCGACTAATTTCGACTATTTTTTGTGTTATCTAAATTAAAATCCCTGATGGTGGCCAAGCCAGAGAGAGTCACACGTCCCACCTACATCAGGTAGAGGTTTATAAAATATTTAATTAAAATAAAACATCAAAATCCAATTGGAATAATAATATATCACATTCCTTGATCTTACTGTACAACTAGACTACAGACAAGCACTTATATATTATTACAATAATAATATGTATAGATATTTAAATAAATTCATGTTTGCCAAACATTCAGTCCAGTCAAATAAGAAGTAAACTTAGAATGAGTGTCAGAAAGCTGCTTCCTTTGTTTTGAAATCCCTAACACTTGAAAAGTGCCACAATTCCTTAAATCATATAAGATTAAGCACAAACGCAGCTATAAATTTCATATGCTGGTTTACCCATTCCCCTTATTTGACTGTACTCAGGAGGCGTTAGTGTCCCACTCAATGAGGTAGGCGGGCGGAGCGCCGGGCTCGAGGCGGCGCGCGTGCACGTGGAACGTCTGTCCCGCGCGGAAGTACGACTGCACGCTCGACTTGAGCGCAGACAACTGCTCCGCGTTCACCTCAGCGGCAGTGCTGTTAGCTTTATGAGGACTAAGCTGTAAACTCTTGACGCTGTTATTATTACTAGTGTTATTATTCGTATTTCTTCTTGCATTCTCGTAATAATTCTTCTCTTGCCTTTGTCTCAGTCTTCTACCGTGAAATTTCACGTTATTCATGTGTCCCCCGCCCTGAGAAGTAACTTCCCCATTTTCGTTTGGAATTTGAGCCGGTTTGTTGTTGTCGTCAGGCAAAGGACATGACTTGTTCAGCTGAAAAAAAAAAGAGTTTTTATGAAAAAGGGAATGTACGGAATTGTAGCCTTTAGTGAATACAAATAACATGACAATATATTTCTTCTGGAGTAGGTACCTGAGCCTGTAGGTATTTTCGCGGCCTCCTGAATTTTCTTCTTTTGACTTCGCCATTAGGCCCAATTACGATGTCCTTTTCGCTAAGCTTTCTCTTCAATGGTCTTACTAGAGGACCCATCACCGGATTCAAGTTCACCGGTAACGAGAATCGTAAGTGGTGATGGTTTTGCTTGCCATTTTGTTTATTGAATATGTTTGTTGTAGACGAAAATGGTTTCTTGGATGGATAAGTATTCGACATTAAAAATGGGTTATTTTTCCCCTGGAAATCTTTTAGCGGTGGTATAATAACGTCTAGCGTGCCTCTGCTGGAAGTCTCGTCGCCCGACGACTCCATGTCATGGCTCGGGAAGTTGCTAGTGTACGGAGGTATACTGTCCATGTGCTGGAGAGACATTATTTTGGAATGTTCGATGATGTTCTTTGTAGACAACTTAGATACTTCTAAATTCATTGTAGCTATTCGTGTCGTGTGCGTGTTAATGTTGACGTTTGTGACGTCACTCTTGCTCACGTTCGTATCAACTATATTCTCTTTGGATATTTTATCTAACTTTACAGAACATGGAACTAAAGAAGTGTTTAGAGATGGCACTGGAGGAGTTTCTTCACAAATGGATTTTGCTTCATTTGCAGTGTTTTCAATTAGCTCTGATATTTTCTCTAAGTTAACGGCTTTGGCATCAGAAATTCTAGCAGTAGAGGTGCAAATGGAAGGAGAAGGTTGCTCGTCGTTTTCAGAAGGTTTAACAGACTCGTAGGAACTAGTAGAATCATTTTCTGAATTCGAGTTAGAGTTGAGATTTTCATGGAACCGCTTGCCCATCATTAGGTTTAACCAATGACCATCAACTGGCACAATCATACGTTGAATGTGTTGTTTATAGGAACTTTTATCATTGTTACTACTAGAAGGTTGAGAACTGAAACAAACAACGATATCATTTTAAATGTGACTTCTTGACATCTTTATATGTTTCAAACTAAAGACTTAAAACAGTACCTGTCATCAACAGCTGGAATTGTCTGCGGCGACGGCGCTCGCGGCAGAAACCTAAGTCGCGGTGCATATTCCTTCACTAACTCATCTGACAATGGCGCCCCTTTCTTGATCTGTTAGTAAAAATAACAAAATAATGACAAAATGATCGTGACTACAAAGATTAAATACAGTTTTAGCTACGAACCTGTTCCAGAGCAGAGAGCTGTAGCGGCGGCGGCGGCGGGCGTCGCAAGCGCAGTCCCCAGATGGTAGCGCGCTTCTTCATCTCGCGCCCACATTTGAATCGCTTGCGCGATGAAGTCAACGCTGTCAGGATTTTTTCACGCCGCTCTTTGACAGGGGTTCGCCACATCTAAGAAGGTTAAACAATCCATACTAATATTATAAATGGGAAAGTGTGTCTGTCTGTATGTTTGTCTTTCTTTCACGGCAAAACGGAGCGACGATTTGAGGTGATTTTATAAGTGGAGATAGTTGAAGGGATGGAGAGTAACATAGGCTACTTTTTGTCTCTTTCTAACGCGAGCGAAGACGGGGGCAAAAGCTAGTTTATAATAAACCTACATCAGCCAGATATTTATATATTTATTATAATTATTAACAGGTCGTTAATACCCAGCTTCGCACGGGTGTTAGAAATCTTCAAAAATAGCGGCTTTTCTTTACTAAAATATGCATGATACATATTAACCCTCCTCTCGGATCACTAAACTCAAAAGTGCATTGAAATACCTTTCGTGATTCTAAAAACCTAAGCGTACATACAGGCATGAAAATTAATTCTTTACTATGTGAAGAAACAACTAACCTTTTCGGGCAATTGCAGCGCATGCCAATTGTCCATGATGTATGGCATAATAACACTATCTAGATCGAAATAATTAGGCGCATTGTATGCAGTGAGATTATACAGAGCGAGGTGCGCCAGGTCCAACCAACATAACTCCAGTCGCCGCAGATATTCCGCGCCTCCGTTGCAGTGAGCACACGCAAATATGTACAACCTAAAATTTAAATGTATTTATTATAATACTGGTCTGTCTTTTATTGGAAAATACCACTAGTTCTCATTGCGGTGGGTATTCCAGCAGATTACGCTAAGTTAGTGACTGTCCTTAGGTGCGTTCATACACACGCCCGAAAAGTAAACGTTATTTACCATGTAAGAATAGCACTAAGTATAAACATTAAAATCAATTATCTCAAATTAGCTTTAACTTCCAGTTAAAACGATAAAACGACTTTATTTTTGTAAATAGGTAAATTAGAAAAAAAATGACGTGAAAAAGTGTAATTTTTTAATACACTTTACACGTCATTTTTTTATAATTTTAATCGAACGATGGGGCCGGTGTTTCCTGGCTGGACTACTCTGAGAAGAAACAACCGAAAAAAACTCAGAGGTCAAAGTGTCTTTTGAAGTCCATACAATATTGCATTGGTCAAATTATGCGAGGTCCATGAAGGTAAACTGAAGTGATCTCTTGATGAGAGAAGCACACAGATTTGAGTTGATACATGTCATATTTTATTTATATGAATAAAACTGAATGTTTATATTCTTAAACATGTTTATGCTTGTGACTGTACTTTGACATTGAGTGACAGAAATAATGCTTTGCCAAAGTACAAGAAGCATAATTTTTATTTATATTGACGTTACTGTGAAGAACGTAAGTGGCAGTTGCTCAATCGAGAGATTGAAGGCCTAAGTTAGGTACTCAATGACAGGCCTTTTGGTCTAGTGGTTAGTGACCCTGACTGCTAAGTCAGAGATCATGGATTCGATTCCCACCCAGGATACACATTATGTGACGAGCGTGATAGTTTCATCTGGTTGTAACATATCAATAATGTGTCTGAATTTATGGATTCTATAAGTATGTATATCAGTTGTCTGGTTACCATAGTACAAGTAACATAGTACAAATTCTGCTTAGTTTGGAATCAGATAGCCTTATATGAGTTGTCCCAAAAATTTATTTAATGAAACTCAAAAGGTGGGTACTGACCGGCGTTACGGGGCGTAATGTAACGTGTTACACCACGAGCATTCGTGCAGTCAGTACGTCGTGTTACGGGTAAACCAACGAGCAACGAGCCGCTCGTTGCTCGCTTTGAGTGCTCCACCCGGCTGTCGGTTTTTTGGCGAATCTTTTGAGTGTTACACGGTTCGGTCAGTACGCTGTTGCAAGTCGTCCCGAGCGCACACGCGTCGCGAGTAATCACACGTCGTCGTTCCTCTCGTATTCGTTTCTTAAAACATGGAGTGGCACAAAGAAAATACTGTATTTTATAGAAAAATACAGAGAAAAGGAAGTGTTGTGAAACCCAGCGCATCCAGAGCATTATAACAAACTCAAGAAAGAAAACGCTTGGAATAGATTGGCTTCGTTTGTCCAGTAACGTTTTTTCTTCTTCCTAATTTGGATGAAACAATTAAGTAGAATCAAAGACGCCACATCTTGAGTAAATTAACGGCGAAAGCGGAGCACAGAGTTTTGACGAGCATGTTACGCCGATTTAAAAACACAGCGTAACATGCTCGATGCGTACACGCTCGATGCGAATGTTACATTACACCTCGTAACGTTGGTCAGTACCCACCTTAAGGCTCTAACTAAGCATTATTCCTGTCACTGCCGCACCGCTCTTTAAACGAAGAATGTAAAAAAGAAACAGAAACATGGTACGTACGGGCTAACTAACATTTCTAACGACCGCGGAGTTAAGTAGGCGGTGAGACGTCTAATTTACTCACACTTATACTTACTTATCGCCAGCATACAACGGATATTGTAAACTCGATACACATCTTTGGTGAAACCAACGGGAACATCGACAGCATAGTAACATCTGGAAATAAAAGAGTAAACGCGTGTAATACGACAATGGAGGTTTTGTGTAGACTGTGTGCTTGTTTTAGATAAAAAAAAAATATTATATGGGAATTCATCTTTTGAATTCATAGGATAACCCTATCAATTCAAAGTAGTAGTAGTAGTTCGAAGATTGTTTATCTCAAACTAGTACTAAGAGCTCCTACATGCAGTCATGTAACTTTTATATGATAAAGTAAGGAACTCAGTAATAAATAAATAACAAACCTGTGCAAGCCAATCGCTTTTATCGCCACAGTAACAATGTGTTTCATTCTGATCTTTACCAGCATCGGATACTGAAGCTGATGACGTAGTAGATGCGGTCTGAAAACATACGTTGATTGGTAATTAGGTAAGTATTTATTGAACAACATTAGGTAAGTTGGTAGCTAGGAACCAGTGGCGTGCCCTTCATAGAAGCTGAAAAGCTTGCACAAAAGATGCCAAGAAACAAATATAAGATTAAAAAGTTAATGGTGCTAATTTTCTTGTTCACGAACTAAACTTAATTTAAGCTAAGTGCATCTTTTTCTTTTCATTTTAGAAAAAAAGATGCAGTGAACTTAAATAAAGTACTAGTTAAGTTTATGAACAAGTGAATTGGCACAATTAGCTTTTGGAGAAGTGCCTTGCTAGGAAGTCTGTTAGGATTCTGCTAATTTTGATTCCTAGGCACGCCACTGCTTGCGGCAATAAACCTACATCGCATGGTGGGGTGAGTTCCTGTTGTTGCCGCCGTTGCTGTCCGCCCTTAAATCTAAACAAGTCTGATCGCTTGAGCGCCCTGTTTTCCGCTGCGGCCACTCTATACCTTTGGTCCACGCATCTTTTGCAGTGCCATGATGCACCTGTCACAAATTTTGAAATTTAGAAAAGTATCATAATATAAACCATTGAAAGTTTAAAGAAAAATGTTAACAATACATTTGCTGGGGCGTGGTTATGTTAATATGACGGGCCTGTTGGTCTAGTGCTCAGTGACCCTGACTGCTAAGCCAGAGGTCGTGGGTTCGATTCCCACCCAGGACAAACTTTGTGTGATGAGGATAATTGTGTGTTCTGTGTCTGGGTGTTATTTATCTATAACATGTATTTATTTAAAAATTATATAAGTATGTATATCAGTTGTCTGATTACCATAACACAAGCTCTGCTTAGCTTGGGATCAGATGGCCGTGTGTAAGATGTCCCAGATATAAGAAAAAATAGACTAATTTTACTAACGCTAAGCAATGTTTGCTTAAATAAAAACGCATTGTTGGTTTCTTTGCGTTATATTTAATGGCATGGCAATGGCTGGCATTAAAAAATATTTTTTTGAGCAGCACAAAAATGCGGTCTCCATGATGTTGTATGTGTTAAATAGTCGTTTACACCAGAATTATATGCGTATTAGGTGTTATAATCCCAAGGTTCCACAAGTGAAACATTTACAGATCACAAGACTTGCAGTTCTAAATGAAGCCACATAAGTTGAAACAGTTATGTACTTGTTTTGAGGAAACTGATATGGCGCACATCTACCAGGTAATCTACATTGAGCGAAACTACTTTTATTAGATAAAAATATTTCTATTTATAAATGTAGAAAACAGAGTAAGTATGTTTTTGAAAATGTTATATGTCAATTATGTATGTGCACAGTCATTTGCAGGACTGTCCATTTATTGATGTTTGTGTTCATAGTAACAGCATATATTTGGTCTAAAGAACCAAATTGAAACATCATTTACAAAACAATAATTGATTCTAGTTGCCCATTCTAAAATGTTGTTTCGTATGAAGAAAAATGGGCAAGAAACTCCATACTAACTCTTTTAAAAATAACATTGTTACAAAAGCTTTTTTACATGGTTAAATGTGAATTAGAAGGCAACTATTTCTGTCAAAAATTACATAGATACTTGAAAAAAAGTAACTAGGTGTTACATGCTCACAAACATAATTATCATGTAATGCAAGTTAGGCTAAGCCCTACATTATAATCCCCTTAGCTTGGCAAAGTTAGTAATGGATTTCTGCTATGTGCATTTACTTGCATATCATACGCAGTTCATTACCTCTTCTATGTACACAGTATGTTTTCCGGACATTAATGAAAACCGGTCTTAAACTATCCTTTACGTGTTCAAACAGCATACCGTTAATCCATGCGTCGACGGGCGGCGAGTGACACTTGGCGTGGTAGCCTCTTCCGCACATATCGCACGCGATAATCGCGTTGGTCGCGGGGCTGGCGGCGGGTCCTTCGCGCCGTTTGCACACCACGCACATGATGCGGCCGTCGTCCGCGGGCGGCGCGCTCAGCAGCTTGAGCGACGCCACCGGCGCCCACGCCTGCGTGCCGTCGCCGAACTTGACCAGGCATCGCGCCGTCCCCGTGCCCACCTCGCATGAGTCGTTGTCATTGCTGGTACTCAACTCTACTATTGTTCCTGGTTTGAAGGAAACGCTGCATGAATATTTTGTTCTAACTCATTGCTAGGAAGCATTATGGAGATAAAAAGTGTAATTCAACAAGTTATTAGAAGAAAAAAAATAAACTTTAAATTAGTATTAAAGTAAAATGTATGGAAGTTTTCCAAAAACATTGATATTCTTTCTTTGGTGTATTATAGTTTATTCTGTGTTGCAACACATGCAACTCTAACAAGATGCATAATCATGTATTCTTAGATTATATACTTGTATTATTATTTATTTGTTAATTAAAATCTCCCTGAAGTATATGTATTGATTAAATGGGGAGCATAAAAACAATTTCAAATAAATACACACCTAAATAATATCGCCCGTCTTTGTTTGGTACAAGCACATCATCCCCGCAGTGGAATGGGTTATAATTATTTTTTTCCGTGTTGGTTGTAGAGTCTGGCATGGCATCCTGTGTTTCTTCTTCTTTTTTTTCATTCTTTTTGCTAGCACATGGTGTGATCGTTTTGTCAAGGTCGCTCAGGAGGGCATCGATCAGAGACAATTGTGTTGAGACCTCTTTGAAACAAACCAAAAAGTAAATTAATGTCATTTTCGGATTCCCACTTGCTCCTACAACTTAATACAGAGTTAGTTTATTACAAAGGAGGTTAAATTGCAAAATGTCAGCACAATTTGTAGTCTAACCTTCTTAGCAATTAGTATTTCTTGATGGCAACTGGTCTTGAATTAAGTTTTTGGAGCAACAGGGATTTAGGACTCAGGGAAAAGTATGCTGAAAATAAATTCTACACTATTTATAATTTTGTAATACAACTAAAAAACAATTTGGTGTTGTAAAACCCTAATTATTAATCACACAAAAACGAGAGATGTTAACAAAATTATAGAAAGCAATACCTAACACCAGGGTTAAAAGGAACCAATCTATAAGGATAATATTTTGCTGATTAAGATAAACCACATCAAAGCAAGTCATTGTATGTTTATTTGGGACAAGCTTTCAAAGTGGAACTGACTTGATTAGATAAAAGGGAAATGTGTATACCTACCTGTGTGTTAAAACACAATAACACAGTGCTAAATAAAAAAATAATATAATTTAAAAGGCTATTTCTTTATTGCCTATTTGCAGAGCTGGCTTATGGCTTAGTTTTAAACTTTTGAAACAAACACAGATTGATGCATTTAAATCCTATAAACACAACATCAACAGAGATTCCTTAAGATGCGATTCCACCAGTGTGCTGCACGTGTGGCCTGACCGTCATGCACAGTGATTGGTACAAATGGTTCTTTTGTTTGACTCAGACATGCATAAAGTTTTGCACAAAATGTTGCAAACAAATATGCTGCACACTATTTTGGTGGAATCAAACCATTAGATTTTTAACCCTCCTGTTAGGTTAACAAATTAAACTTCCTACAGTTGGGAATAGAACTATAACATGTGTTTAAGAACTAAATCATTGCCATGATACATGTACTGCAGAACAGGAGAATACTTACTTTAATATTGAGAATCCAACAAGGTAGGCAAAAACAGAATCAATAAATATTAATACATATAGGTTACAATATAAATACTTATTTCCAATAAAATTAAGGACTTTACAGCTGGGTTTCATGATATAAGAAAAAACAAAAGCCCATAAAAACAAGCGGACAAAAAAAGCAAAATTTTAGTATTCTCACACAAATTATATTTATTACAAGTTTGTTACTAAATATTACCATTTAGGATTAGTCTTTGAGGAAATGCATTGAAATTGTTTTAATTGAATATCTATAACATCAAGATATACAGATTTATACAGGGCACAAATTGCATGTAATACTGTAACTCTTCTTTAGCAATTGGAGGTACAAAACAGATTTATTTGGGTCATTTTACTATGTTACTACAACTTTGTTTTCCCTATACATTAGCAAGGAAAAAAATAATATATAGCCATGTTGCAACTTATTGGAATGGAAAAGGATACAACCAGTTTAATTATGTGTTAAGAATACTAAACATTAATTAATTAACCTCACATGATCACAGTTCCAAGCTGAAGCTAGCAATAACATAAGTTGTACTTTCTTACTTTCTACAACCTTAACTTTTGTATTGTTCTGAAACTCTGAACTCTTTCCACAGTGAATGCCCATTCAAAACGTAACTCGTTAACTTTTCTTTTTGGAAATCAGTACCAACAAGTTTACGATTAAAAACTTATTGCTTTGTTTGTATTTATGGACATCAGTCATTCAAAATGACAACAAATTGTAAACGGCGTCGCAAGTATAATAATTTTACACGAATTACAGGCTATGGTGAGTTTAGATTCCTGTGTTACTTACAATTAGATTTATCGTTTGTCTCAGTATTACAAAGTGGTATTTGCCGAGCGTGCTTTCCTATATTTTACCTAATACTTTCTAGCGGTACATTACGTTTAGACACTGATTTTTGTGTGATTGTTTTCTATAAAGTATTGATAAGGGCCGATAAAGAAGGCGCACGCTGAGAAAAGTTACGATTAAAGCTATCATCACAATAATTTATCCAAGCATTTGAGAAAATAAGCTGAAGTCTTCTTGTAACAATTGATTGCTACTTACCAGCGTTGATGTCCATCTCAATTATGATTTTTTTAACTCATGAAGCATTGGAGAAACATAATTTGGACTCAAATTTCATACTTTAGGAGCAAACACGTAAAGCATTTGCGCTTTTGCGGCCATTAAACTAGTCAAACGTTTCACAGTTTTCCCGCGGTAACAAGATCTAACATAAAAATCATGGGTAAACTTAATTGATAATTATTTTGCTAATATACTACACTTCCATTTCTTTTAAATAAACACTTTAATTGCTAAATTCATACTAAATATCCATTATAAATTAAACAAAATAACCTTTCGAATTTCTTCTATCGGATATCAATCCCTCTCTATGCACGTCACTCACTCACTATTGTTGAATGTTGGAAGTACTGTTTCGCGAATTGAACGAATAAAAATGGTTGATCTGTCTGCTTGTAATAGTAATCAACTAATTCGAATATAAAATTAGTTATACCTATTAGGTATTTTATATGATATTAAAATTACATTTATTTATAAACATGTTTTAATAAATAGTATACAACAATCACAGATCACTGACTACAATTAATTAGTTTGTTCAAGTTTGAATAACGTTGTCCAAGTTAAGGTGAACGCAGACTTGGCCGCACCGCACGCGCCGCAGTCCCCGCAGTCATCGCATTTTCGTTGTTGTCGTTTCAGGGTCTGCGGCAACTGCGGCGCGTGCGGTGCGGCCAAGTCTGCGTTCACCTTTAGTCTGTAAATACCGTGTGTCTGAAAGTATAATAAGACATAAAAAAAATGTAATTTCATTGCGCAAGTATACAATATTAATTGTATAAAAATGTGTGTAAGAAAAAATGCCATGTAGGCATGAAGAAAATGAAAATTCTTTACACATTTTAAAAGAATTCAGCTCAGCGTTAACACTTGTGATGTGACGATCATTTTTATTTTTAGGATCACTTTCTTTGGGTGACTATTGAATAACGATAATTCTATTCAAAGAGCTGAAAGAGCTACAAGATACAAGCTGTGCTTAGTTTGTGGCTTACCGTCTAAGTCAGAACTCGAACTGTACAACTTCCTGTTGCCTAATAAACGTTTAATTCAGCTTAGGGTAAAAAATATAATAGTTGTATCTTTGTTGATTATAATAATAAAAGAGTTGTACAGAAGTCGTATCTCCAAATTTAATTTCCGAACAAATAACATATTTATTCAACGAAGAAGTTTTTACGGTTAAAGCATCATTAGTCCTCTCCTTATCAGTCCTTAAAGCAATATTATCGGTCGAGAAGATCGTATGTGTTATACGGCTACGTAGTTAATAACTGCTGTGATAATTATCGCAGTAATGTACAGAGAATCTGGACGCAATAACGCATGCGTTATTAAGGTGAACGCAGACTTGGCTGCACCGCACGCGCCGCAGTCTTCGCATTCGAATTCTTTATATGAAGTTCTATGCCACCTCGCACACCTACCCGCGTCGCAGTTGCCGCAGACCCTCAAACGACAATAAAGAAAATGCGATGACTGCGGGGACTGCGGCGCGTGCGGTGCGGCCAAGTCTGCGTTCACCTTTATCGGTCGATAATAACGTCTATGTGTGGTAGAGGCTTTAATCTTTTAAACAATGGATTTTAGACCGCTCGCAATTCTATCGAACCTTTGGATTGTCTATGATCATCTTCGTCTTTCCATCATTATTTCGTTGATGTCAAATGTCAATGTCATAATATGAGAGAGAGTGATTGTCAATTTGTCAATACGTTTCACGTTTACAAACATCCAAAAAAAAATATCAAAAAAATTAAATACAAACAAATTCAACCACAATTTCAGAGTACCACATTTAATAGGTAACTTATGAATTCATTATTTGATTATTTTACGTGCACATAAAACAATAACAGTATATAAAATTAGATAAAATGGGTAATTCTGGTATTAAACAACATTACGAAACTGCATCGAAAACAGGTGTTTTACAATTATCTGATTACAAGCTGAGAGAAATACCAATCGAAGCCCTTAACTTGTGTGATGTTTTAAGAAACTTAGATCTTTCCAAAAACAAATTGACATCATTGCCAGATGAAATTTGTAAATTTAAACTCTTAAAACAACTCAACCTCGACACAAACAAAATAGATACCATTCCAGAATCCATTGGCAATGTGAAGAAACTTGAGATGTTTAATATATCTAATAATTTAGTCACATCGCTGCCAGAATCTTTTGCTAAGCTGGCTAATTTGAAACAAGTCTATCTAAACAACAACAGGCTAAAAGTATTTCCAAAAGAGTTGTTGGGTCTACATAACTTGGAAGTGTTGGAGCTGTCACACAATAAGATAACAGAGGTACCTAATGGAATGTCCGAGCTATATGTAGCTGAGCTGAACTTAAGTCAAAATGAAATATCAACCATTAGTGAAGACATGCATCAAGCACCAAGACTTAAAATTTTGAGGTTGGAAGAAAATTGTTTAAGTTTGGATGCCATCAGACCAAGTTTACTAAGAGATTCTAAGATGCACACCATTAATTTGGATGGCAATTTGTTCGAACCAAAACAGTTGGTATCTGTTGAAGGATATAATGAGTATACCGAGAGATACACGGCTATGAAGAAAAAAATGTTTTGATGGCTATTCATTCTATTTTCGAACTCATTTCACCACACAAATTATAGAAATGTTTTGTAAAATTAAATTTTCTTTTAATTTGTTATGCGTATAAGGACAAAGTATCCTATGTTGAATTCCATACTTACACCAAATCTAGTTTAAGTGTTTATTACTTATTATGTGATAATAAATATTAATGATTATATTTATAATATAACTTAATACCTATTCTAATAATAAACTGTTTTTTTTCCTAATGTCTTCTGATTTATTAAAGGTGGATAGCCTTGGCTTCGGCATGGCAAAATTTAAGACAATACCTATGTATAATAAATTGCATCATAGAATACATGAATCATCTTTATTTACATAATTATGTAACAAAACAAACTAAACTAGGTTCTCGTTCTTAATGCCCTGAATGCCCCATAAACCATTTTCACAATTTGTTTGTGTGTACAATATAAACAAGCTGGAAATCTTTAATGGGAGTTGGAAGAAAACTACCTTAAATCGTTATTATAGATATTAAATAAAGGAAACATTGCTTTATTTAAAAATATAAATAAAACTACTTTTAAAGTTTTTTGAAAATTTACATGTCACACTCGGGAATCAAAATGGCTAAAATCAAAAAAGTAACAAAAAACAACACCTGTATTTTTTTGACATCAAATGTTACAGTCATTCACAAGGACTAAATCTCACTAACAAATATGGATAATCAAATTAAAGAAAAACCATAAAACTTGAGAATTTTATTTCAATTGAGTTTTCGACGGTTAATTTGCTTGATTTCAAAAATTACAATTTCATGGTGTTCCTCTAATTCAATTTACCACATTTGCGGCGTATTTCAAAGGCGCCCTTTGGATCACGCCGCTAGATCGCGATCGGAGCGCGGTGGATCGTCTGGTGTCTGGTGGTGGTGGTGGTGGTGGTGGATTCTCAATAAGTATATTAGTCTATGTTGTGGATCCGGCTATTGAATCATTAATCATGATGACCCTTATGAATGACAATCGATTAACGTCATAAAAGTATAGGTGTTGTTTTTTCCATTGTGTTTTTTTCCAAGTTTGATTCCCGGGTGTGACACATTTTCGAATAACTTTGAAAGCAATTTTATTTCTTTTTAAAAATAAAGGAATGTTTCTGTTGAGTAATATGATCTACCTTAACGATTTAAGGTAGTTTTCTTTCAGGACTTTAAAAACTTTCCACCCTGTATATCAGTTGTCTGGTAACCAAGCAGCGTTACCAGACGTCCCGATTTTGGCGGGACGTTCAGATTTTTATGTGTCGGTCAGTCAGGATGTCCCGCGTGGGACAGGCTCAGCCTCAGTCCCGCTTTTTGAAGTCAATTCGACTGTGCGCGTAGCGTGATAAGTAATTACAAGTGCTACTGCTGGGTAATTACGTTGGAGTAATTACCAAAACTTAAGTGGCAGTGGGCGGGGCACATAGCTCGTAGAACTGACGGCCGTTGGGGCGGAAAGGTTCTCGAGTGGCGGCCGCGTACCGGTAAACGCAGCGTGGGCAGGCCTCCCGCAAGATGGACCGATGATCTCATCAAGATCGCCGGGTCCCGCTGGATGCGGGTGGCGCAGGACCGATGTATGTGGAAATCTTTGGGGGAGGCCTTTGTCCAGCAGTGGACGTCTATAGGCTGATAATGATGATGATGATGATGATGAATTACCAAAAAACGCGTGGTCAAAAATTTTTCTTTTGACCGAATTCAGTCTTCGCTCTTTTCCATGGAACCTATAAATGGTTTATTTGAATAAAATAGTTTTGAGTTTGAGTCAGAAAAAGAAGGATCAGCTTCACAAAATTCTATTTTAGTGTGAAAACACCTTACCACAAAATTTTTCGCCGGGCGCAATACCTGCTATTATAATTCAAATTAGATATTACTTTAATTAACCACATTTATTTACTACTAGCTTTTGCCCGCGGCTTCGCTCGCGTTAGAAAGAGACAAAAAGTAGCCTATGTTACTCTCCATCCCTTCAACTATCTCCACTTAAAAAATCACGTCAATTCATCGCTCCGTTTTGCCGTGAAAGAAAGACAAACAGACAGACAGACACACTTTCCCATTTATAATATTAGTATGGATATCCTTGGACAACTCACACACCTATTTCAGATGACTGTGTCATCTGAAATATGATCCCAAACTAAGCAGAGCTTGTATTATGGTAACCAGACAACTGATAAACATACTTATTTAATTTATTAATACGTACGTATTATAGATTCTTTACACCAAGACAGAACAAACAATCACGCTCATCACACAGTTTGTCCTGGGTGGGAATCGAACCCACACGACCTCCGGCTTAGCAGTCAGTGTCACTAACCACTAGACCAACAGGCCCGTCAAAAATAAATGTCCCGGAGGAAAAAAAAATGTGTGCGTTTATTGGGAGTGTTTTGTTATAGTTACACCACAGTTACACACATACGTAACATGAGACCACGTATTCTTCGAAGGGCAATTATGAGATGAATAATTGTACTAATTTTGCCGGTTGTGTGTTCCATCATATCATAGATCCTTTTATTACAAATTGCAAGGCAAAGTTCGTGTCCGACGGACTTTACACTTGAATTGTTATTTTAAGCGGAAAAAAATACGATAAAGCGCATCATTACATCAGACGATTATGAGCTTTAAAACGTTATACCTAAATGTATATAATACAGTATAGCTCAATCCCGCGTGTACCTATGTACTGTGTAATCGTACCACGCTGACGCGACTAGTGCGTTAATAAATTCCGATGTTAGTCGAAGTTCAGTAACACAACAACACAGTCAAGTCAGTGTTGTCGTCGTATTGCCGTAGGGAGGTCGCGTGACTCATGCGGCGGCTTAAACAGATCGCGATCCCTAACAAAATACATTTTATGCGCTTTTTCTAGTGGATAACTAGCGGTTTTTAGTTGGTTTTTAAATAAGTTTTACGTGCGTTATTGTGAATTTCGTCGGAGTTTACTACCATAAAGTAAGTAGCAGTAAGTGCGGCAGGCTTATGTGGCCCGGTGGCTTTGAATTGAAGCTGACGAAAATATAATGAAAATTAACACCCACCGGGGCAAATAAGCTTTCTGCTCTATCTATAGGTGGTCATTAATTATTATTATTATCAGAAAATATACGTTAACTGTACCTAAAGTAATTATGATCTGCCGTCGCGTTGTTTGGCCATGAAAACCCTTACCGACTACTACCCTCAAAGTAATGTTATTGTGAATTCCTAAGTAAACACAGAAGTGTGTAAATAATATATAACTAGTGTATAATTAGTAGTTCCCCGCAGTTTTATCCTCGTTATGTCCCGTGGGGCATGACGTTATATAGCTTATAATCTATAATATTACCTTATTTTTGAAAAATAAAAACCTAAACAAAACATCTATTTTATTTTAATAAAAATTGTTGAAAACTTAAAATTAATAATCCGTGGATCCACCTAAGACTCTCCTGACACATCTGCAGCGGTTCTGCATACTCAAAGCAAGGGTGTCAATGCAAGAAAAGCTGGTTTTCATGCACAATATCTTCAGGGCAATTCCTAAGAGCTCTTCTATGTAGCATATCCATCATAAGTCAGGGGATTGTGCAGGCCAGTCTAAAGCTTGGATATCATGTTGTAACCAAATAGTTACGCGCCGTATGTGGACGGGCATTGCCGTGCATTAGCTGGAAATTTTGTTCCATTCGCTGTCTGTGGGGCAAGATTACAGACTTTAGCATCTCATCTCGGTATTTTAGTGCAGTCATATTGCCTTGTTTTCAAACGAGATCCGTTCGAACCGCGCCGAGACGAATTCCTGCCCAAACCATAATCGTGCCACCTTGATATGCATGAACTCGTTGTGGGTGCTGCATTAAAAAAAGCCGTTGTGTTGATTAGTCCCTTTATCGAGGAAGATTATAGGCTAGAAAACATCACGCTACGACTTACAAAAGCGGAGTAGTAACCACCAAAGATGCGGGTGAGGTGAAACCGCCGCCGCCGCCGCCCGCCGGGGACAGTAGATTTATATTGGTGAAAGAATAATTATACTTAGAGTTCATCCATTACAAACAAACCAAATAATCAATAAATCTTAATGGTGTTAGTAAAGATATAAGTAACGCCAAATAGGAAAAAGAACGAACAGAAGAAAGAAGAAAGAACAGTCCCAACTCCGAGGTGAGGCCATCATTTCGGTGAAATAATAAAAAGCTTTTTCCAAAAAAAGGTAACCGACTTCAAAAACTAAAAGCACAAAAATAACTATTTCGGAAGTCGGTGGCAACACAAATCGACCGGCAGAAGAGAAGCCACCGACTTCCGAAATAGTTATTTTTGTGCTTTTAGTTTTTGAAGTCGGTTACCTTTTTTTGGAAAAAGCTTTTTATTTTTTACTTTTTAGTCAGAGTCCCAATGTCTGACTACGTTTTAGAGTAACTTTCGAAATAAAACTACTTATAAGCTTATTAAACGAAATCGGCTCCATGCGCGCAACGTCACGGGATGTCCATGAGTGCTATATACTAAAACCTTCCCCAGAATGTAACAAACACTTTGCTGAAAACCGTATCCAAATCGGTTCAGCCAAACGCGAGATAATCGCGGACAAATATATATACATACATACATACATACATACAGGTCGAACAGAGAACCTACTTTTTTTTGAAGTCGGTTAAAAAGGATTAATAAAGACTATCTTGAGGAAAGTTATTCACCGACGAAGGCGCCTTTTAAAATTTGCTGCCAAAACTCCACCACGTATTTTACCCCCGTCACAAAAAAAGAGCTGTTAAAATTTTGAGCGCTGTATGTGTGTCTTGGCCCCGTAGCTCTGAAACAGATGAACCAATTTGGATGTGGTTCTTTTAATTTGAAAGAAGGTTATTTAGTTATGATTCTAAGACATGTTTCATCAAAATCGGTTCAGCCGTTACCAAATTATCTAACTTTTTTTTAATTGCAGTTGCGATGAGCCGGTGACTTTATTTTTTTACTAGCTTCTGCCCGCGGCTTCGCTCGCGTTAGAAAGAGACAAAAAGTAGCCTATGTTACTCTCCATCCCTTCAACTATCTCCACTTAAAAATCACGTCAATCCATCGCTCCGTTTTGCCGTGAAAGAAAGACAAACAAACAGACAGACAGACAGACAGACAGACAGACACACTTTCCCATTTATAATATTAGTATGGATTTACACTTGTTATTGTAAGATTCATTATAATGGCTCAGGTGAGGCATTAATTTATTTTGTGTGATGGTTTATTTTGCAAGATTGTATTTTCTGCACAGGGTTTGATTGGGGCAACTGTAAACTAGTGAAAAATATTAAATATATTTTTACGGGGTTTGCTTAAAACAAACTAGTTTCTGCCCACGACTTTACCTTTTATATCTAATATAAAGATAGCATACTCCTTTTATCATGGTAAGTGGCAACTATCTGCCAGTGAAAGTCCCGTCAAAATAGGTTTAACCGTTTCGGAGATTAGCAGGTACAAGCAGACAGACATTTCATACCTTTAGTAAAAAACTGTTATTTTTATTTTGACATTATAAACTGACGCTATATGTACTCAGATATGCTGAATAATTCTGTATTATTATTTTTGTTAAAGATAAATAAATAAATAAATAATAATAATCAGCAATAAATTCGGTTAATTTTCAATTGGCTATAAAATTTGATTTTTAAATGCTTTGAAATCAATAAATAGATAGACAACTGAGTTGTTATTTTAGTGACGTCATAGTTGCCTTTGTCATACAAAATCTATTGGAGAATTGCGTTTTGACAGCTCATAAAAAGTACGTCAATTGAGAATGGTGGAAAATACCGTATTGCTCGAGCTGCATACTATACCTAGTTCCTTTATTTAAACCAGCTAATTAATGATGAAACAAAATACTGTTATCATTATATCAATACGGACCTACTAACTTCGATTTACGAAAGGACTTTGTATTCTGTAGAAATAATAAATGGACTTTCAACGGAAAAGTACGCCGTACTTACTTTTAAAGTTCGCTAGTACTACTCATACAATGTTGTGGTTAGTTAGACCAATTATGCTCTTTTTTTACCAACACGGTTACACCAGGATTAGGCAATTCTTGCAGCTAAGTTTAGTGCTAGGTAAGGTAACACTGGTGCCGATTCTCTTGTTCACAAACTGAACTTAATTTAAGTTAAGTGCATCTTTCTTTTTCCATTCCTTGACTTAACTTACTAATATTTTATCTTCTGTCCTTTTCTTAATCAAATGGAAAGAGAAATATGCACTTAACTTAAATTTACGTTAGTTTGTGAACAAGAGAATCGGCACCATATCCAATAGATAGTAATTCTAGTAGGTAATCGTCTGTGGAAAGGCGTAGGCGGGGAGTTAATCAGTTCCGATGTATGATCGCTGCGTGATTACTGGTCAGCAGGGTTATCGGATCTCACGTGCATTGATATCGAAGTAGCCCAAGTAGGTATCTATTTTCAAATAGCTCTAATTAATATATTGATACCTAGGTATCTATTGAAATGAAAGTAGTGGCTTCGGGTTCCGGATAGAAAGCAGAATCAGTTTTGAACTGCTGCCATAATTGCAGATCCTTCAAACTAACTCGCACACTGACTTCTTTATCCGAATTGATTATTATTTTAATACTCATTTAATTTATAGAAAAAAATATTTATAATTTAAAGTTTAATGTTTTACGTCTGTGCTATTTATTAATTTGCGTAATGGCATTAAATTATATTTAAGTGATTAAGATAAACATTTAATTAGTAAATAAGTCCGGAATTGCAACTGTGTTCACGTGACTTGGTTACTAACGATGAGTTAGAATACTCAGTAGTAACTAGGAAGAGTTATCCAATCAATCAATAGTTAACTTTTGGTGGTTTTTCCAGCTTTTACTAATTGCTTATTGCTGAACTAAAGAGGTGTAACTTTCAATTGTTCCAATGAATATTATATAGAGACAAGCTGAATGAATGTCGATAATGAAAAGGTTGATACTTTATGCTTACACATTTCTTAGTGGTTACCCCCTGCAAATTTTGTGTCTCTATGACCAGCGGTTTATGCTGTGCGTTGAGATATCCCAGAATCAGTCAATCAGTCAGTCAGTTTTTCGACTTATATACAGGGTGGAAAGTTTTAATGGGCCCTAGAAGAAGACTACTTTAAATCGTTAAGACCTAATTATTTTACTTAAAGGAAACATTACTTCATCTGCATTTAAGGAACGTCAAACCCTCCTTGTAAACGATAACAGCGTTGTTTTAAAATCCTGAAAAGTAACTGATGGATTATACAGTTCAAAACCAATACCTACCTGGGTACTTAAGATTCTCAATGTGACTTAAACGAGACCCATGTATAGCCGCTTTTGTGACTGTTGAACCTTATAGAGATTGCGAGGCTGTTTCGTTGTAGACAGCTAAGGTTAGCCTTCGTCTTTGAAACAAGCTTGTAGGATCACAAAAATCTACGTTAATTAAGTACGCAGATTATAGCTACATATGTACCTAAGTCCAACCTCACCACATAGGCGAAGGAGACATTAAAAAAAAAAAGTTTCTGAAAAGCAAACGGCACAGAATAGAAAAGAAGATATTTATTTCGTTCATTATTTACTTGGTGTAATCGTTCTACCTGTTTTGATTGGGCATGTACTTATTAACTTTATTAAAGGTAATTATTTTATAATAAGTAGGTTAAGTAGTAGTTTTATAGTAAGTAGCTAATTACACAAAAAAAAAACTGTAAAATAAAATTATCGTCAACTGTTTATGAAAATGAAAAAAAAAGTATTGAATAGGATTGTACTTTCTTAATTAACAAGGCTGATAGATAATTGACCATAATACTTACTTTTATAATCATAATTGGGTATTTGTTGTCTGTCTAATTTTACTTTACCCAATCATGTAATTTATGCCATTTGTTAATTTTATGTGCCTTTGTGTAGTGTTATTGTCGCTACATTTCAGACAATCTTTGATTATGTAATTAGGCATGCTTAGGAAATAATAGAAGAGTTAAGTTGTAAACATTATTTGTATTCAGTCAGTCCATTGAGTACCAAGCAATTTTGTCCGTACCTTTTACCAAATACACTGCTATCCGCGGACCGCGACGTGCCATTTACAATCCACATAGAATTGGAATCACCCACCAATTATCGTAATGCAGGGAGCGTTCTTAAAATTGGAGGATTCTATAATAAACGTAATGAAAATTTCGTCAGGTAAATCGCAATATAGACATGGGTAAATAGAATCGCGAGTATATATTTTTTAAACTATAAATGTACAATAGGTACCCTACCACCTATTGTACATTTATAGTTTAAAAAATATGTTTTTTTTCTGACGGCCACTGGCCAAAGACCATAATATATATTATTGTCTTCGTTTGTTATCAATTAAGTGCCCAGTTGTCCCAGAATCATTATCGCAACGGGGTGGCACAATGCTGCTGTGTAATCCGCATTTGCACTTAATAATATTTAGTTGTGTTTAATCTGTGGACGGGTAAAAAATATCTCCAATAGAGTTTGTATTTTTTCTAGGAATCCCTGGAAGATCCAACAATGACGGCAAACGTGATCTTTGGGTGTGTGATGGCGCTGCTTGTGATTCTCTTCACAATTAGTTCTATAGCCAGATATTATATCAAGGTAACTGCGTTTTAAGTTATTCATAGTCTTATCATATGCCCGAATATTCAAACGACACTTAGTTTGAGTCGCTCTCAAATTTGTGGCTGGCTTTGTCAGTCTAAACGTATAAAGATAAAGTAAGGGCAGCAACCGATTTGAGAGCGTTCTAAAATTAAGTGACGTTTAAGTATTTGGCGGTAAAAGTTATTGTATGTGTATAATTATGCACTCGCGTACACAGGTACTCATGGTACCAGTTGTACCTATTTACCTATCTAAGCACCATTCTTCATGATAAAGGCCGTGCCTTTATTGAAATATGAAATTTAATGAGGGATTACGATAGGTTTATCTACGTTGTAGTTATAATAGATCAGCAATATCTGATGAAATTTATTATCTGCGAACTTTGGAGTTTGAAACAGGATCAGAGATTTCCAGCTGTTTAAATATAGGTAGCTCTATATCACTGGTACAATTTGCAACATTATTGAATAGGTTTTATTATTATGCTTGGTTATCAATCCCCATATAGATACTTAACCTAGAGAGGTTGGTGGGTTACTTAACCCATTCATTGCTTCTTAAATTTTAGAAACATTACCTGGCCTGGGTGCCACTTAATATTTTTTTTTAATGATAACAATAGTAAATACATAATTAAATGTGTGTTTTAATAAAAAAAAACCACCCAAAAATAGTAAACGCAACAAATGCGTTGGTGGATATAGTTCCGATTTTTTGATGAAAACATGCCCAAACCATAAGTACAACCCTAAATGCTGTGATACAGGTTTAATTTGTTTTTTTTCTTTTCAGTTTACTCTGTTTGTGGTAATGTCGTTAATATTTGCCACAGCTCCAGTGCCATTAATGTTAATCAAACCATTTGACCCGAGAAATGCGCTGTAAGTATAATTTTTTTTTATTTTTTATTTATGATTGCATAAGGCTTTCTTTCTAAAACGTTCAAATAGGTGTTGTATTTTACTTTCACTGCCCGCTAAGCAGACAATATTATCAGTGAACAAACGCCGGCGCGCCGCCGCCGAGCAGTTATTATAATTATGTAGGCAATTAAATGGTCAGTGAAAGTGTTATTACAACAATAATACACTACAGACAGTAAAGTAAAGACTGCCTTACTGCCTGCACTAAGTAACCCTCATAAATTATTTAGTGTCTGTCTGTCTGTCTGGGTTCTTATTATAAACGTTAACAACCTTCAAAATGTGTGTCATTCATATTTTTACGCAATATACGCAAGAACAAAAGATAGGTACAGATCTTGATAAGATTACATATTATTTTATTGTGTGTATTTGATTAGCGATTATATAATATAAACTATTTGACAGTCATTTTATTGGTGGTAAGTGCCACTTGTCTTTCAGTTAGTCGTGTGTTAAAATAAGCAAATCAAACATTTCAAAATACTGTCATACTAATAATACTGATACGCTACTACCTACTTGATACGACTCGACAATAGAGGTCCTCAAAGTTCAGGGAACATTTTCATTTCTTTAGATTTCTTAACATGGTTATCTTTCGCATTTGTTATGGTGTGATCTGAGACCGAATAAGTTACTTTTCTAGAAATACTTATAGCGGTTGCGAAAATGACAATGTGTTGAATATCGTAACCTATGCGAAGATCGTAAGATATGGGGGCAATTTTATTTAAATTATCTACCAGCAAATGTAAGCATCTAGTACAGTTAAGTAGGTGCCATAGAAACGAGCATATTTACTCCTATGACGATAACGACCTATAAACCCTATTACAAACTCTAAAAACATTATTATTTACGTCTGAATATACAATAACATCTCGCATATTATTGTGTTCATATGATATTTAGATAAATAAACACATACATTAAATATACTCGAGCTAGTTATACTTACGCCAAAATTATTATAACACAGCCACTGACTTAAGATTATTGGCATTACATTGCGGATTATGTTATCATTATATTTTCCGCTTTGAGATTTCTGTAATCCCGATTAGCTATCTGATCGATCACCTCCGGTTATTAATTCTATACGACTATACAGCAAATAATAACCACTTTACAAAGAAAGGCTAATAAACATTGTATTTACATAAAACATTGATTTTAAATTCAGCAGTTGTTCCATGTCTTTAGTTCAACGTAGCAATTGACGCCGCGTAGACGTTTCGTAGCCGCTTCATCAGCGTAGCCCGATGCGTAGCCGCTCCGTCGGCGTAGCTAAGACGTTGCATAGGCGCATCGACGACGTAGCTAGCCTAAGACCGCATTATTTTTTATTTATTTCTTTATCATGCATTTTTTTTTGAGTTCACATAACATTTATTTTATTTTATTGAAATTGTTTTGTTAACTATTTTTCATTTAACTTTCCGACGACCGAGCGACAGCCGACTGTCGCGCTGCTATTGTATCTTGAATCAAGTGTGTTCGAAGGTTTAATTTGTCTTCTGTATTCTATGTTTTTACAAGGGAAGAATTTATTTCTTTTTAGTGTCTAAAATCGAGTAAGTAAACAAAAAATACTCATATTGATAAACAGAATTTTTAACATGATTCGTTTTTTAATTACTTAATAATACATAAAATATTTTACAGTATTTTTGACTGTAGACTCTTACTATACGCTTAATTATGTAATAGAGTTGTTCTAATTGTGTTAGTTCGCGATGTATCCGGGTAAATATTTTGAATCAATGCACGCCTACTTACGACGTGACATGGCAGTGGGTAGAGAATTTAGTAATCGTATTTGGATTGCTATTGAATAATTAGGTTCCATCAGCCATGTGTAAGGTGTTGTTCAAGGTTTTATTTATTTTCCTTCCCTGTTCATTCGAATTCTAGTACTGATGTTGAATGTTGCAATTTTTCCAAGTCACGCAATCAACAATAATATCAGTGCGTTTAATTTTTCTCTAAAACTCATTGTAGGGTTTCGTAATTTCGGCTATTTTATGTTAATTTGTAAAGCTTAGTTGGCTTTTATTATTTCCTTTTAACTTCGTTGATACTGTTAGTTAAGTTCCAGACAGACAGGCAGATTGAGTTGACAAAGCTATGATGAGGGCTCCTTGTCAGCCACATAAACTTAAAAAACTAATTAGTTGGCAATGTATACTTTGCAAACTATTTTATCTCATCGTTTCTGAAAGTTTATTTATCAAATATTTAACCAAATTTTTTATGTTTTTGTCATATCCTATTTTTTCACAATAATGCACGACTTGTTTAAGACACATAATCCATACTATCCATTCTAATATTATAAATGGGAAAGTGTGTCTGTCTGTCTGTATGTTTGCCTTTCTTTCACGGCAAAACGGAGCGAAGAATTGACGTGATTTTTTAAGTGGAGATAGTTGAAGGGATGGAGAGTAACATAGGCTACTTTTAGTCTCTTTTTAACGCGAGCGAAGCCGCGGGCGAAAGCTAGTAAGCTTATAAAAATAGAGATAGGTAACCAGTAATCGGTATAATGATGTAATAGCAACATAATATGAGCATTGATAATAAGCAGTCACCTTTTATATCTTGGACATATTTTGAATGCACCGAATTGTTAAATATTTGTAGAGGTAAAGTACATAGTCCAATATTTCTTGTACCTAACATAGATGAAATGCTCTACTGCCTACCCCTATAGCTCGTAAATATTAGTTACTCGTAAACAGGAAACAAATTGTAGCAAACATTCTCATGGCAATTAGTAAAATAAAACAAACTTTAAGGCGCGGCTTCAAATGATAATTAGAAACGCCAAAATTATCGATTCTTTGCTGTTGTTTATCATATTTCGGTGCCTATATTTGTAATGGAAATAGGGGCGTAAGCGAAGGAAAATAAATTATTGAGAAACCTCAATAATTTGTTTTGTAAGCAGAAGCAAACTCGATTAATTATATCGTCGGTTCAAATTACGATCTATAGTAATTTTATGGCCGTATTACAAATAAAGACAGAAGTAGAATAGAAAGCAGTTTACATGTCCCTGAAAAAATACGATAGAGATTTATTGTATCTTTAGAATCTAGCGCTAACGAGTGTAGATGTACGAACTTAATAATCAAAAATAATAATCTTTCAGAATACCAGCATTTTTCCTGAGATGTTGCGCAAGGGTACTCGGTCTCCGATGGACAGTAAGAGGACTAAACAATGTGGACAACAGCCGGGGAGCGGTAGTACTACTAAATCATCAGAGTGCTCTCGATTTATATGGTATGTATTAGTTTTATCTTATTTTTAAATTTATATGAGTGTTGACCATGTTATTATTATGTTCGATAAAATATGCTTCATATACCCACTAAAACTTTTCAGCATGTTTGAGGTATAAGTACTGTAATCGAGTAAAAAGGTTTGGCTAGAAGTAACAAATAGCGTTGAACACAATGTTTTGTGGTGTAGAGCCAATAGACTTTTGACTAGATTTTGGCTCATTTGGATTATGGAACTTATGCAAGCTCAGTTCTACTGAGATAAACATCTACCGTGGCTTAGTACGCCATCAACCAGTATCATTCGCTTCCATCCACTTTTTATATTAAAGACTACCTTGACTCGCTTCCCCACAGACCCATAAATATTATGCCCCTGTCGTATTGATTCGGATAAGGGGGTGGTCTTGGTAAATTTGATTTGAAGGAAAGATAGTGAAGCATTTTATCAACCCTTCCACATTACAACTTCTAGCTAAATGTTGAAATTAGTTATGAATATTGTGCGTTCAATTTAGAATAGCTGCCATAAGAAATTGTTTGCACACGTCTTTCACTTTCACGTTTTAAAACTGAGTAAATATTTACTGTGAGTCAGATCTTCGCTTAGTAATGGCGACACGCATATTTATTGAATGCCAATCAATCAGAGCTTGCTTTAAGTAGGTACACATTTACAATGCAACTCAGGGAACATGATTTTAAACCGTGTCATATTTGAATTTGCTTGCCACTTGTGTTGATAAAATATATTTTGCAAACCTTTTTCCATCTTATATCTCTGCTATATATACAGTTTTTTCCATTTCTATTTACGATTTTTTTTTGCAAATAGATTCAGTAGTTCGAGTTTTTAGTGTTCGCATCTGGGTATAAACACTTACATTACAAATAATATATACGTATATACCTACGTAAATATTATTTACATATAATGATAAATAGGACGTACTTTTTGCGTAATAGCATTACAATTTTATGTGTTTACTACTATTTTTCTAAATTGTTTGAACAATGACTTTTAGGTCCTATTAGGTACAGTAATTTACATTATTATGATCATTACCATGATCGCATGCAACTATCATAGTAATGACTCCAGTCAATGATATTATAATAAACTTCAGTGTACCTACTTAATTAAGCTAAGTGCAGTTAGCGATAAAAGACGCTGAGCATGACAACGATCCAAATTGACGTTTATACACCGTGTTAGGTAAGAAGAGGGACATATTATAGGACGCGGTAATATATGCTCACATATGCCTAATAAAAATGTAAATAATAAAAAACAATATAAAATCGTAAAGAACACCGTAGTTGAATTATCGCAATAAAACTTTCAAAGTCCTAAAAAAGGACGCGCTTGCGGTTGCATCGGGTCACTGACCTATGATATGAGGTATGATACTTTCTTCTTTCGATGGGTATCTAGCGCGCGTGTCAACAGTTTATTAATTTTATGAGGCTTATGTCAAAAAATTAAGGTATTGTTTATTTTACATATTTGGAATAAGATTCGAATACTGAATATAGCCTCCTTCAATTTTTCCTTCGTCTCACCTAACACGGTGTATGACAAATGCCACTGAATAGCTCTTGTCAACACCACCGCATGTTGTTACCTTAAAACATGAATGATATATAACGACGTTGGTGAATGAGCTACTCCCAAAGTGATACTTGGAAAATCTATTCCTATTCTAATCTATTAGGAAAAAAGAAACAGTACCGGGTTGAACGGAGATGCAGTGGCTACGAAAAAAAAAAGATGGCTTATGGTTGTGAAATGTCTCGAATATCTACCAATCGAAGTTTTTTTTAGCACTTAAGGTCATAGCTCATTAGAGCCACCCGGCAGCCACTCCGCATTGACTCGCCTCCTGCGGCTAGTATTCTTTATATGGATTTGTATGGGCATGCGCTCACTATATCAACTCCGTAGCGTCACCGGATCGCCTCGGTTTTAAAGCCCTTCGTGCGCGGTCGGCGGGTGGGCCACTCGTTGACAACTCGCTGCTCGAATGCTTGCCGTGCGTTGACGGCGCGCGGGCTACGAGTAGCCCGCGATTGATACACGCGAGGACGATATTCGTGGACCAACCAAGCGCCGAGTTGGTCTATTTCTCGTTGCTCGTTGACCGCGGGTGGCCCACTGGTTGACGGCGAGTGGTCCACCCATCGACAATCCGTCGACAACGTGTTGACGCCCTGCGTCGAGGCGGTGCGGAGTTGGTGCCGGGTGGCTCTAATGAACTATGACCTTTAAAGCTACGTACTTATAACGTTAAAAAAAACACGTTATACGAGAACAATGCACAAACAAATCAGCTTGGTTTGACCTAAGGCGATTATCACACTGCCCCGGACCACGCTGCATGTTGCGTGTCAACGCACCTACGCGCGTTCCTGCGGGAGTGCAGATCTGCATCATCGTGCGGGTTTTTTGCGCACTCACGCGCGTAGGTGCGCTTTGTAGATTCACGCACGGCGGCTCTCATTTATTCGCCGTTCTCTGTGGTGGTCGTACAGTACTGAGCAATCACGCGCGGCACTGCGGGATTCGGTGTGCCATACCTTGCGTCTCGCCCCGCACCTACGCGCGGGGGTGCATGTTTCTCCGCGTGTATGCGCGTGATCCGCATGAACGCGCGTGGATGCATTTTCAGTGTGTTAGACTATGCGTGTTTTCCATACAAACGGAGATACTTACAAGCAACGGAAGAACACGCATCCACGCGCTACGCTGCATCATGCGGGGCAGTGTGAAGATCGCCTAAGAATCCTTTTGATGCCAATGCAGATTATGAATGAATAAATAATGTGACGAATTTTCCTAAAACTTGTATTCTACTCTTTTCTTCTACTTCGATAGAGGGTTTTCGACGTTTTGTTAATTTTTTTTTCAGTTTCATTTTGTTACTTCGTTTACATTAATAAACAAAAAAGGCAATGGCGGCTGAGGGTCTTATTAATATGTTTATCATGATTCATGAGTGGTTGGGTATTATTTTCGTGATTTTCGAGGACGATAATGCCGAAGATGTGGCTGTGAAATTTTAAGTACCGTTATTTTTTTTTTAATGTTGGTAATTACGGTTGGTAATGAAAATAAAAAAATAAAATTAAAATCAATCTTATCTACCTTTTTAGATGACCTAACATTATTTTTTATTATCTACAAAAGACAAAACAATGCAACAAATTCATGATAGGTAAATTATGTCGTGATATTTGTATTATTTATGAAGTACTTATCAGTGCATAGTAACTATTTGACCTTATTGGATCCATATACATTCTTGGCATCAAAATATGTAAAAATACAAATATACTTAAAATATAGGTCCACATTATGTTCCTGTACTTTGACAGTTTCGCGATTGAGTGCTAGATCAATAAATTATCAATATGTAGACCTTCAACATAAACAAGCGAGTACATAAACTACACGTGACGACCAACGTTTTACGACATGTTTACACAAATAAGTATATTATAATTTATATTATGAAGTTGATAGGAAACATCTTACACTTACACAGCTCTGTGAAATAATTATGATTGACATTGAAGACGGACAGGAGACTTTATTGATTGGATAAAGAACATAATATGTTACTGTGTTTCTTAAATTGTGTTACCGACCATGAAATATTCTTTATGTAGTAGTAACGTGTATGTACTTACATAACTGTAATTGTCATCTAAAATAGTACCTAGCAAAAAACGATTGAAACTATTTCACTTTTCTTAAATCCGAAGGAGATTTTTACATAAAAGTTTTGGTGATTTTAATAGGAGCTAGATTTCTTTGAAAAGGGCACGAATTTTTTAACAATTGAATAAATTATGAGTTTGTTAGTAAACAGAGCTTAAATCATAATTATAATAAATCTTTAAGCACTAGAAATGCATTGTTCTACAGGGAAAGTGTGCTTGAAGTAAAATCGTCAATTAACTAAGCCAAGGTCGAGAATAAACGTACAAGTACATACATAGGTAATTTACTTTTTTAAATAGGTAAAAAGATAATAACTGTAATAATACCTATTCACTCGAGTCACATGCTGTTTTGAACAGGGTATCAATATACACAAGGTCAATTTCAAAATAATGGTCATTTTCATAATGGCTCCTATCTCTCTGTTATCGTTTACTGGCTGTAATCACTCTGTATTATGATAATCCCTGATAAGAGAAAGCTGGTGGTAATTGATATTAAAAAGATAAATCTGTTGATTTCGTTACTGCACGTGTCGCCTTCATTATTCGTGAAAAATAGTTTTTTGTTACGTGAATATTTTGATAACATTACAGTAAAAGTAAATAAGTGCTTCTTACCAACCAATAAGAAAATAAATGAAGTTGGCACAAAAGAAGGGCTGCGTTGTTGGTATTATGTTGCTACTAGCTTCTGCCCGCGGCTTCGCTCGCGTTAGAAAGAGACAAAAAGTAGCCTATGTTACTCTCCATCCCTTCAACTATCTCCACTTAAAAAATCACGTCAATCCGTCGCTCCGTTTTACCGTGAAAGAAAGACAAACAGACAGACAGACAGACAGACAGACACACTTTCCCATTTATAATATTAGTATGGATAATGCATGAGAAAATGCGGTGTTTGAAAATTTCATAGTCATTTCGACATAAAGAGGAGTATACTTATTATCCATACTAATATTATAAATGGGAAAGTGTGTCTGTCTGTCTGTTTGTCTTTCTTTCACGGCAAAACGGAGCGACGGATTGACGTGATTTTTTAAGTGGAGATAGTTGAAGGGATGGAGAGTAACATAGGCTACTTTTTGTCTCTTTCTAACGCGAGCGAAGCCGCGGGCAGAAACTAGTATAATATAATAGTAATGCCTCTAAACGTGTTGTGCCTGCACTTCTTTTTGGGGTTGGCGTTCGACTTTATAACAATAGAGACAGCCAGAGACCGAAAAGTAATAGAGAAAACACTTCTTATTTCCTGTGGCTTAAAATTCTCTTTGTGAATGATTTTTTATTTTTTTTTGGTGAGTGGGAAATCATCCAATGACTGCTCCCGTCCTGGGTGCGACGGGAGGGCGTGTCAGACTCTTACTGACTAAAACCCACTCATGTTCCTTCGATTGCCCTTTATGTTCCAGGGTCACGGTAACCACTACCACACGATATTAACAATGCATTATGTAAAGTTGTCCATTGGTTTAATGTAAACAATCTTCTACTAAATGAAAAAAAAACCAAACTTATAAAATTTTCTATGCCTAATGTGCGGCATCTGAGTACCAATGTACAACTAAATGGAAGTGAGTTGAGCCCTGTTGAGTCGACAGTTTTTCTGGGATTGACTATTGACTCCAAATTACAATGGGGTCCACACATTGAAAAATTGTCGAGTAGGTTAAGTTCCGCCGCTTATGCTGTCAAAAAAATTCGTCATATAACTGACGTGGATACAGCCAGAATTGTTTATTTCAGTTATTTTCATAGCGTTATGTCGTATGGAATTCTTCTCTGGGGATCCTGTGCGGATATTGACACCATCTTTGTTTTACAGAAAAGAGCTGTTCGAGCTATTTACAACCTTAGTCCTAGGGATTCTCTCAGAGAAAAATTCAAAGAAGTTAACATTCTGACTGTAACGTCACAGTATATATTTGAAAATCTAATGTATGTACAAAAAAATATATCGAACTTTAAGAAAATGTCTGATATTCATAATGTAAATACCAGGAACAAACACAATCTTGCTGTACATCACACTCGCCTCCACAGAGTAGGTAACTCGTTCATGGGTCAATGTATACGTTTTTATAATAAACTTCCCACAGATATTCGAAAATTACCCATTAGAAGATTTAAAAGCTGTATTAAAAGCAAACTTTGTAAAAAAGGGTACTATAAAATTTCAGAATATTTAGAAGACATTAAAGCTTGGGATTGAACTGCTAGCTCTGCTAAGCTCTGTTAACCCATACTAGAATATTTTTTTTTTGTTGTATAAAAAAAAACATATTATTATTGTAAGTGTACAAATCATGTAGAATGCACTATGTAACTATTTTGCACGCGGCTTGCAAGCCCATTTTTTAAGCTCTTACAAGTAATATTGTGTCGGTTCGTGGAGCTCCTTAAGATTAAGTTGAGCTCACGTTGCTTGTTGAGGCAGGTGTACCTAAATATTGTAATTGGAACTTTCCTCAAGAGGTCTGACCGAAACGTATTCTGCATGGTTTGTTGCACAAAAAATTTGAAATCTATGTCTGGACTTTAAAAGAGACGATAATCCTTTGAGTTTGTTTCGGCATTTCTTCTCAGAGGTAGTCAGCTAGGAAATGCCGACTCCATCTAGTTTAAAAAAAAATGACATGTAAAAGTGATTTAATATCCTACTTGCATAATAAACAATTTCAATTTCAATTTCAATTTCAACTATAAACATTCCGCAACCCCGGCAGGCGTTGGCCCTGTTGGGCCCCTTCTTTGTGAATGATGTCTTCATAGTTTATGGGATAAACAGACTGTCATTCCTGATAAATGCTGAATTATGCCGGATTCTATTAACTCGAGCTCCACGTTTTCCTCCTGCTTATAAGAATCATAGTTTGAAACTATCTTGTAAAAATATCTCGTATCGGACCTGAAAGTTAGTCTGGGGGAATGCAATGTTCATGTTATTTTCTTCTAATGATTCACCGATTCAAAGTTGATCGCAATAAGTTTTATATAGATTTGGTTTTGTACTGTTAGTTCCGTTTCAAAATAATCGTGTAAATTCATTACCAGTTGTTATCAGTTCCATGAAAGTACAATCACCTGCAAGATATTGTCATGACTAACGTCGATGACATTAATTAACCGTAGCAAGCTGTACCTATAACTAACAGGAAACAAAATAATGACATAGTTACAAAAGTCGGTCGGAACAAAGTCTCAGATGAAACAAGACAAATATTTTCCAGAACCATAAGTATTTTCGCTGTAGGAAAATCAATATTTATTTTCGATCGGTTACTCGCCGTAAAAGAAGGTGGATAGATTAGTGGGGCTGCGCTGTTATGCAATACCGTATTTTGATCTCTGTATACATATAATGTATCTGTATGTTCCTATATACATATGTGCAGGGCCGTCTTTAACTAAGCTGGGGCCCTTGGGCACAAAAGAATTGGGGGCCCTTTTAGAAAGCAAAAAACGCGAATTATACAAACGTTTTTAAAATGAGTTAAAACATTTTTTTTATTAGCCTATTCTGTCCCGCTCTTGGGCAAAGGCCTTCCTCCACTTGTTCCATGTATCGCGAGATCTCGCTTCCTTTTCCCAATCCCGTAGGAATCTGTCCAGTTCGTCCCGCCATCTCCTTCGTGGCCTGCCGCGACCCCGTCTTCCCGTCTCAGGGCACAAGCTTTGTGCTATTGAGCCCACAGTTTGTCTGTTGTATGCGGCAGACATGGCCTGCCCACCCAGTCCCATTTTAGTTGGAAAGCCTTTTGAGCCACATCAGCTATTCCTGTTTTGGGGCGCAGTATAGTGTTTCGAACTCGATCTGTTAATTTAACACCTCCATTGCGCTCCATTGCTCGTTGGCAAACCTTGAGTTTGGACTTTTGTGCGTTTGTTAGTGACCAAGTCTGTGCGCCATAGGTTAAGACCGGGAGGATGCACATGTCCATGAACTTCCGCTTCAGAACCATGGGCAAACCGCATTTGAATAGTTCCTTCATAGACCAGTAGCTCTTCCAGGCGCTATCAGTTCTTCTAGACTTCTTTGTCTTGCCTCGCCTGGAAAGAGACTAAATGGCCCAAGTAAAGGTATTCTTGGACATGTTGCATTACCTCCCCGGCTACTCTATGCTTTGTGGGGGTACGTTGGATATAATTTTGGTCTCCGACATATTCATCTTCAGTCCAACCTGCTTAGGTCTTTGAGCATGCTTTCGAGCTCGGTGGCTGATGAAGAAAAGAGGACATAATGTCCGCGAAACTGAGTTTTGTCATTCTCGTCTATTCAAGTACAATACCTCTTTCCCTCCATTCGGTTGCCAAATTCCTGAAGATTTCTGCAAGGGTACTGGTGAACAGCTTCGGAGATAGCGGGTCGCCCTGTTTGACTCCTCTCTCTATTTTTAATTTTGGACGGGTGTTTTTTAGTTTAATGGCAGCTGTACTGTTTTAGTACATTAAGTGGAGTAAATTGATGTAGGTGAAATCAACGTCTTGATTGTCTAAGGCGTCAAAAATGGCCGATTGTGTAATGCTATCAAAGGCCTTGGAGTAATCGACGAAAGCAAGGTGTAGTGGGATTTTGTATTTTTAATGCTTTTCTATTAGTTGATTGATTGTATGAAAGGTATTGTTGAGAGTAACTCGAAAAATAATTTGGCATTTTTATGTCAACAATTTTGTTAGGCCTTGTTAAGACGGTGCAGCTAGAGATGTGAGGCGGGTCACTGTAGGATATACTGGTAAATTTTGGGTAAAATACCAGTCAAAAACTGATAGTTGGCAGTTCGTATAATTGCGATTTCGCAATTGTGGTTCAATTTCATTAACATCTCATTAACTCTGTCTGTCTCATCCCTAAGCCATTGAACTTATTTGAATGAAATTTAGTATGGATATACTCGGGGAGCCAAGAAAGGACATATGCTAGTTTTCATCCCGGAAATCCCTGGGGAACGAAAACTATAAGTTCAAGCGGTTGAAGTCGCGAAAAAAACCTAGTAGTTATTTAATAAAACAAAGACACAAGTTTTATGAGAGTTTAAAAAGCGATGTACAAAGTTATTCTATTTTTATGCGTAAGTAGTAATATGTTTATTTGAAACTGATGAATGTTAGATAGTATATTTTGTAAGAAATTGTAGGTCCTTCGGGGCCCCCCTGAGAATGGGGGCCCTGGGCACGGGCCCCGTGTGCCCTTATGGTAAAGACGGTATTGCATATGTGTACCAATCAATAGTTTTAATATCGTCATCTTTCTGGTGGTGATCATTTCTTTTAGGCCGTACTTACCGAAATATTTTTGTTTTTAGCGCTGGCAGTTATCTGGCCCCTCATGTCTCGGTGTACGGTGGTGTCGAAGAGATCGCTGCAGTACCTCGTACCATTCGGCACTGCGACATGGCTGTGGGGCACCGTTTTCATAGACCGAGGAGCACAAACTGCACGCGATGCCCTCAACAAGCAAGTCGATGCTATTAAGAATCAAAAGGTAAAGTTGAAAATGTTACTTGTAGAACATTGGACTCCACTTTCATATCAATAGACCAAACCAAGGTTGGTCTATCAATAGACCTAGGAAAAAATGACTTACATAATAATAAATTAAAGTCAATAAAGAATTAAATCATGAGGTACTTAGATACCTTGTCTTAAAGTGTTACAATCAGCTCTTACTAAGTGTGAAGTAGGTGTACATAAGTGAACTTTACTCTTATTATCGAATCGATTGATGATTGATTTTGATATCCGGTATCGAAATGAGTGTCAAAGTCTAGTTATGTGAAATCATAGTCATATTAGTCTTATTATTTTATTAGTAAGGCATTCATCAAGCACAGTTAGCCAATGTAGGTGTATTCCTTTTGCCAGTACTTATTATGTGTATTACGTGTATGTATGTATACGCCTAACCTACGTTTATTAGTCCTGCAAACAATGAGACCTTGTAGTTATGTTGTTTTACGACGCATTTCGTCATACCGTACCGCATGATCTAATCGTTAGAAATGGTGTGGCACAGTACTATACTTATCCACCTTCTTGCTGAAAAGTATGAGCGTATATATTTCTAAGCTAATGTTTGTTTTGTTAGTGTAAATATCATGGGGTTGGACGATACCGGACGATGCGAAATAATTGGCCATTTGCCGCGAGAACAACGGACAGATCCAAATAAAAACTTGTAGATTTTGGTACATCCTTTAAATATGCTCATTTATTCGGTGGATTGGGCCTATTTCGATTTAATGTACTTATTTAATCGTTGTATTTACGTCAAATGTAGACTTACTTATATAGATATTTAACCTTTTTGGTATATACGTTTGGTAATTCTACTGTTAAGCCAGGTGAGCCAAATGTCAACTACAATACAATAGATTTGTCATGAATTTTAAGAGGCAGCGGATTGATTATATTCTAATTAGATAATGATTTAACTTACCTTAAAATACTTACTTGAGGACTCCACCGCTTTGGTTTAGGTAACTTTCCTGAGTCAGACAAAATAAACCTTGTTTTATGGTTCACCGATTATGACAGTGGTTCCCAAACTTATTTTGTCTACTGCCCACTTTGAGAATAAACATTTTTTTAGCGCCCCCATTTTTTCACCTATTTAAAAACCACTTTAACTGCAAATTAAATTAATTAATTATTGTGACCTATATATGTATATTAATGGAGAATTGTAAACGAAACTTTTACTATAACCCGCAACTTGAAACCTGAGCGCAGTAGATAACATACAACGGCGCTTAGAATTTTTACTCAAAGGAATTTTTCGGATAATATCTGCGGCCGGTTTATGAAGCACAGTAGTTATTATTTCATTTATTGCTGGCAATATTAACTCTTCTCCGATGTTATGTGGTTTGCCTTTTTGAGCAATTAACGAAGAGATATTGTACGAAGCTCGAAGTCCGTCGTCATCTTGCTTAGCACCCGCCGAAAATAGTTTTGCTACACTTGGCTGAGTATTATGCTTCTTCTCTAGGTCTTGAAAATATGCTACCTTCTTGTCTTTCTTATCTGGATGCATTTTATTCAAATGATCTTGCAGTCTTGAAGGCTTCATTGCTTCATTAGAAAATGTTTTTAGACATGATAGAAGACACAAAGGCGACGATAGGTTTGTGGGATTTTCAATGAATCCGAATTTAATTATGCTTAAGCAGCACGCACCGACAGGAATAAAACAAACATGCTTAGACTCGGTTATCTCATTCGACGCTCAATCGTACTCAACAAGTCCGAACAAGTATTCAATGAACCAGCGGACTGATACAGGAATGCATAATTCGGGTTATTTTACAAAAACTTGTTAAAACATGATAGATATCTACGAGTACTAATAAAAGTGTGTATTCATTACGAAACGGAGCGACCGATTGACATGATTTAGATTTTTTCTATATCCAATAAAATAGGACAGATATATGAACTATGCGGAGACAAATAAAGAACCGAGTTTGAGCAATCTTTTAATTCATATTAGTTGATGTTCACAAGCTGTTGTTGAGAGTCGAGAGCTCATGCAGTCGTTGTCTAAGAGGCCTCCTAGCTAAATAAAATTACAAATCACCCCCCGCCCGGCCTCACAACGCCCTCATTTTGTTTCTGGGTCTCTTACCGCCCCCCTTGAGACCTGCAGCGCCCACAAGGGGGCGTTATCGCCCACTTTGGGAAACACTGGATTATGATGTCACAAAGGAATGGAATGGAATGGAATTTGATATATTCCTTTGACTACGACTAACAACAAATTGTTACTTAATAGTATAGTTACCTGCTGTAATTTTTATCGCGCCGCGGGTTGTCGTCGCGAACCCTGCTCTTGGAACTAAATTATTTTATTACCAATGAGGTAGGCATATGTACCTATCTGTTACCTAAGCCATCGGTAGGTACCAAGATTTTCGATTTTTCCGCCAAAAACATTAATATAGCAGGAACATAGGCATTGCAATCTTTTTTTGGAATATTAGTTTTCATCGGAAAAGTTTACATTACACACTAATACAAATAGCATTGCTCACTTTCTCAACAAGTATTAAAATAGCATCTTACTGGCCTTTCTAGTTTACCTATATTTTGTTTATCAATGTTGCAATCTTGAAACAATAGTTTTGTTAGCTACCTACGTCATACAGTCATGCTTACACTACATACATAATTAAGTTCTCGACGGACCCAGTTTTATTGATGTCGTATTCAATTCAAAACAGAGTTCATTGTACCAGCCAGCGTAATCTAAATCGAATATGCTTACGAGGAGGATATATGTAAAAAATAAACGTGTAATTTAATATTTCGTAAATGGAAGCAAGATGTTTACATACCTAAGGGTCACTACTTATACTATATACTACGTAGTATACTTACTTCAGTGATCCTATGGAGACAGGTCCTTACGTAAGCGCTTGTCATAATACCAGGCATAGTCTGCAAGCATGTGTATCTGTTTGACCCTTGTACTCGGTTCAACGTTCACGTCGCTTATTGTAATAACAAAGTAGTTGCTCTACATATATTTTTTAATTGAAATATTTTATGTTAATACTAGCTTTTGCCCGCGGCTTCGCTCGCGTTAAAAAGAGTCAAAAAGTAGCCTATGTTACTCTCCATCCCTTCAACTATCTCCACTTAAAAAATCACGTCATTCCGTCGCTCCGTTTTGCCGTGAAAGAAAGACAAACAGACAGACAGACAGACAGACACACTTTCCCATTTATAATATTAGTATGGATAATTACAGTTTTTACACATAGGTGCATAAGGTTTCAGCTTATAAAAAGTAGCAGAGAAAATAAAAAAAACAACATTAATAATGTTCTTGCGATTTGCGCTGACCGTGAGTGCTTTGCTTACGTTACGTAAGTATTGTGCAAATGCCGATCTTATAATTAATGAAACTTAACAATGCAAATAATGGTCGCTAACGACAAAGAAAATTTCCAAAGAGTTTTTATTTTCAGCAATAATTATATAATGCTGGGTAACGTACCGGCTTACAGGCTGGTATTTGATAGGTTTAGTATCTTAACTCTCTCTTAAACACTAAAAGCAAATGATATAGTCATACCTACCTGATATGTAAATAGGTGGGGTATTATTGCATATAACCTTGATCGACAATTCGTGTTAATGTGCGAACTTTAGAAGGTAAAATCGCATGAATGGGCTAATGTGACTAGATAATTAGTAGCAAACCAAATTGTACTTGGAAAGTGTAGGACATGGTGCATACTGGCTGAATACTCGAACGGACGCTCTCAAATCTATTGCTGTCCTTATTGTATCCCTTTAGAGTGACAAAGACAGCAACAGATTTGAGAGCGTCTTGGAATTGAGTGACGTTTGAGTTGTCGGACATAAGTCTACTAAATTATATTCTTCATAGGTACTTTATCTATCTACATTAAACGAATCGGATGTCATTTAGAAACTTGTTGTTGCAATAAGAAACTAATTTATATTCTGTTTTTTAAATAAATGCTCCTTTCAAGAGTATAATTATGTATTAAAAACAACTTTCATTCGATAAGTGAACGTCGAAATCACACCATGAGGAAAAAAACATCAAAATAGTATTTAAGTTAGAGTTACAGTTAGGCTCCGTTTGTTGACTTCTTTAACTTTTTTTTTAATTGGGACAATCCCACCACACTATTCCCAACCACTGCAACTCCTGAAAGCCAGAATCAACAGTGGAGTCCGCCAGAAAAGCGCCGAAGCAATGAAGCTCGACGAGTCCCCGGAGAAACGATTCAACTGTCTTGGATCCCGCAACGAAATTAACCAGAAAGAACTGCGGAGGAGTAAGAAAAATAAATATTTCCACTTCCCTCCATAACAAGCAGGAGACAGAACAGAACTAGGCCAATAGGCACAAAGGGGCAATCACAACTGGGAGAAGCCCAGATTGCCTAGCACCACGGAATACAGTTTGTAATAAGAATTACTGGGTCCTAAAACTGTGAGCTGTTACAATTGATTCCAATAATAGGTATGGCAAAAGCGCTTGAACGCACGGAAATTGGTTTTAGTTTCCACAAGGTCCGCATAGTAAACGACACCAGATGTTACCTGTATATCCATCATTATATTGCGCTCATTCTGCCAAAGAACACACTCCCATAAAATGTGCTGTGCAGATTGTTCGTATTCACAGCCCAATGCAGAACATTGACACGAAGGCGAAGCAACTAGTTTAAAGGAATATAATTTACTCTTAAAATTGCCATGACCTGTGAGAAATTGGGCAACACAGTGATCCACCTCCAGGCAAGTCCTAGCCAGCCGCTTACGAACGGATGGAAAGAACAGATGGAGGTGTCGGCCCTTAGTGGAATTATCCCACCTACTCTGCCATTCGGATAAAAGTTCCTCCCAGACTTCAGTCTGCGGTTTAAGTAATCTAGAAATTGTATTAAGGTCACGCTGTGTTACAAAGTTAGTGTCCATGGCCTCCCGTGCGGAGTAGTACATTGCAGCACGTCGCTGCACCTCAAGATCTACTGGAAGCACACCTGCAAGTACCGGTAGGGCCTCAGTACTAACCGTCCTATACGCTTTGCATAAGAATATCAAAGCCAAGCGTTGACTTTGAAGCAATTTCCGACGTGCCGCCCCTATAGTAGCTCTATCGGCCCAAACAGGTGCACCGTAGCACAAACAACCCAAGTAGGTAGCCCCATAAATAGTTTTGAGGGTTAAGAATGAAAGACCCCAAGTAGATTTAGATATTCTCGTCAAGGCATAAAAGTTTCTTTTAGCTTTCTCGCCTACTGTTTTAATATGCTCAATAAATGAAAAGTTCTTTCCTAACACCAGACCAAGGTAGCATACTGATTGTTGTTTTTTAACCGGAACGTTATTAAATTTTATACTGGGCCACGATTTGAGATTACCTTTTAATATAAGTTGATAGGTTTTTTGTGGTGCGAAGGTGAGACGATTGCGAGTACCCCACTGAGATATAAAACGTAGGCTAGCGTCAGCCAAGTTCTCAAGACCAGCTCGAGTACTAGACTGAATGAGCAGCAGGCCATCGTCCGCATAACCTGTTAGTGAACAGCTGCTTGGAAGCGGAATCGCGAGAAAATCGTCAAAACCTAGATTCCAAAGATAAGGACCGATAACTGAACCTTGAGGACATCCCATGGTTAGCGCTTTAGTCATAGAATAATGTCCGAGCTTAAGTTTTGCAGAACCATTAAAAAAGTAAGAGTAAATCTTAATATATATAAATCTCGTGTCACAATGTTTGTCCTCAATGGACTCCTAAACCACTTAACCGATTATAATAAAATTCGCACACCATGTGCAGTTCGATCCAACTTGAGAGATAGGATAGTTTAAATCCCAAATTATAGTCGCAATTTCAATTTATTGCTAATTATTTGTCTGTTATTATTTGACAGTCAAACCTAATTTATTAGTAGTTGTTGATTTTGGAATGTTTTACATTGGATCTGACAGACGGCGCTACCATCGCAGTGTCAAATTTTAAATAATAATCACTTTCAGATGTCATAAACATAATGATATTAAAAAGGTTCTATAAGAAAATGCGTAGCAGTACTTCTTAACATGTCGGCGCTACCATCGCAGTGTCAAATTTTAAATAATATTCGAATTCTAATTTTAGTCTGTCCCGACAGTTAGCGCTGCGATCAAATTAAAAAAAAGTTTTGTTATCATTGTGTTATCTATTATTTTGTTATTATTGTGTCATCTTATATCTACCCGTGCGAAGCTGGGACGGGCCGCTAGTTAGATTATATATGTTTTTGTAGCAACCACGAATTTTCATTTTTAGTAATAGCATGGGCCACCATGCGTTATCAAAAGCCCCAGAAATATCCAGTAAGATCCCAATTACGTATTTATGCTCTGATAAATTAACGATTTTTTTAACAGAAAGTGCCGCGTCGACGGTAGATTTACCTATAGTAAAACCGAATTGATTATTATGAAATTTAGGTCCGTTCTTGACTTCTTTAACTACCAAATGGAAAAAAAACTGAGAAGAATGCCTAATAAGGTGTCGAACCGTTTCACATGTATTCTATTTTACTTTGTTAGAATTTAAGAAATTTAGTACCGATTTTCTAACTAGATGGCGATGGCGTCAAATTAGAAGTCGGTATGGTTTCGTTACCGGCGAAAATATAAGTAGTCTAGAAAATTATTATTTTTTTGAGATTTGTTTGGGTGAATATTATAAGTTGTGAACTATTTACGTGGTTTCATTGAAGATCGTCGTGGTGGAATTTCTACATGGTCCTTCGAGCCGGATCAGTGCGCCGGAAATTGCGTACTGAGTTTTTGAGTATCAGCACAGAAACCAGTGGGGATTGCCACTGAAGTGCTTCAAGCGTCGCCTGCAGAGGGTGCGACTGCGGAAACTTGAGTGTTCCGAGATCGTCGCCTGCAGAGGGCGCCACCGCAGCAAGTTCTGCGGGCATCTGGACGTCCCAGGTGGGACACACCGGATTTAGGAAGCAGTGGAAGCGGCATCCCAGTAGCTGAGCTTCAGAGTCGAGTACTGCGCGCACCCTGGTGTGCGTTGGCAACAACTACAATCAAGCAATAGTGAGTGAAGTGTTTTGTGCCTTAGTGGATAAAACCGTGAGTACAATTTACTTTGTTTGTGAGGCAAATTTGGACTTAGAAAACTTTCAAGCAAAAATTGGACTTAGAATAATTTCAAGTAGTAGTAGTAGTGACTTAGAATATTTAGGTAAAAAGTGAACCGACGGGGAACCTATGCCCGATTTTCTAAAAAGTTTAAGTTAAAAACACTTGTAAAATTTTCATGTTTTGTCATTTAGCATCTCAGTTATAAACTTGTAATAATTACGTTGTAAAATCTAATTCAGCCACAGTTTGATAGAAAATTAAAGTCATGGAGTTATTAATAGATTTACAACTAGACAATAAGAAAAATATTGAAAAAGGCCGAGTCAATTATAAAAAGTCTCCTAAAGATCGCATAACATTATCTTATTTGGAGACTAGGTTAGAAGCGTTAGAAGAACTGTGGGCCAACTTTATAGAAACTCACAGAAGCATTATAGGAAAATTAGATTCAAAGCATATGTACTTTACATCAGACATATATGACAAAACTGAAGATATTTATATACTTTACAAGTCTGAGTTGAAAGATTCAATTAAACAATTAACACCTTCTAAGCACAGTCTTAATGTTGACCAAGAAACTTCGTCGAAAAAGTGCACTTATGTTAAGTTGCCTAAAGTTGTAATACCTACTTTTTCTGGAAGATACACGGAGTGGACTTCATTTCGCGATTTATTTGTTTCTCTTATACATAATAACGATTCAATTGACAATGTACAAAAACTACACTACTTGAAAGGGCATTTATCAGGTGAACCAGAACAACTCTTGCGTCACACTCCTGTAACAGACGCAAACTATCAGGAATGTTGGCAAATATTAAACAAACGCTATGACAACAAACGGTATTTATCTAACTCAATGTTAAAAAGATTGTTAAATCAACCTAATGTAACAGAGTCGTCATCTGCGATTAAAGAATTATTGGATACCACTGTGGATTGTCTTCATGGCTTAAGCACCCTCGGTATTAATGTAAAAACATGGGATGCTATAGTAATTTATATAATAAGCGCTAAGTTGGATAGTGAATCACGAAAGTTGTGGGAGTTAAAAATTTGTGCTTATGAACAATTACCAACTTTCGATGAATTTAAAACGTTTTTAGAGTCTAGATTTCGATCTCTAGAGTACTTAGACACATTCAAGCCAAAGTATAAATCCACAGGTGATAAGCCAAAGAGTTGTCACATAGTCAAGTCAAATAGCAATGCCTCTATTCAAATTGAATGCCTATTTTGTAAACAAGAGCATTATCTAAGTCATTGTAAACTATTTAGTAAAGAAAGTTACCAAACTCGTAGTGAATTTGTCCGTACTCACAATTTATGCTATAATTGTTTCGGCACGAACCATTCAATTAAATACTGTCGTGTTAAAACTTCATGTCACGTCTGCAACCGTAGACATCACTCGTTATTGCACCCCACGGCATCCTCAAGATCTTCATCACCCAATGGCCAACCGGTAGAGGCTGTAGCAATTAAATCGGCAGTGTCTACACTGCAAACGGCATCCGGTGCGGCACAGGATTCAGAATCTCCAAACATAGTGACACACTTTTCTAAAAAGATTGTGCCGAATCGAGTTTTATTAGCGACCGCTCTTGTCGAAGCACAGACTAAGAACGGTCATAAACAACTGCTGAGGGCGTTATTGGATCAAGGATCCCAGGCTTCTTTCATAACCGAATCAGCAGTCCAATTGCTCGGACTACAGAAAATACGAAATAATAGTATTATCTCAGGCATTGGAGGTGACGAGGGCACTTTTGCCTCTAGTTTCATGGTTCATTTAACCATTCATTCACGTCACGATCCAAATGCAATTATTCAAGTTCGAGCGTATGTGTTAAGTAAAATAACAACTCTGATTCCTTCAACTAAACTGTATATTCCAGCTTGGCCTGAACTAGAAGATTTAACTCTGGCAGATCCAGAGTATCACACTCCAAACAAAATTGATGTTTTGTTTGGAGCGGAAGTTTATAGCCAAGTTATTAAAGAAGGTTTAGTTAAACACTCTCCAGGGCCCATAATAGCACAAAATACAACCCTGGGGTGGATTTTATCTGGATTAGCCTCCACAGATAGCAATCTCAATGCAACACATTGTTACAATGTGGTAAGCATGCATACTCATACTACTGAGAATGACATGCTGAAAAAGTTTTGGGAGATTGAATCTGATGTTTATAAAGTAAAAAAAGTACTTACCTTGGAAGAACAACGGTGCGAAGAATTCTTCTCTTGTACCACACAACGAGATACTACCGGAAGATATATAGTGAAACTTCCATTTCATGATTCAGATCCTCTTAGTAAAATCGGATACACTAAAGACATGGCATTGAAACGATTTCATCATCTTGAACAGCGTTTCAAGAAAGATCCTGAAATAAAAGAATATGAATTACTGAGACTTACCTTTGGCACTGCATCCGCACCTTACCTTGCCGTGAAGTCGTTGCAGCAGTTGGCGCACGATGAAGGAGCTGCGTTTCCGCGGATATCTGAAAAAATAAACAATGAATTCTACGTAGATAATTATATGTCAGGTTGTGAAACAGTAGAGGATGGGAAGAGGATTCACATGGAAATGGGAAGACTAATGGAAAAAAGAGGTTTTCAATTACAGAAGTGGATGACAAACAACAGAGAGTTTACAAAGGAAATAGCGGGAGAATGTACAACTCAGGAAGTGGAGATAAAACTAAATGAGGTGGTTAAAATATTAGGACTTTCCTGGGATAGAGAATCTGACATTTTCAGATATTCAATAACATTTCCGGAACCTGCATCTGTAACAAAACTAAAGGTAATATCAGATATTTCACGACTTTTCGACCCCTTGGGGTGGGTAGCGCCGTGCGATATAACAGCAAAAATAATGATACCAAAGATATGGTTGGCTTTTATTGATTGGGATGACCGATTACTAGCTGATTTATTAAAAGAATGGCAAACGTATCAGAGCGAACTATTGAACTTACCTGCATTTCACGTTCCGAGATGGATAGAATCCAGAGTAAATGATGTACGTGTAGAACTGCATGGCTTTTGTGACGCTTCAAATTTAGCGTATGCAGCGGTTGCGTATTCGAGAATAATAGGCAGCGATGGGGATATTAAAATTATTTTAATATCCGCTAAAGCCAAAGTTGCTCCTATAAAGCAACTTTCGATTTGTCTCAATTTAAGGGCCTTTGTTCAGGTTTCTCAAAATCTTGATGACCCAATGCTGCTATCACCCGGTCAGTTTTCAATCGGAGATCCTCTGATTCTTGTGCCGGATCGTAATTACGAGCGTAGTTCTGTTGGCACGTTAAGGCGATGGCAACTTATACAAAAAACGACCCAAGATTTTTGGCGACGATGGTCGACAGAAGTTCTGGCGTTGATGTTGCAAGGTAACAAATGGTCGCAAATAGACATAGAGCCCAATATTGGCAACATTGTCCTTGTCACAGAGGACAATCTTCCTCCTGACAAACCGTTGCTGGGAATAAACTTAAAAAAGCATACTGGTTCGGACGGACTCACACGAGTAGTATCTATAAATTGTAATGGTTCTGTAATGAAAAGATCTACTTGCACATTTTGTATGTTACCAACCAGTGTTACCAACCAATCTTTGTTCTTTACGATATCACAGCCCCCTTGACCTCATGGTGGGCGGCTTTAATTCAAAGGACATTTCTTTTTTTCAAGCATGTCCTTGGTGGGCGGTATGTCGAACCGTTTCACATGTATTCTATTTTACTTTGTTAGAATTTAAGAAATTTAGTACCGATTTTCTAACTAGATGGCGATGGCGTCAAATTAGAAGTCGGTATGGTTTCGTTACCGGCGAAAATATAAGTAGTCTAGAAAATTATTATTTTTTTGAGATTTGTTTGGGTGAATATTATAAGTTGTGAACTATTTACGTGGTTTCATTGAAGATCGTCGTGGTGGAATTTCTACATAAGGAAATAAATTAATATTACAATAGCAGCATTTATTATGGTAGCCATATCCCTGAAGGTCAGTACTCGTAATTAACCTTTTGTCGACCAAGCGACAGCTGGCTGTCGCGCTGCTATCACCAATGCTCGAATCACGTGGGTTCGATTTGAAGGTCCAAAATTTTGTTTTAATCTCTAAAATATGTTTAACTTACTGCGCTGTCCCTGGTTACTTTACTGCCTAAAAGAAAATCGTCCTGGGAGCCAACACTATCCAAACTTATCGATTGCATAGTGTTGGCTCCCAGGACGATTTTCTGTAAAAGATAGGTTACTAAATACGAGGACCATAAAATTAATGAAGTTCATAAAATGAAAATCAACATCTCATAAATTTATCAAGTTCCAAATTTTAAATGACGGCAAAAGAAAAACGATACAAGATTCTGGTAGAATTTGCTCTTCTAAACATTATTTTTTATGATGGCACCAAAACTGTGGGACCATTTTTAGTTAATGTTTTGTGGTTAATACTTTACATTCTGAAGTGTGATGTCACGAAGTTTATGACCTCCGCTCCTTATCGCGTAATGTTACACTACGTTTTGCGGAATGTTTATAATAGTTACCGTGACCCTGGAACATAAAGGGCAATCGAAGGAACATGAGTGGGTTTTATTTAGTCAGTAAAAGTCTGACACGCCCTCCCGCCGCACCCGGGACGGGAGCAGGCATTTGATGATTTCCCCAATCACCAAAAAAAAAAATCCTCCCCCCTTAACGTGTGACGTAATTTAACGTAATGGTTGCACGATGACGATCAATTTGTACGATATCTAGCCTACAGCTACTTGGCAGGGTCGATTCTAGAAACCAAATTAATGGCTAGCCTTTCTTGTTTCCAGCGAAAACTGCTTCTATTTCCTGAAGGAACAAGGCATTCTGGTGACAAACTGCTGCCGCTTCGCAAGGGAGCTTTCCACGTGGCTATGGACGCCGGCGCGCCCATTCAACCCGTCGTCATTTCAAAATATCACCACTTGGACGCGAATCGACACAAATTCGGCTCTGGTGAGTGACTGGACTAACCTGTTTAATTAAATAATTGGTCTCACTTCAATGATATTATAAGTAACACGGTGTAGATAGGTTAGGCAGTTGCACTATAAAATGTGGCTATTTTACCCACATTTCACCCCATTTACCTCAGTCGCAAATTATATTTGTCTCTTTTTAGTCTTTTTTACTTGCAATACTTGAACCATGCCATCCTACTTTGACGTCTAATTGTATATGTGCGTTTGTGTTCCGTTTTTAAAGATAGAATGTCGTATAAGTATCCTATCTACACTAATATTTTTAATTATAATATCATTCTCACTTGCCGTAGGACGGTGAGATACTATCTGTTAATTGTCTCTAGGGATAATAAAGTACTTTAATCAGATTTTTTTAAATAATACTGAAGTATGCAGTTACCTTGCTAGGGCAAAACATTATAAGGCATCGTGAGAATGTTTTTTATTACTCATTTATTTTTATCATAATTTTTTGATAGTAAGTAGGTACAACAAATTGCTTTAGAGTACAATAAATAAAGCTAAGTATATATTTTCTTCCTCCTCGGAAAATTAAAGGTTATTTTATCTCATTACAGGCGAGTTCATCGTGTCGATTCTGCCAATGATCGAGACGGAAGGTATGGCGAAAGAGGACATAGTAGCACTCATAGAGAAGACACAAATGAACATGCAGGAGGAGTTCACTAAAATCTCTATGGAAACGTTAGCGCGACGCAACCTACGCAGTAAGGCTGATTAGACGAGGTACATACACCAAGATTATTTATAAGACGACGTGGTACAATTATGTTGGGTAGGCGGATAGCATCACTGTAATGAGCAATCCACGAAGCTTGCCCACACGGGATCTCACGAAGTAGTCGCGAGTGGTATAGTAGTGATATTGTTTTTCTTATATTTACAGGTAATTAGATTTCATATCGACGTGTATAAAGAGCTGTGATAAACAAACGTAAAAAGAAATAGTTACTAAATAGTAATTCGACAATTATTGTTGGTGTTTACATTGTTGTTCCCAATAGAAATGTGTATTTATGTAATAAAGTTAACAAATTAAAAGGTATGTTTCATTGAAAATGCATTTGTCCTGTGATTTCTTTTTATTAAAAGATTTCACATACGAAAATATGTAAAAATATACATTTCATCGTCGTTTTTTTTCTACAGAATTGTCACACGAATACATTTTAATAACTAATAGTAGGTATTTTAGATACATCACAATATTTGCACAGATACGAGTACACTGATATACAATAAGATACAAACGTGATAAATGGCCTTAACAGTATTTAATAAACCTTGGAAAAATTGGTTTAGAAGATTTAGTAAAATTTTGGTACATTAGGAACGAAAAGTACACGAACTTTACCTACTTGATATCTGCAAGTTAACGTTGTCTACAATATTTGTTACATTAGGTTCTCATCAAAGTAAAACCTACACTCTTTTTATTAAGAACAAATTAGAGGTATACTTTTAGGAAAAGTGAATTAAAAAAGTTTTCTGTGAGAATCGATTGAAATGTTAAAATGGCACAAATAGAGTATGTGTGTGATATGTTAGTAAGTAGGTAAAATAAAAATAAAAATATTTATAAAACAAAACGAAACTTAAGCTGACATTATAGCTGATATAGATGAGTTACTCTTACTTCATAAGTAATGTCAGCTAACCCTTAAGGCGAGATAAATAAGACGTTACGAAGCACTGACTTTGGCTTCGCACTATACCTGTCACTGTTACACAACTGCCACACGTCAAGTGTACGATAGAGACGGAACGCAGGTAAGCCAAAGTACGTGCTTAGCAACGTATATTAACTCGCCATTAAAGCTCTTTCAATGTTTATCTCTTGTATTGTAATGCTGAACCAGTGCCGGACGGAACAAGAACAGTTGACGTCGTGCGTGTATCATATAGGTGTCACATTGCTTACTTAGGGGCTTATCACACTAGCCGTTTGCGAGCGGCTGCGGGGCAGGGCGACCACGCAGCGAATGCGTCGCGTACACCTGGCAGATTCGTAACGATTACGTCGCGTGTTTTTAGCCAGTTAACGACGAAAATACACTGCTATTTGGAGCGATCTCGTTGCACGTCTGCAACGGATTCGCTGCACATGCGCGGCGTGTTCGTTGCGAGCCCGCTCCGTCTTAGGGACCCTCGCAATATGCTAGTATGACAAGATTTTTAAACGTTTCCAGAGCATGAAACACACAATTGCCCGTGTGCAGTCCAATACTCGTGTGCACTGCAGTTCACAGTAATCCAGCTACAAATGTTTCAATCTCAGGAGCCCTTATTTGTTCTTTATTATTCTGACTAGCAATAACAATAATACATTGGTAAGTTCAATCTGGCCGAGATAAATAAACGCTGCTTAGCAAGTACTTGGCCTAAGTGCTATTACCGTCATACTGCGCTGCGATGGCAAGATAGAGACGGGAAGATACCTAAGTCAAAGTATGTAACTAACGTATACACCGTGTTTGGTAAGTCGAGGGACATATTATGCTCACAGCGATAATATTATGCTCATAGATGACAAATAAAAAGAATATTAAAAATAAAACGAAATGTAAATAAAGGCGAGTCTCAAAAAACGGTCACTAACCTATGATAAGAGAGTGAAGTACCTAGGTATGATCCGTTCTTCTTTTGATGGGTATTTAGCACGCGTGTCAACAATTTAAGGCATAGGTATTATGGTAAAAAATTAAGGTATTGTTTTTCTTACATATTTAGAATGAGAATCGAATAAGTACTGAATAGCCCCCTTCAATATGTCCCTCGTCTAACTTAACACGGCGTATTTATCTCAGCCTTAAACTCGGTCTCTGAAAAGCTTATTAATATTCAACAACAGCCAATGAAATCTCTTGTCAATTTTAGTAATTCAAATAGCGTCGGTTAGCAGTTAAACTGACGCCTGATAAATAAATTTCTCAGCACGTACTTTGGATTAGCTATTCTTCGTCTCTGTCTTGCAATCGTAGTTTTAATGTTCAGCAGAGACAGGAATATTGCTTAGCTAAAGCATGTGCTTTACGTAACGTTCATTTCTCTTGATCTGATAAATTAATAATAAAATTTATTTATAATAAATCAAACAAACAGCTTTTTTTTTTAATCAGTGTTGCTTTTAGATTAAATTGAAAAGACATTTACTAAATAGGTTAAAATATCTACGTAATAAAATGAAGTTTTCGTAAAAATGGTAAAATAGCCCCCTAGCTTTCTCGAGTTTGGCTTAATTAACTCAAATAAAAAGTTAATTTCAAAGACTAATTGTAGGTAAGTATTTACTTAGGATTGACGAAAAAACTTAATACTGGCTAGAATACACCTTGATTGACGATCGTCTATCGTACTTGGGGCACATTAATATTAAAATAAATGTATTATAAAGGTAATATAGTCTAAAAACAGACTTGCTTTGAGTAAACAGACAAAATGTTCTGTACCTATATTCCTAGACAAATTCATAAAAATTGCTTTTATAACACAGAAACACAGAGACCGTAATAATGTAGTCTGATGCCTCTCCTTTGTCTAGGCTAAGTCTGATCTGTCGACCACAATATCTCGTGAGTTAATCAGCGGATGCGGTTAAAGAAACATATAAATGTTTATGTTCGTGATGACCTGATTTTTTTATTGGCGTGGATTGAGAAGCAAAATTCTCTTAAATGTACGTCAAACAAAAAGCAAAGTCTACATTTATCCCGTTGTTCTGAACAAATGTGTTTTTAGATGACTAAGTGGGTTGACATGTTTTTATTCGATTCAATCGATTATAATTATTATCACAATTTAAATAGGGTTCAAAATAGCGTGCAAAGGACATTCCTCGAAAATGACACTCTTGCGTAGTTTTGCTCAAAACTTGCCCGATCATTTTACTGCTGTATCGAAGCTGATTCATCGACAACTGTCTGGCAAGTGGTCATCATCATCAGACTTGCCTTTAAAAGTAATAAAAGACGGAATGCAGATAGTAGATAACGACATAATATTAGCAGGATGTAGATAGCGGTAATGACGGAAAATTACAGTTCAAAAGTCAAAGATTATTTATATTTTCCGGGTTGGCCACGTGTCGTCTTCAGGGAAAATAGTCGTGTGCCGACAACAAACAATTATTCATGTTTGTTATAAAACAACAATATTATGTGGTAAATAAGACTGGTGTGTTATAATGTTATTCAAGTCACTAGAGAATTTTAGTTGCAGTACAACTGTAAAAATAACTCGATTACTCGTAAGCTTGACTGCACTGAACTAACACCAGCTTTCTTAACTTGATTATTACTAAACCGTTTACTAGCTAATCCCCTGGGGTTAATATTATAATGGAAAACGAAGATTTCCTATACAGCATTATCTATCGGTGGATTTGGGTAGTACTGATAGAATTTAGATACATTATGTATAGAGCCTTATACCAAATATCTATCTCCTTTAGATACCTAATCCACTGATAGAAAGGTCATTCAAAATCCGCTATCAGTCCGGTGGTAACAAAATATTTTGTCTGTTTACTCATTAAGGCTAAATTAAGTGAATATAATACTAATGATTAGCATCGATCACTTTAAAGGCTTATACAATAATACTTAAAAATAACTATGACAATATAAACTAAGTTTAAGTGCATATTGCTCAAGTAGTGCTGGAAATGTATTCATATATCGTGACTAAAACACACAATACATTAAAAACTTATTTATCTTCATAAATAATTTGCGTTTCGTTTCTATTAGAGCATTAATTTCACTGAATATCACTTTACAGTAACTTCAAAATTATATTTATTTTAATTCAAATTAAGTAAGATATAATTTTATTATTACACTTAAACAGTGGTCATGAGCAATTTTATTATCGACAGTATTCGTTGCGACTTTTAACTCGCACGAATTAATAAAAACTAATAGAATACCTATTGTAATATTTGTCTTGGAAAAAAACATTTTTTAAACCTTTGTGAAAATGACAATACATTATGAATATTACTATTATCGGTACTATGGCCTATATTAATATCGAATGGCATGATAAAGCTTCTATTTACATTATAATATATCGTATGAATTATTTAGTGATGACACTAAAGAGAGGAACCGACTCATTAGTTGATCATTCCTTGGTGCTTGGCTATCACAGATGAAGCTATCATCTCAAATATTCTTTGATTTTAAGTGCCGTCCTTAAATAATTCATTTTAAATAATAATATTCGATACACATCTAGTTACATTTATTCAAAACAATATAGTAGTAATGACGTAAGACATACACATTTATACAAATATTGTAGGATATTATTTCGAATATTTTAATTCGCTAAAGCTAAGAATTTACTCGGAATAAGCAGAAGTAAAGTCGGCTTCAGTTCAGTTAAAATCGACTGAACTATTACATAAACGTACCTCAGCGTTAAGTGCTGTTTTTAAATCGAAAACTATTTTAATTTCGTTGAAAAGTGCTTATTTTGTAATTGCTAGAAAATATAAACAAAATGCATGAATTTTTGGGTTTAGAAAACTTAATATCTTTGGCCAATTCATCATAGCACAATCAATCACACTTATTATAAACAATTTCAAAGTGTGAAAGATAGCTTTTAAATTATTACTTAAAAAATCGACGTTGGGTCGCCAAAAAACTATGTTATATTCACAATTAAATTACTATAGAGCAAAAGTATGTAATGGTTAGATGGCATGTAATGGTTCTTTGCATTTTTTGTCACTTGTGTCCAAATTGGTGACCATTGCCAGCTGCGGTTCGTACTCCCAAAATATTGTAATAAAATATGCAGAGTTTACTTTAAATTATTTGATAAATGTTATCCAATGATATTATAAGTAAAAAGGTGTAGTTAGATTACCCAAACGAAATTCTATCTTCAATAAACCCTCCTAGTTGACTACGGAACCCTAAAAACGGCACACATACATAACACGTCAAAGTAGGATGACATGATTGAAGTAGTGCGAGTGAAAAAGAGATAAACGTCAAATGTCAACGCGATACTCAGTATCATGTTGGTCAATTGGCAAACTTTTAATGTCCCACTTTTTGACTGCATATAACCTATCTACACTTTTTTACTTATAACATCATTGATGTTATCTATGTTGAATGTAACAAATACGTTTAATACTAAACTAATTCTGTTAAGAAAATTGCCTCATGCAAGTATGTGTGTGTTAAGTTTAACTATTTACAATGGGTATATAAGTGGTCCCATCATAATGTTGATATCATAAAACTGAAAATAGGTCTGCGAAGAATTTTAATTAAAATGGCACTGTAATTTTAATAACCTACTTTTCTAAAGTTACTATTTTACATAATATCATTTAAATATTATCGATAAAAAGTGCGCAAAGAATTTTGGTAACTTATATTAATAATTCACTTTTAAAACAATATACCTAGAAAATTAATCGAGGATAACGATACAAGTTGATGGGATTTTAACTTGAATACTTTTACGAGCAACAGCACAAAGAAAAATAAGAATTGCAAATTCTATAAATTCGGCGTCGCATTTGGTTTCGTAATGACGTTATTATGCAATAAATAGCCTCGAAAGCGTGAAAGTTTCCCTAATAAGTTCTTTTTTTGGGGAATTTTCTCACGATGTGTATTACAGAATGATTACAACGTAGACAGAATGTGTATTAAGTTTAAATCGTGTTCGTGTAATTTGTTACAAGTTTATAACTGATTGCGATGTTGCTGAGGTATATGAAGCATATTAAATCGATTCCTCGTTTAGTCGTTTATATGACTAGAGAGTATAATTAGGGTTACTTATCGTATGATAGAGGAACATTTCCTATAAATCTAAATGTTGAGTAAGTAGCGACAATGTAAAAGTAACGTGGCTTTCAAAGCGGTAAAATGTAAATATTAAACTAAATAAGTAATACTGGTTTTACATACTATGAAGCGATTGAATGAATACACATTGGTCTAACACGTAAAAGTGAGCGAAAAACATTGACCTTGTTTCACACGCAGTCTATTTGGATAATAATAGTGATTTATTGATACACAATAAATTCGAGTAAACGTAAAGTGAACATAATATTATGTATAGCACGCGAGCTCTTGGAATATGTTTACGAATTAATACTAATTGTAAAATATACTTTACATTCCTTGTCCTGACTTCTGTCGCGATTTTTAAGAAAAACAAGATGGCACAAAGTATTGAATTGAATTTTAAAATATTAGAATTTGTTTTACAATAGAGATCAAAATTCATTATTAAAAAAAACAATTCATTTTTAGTGTATTTTTGAAATACACCATTATGCACTTCAAAAGTTTTTTTTTCAATAATGTGCATGTTTGTGCGCTTGGACATTTAGAACAAATGTTTGTCAACAAAACAATTCCGCGGTAAGTGTAACTAATAACTAAACAATAAAAAGAAGTAGTTCTTTAGTAGAACATTGTTCAAATACTGAAATGGTAATAGCTTCAGTTAACTTAATGTGCGGTGTTGCTTAACGGGTGATTAAAATTCCGCACTGCACCGATGCAGAAACAAACGGCTACAATGCAACTGTGATTTGAATACAAAAAAAAGGTCAAAGTAGTACAAATCATTGTCGCGGCGTGCCGCCTGTCGTAACTACATCATCTGCTGATTGCTAATTAACTTCATGCTATTAGATTGTCCCTTAACTTTCTACAATACTTTATTTGATTGATACAATTTCTTTGTCTAGCCTTGAGTCACAGATTATGACATATTTTTGCCTCAACCAACCCTTTATAAGTGTTGATTGTAGCCAGCGTAGATAAGAAACAATAAAATTAATATAAAAAATAATACTAAAATATGAACTACACCTAATGTGCTATCACTTGTGAGACCTGTTTCTTCTTTCAGACGTTTTAATTTTCACTAGATTAGTAAAATGGAAATGTAAGAATGTTACTTCAATACTCAATGTGATGTTCTACAAGTCGATTGTTATAACACAAAAGTGTACCTTAAATATTAGGTATAGAATATTTAGACAAGATATAAATTCCTAATATAAAATCACACAGAAATATTCATATATCTGGCGATTGGAATGCTTGCTATAGGTATAGAACAAACATTTTATGAACCAGCATTATCATTATGCCAATCTAAAAGCTTAATAATAGAGTGATTATAAATTTTATACATAAGATGATACCATTGATGGTTGTGAGGAGTTCAATCGGTCGCCAGAGGGTAGTTCGGTGGGAGGGCGCATAGCACCTCTTTTGACAGTTCTTTGTAAGCGGCGTCCATAGTGTTTCGCACTTTGTTTATTAACGCTGGTACATCGTCCATAGTCAACCCCACTGTTGGGACTGGCTCTAAACACTGGATTACTGCATGGCCTGCAAACAAAAAACGATAACGTAAAAATAGATGCCGATATTTTCTCTTATATAGTCTATAGTCTAGTTATATTGCCTGCCCAGTCGGTCTGTGACTCTGACTAAAGTCGGAGATCGTCAGTTCGAATTCCACCATGGAAATATCTTTGTCAAGAGCATGATTGTTTATCCTGTGTCTGGGTGTAATTTATTTATCTACACTAATATTATAAAGAGGAAAACTTGTCTTTGTTTGATTGTAATGAATAGGCTCAAAAATTAATGGACCGATTTTAAAAATTCTTTCACCATTCGAAAGCTACATTATCCCTGAGTAACATAGGCTATATAATATCACGCTATGCCCCATGGGAGCGAGGCAGTAACCAAACACCTAACGTAACGCGGGTAAAACCGCGAGGAACAGCTAGTAATATGAATATATTTGTAAATTATTTATCTACAAACATGTTTGATTGTATGGTTACTATAGTTATATGCTTGCACTGTCTGGACAGGTCCACTCAAATCTGTGTGCTTCTCTCATCTAGAGAGTACCTCAGACAAACCTCCATGGTTCTCGCACATTTTTGACCAATACGATTGTATGGACTTTAAAAGAGACTTTGACCACTGAGTTTGTTTCGGATGTTTCTTCTCAGAGCAGTCCAGCTACGAAACACCGGCCCCATCGTTCGCTTAATTTAAAAAAAACAATATTGACGTGTAAAAGTGTTATGTTTATAACCTATTTACAAAATAAATATGATTTTACTGATTTTTACTGATTATATTGATTGTATGGCTTTCCCTAGTTTGGGATCAGATGGACATGTGTCAGTTGTCCCAAGAATTATCTTATATATAAAAATGAAACCCGTTTTCCGTTGTCACGACTTGGCATGAAAACGGCTTGACCGATTTGGCTGCTTTTTTTTTTTAAATGTTCGTTGTAGTTCAAGGATGGTTTATACGGCAAAAAAAAACGAATAATTGTCGGGAAAGCCCTAAAAACAGCCCTTTTCTTTTTCCCATACAAACGTTTTCTAACTAAAACGTAGAGTCAATTTGAGCTTTAACACCATACCATAAAGTTCAAGGGTTAGTCGAGAGGTTTCGGGAAGCCAAAACAATTGAGTGACGTTAGTATCGTATCGTCGTCAAACACGAATTATCTTACGTAAAATGTCGTCTCTTTGATGTGGTAGTAGGTAGGTAGTGGGTAGGTAGTGGGTAGGTAGTAGGTAGGTAGTGGGTAGGTAGTGGGTAGGTAGTGGGTAGGTAGTAGGTAGGTAGTGGGTAGGTAGTGGGTAGGTAGTGGGTAGGTAGTGGGTAGGTAGTGGGTAGGTAGTGGGTAGGTAGTGGGTAGGTAGTGGGTAGGTAGTGGGTAGGTAGTGGGTAGGTAGTGGGTAGGTAGTGGGTAGGTAGTGCGTAGGTAGTGCGTAGGTAGTGCGTAGGTAGTGCGTAGGTAGTGCGTAGGTAGTGGGTAGGTAGTGGGTAGGTAGTGGGTAGGTAGTGGGTAGGTAGTGGGTAGGTAGTGGGTAGGTAGTGGGTAGGTAGTGGGTAGGTAGTGGGTAGGTAGTGGGTAGGTAGTGGGTAGGTAGTGGGTAGGTAGTGGGTAGGTAGTGGGTAGGTAGTGGGTAGGTAGTGGGTAGGTAGTGGGTAGGTAGTGGGTAGGTAGTGGGTAGGTAGTGGGTAGGTAATAGGTAGGTAGTATGTCAATTTGAATTCAATATTCATAGTTGACAGGACAACGTCTGTCGGGTCAGCTAGTATATATATAAAAATGAAACTACTTTTTCGTTGTCACGGCATAGCATGAAAACGGCTTGACCGATTTGGCTGATTTTTCTTTTGTAGTTTTCTAATACTCTGTACAAGGTTCTTACGGAAAAAAATATTAAGAAAAATTAAAAAATATATTAAAAAATATAAAGAAAAATATTACGCTTTCCCGCTTAAACTACTGAACCGAAAGAACATAGGATAGTTTTCATCCCGGAAATCCCGCGGGAACGGGAACTATTCCACGCGGACGAAGTCGCGGGCAGAAGCTAGTATTTATATAATATTAACAAGCACATTATAAATGTAATTTTTATTTCAATGGAATAGTTCTCTTTTGCCTCGTAATTAATAACTAAGCGCTCTATTTATTGATCTATAATTGTTAGTTGTTGGATAGTATAGCTCAGTGTCGACACCTCTCTACAGCAGGCCGAGTACCCTAACTGCTTTGCTATTACTACACGTCAATCGTATTATTAGAGCGTGAGTTTCCTCACCATGTTTGTCTTTACAAATAGCGGCTATAATAAAATCAATAAACTAGCTATTTAATAACGTATTGTTTTACATACAAGACACTAATTACAACTCCTTAATTATTTTTCTCAATGCCAGCTGAATGCTGATGAGATTAGATGACTTATAGTCTGCAGCTATGTTACTTTGTACAAAATAAGGGCCTGTATCTTCTTAAGTCTGTATCTTTCCTTTGATGGTTTCAACTACGTAAATGATTGTCAACAATTTATAGATAGGAGTGATTGTAGTGGAAGAAATTAAGCTGAGATTGACAAAGATTTTAAATACCTGTGTAAAAGTGTAAAGCTGGTGCAAGTCGCTATAAAATGATGTAGAAGATATATATCATACCTTTATTAAAAATGTATTTCTTCCTATTAATAAAATAATAGGGCGAGAACACAACAGGAATGATTGGCACTTGGGCAGCAACCGCTATGTTGAACGCGCCCTTTTTGAATGGCAGCAGTTTTGTGAAGTCTTTGTTTCTTGTTCCCTCTGGGAACAGCCAGATCTTCGTCTGAAAGTAAATAGGAAGACATAAAAACATAACATAAAATATTAGCATGAGGCTATTTATAAACAAGGAATAAAAAATAATATTTTGAAACATTTATATACATCTATAATTGGTTTTATCCATATCATAAAAAATCTGTTGGGTTTGACAGCTTGTCCTGATTTTAAAACCTTATCACTGCCTCTGAGGTAACTATTATATCATGAACTTTCTCATAGACTTCAGATAATCTTACGATCACATACCTTATTTTTAATCATGACTTCTGACGTAACTTTCAGCTGCTTGTAAGCATCTTTTGAGTTATTTCTGTCAATGAATACAACTCCTGCAAGATATGCGGCCAGTCCAAACGGCCATACGTAAAATATTTCTTTTCTAGCTATAGCAGCCACTTTGTCTGCTACATGCCAAATATTGAACATTCCTGAAAATAACACAGACAAGGATCTGAGTTTTTTTGCATTGCATATTAAAATATAATTATTCTAGTTTGCATGACAGAAACCACATGAAATTCCGCATCATAGTTTAAAATTAAGGATAGATGATGATTGATTGATGCGGTTTTCTACAATAGAGAAAAAATTAGAGCTTGTCAGAAATTTGTAACACCTGTCCAAATTGTGAGTCAAATAAAGTTCACTTTGTATTGGCTCCTGAGATTCACCCCATACAGTCTAGGTAAAAAACAAGGATTATCCAAAGCATCACTGAAAAATATAAATAATAATGAAATTTCTGTTTGACCAGACAAATCTTAACAGAACACCACAAAATGGGCTCATACTATTTTGACCATTTTTATATATTTTTTTTTACTTTGCAAGATTGTTGATAAATTAACACCCTTTTAGCACAAAATATAATTTTCCATGAACTGGTATTAATTTCTCATTTTATACAAAAACATACTTTGGCTCATAGCACTACACCACAGACTTAATCTTTACTGCAATGTTAATTCAAACGTAGATATTTTTAGCACTATTACACCTATGTACCCTTCTATAATCTGAACACTATGTATATCCTTTTAATTCTTATTAGCATTCTAGCTTTTGCCCGCGACTTCGTCCGCGTGGATGAATAATTCCTGTTCCCGGAGGATTTTCGGGATGAAAACTATTGTATGTCCTTTCTCGAGTCCCAGACTATATCTGTACGAAATTTCATTCAAACCGGTTCAGTGGTTTAGGCGTAAAGAAGAGACAGACAGACAGAATTACTTTCGCATTAATAATATTAGTACGGATGGATGGCAATTCAAATAGTGTGCAAAGTGATATTATGTACAAAACAAATACAGATCCTTGATTCTGCAATATGAATATATTGAGATGAGACATGTTCAATCAACCTGCTAAATTATTTAAGCAAGTTTTGATGACAAGCTATCCCCTGCAGTTTCACCCGCATCTCTGGTTACTCTACTCCCATAGGTCATAGAGTGATGTTGTTAGCTATAGCCTTCCTCAATAAATAATAATAATTTATTTCAGATCTCTCCATATTTAAAAATTGTTAGTAACATGAAAATACTTAAAAACTAATTAGTAAACAAAACAAATGGGACAATGTAGAACAAAAAACAAAATTGAATATAGATTTTGGTGCAATCCAATATCAGAACGCCTACTACAATCTATTTGACTGCATGCAGTCGCTCAAGCATCAGAAAACACAAAATATTTTTTTTTAATTTGACCAGCATTTCCTGAGATTAGGGTCTTCAACCAACCAAACAAACAAGCTCTTCAGCTTTATAATATTAGTGATGTGCTGGTTACAATGGAGCGGAGCTAGCATTCCTTATGATATGATGTTTCTAATAGAATAGGCTTAAAATTAATTTAAGTAATTTTATTCATTTACTATTTTTAATATCAGGAATTGCATGATTCATGACTATAAAATGTATGCAAACATGTATGCTCTATATTAAAAAGACAACAAATGCATACTAATACTAATATTACCAATGCTCAAAAGTGGCTCTGTCTGTTTGTTTCGCTTTCATGCCAAAACTATAGAACCAATTCAAATGAAATTTGGCACAGAGATAATCCATAGCCTGAGAAAGGACATAGGATAGTTTTTATCCCAAAAAATCCACTGGAACGGGAACTATGATGAAATCGAGGGGGCAGCTAGTATAAAATAAGACTATAAAAAATATTTGACTTGTTATGTTTTGCATTTGAAGCTACATTAGCTTCTGGCCACAGCACTCCCAATATAAGTCTCAGAAATAAATAATATATTTCAGGGAGCATTTTAATGAGCTAGCATGTTGTCCAGACGAGGCATTAAAATAGTCTACTTGGATTTTGTTAGAATGACAATTGGCAATTGACCCTAGGATCATTTGATAACATCCATGTGACATCATGGTATGTTCGCACTATTAATAGGACAGATATCAATAAATGGGGATAACATACCAAAAAATTTTTTTTTATTAAACTACTCTGCAGTGGCTAGAAGTGCATCCCACACAGAGTTAACAAAATTGGCTTCTAAATCATATTATCAACTGTACTAGGGACCACCAGGTGGGGTTTAACAAGATAACAGAGATAAGCCCATAAAAGGATAAAATAAAAAAAAATACCTAGAATGTCAATTGAAGACTGGTGGTTTGACACTACCACAGCTCCTCGATCCTCAGCTAATACTCTTCCATTTCTCAACAGCCATTTCACTTCTATAACTTTGGTTACATGTTTTACTATTTGGGATCCAAATCTGTAAACAATAAACAATGAGATGAAATTGTTTCTCTTTTAGCTCTTAGATATTGCTCTTAAACAGCAGCTTGAGGCGCAAGTGTTACATATGTGATGAAGTCTGGGAGAAACCCATTCAAAAAATCCCAGAATGAAACAACGTTACAACGAATAGCGTACAGGTTAGCGAGCTGAAGCGGTGACATAAGTCCTAATCTAAACCCAGATTCATGAAAAATAATAACACAAGCTTAACACAAGACACTTACAAGGAATTCTTCACGTTCTTTGGGTTGAACACAAAAAACGGCAACAATATCACTGCAGTCACAGAAGTCCAGATATAAAATATAAGAAATTTCGATTTAAATTTTATGAAGTTCGGTGTTTCAGAAAACAATTGTTTCAAAATGTACGTTACTACGATAATCACTATCATATAAATGATTTTGTCCCACATTTTTAATACCTAAATAATATCACTGAACTATATAAAACCGCTTTTAGCTTCTAAAAACAAAAATAAACACAAAACTGAAATTAATCCTATAGCCGAGCGCGCAACCAATCATGAGAAACGAAATAGTCTGTTTTAGGTCTTTGGTTTTATTTCATGAGTGCGTTCCAGCAACTTCCCTTTATTCAATTGGTATTGGAGCATGAGTTTGACGTCAAAGTAAAATGTATTTGGAACGTTGCTTGCAAATATTGATTAGAAAAAACAAAGACATTGATTTGTAATTGAAATGCCAATAAAAACATTAATAAAATTATTATTATATTTATTACCTAGAGTAAACAATTTTTTTAAATTATTAAGTAATAGACTGTCCGTCAGTGGCGGATTATCCCTAAGGCAAAAGAGGCATGTGCCTCGGGCGCCAGGATTCAGGGGGGCGCGCGATCGAAAATAAAAATGCCTTACATAAATGAACTATTTCAGAAGTATGCATCTATATGCATCTAAATGATTATCTAATAAATTAGCGATTCTAACACTATTTTAAAACTATTTATTTATTTATAGAGGTGTTCAGGCGCATTTTAATTCCTGACTATTCTTGCATTTCTTGATTTTATAATTGAAGTTCGTATGCAATGTCCTCGCATCAACCGTAAGCTTAGAGACTTTGGAAACAACATATTAAAAACCTCCAAGGCTTCAGCCCTTTTTATCTCGTTGGGAAATCCTTATCTATACCTTATGTCTGGGGAAATTAGAAGGTTATGTTGGGTTCTTTCCGACTTCTCAAATCCCACTGTTATACGGTGGAGGTGTGCCACGCTTGGGCGAGCCATCGCCGTCTCCTCGCAGAGGCGATCGGCGGCGGTGACCTCTCGCGCCCGGCGCTGGTTCAGGCCATGCTCCGGGGCGAGACTGAATGGGAAGCCGTCGCCTCCTTCTGCGAAGCAGTCATGTTGGAGATGTAGGCGGCGCACGGTGGGCTGAAAATCGGCTTTCATAGACTTAGGGATTTCAATTTGCAAGTGCTTGTTTTTATGCCGGATATCGCTTCTATTAGTCATTACTATGTACAAAAATGACACCCGAGTTAATTCTACCCAAAAACGAAGGAAATATAATTTTTTTACGAAAAATTTGTATGAAGCTAGTATGAAAAATCGAATTATCTCCTAAACGGCATGTTTAACCGTAATATCCTTGGAGATGGTCATAGTGCTAATTATTTATGATTTTTTGGTTGGCGATAGGACGAAAAATTTAATGCCGTTTTTTTTAAAAAAATCGTCAAAATATTTTTATTTATTTTTACATGTAAAACGATCCCTTTTAGTGTCTAAGTTAAAAAGTTCGATATGTTATTAACCCAAATATTAAGAACACACGAAACAAGAAAAATAAAATAAAAAAATTGCTGTTTTTGACACATTTATATTAATTTAAATAAAAAAAGATTTATATTGAAGTAACATTATGAAGTTATATTTTATACAAAATAAGTTAATTTAAGGAATTAATACTAAGCATTCGTAAAATAAAGTAAAATAAATAAAAAAAATAAAACATATCATTAAATATTACAAAAAAACCCAAACACACTCAAATACAAATTTACAAATATGTACATATATATCTTTTTTACAAATTTTCCTTATCACTCTCGTTGTCAGACTCCAATTCTGAGTCAGCATCCAGATTGGATATATCCAAAAATTCGAACTCAGTTTCCTGAAATTGAATTAAGTCGAGAGTTTCAGCAAAAAAGCTCTGCTTTTTCTTGGCATCTAACTTAGGCCTTTGTGCACTTAGCAAAGGGTCCGAAGAAACAACAAGCATATTTAAAATGTCTTGATTGGAATCCTGCCTGCTTCTTTTCCGCGAATGATGTTCTCGAAACCTCCTAAAATCTTTGTTTCGAGACTCTGAGGCTTCTTCCGAGAGAGTCCCAATCGGCACAATATTATTTTTCTCGATTATGTCAGCCCCATGGATTAGTAACTTATGAACGGTTGACGACATGTAGAACCAGTCGTATAGTAATACGTACTTTTCTGCTGTTTTGCGAGCATAATCTCTAAATTTTATTATATCGATCTGCTCTCCAGATGTAATTGCTTGTAAAATTACAGCAAATCTTTTGATGAGGTCTTCATCCAAACCGGTTATAGCTGCGGTTTTATTAGAAAACTCAAAGAATTTTCTTGCAGTATTCCCGTCATTGGTGGTTCCCGAGCCTTGTTTTACTATATCAATCAACAGATTGAGCTCATCTTTGAATTTATTTTGAATTATTTTCTTTCTTGTCTGTAGCATTTCTTTGTGCTCATCACTTCTCGCTGCCCACCGTTTGAAGTCCAGTTTGTATGCAATGTGTAACAGACATTCCATACAATTTATACGGGCGTGTAGGGATGACAAGCCAAACTCATACAGGTCCGAACACACAATTTTTGATGTTACAGCATCTAAGCGGTTCATTTCTGTAGGCTTTGCTAAGCACAGGTAGCACGATGCATTTGATCTAGCTTCAGAAAGGTAAGTACAGACTTTAGCGTCGATCATCGTCATCATTAGTTGATGAGTCACCCTATTATTATTATTGCACTCTGTGGGGATAAGGGCCTCAATTTCTTCATACATTTGTTTTTTCAGCCCAAGGACAACTGCTTTACTCTCCTTTACAAAAGTAAACTGAACTGGACGACAATACAAAACTGAGCATGGTTTTGGGTTCGTCCATAAAATGTTGTCTCCATCTGTCAGTTTTAGTGGCACCAAGGAGGTCATGAAAATGCTTGAATCATCTTCCTCACCCTCAATTTTCTGCTTGTATCGGCTTTGGTTAGAAGCACCGTCAAATCCCCACTTGGATATCAGCTTCAACTGCTTGTTATGCTCTTCGTTAGAAAGGCTTTGAAGGATTCTTGTAACCGTGATATCAAGTAAAGCTTGAAGTGTAATCCTAGCCGATGAATCAGTAACTGTCAAAGATGCACTTAACTTAAATTTAGTTAAGTTTGTTAAACAAGGGAAAGTTCATAGACTGGATTTGAGGCAGGGTGCTTTTGTAGTCCTTTTTTTACTTTAAATATTTATTAATTATTGTATATAAATGCATCTGGTTACGTACATTTTTCATGAGATACAGTGGTTGTGACACAGAGTATAATGTTCATGGTGAGTGAGTAAAACTATTTGAATTTTTGGCGGCAGTGTCATCTTTTCAGTTCTGAAGTCGTTGTCGTTGTTCTGTTTAAAGTCTATGGCACCTGAAGGCAGTCAATGGATGCATGAATCAAGAATCAGATGCAATGTTATGTTAACCTATATGTTCATTTCAAGTCTAACAATGTAACGCTGTTTTTTGTGTGAATTTGGTTTGGTTTAGCCTTAGATTATTAACCTATAGATTGAGCCACCGCGTGGCCGCACATGAGACAGCACTATAAAATTTCAATGTTGTCATTACGTAAAATTTTCCCGAAATATGACCAAAACCGTGAGGTGTTCCGTTGCAACAACTACTTATTACATTCCTGTACTGAGTTGCGTATCATAATCCTTATTAAGAGTGCAAAATTATTTATATCGTAAGTATTATTTAAGTTACGAGTCCAGGTTTTCTCACGATGTTTTCCTTCACTGATGTCTGTGATGTCCAACTATAAAAATTATATAAAATTCCTTTTAAAAGGGAGAGGATACCTCACAGGGCATAAAAGAACTTTAATCATCTGATTAATTTTATTTATTTAACTAGTTGCAATTTTATTATCAAGTTATGGGAAAAATAGAGCTGAGGTATGGTAACACTTTGAAAAACAAGTAATAGGTTATGTAGATAAAAATATAAACGATATCGCTAGAAAATGTCCTTAATTTTGATCGAAAGCCATGTAATTACATACACACAAATGTATTTATTCAATCAATGCACAATAACTTGTAATATTTGCATCCTTACGAGTGAAAAGTAACATTCTTATCTTGCTTTCTTTCTGTGCGGCTTTTGCAGCCTAAAATAGTGCATCCTCCCATTTTATAGCACAGAAAAAGCACTAAACACTTAACTACTGGAGTCAATTTCTCAAATATACATTAAAACTATTGGTTTAATTCGTGGGTTAAGAACTAGAGTAGCGTAAGGGCAAAATGACAACTTCTCAGGAGAGCCGAAAAACAACTCAAATTTACCTACCGTTAGCTTATAGCTCTTTTAAGGCAAAATCTATAGTAGTTAGAAATCTGATTTTTACTAATAATAAAGCTTTACTTATCTGCTACAAAATAGTATAACTTTTTGGTCAAACAAAAAACGGTATCAATTTAATAAAATTTATTTTTCAAAAACTGGTTGACATACGTCATTTTGGCTGTTACATAAATTCAATTATGTATGGAATGCAACGGAACTTCCGTTAAAATGGCTTTAAAAACAAGAACAAAAACTTCTAAAATTAATAATCTCTCGTGGCTTCTTTAAGAAATGTACTCAATTAAAAATTTTTTTCGTAGTCGCCGCTAAAAGTTTTTTACTATTATTTAAATTATTAAAGTATTTGTGAAATAAAATATAATATTATTTAATTTCTTTTTCATTTCAAGTACCCATAGTAAACTTGCACACCACGGTAGTTCCTATTTACACCTACTTACTTATATTAAACTAGCTGCCACCCACGTTTTTAAGGGTTAACAACCCTTACCTCTTAGGGGTATCAAAAATCGATAGTACCTAGCCGATTTTCAGACCTACTGATTATGCATATAAAATTTGGTAAAAATCGGTAAAGCCGTTTCGGAGTAGTAAGGTAACTAACATTGTGACAAAACAATTTTATAAATTACTAGCTGTTCCTCGCGGTTTCACCCGCGTTACGTTAGGTTTTTGGTTACTGCCTCGCTGCCGAGGGACATAGCGTGATATTATATATTATAGCCTATAGCGCTCAGGAATAATGTAGCTTTCTGTCAGCGAAAAATTTTTAGAATTGAATCATGAGATCCAGAGATTACCCCCTACATACAAACTTACAAATTTTACCGCTTTATAATTATTATATTATAGTAAAGATTAATAAATGTACCTATAAACTTAAATAGGTATTCACTTAATTATTTGATACTGTTAAAAAGTATTAGCGAGCTCACTTTTGTCATGTACCTTTTGAATGTCGAAATCCGTATCTGCATGGTGATTTAGCGAATTTAAAATCTTCTAAGTTTTTGTATTTTTATTCATCTTCACTGTTTTTAGCACTAAAATTTATCAAATATTAGATATAACTGTAACAGTAAAGTCTAGTCTAGATAAGTCTAGGATGCTAGGCATTCTGTTAAGTCCGTCTCATAGATCGGCCAAAAATGCGGGATCGTATTTTTTGCTTGATCTAATTAGTAAAAAAATACAAAGATATAGAGCAACAAAGTACCGGAATTACTTGAATTATTTGTTCTGCAAAAATTATACCGAATTGGGACGTCACGCGAAACTTCAACTCACTGTATCGTCGTCATTTTTCGTTTATGAGAAAAAAGAAAAAATACGTGTCCAACATTTTTTGATAATCTAACAGACGGACTAATTAAATAAATAAATAAATAATAAATAACTTTATTCCAGAAAGTACAATTTCACAGTAAGACTTAAGACTAAACCCATACATTTGGTTATTTCTAATCGATAAAAATTGTACGCTACGCAGGTTGTGATCCTCTGACACCCAAGCTAAGATTAAACTTGTGTTATGGGTGCCAGGGCTCTCTCTTAACACAATTTCCTAATGAATACAATTAACTATGATTAACTAGATGTCTACGGATTTAGGAATAATCAATTTGTTATGAGTGTATTTAGAAGATTACATTGCGAATTACATTTGCGAGGCTCCCCCGTGTTGTCTTATCGCATTATGCAACCGGCTGGGCCGGGCTAAAGATTTTGGAGTCAAATTAACGTACAGTAGTATTACACACGAAAGTGAATTAGACCAACAGAGATTTCTTACGTGCTAAAAGAATGTATTTAGCTTTTACACTATTCTTGACATAAAAACTGACTGCATTACTCTAAATATTTAGTGCCATAGTAGCGTATCCCACCCTTACGTTTTTTTGGCAGGGAGAAAAATGACGGAAGCGTACGAACCAAGGACCCATAAGCAGTAACGTTACGGTTTACGTTTATTTAGCACAAAACAACTAAGGCTACAAAATCAAACTTAGTCCCATTCGCACTGTAAATCGAGTTACGAACTTACGATCGTTGTGCTCGTAACTTTTTTGACAAAATAATGTTAAGATTATTGTATGTAGAAACACTTCATTTTGGCACTAAACAAATATCTTTTATTTTTATACGTTATTGTTGTATTAAGCAATCTATACACTACATCGTCCCAGTTTTTTGGCACATAAAAATATGGAGATTAAAAAAGCGAATGGTGAAAAAAAATTTTTTTTGGATTTTTGCCCTTACGCTACTTTAGTTCTTAACCCACGAATTACCGAAATTGTTATAAAATTGTAAAAACTAATACGAGCCGACCATTTCAATGACAGTGACATCCCTTTGTTTGGCTAACTTTTCAATGTTCGCCAAGCGAAAACCGGCCACGCCGAACGAGACAGAGCATGTTATGCTTTGTCTCAATTTTCTTACGAAATTCGTATATATGCTTCTCACTTTCACACTTCTTTACAACCTCATGGCTACATCTATAGGTTAATAATCTAAGGGTTCAGCTATCAAACTTGTAAATTGTAAAATGTTGAAATAGGGCCACCTAAAGGTAAGATTCCACCAAAACAGTGTGCAGCACATTTGTATACAACATTTGTGCAAAACTTCAGCATTACGAGTACTAAGCTGAGTCCACCAGAAGAAACATTTGTGCCGAAACACTGTGCATAACAGTGTAGCGCAGTGCAACACACCGGTGAAATCGGATCTACATGATAAAAAAAAACCGGTCAAGTGCGAGTCGGACTCGCGCATCGAGGGTTCCGTAAATGGTTTTTTTTTGTGAAATAATTACAAATTTACGGTTTTCTGAGGTTTTCCTTTACTTGTGCTACATGACATTGCTTCTTGCCAAATTTCATAATTATAGGTCAAGGGAAAGTACCCTATAGGTTTTGATTCCCTTGCAAATGTAATAATGTATATGCAACATAAACAGCCGTATCTTTTTATAACGTTGATTTAGAAATTTGATTTTTTCACTGCTTTGAGAGTTAGCAGTATTGAGTGTGTGATGTTAATTTCAGCTTGATATCTCTACGCGTTTCTGAGAATAAGGGTCTTGACAGACGGACGGACGGACAACAGAGTGATCCCATAAGGGTTTTTACCTTTCGAGGAACGGAACCCTAAAAAGTGTAAGTTGGGTAAACATAACACTTTTATACGTCTATATTGTGTTATGGTTATTTTAGTGAATAGTGGGGTTGGTGTCCTTTCCAACTACTCTGAGAAGTAACCGTTCGAAAGAGGTCAAAATCGTGAAATCAAAGATGAATGGCTTAGGTGCTCTCTTAACGAGAGATAATTATGATATTTTCAGGTGGCGCCACTGGGACGTGAGGTCCTAAGGCACGAAATATGAAAACTTTCTGCCACAAGTGACAGAGAACCAATATTGTTTTTGTATGGTTTTGGACCTCATTCCCTGTACTGCCATCATTTCAGAACGCCCTCATTGAAGCAGCGTACGTAATCCTTGGGCTCAAATTCTGATTACGATTCACAAATATCGTATACCTACGTTTTTTAACTAGTATGTCAAAACTGCTTAGACATCGGCGTTGATGTGATGTATTACTAATAATTACAATCTTAAAGACATTGGTGCCGATTCCCTTGGTCACAAACTAGACCAATTTTAAGTTAAATGCATCTTTCTCTTTGCATTGCTTAAAGAAAAGGACGGAATGTTTAAAAAAACTACTCATCAAAAATGAATAAATTTTTATTAAAATAATAATACAATACTTGATTGACTCTATCAAGTTGTTGTACATTTTTTTATTGATGTTTGTAAAATTACTGCAGTACTTTCATCATTTATTGATTATATTTTATGTGATGTATTTTTAACAAAGTATTTTTAATTGAAATACCTATGTATGAAAATTGTGCTCCAATGGTCGCGTCGGGAGGTGATGACGACCAAGATGGTCACGGATCAAGAGGAAGGAACCTTTAAGTTATTTGTTATAGTTCAAAAACACAAGAATTAGTTATACAATTCTCGATTTAGTTTTCTTTAATATCTTGCGATACTTCTCTGCACAGTTGTTCGTAACTCCTCGAAATGATCAGGTGTAGGCGTTCGGTGAGGGCTGGTACGTCGTCCATTGTAAGACCTTCTGTGGGCACTGGCTCCAGACATTGCATGATTACGGGACCTGTGATGTTTATGTTTCTGTTTTAATTTCTAGTCCATACTAATATAATATTATAAATGGGAAAGTGTGTCTGTCTGTCTGTCTGTCTGTATGTTTGTCTTTCTTTCACGGCAAAACGGAGCGACGGATTGACGTGATTTTTTAAGTGGAGATAGTTGAAGGGGTGGAGAGTAACATAGGCTACTTTTTGTCTCTTGCTAACGCGAGCGAAGCCACGGACAAAAGCTACTATCTAATAATTATCAAATTTAATGGAATCTAAAGAGAATGAACAATGCATTTGTGCATTACTTAGCGTGGGTGTACCGTGTATGCCTGCTGCCTAACCATAACGGCACATCGAGATTAAGAGCATTACAGATCGGACTATTTCTACTAACTGTTAATGTTTCAAAAATACGCCCTGCGCCCGTACCATGACGTTTAAAGTAAGATTGTTTTATTCCTGTTCAGGAGTGTGCAAGTGACAGCGTTAGACACGTTGTCTAGCGCCGTCTCTTTCCCACTGAAAGTAATATTAAAGTAAGACTGCTTATAAGGGCTTGTGGTACGCCCCCTGATTGTCTTTTAACGCCCTTCTTAACCCTCAAATATGTGAGTGACGAAGTACCCGGGCCGGTTACAGTTTATATTTTCAAGCATAAGCTTTTCGTATTTTTCTTTGCTTGTGTTTGATTCCCTGCCTGCATCCGTACTTAATATTATAAATGCGGAAGTAACTCTGTATGTCTGTCTGTCTCTTCTTCACGCCTAAATCACTGAACTGATTTGAATCCCGCGGGACGGGAACTATTATTCCACGCGGATGAAGTCGCGGGCAAAAGCTAGATGTAATAATTTTAACTTAGGAGTCACCCTATTGAAGTTTTTATCACTCAAGGTTAAGTAGATGTAGAAAAGCTTTAAAGAATATAGGTACTATAATAGTAATATTATAGTACGTAATATTACTTACTAGCTTTTGCCTGCGGCTTCGCTCGCGTTAGATAGAGACAAAAAGTAGCCTATGTTACTCTCCATCCCTTCAACTATCTCCACTCAAAAAATCACGTCAATTCTTCGCTCCGTTTTGCCGTGAAAAAAAGACAAACAGACAGACAGACGGACAGACACACTTTCCCATTTATAATATTAGTATGGATTCTGTACTAGTACTACCTAAATGGAACTTAACTCTCACCTTTATTGAAAACATATTTATTCATGTCAATAAAATAGTAAGGAGAATAAACTACGGGTATGATCGGCACTTGAGCAGTCACTGCTAAATTGAAAGCACCTTTCTTGAACGGTAATAACTTCCCATCCCCTTTTAAGTTTCTGGTACCTTCGGGAAATATCCATATCTTGCTCTGTAATAGAAAAAAGAACAACAACTCCATTAGAAAAGGGATATGTTTGTATAGGATTTGTGAGTGGTAAGATTTTTTCAACATATATTATATAGGTACTTGCTCGAAATAGGACACTTACAAACCGCTTTCAGGTACATAAAGCAGAGTATTACGCAAGAGTGTATTGTTTTACGTTACCACACAAGTGCGGTAAAGTTAAACTACAAAGTTTTTTAAGTTTGAAGTCAGGGACCCGTGTAACATTTTTCTAGACTGAAGGTTACACGCAATTAGAAGCTTATACGTCAAGTCTATTGTTAATTTCTACTTATTGTTCACGATAATGAGTTTTAAATACTATAGCCATCTTGAATCTTTCAACGACCAACCGACAGCCGGCTGTCGGGCTGCTATTGTCTTTCTATTGTGTCTCAAATCTCGTGTGTGCGAAGGTTTAAAGTATAAATGATTACTAAATAACAATTTATTTTAGAATAAAAGTTATTCTCAGTTATTAAAGGCATGTTTTACGATTCAGTTTTTTAACTTTAGTCAGATTACCTCCAAAACTTTTTTCTAGTCCACAGCTTTATTTAGGGTCAATTTATACTAGCGCAGAGTCGAAGCGCATCGAAGCGTCTATCCAAAACTGAACATAACAAATTCAACCTAACTCCACAGCGTAACGCACATATTACGTCTGAGATTTTAAAAAGTCGCGCGCATTCGCGCGCCTGCTCTTGAACAACGCTGATTGGTGCGCGCGCATTCTCGCGTATACATGCGCCCACTAGCGAACCTACGCGTTATCGATGCCCATTACTACACGTAAAAGAGCGTATTCTGGCGAATACGCGCGCATTCGTGCGGCTTCGCTTAAGTAGTAAAAAATTTGACGCTTCGATGCGCTTCGACTCTGCGCTAATATAAATTGACCCTTAATGAACCCATTTAGGAATCAAAATATTTTTTTTTCAATTATTATTACGAAAAGGTTAGAACTCGACGAAATTGTTACTTAGTAGCGCCAGAGGCGGAAGTTGGTAGAAAAAGAGTTAGTTAATTCGCCTAGGCATTATGTAGGCGACGTAGGCGACGATTACATCATCTACTTTTTGAGTTTGGCTGTTAAATGATGACTAGGCGTAATACATTTCGCTTGCATAATACGCGCCTATATAATAATTCCTAAATATTTATAGAATTCGCCTGCGACATACAGACATGTGTAAACAGAAAATGTTTACATAAAAAAATATACGAACATTATTTTCGTTTCCTGAGATTTTTTTCCGCTTGTTGCTTTTGATGGGCAGATTGCGTAGTTAACGGGTATGTGATGTGTTTTCTTTTTATATCCCGAGTTACGGTATAAATTATATTGGAATGAGTGTGAACCAACATAATAAGAAACTTTTTAAGATGATTGTAAACATTAATGAGTACACAGAGTTCGACTCTTGCACGCTGTAAATTAGCGTTATTTGTAACTATAGATGCTAGTCGCACCCCTGATAAATACAAAACTGTCTTTGAAATATACAAAAGAGTTCCAAGTATTTCCGACCTACAAAAAGTAGCAGATTCTCAATTTGATGGTTTTTTAGTTTTCTTAAAATAGTGCAGTTTTCACCAACCTTGTGTTTGGTCAAAAGTTCTTTTGCAAATTCCAACTTTTTGTATGCTTCTTTCGGATTACTTCTGTCAATGAATATCGACCCACATAAATACGTGACTAAGCCTATGGGGCCAGTGTACAATACTTCTTTTTTCACAATCAAATACGGCTTCCGTACCAAATGCCACGCTGAGGTAAAGCCTGAAATATAAGTTAAAAAAATATATTATACATAAACATCATAAATTCTATCTATAGGTATATAAAATGGTAAAATGACTAATTATTGATATATTAACGCACAGCTCAAAGCGCTGGTTCTAGAAATCTGAATCTTGGAGGGTATGTGCTCGTTGTAAAGAGAAAGAATATACTAAGTAAGGATTTTTGAAAATTCGAAAAGAAGAGTAAAATAAGAGATGAATGTTCCGACATTCACGTCGGCGAAGCCGCTGGCGATAGCTAGCCATAACATAAAGTAGAAAAATAATTGTTTACAGATAGCTTTGTATGACAGTTATGTTTGTTCACACGTCGAAATAGTTGCTTAGGGTATTTCCAAAGTAACCGGAACACATAGGGTTGACAGGTCCTTTTACAAGTAAGTGTAGTGGGAACTTACTGGACGTAAACAGTACGAGTGAATTTTGGGGAGATAATGCCTGTCATCATCATGTCAAATACGGGCGTACTTGATGATGATAAGAGTAAAGTTTACGTCGTTTGGCCTTCTTTCACATAGCATAAGCTATTCCAGTGCAAGAAAAAGGAAACGACTGTCCCAAAGTACGTAAAATTCATGGTCGATGACTGTTTGAACTTCGCAAGGGGTCACAGGTAACAGCTATTAAGGTTTGGGTTTCCTTACAAGGTTTCGGGTTCTTACCCTTATAGAGAAACCATTTTAGTTTTACCAGGCTTTCTAAAATAACAATGAACTAGGGTCATTTCGCCTGTTCGCGTCCATTTAGTGCAGTTGGCAACTTTGACGGCGATAATAAAATTGTTCTAAAACTATTTTTTATGAAAAAAATATGTGATGTATTAGTTATATTAGTCTATTTTAAGATTTACTTGCAGTTTCGTTCGAAACCTTTAGTGATTTTTTTTAAATAGAAAAGTTTCAGAAATAGGCGTTTTACCCAGTTTGCGTCCAAAAAATCCAAATTGCGTCCACCCGTGGACCACTTTGCGTCCAACCACTTAGAAAAGGAATAAAGGGGTGATATTTTTAAGAATTTGTAAAAAAAGCTGAATTACAAAAAAACTTTATTTATGAATATACCTAAATTATAAAAAAAATGGTCAGGTGCGAGTCGGACTCGTGCAACGAGGGTTCCGTTATTATTTTATTTTTGTAAAATACATTCAAATTTACGGTTTTCGGAGCTTTTCCTTTACTTATGCCACATGACAATGTTTCTTGCTAAATTTCACGATTCTAGGTCAATTGGAAGTACCCTATAGGTTTTGATTCCCTTGCAAATGTTTAAATGTGCAAGGATATAATTTAAATTATCAACATTAAAATCTTTTTGGATACCAAAAGGGATTAATGATCACCAAATTGTGTTAGGTTAGGTTAGAACTGTGACCACACAACAACCAGATCTACTAGTGATTCATATAAAGTTTCAGTTTTCAGTCAACTTCATATAAAAACCAAATTGGATTTAGTTTATAATGTTTTAAGAAGCGTTATTTGGTGACCATTTATCCATTTTGGTAACCGTTTAGAACTTTTTTGGGCGGTGTTTAAACACAAGCCAATGTGCAATATAAATGGAAAGTAAACAGCCATACATTTTTGTTGCGTTGATTCAGAAATTAGATTTTTTAATAAATAATGATTGCACATTTTACAATAAACAGTAAACAGTTCTGTTCTTTTTGCTAAATATCAGTCTTGATTAATAATCCGTTTGTCTGTCTGTCTCTCCTTCATGCCTTAACCACTGAACCGATTTGAATGAAATTTGGTACAGATATAGTCTGGGACCTGAGAAAGGACATAGGATAGATAGTTTCATTCCGGAAACCACCGGGAACGGAAAGACAATTGTATTTAACTAAAATACTTAGTGGACGCAATTGGATTTATTATTATCCACTGTAGGTACAGTTTGCGTCCATTGCGGACGCAAAGTGGAAATTTTGTAAATTCGATGTAGTAATTCGCGTCCACCTTATTTTAATTATTAAATGTAAAAAACCTCATCAAATTCATGATTAATATTATTCCTTTTTTCATTATAAAAGTCTAGAAACAGCTATTAATCCTAAAATTCACATAAAACAATATTAAACTTATCATCGAACACACCACTGCACACTATTTTTTATCTAAAAAACCGCGCTTTCGCGCTTCCTTGTTAAACAGCCGGGACTAAATATTTTTTTAAACAGGATTGGTTTATCGCACGGACCTTTTGACCTTATGTGCGTGTCTCTTATACATTGAGGTATTACCGGAAATGACTATTCGTTTGACTGGTGTGTAAGTTTTCTTAATTTCGAGGATTTTTTGAAGGAGATCCGTAAAATGGACGCGAATTGGTATGGACGCGAACAGGCGAACTTACCCTATGAAACCTTTGAATGAAACCTATGAAGTTTAAGCACAACCTTCGAAGATGGCATACATATAGTTGATAATTATCTACGTACCACCTATATCCAGCGCTGACTGGTGATTGCTTATGATAACAGCACCTCGGTCTTCTTCCAATATTTCGCCATTACGTATATGCCATTGTATTCCGTATATCTTCGTAATATGTTTAAACAAGTTCGCAGTGAACCTGTAATAAATTAATAAAATAATTACCCGACTGCCGGCCGAAAAGAGGGTTATGTTTTTCAAGCGTATGCATGTATGTCTCATTCTAAAGCATGCTCTACGGCTTAATCTTTTAACGACCAAGCGACAGCCGACTGCCGCATGTGATTCGTTCGTTGGTTGGTTCGGTCGTTGAAAGGTTAATTACTCTAACAGAAGTTACGGGGCTATCCGCGTCCAATTCAATAACGCGTTCAGGGCGGTAATGGGGCTACCACGATACTGCAGCGCCTCGGGTATGTTTGCAGAGACGCGCATCGACTGCTTCCACGCGACGATGCGTAAGCGCGCCGCTTCCTTGGTGAGCAGGGTTCGGGGTAGCTCCAATATCGTACTGGCGACGATAGCGGGAAGACTCGACTGTCCTTTTCTCCGGCATTGTTCCAGCAGACATGTTGCTGTACCAGTGTCAGAGAGAAGGTATTAATTTTATTGCATTGTATTTATTTATTTTATATATTTAATTTAATGTAATTCTGTTCCGTTTATTTCTTTTGACATTATTTTATTTTATTTCAATTTATATCTGTTTGTATTGTACACATTTGACTTTATTTAATTTTGGTCAATTTAATTTAATTGTATTGTTATTTATTATGATTTTATGTTATTTTATTTGTATTTGAATTTTGTCTGGCAATGGGTGTAATTTACCTGAAATAAATGAATTTAATTAATTAAACCGTTTAACGGTTTTCGACATAAAAGGTAATTTGAAAAAAAAAGGAAAATAAATAAATAATCATAAAACCCAGTTGCGAATTTCGGAAGTTGGTGGAAATTACGACAAACAGAAACAAAGCCACCGAATCCCGAAAATGCAGTTGGGTTTTTTGATTATTTAATTATTTTATCTTCAATAACACGGACGGGACGTTTCCGAGACATATTAAAAATACGTTGGAAAATGCGTTTCTCTTTTATTTTACAGGAAAAACTGAGGTCGATATTTTTACAGTCGAAAAATCACCTCGTATGTTCTGGAGATAGGCAGCTGTCCATGTTCAAAGTTGGAACTTACATCGCAGTGATCTGCACTTTCAGTGAGGTACCTAGTTGCCTAGACAAGCGTACAAGGTCTATTGTTGACTTAATTAGCGTCAACCAATAATTTCATGTTTATGTCCGACAACAGTACAATCTATACAACCTTATTCTTAGTTTATGCGAAACCCGAGGCGCGTACCCAATATTTTTTAACCGACTTCAAAAAAGGAGGAGGTTCTCAATTCGTCTGTATGTTTTTTTTTGTATGTTTGTTACGCGATATCTCCGTCAATTGTAAACGAATTTTCATGGTTCTTTTTTTGTTTGATAGGTCATGACGATGAGGAATGGTCCCATATAAATTTTGTGGCGATCGGTTGAGTGCTTCTCGAAAAATTCACCAAGAACCAAAAAACTTGAGATACGCACACGTTGTCTATGTATATTACATAGACGGAGTGTGCGTTTCTTCAAGTTTCTATTTTCGTTTTATACTGATAATACTTTGATACACAGTCAGACATTGGGACACGACACTAAAAAGTAAAAAATAAAAAACTTTTTCCAAAAAAAAAGAACCGCCCTTAAAAAACTAAAAACCCAAAAATAACTAAAATTTCGGAAGTCGGTGGCTTCTCTTCTAACAGGTAATTTGTGTTGCCACCGACTTCCGAAATTTTAGTTATTTTTGGGTTTTTAGTTTTTAAAAGCGGTTCTTTTTTTTTATGTAAAAAATCTACATATGTGCAGAATTTCAAAACTGTAAGTATCATGAAAAATTACGAAGTTATTAGCTTGTAACAATACCTAGTTGTCCGTCTAAAACGAGTGTACTACGTGAGCTCGACAAATGGCCATCCATTTTTAGGGTTCCGTAGTCAACTAGGAACCCTTATAGTTTCGCCATGTCTGTCCGTCCGTCCTCGCTTAATCTCTGTAACCGTTAGCACTAGAAAGCTGAAATTTGGTACCAATATGTATATCAATCACACCGACAAAGTGCGAAAATAAAAATGGAAAAAAACGTTTTATTAGGGCAGCCCCCCTATATGTAATTAGGGAAGTGGTTTTTTTTAATTACAACCCTGACGTGTGATATATTGTTGGATAGGTATTTCAAAATGAATAGGGGTTTACTAAAATCATTTTTTGATAATGTCAATAATTTCGGAAATAATCGCTCCAAAAGGAAAAATCAAAGCGTCCCCCCCCCTCTAACTTTTGACCCGTAGGTTTAAAAAATATGAAAAAAATCTGGAAAGTTGAACTTTATAAGGACTTTCTAGGAAAATTATTTTGAACTTGATAGAAAGAACAGTTTTTGTACAAAAAAGACAAAAAGGTGTACAAAATAATTTTTGCGTACTTAGTATGTCAACGTAACAAATAGCCTTTTTTTAAACTTATAAGTAGTTTACACTTATTGTGACGGACGGGAAACTACGGAACCCTACATTGAGCGTGGCCCGACACGCTCTTGGCCGGTTTTTTTTTTCGTTTCACTTAGCATAATCACTTGGGCAGTGTCAAACTACTGTAATACTACACCAACGTACTGTCGAATCAGAGTACTGTTGTACTACCGTAGTGTCGCACTACCGTAGTGTCGATCTACTGTCGCGAAATCGTTTGTCACACTTGCGCGATGTCGATCTTTAGTGTGTCGCACTAGCGTGCATTCGAACTATGGTGAGTCGCTGTACAGTTTTGTCGCACAAGCGTTAAACGCCCATCCATTTGTCGAGCTCACGTAGTACACTCGTCCAAAAACACCACTCGAGCATCTCAAACGTCTCGAAGGGGTTGTGTTACCACCAACCCGCTGTGCGCACATGTATAATGATCTTGACGAGTGTTCGATGTATGATTGCGGTAATTACACGCTTTGTTTCCAACTTTTTTTTTAGTTATGGTCAATAATGATTGGAATCGACTCAGAACTTTAAATTCAGGTTTCGCATAAACAAAACTAACCTTCAATACATTTAAAATGCATCCCTGTTTCCCTTGGCCACAAGTTGAGAATGACTTAACCGATTTCATTCACCTTTTTAGGATTCCGTAGCCAACTAGGAACCCTTATAGCGTAAGGGCGAACTTAATGCCTTAGGCATTCTCTACCAGTCAACCCAGAGTTGATGAGATATAACATGGCAGGTGCATATTATTAATAACAGTAAAAGGACACAACTAACAGAAAAACAAACAAAAAAAAACTGAAAACACATTATTAAGTGGGTAGTCTTAAAAATAACATAATATAAGCTTAACACATATACACATATAAACACATATTTATCGAAAAGATATATATGTAGTATGTCAACTACGGAACCCTACACTGAGCGTGGCCCGACACGCTCTTGGCCGGTTTTTTTGTTAGTTTTTATTTATTTTATTTTATTATAAAGGTACTCCAACGACTACACGACACTATAACATATTACGTAAGCAGCTAGTACAACGATTATCATGGTGAACTTGTCACTTAAAGAAGTACACAGCTTAAACATAAATAAACTATACAACTATAAGATCTGTTTCAAATTTCAAAAGATAAATATGATACAAATTAAATTTTTTATGGTTCTTAAATAAATAAGGTACAATTTACGATTTCGTTATGAGTAAACAATGGGTAATTAGATTCATTAATTAAAAGAAAGGAAAACAATTATTGGGAAAACGACTGCAATAAAAGTTAAAGAGTAAGTAAAGTTTTCTTAAATGTTCTTTTTTTCAGAAAACTCACAACTATTTTAACTCCATGCGATTGGCAGTTTGAGCTTCTAATGATAGAACAACCTCTGTCGGATCAGCTTACTATCATTATATTTTAACTTTTAACGTCGCTGCTCGTATAGTGACTCTAGCGTCTTTATTACAACAAAATGTTCTTCCAGCAAGCAGGTTAGGCGAGTCAGAGTTTTTACAAATCTTGGTCTTTACTTATAGGTGCAAAAGTTTATGTAAAAGCAATTTTACTGTTTTGTTTTTGAAAATTTGTACTGAACCTTAGTTAAAGTGCTAAAAAATCAGAACTCAAAAATCTTTTCCCATACAACTTATGATAAGGCTCATTTACATTTATTTATCAAAAATAAATTGCAAACCATAAACACGATCATTTGTTTCTTATTCTTTTTTGTAACTAAGTATTTCAGTTTTGTAAATACCCATATTAGCAAGTAAATGATTTTAAAGAATTTGAATTTTAGTTTCAAATATTTTTCTTAGGATCCAATGATAGAAATAATCTTAGGATAGAAACAATGATTTCTCACGAAATTATTTTTCCCACGTTCTCGGTAAATGATGATGATTTTGTAAGTCATGAGAAAAGTTTTTTTGCAACTCTGACTTATTTTGCACTTTTTAGGTTAATTGTATTTTTTTATAACTTATGGGCTTACTCTTGGTCCCAGACTAGCCCGAGGGCATAGACGGGGCCTACGATGGAGCGAGCTCACCCAAAATATGCCTATGCACTCATCTCTTGAATACATCCGGGTTATATATGCATTTGGGAACACAGACGCCGGGCAGGGAATTCTTTTGCGGTGCGCATTATAAAGGAATTCGAGAAACGCTGCGTGCGGATACGAGGAATATCGACCAAGAAAGGATGGTATCCCGCTGTACGTCTAGATGTCCGGTGGTAAAACGGAGACGGGGAAATGAGCTCGTGTAGCTCATGAGCACACTCACCGAAGTGCAATCTGTAAAACACCGCCAGACAGGCAACTTTACGCCGATGTGCTAGAGGTTGTAGTTGGGCCACCAGCTTCTTGTCGCCAATCAACCTCCTGGCTCTGCGTTCTACCGAATCCAATGCGGCCAGTTGGTATTTGGCTGAGCCATCCCATAGGTGACAGCAATACTCCATACACGGTCGGACTTGAGCTTTATAAAACGTTAGAAGCAGTCCCGGCGTGAAATATCGCTTAACCTTGTTAAGGATATGCCCAGCTTTTTCGCCGCAGTCAGTGCTTTGGACTCGAAGAAAGTGCCGAAGTTTAATCTGACATGAAACTTAAAAAAAATATAGTAATTCTGCTAAGACTATTTCCGTGTAGTTTCGGTTACGCTAGTTCCTAATAGGGCTCCGTCGAAAATTTCCGTCCTGTATGTTATTATACTAGCTTCTGCCTACCACTTCGCCCGCGTGGAAATAAAATCTTAACGAAAACACCAGAAATTTCTGCCAATAAGTGTCATAAAAATTGTTGGTTCAGCTGTTGCAGAGACTTCCCGGAATAAACGCGGGCGAGACAAAAAAATAGATATCAAAATAGTTTTTCTCTCATGAGGCAAATTCATTGCATTCAATTCTCAAAATGCACTTACATGTGTATTTAGGGCAAAAAGCTGTTATTTTGACTATATGAATAAATATATATGTCGAAACGTGGGCGATTTAGGGAACTTGGACAAGTACTCATAGTCAAACAATAACCGAGTTACATGAACAATGTTTAATACAATGAACTTGAGACATTAATAAATTACAAAATATCACAACACCGATTGAACTGGCAGGTTCGGTTGAAGGCATGAAGCATTCTGTCGCTCGACGTCCTTCAGCAGATATGTCCAACCGTTTGACCGGCAACGTCATCATTATGACACAGGACAGAACTGCTTCACCGACTCCCACCCAGGCATCAAGACGCCCTTGTTCATCCACAGATGGCGTTGTAGCAAATAGGTTCTTATCTTCAATCCCCGACACGGCCAGAACTGACATTATACACGTCCTCGTGTATACCTGTAGACAAGGAACAATTTGAGGTACCACAGCTCACACTAGGCCGTTCGGCCTTCCTGACCTCAAAACAATACTCAAAGCAACGTACAACAATAACAAACTAAAATACCAAACAATGAGACGTTCCCGTTGCTCTCATCATTTCCAAAACTCTTAAGAAGTTCCAAATGTTGTTATCCAAAATAGTCATAGTCAATATCATAATCACAGTCCGCCAATACCACATGGCCCGGCCACCAAGGCCACTCAATAATACAAGCACCACCACACTATGTGGTCACAAACACCACCACACTATGTGGTCACAAACACCACCACACTATGTGGTCACTAATCCACCACCCAATCGTGGTCACTAAATCCACCACCCAATCGTGGTCACTAATCCACCACCCAATCGTGGTCACTAATCCACCACCCAATCGTGGTCACTAAAGGTGGGCGATGACGAAGCACCAAGGGGTGCCAGCCATCAACCCAGGTGCCACGACATAATCAGCAGTACGCCGCGCAACTGTAAATGTACAGAGATCTACAGCTATTCCTGATTTGCCTGCCGTGAAACACCCACACTTGGCACGCTCACCAAGTCTACTTCTACCTTGGCACTCCCACCAAGCTACTTCTACCTTGGCACTCCCGCCAAGCTACTTCTACCTTGGCACTCCCGCCAAGCTACTTCGCTCTCTTGGCACAACCACCAAGCAACATCACTCTCTTGGCACAACCACCAAGTCTCCACAGTAATTCGTCAAACTCAATCAAGTTTTAATAATCAACGTAAAACAGCAACAACAATATTGCCCTCACTGGCACTATATCACTTTAAATCTCAATCTTCATTACAACGGGAACCTCACATTCGAATACGTTCAAACTCTAAATTTGCTGAGAAAGATCTGTTTCCATATAAGGTTTAAAATAAAATGTCATTCCACAACATCACGTCTAAAGGTTATACCTCGATCTAACGAGTACCAACATCATTAAACATTACAAATATCATTCTTCAAAAACTCAAAGTGATAATGATACTAAAATTACTCAATGCCATGTAGGTACTGTACTTCTCCTGTATCAACAGATTCAAACTCAACTATGATAGCTTACAGCAATCAATGTGAGGATTTGATGATTACAAATTCAATGTAGCTAAATATTTCACTAGTTTCACTACATACCACGGCCAATCTTGACAGCACACTCTAAAATCCTGAATTCGTAAGGGATATTAATTAAACCAGTAACCCTAATCTATACCTGTACAAATAACCAAGTCTCGGTAAGGAATGAGCTCTTATCTGCTACAAGTTTGGTCGGTACAGAATATTACAGTACTCACAATCATTCATCATGGAATTCAAAAAGTAACGGCTCGTGAGATAGCAGTAACGCTGCGATTTATTTTGATCAAATTATTTAACATTGAAAACATTCAACATTACCAAGACCAATAATTGAAATTTACAAAGAAATCAATCTTGATTACTTTCAGAAACAACAAGGCAAACCAACAGTTAAACTGCGTAAGCAGTTTCGTGGGGCTATGTAGCTTTAAGGGCTTTTAAAAAGAAAATCAAGACATTCTCATACATTCAAACAAAAGCCAAGTATCTCATTCGCGTCAACATAATAGCCAACGTCTAATATTACACAGCCAAACACATTTGCAACACAATACGAAATGCCAAATCAATCGATGATCACCATGATCTCTATGACTCATCGAACTGAGAACCTGTGTATGTAACCAGTTCATCATCACACTTGCATAACCATCAACAGTGCGTAACTTACGATTCATATTCCTTCCACAAAAGGAACAAACATGCTAGACGTATGCGAAACTAAAAAGAACATAGAAACGAACGAGGAAAGACGTGGTCACAAGCGGCCTTTGTAACGCGTGATCATAAGAGCTTTCGGCTAGTAGTAAACTTTGAAATTTGCAAGGCGAACAATACCGTTATCATACCAATTAACCAACCTACCTAAATATCAAGTGAAACTATTATGATACACACAAAATCAAAATCTTCTTACAAATCAACTGAATCATGAACGTCTATCATTCGTGTGTCATACACCAGTAGTTAAAAGATTACTGAAACTCTTACTTTAACCATGACCATGTAGCTCTTTCCTGACAGCAATTTTATCATTTACATGGTAGATACTAAAAGAAGCGATCTGATTTGGTGTTTTTCTGTAGAATACGAGGCTGACTCTAAATTAGCTTTACCTAACCTTTCTTTGAACGTGAATTATTATAAAATCAGTTAAATAAACAGAATACAACTCACCTAACATACATAGTAGTCATAGTAACACAAAATCTGTTATTTTATGTCACTAACATTGACAAGTACAGGCTATAGTATTACAAAAATTTAAATAAAATCTCTTTACTTTTTGACTCATTGAATTTGAATTGTCATTTCCCTTACACTATCAGACGATTTGTGCGTGAACCAGCACAAATTGACTAATAAGTATCCATTTGATGCCCATAAAATCTACTAAGTAGATGCGCATTCATATGCAAAGAACATATTTTTGACCTCGTGATCTGAAAACGGGTTGAACAAACTTATCGAAATAAGAAAATTATCCGTTAACGCTAGTGTGATCACAGCCTAACAATTTGAACAATGACACCAGAATACTCCAGAATATTATTGCCGAAGATACTAAATTGAAAACGATAAACGAATAAACATGATCACAGCATCGAGGCTGCACTTCTTAAAAGATAAAGCAACAATGTATCAAAACCACACACAAACCAAGTCAAAGTACAAATAACAAAGCCTACCTCAAGCACAAATTATAATTTAACTCTTTTATTACTTTCTCTCTTTTCTCTCTTTTGTCGCCATCGCAATCGGACTCAATATAAGCTAAAACCAGACGATTCAAACAAAGTCTTAAAACAGACAAACAGAGTATAGTACTTACAATCGGGTTCCAAAAGGTTCCAACCTTTCAATTCACAATTCATACACAACAAATACTATTCATGAGCACTCTCTTTCAAACAATAGGTACTCTTTTCTTCAACTCATAACCAAAGCAAAATGAATACGACTAACACGATCATGTGCCATAAGGCCAGAACAGGCTTCTTCAGCTCGAAGTAATGCTCGTAACACGACGCGACGGTCTTCAGTTCCAACGTGTGCGACGAGCTCGCAACACACAGTGCAGCTGTCTGTCACCAACTCATGAGGCACCTCGCACGACCAACGCACATCGCTTGAAGTATTCAACGTGGTCATCACATCTTTTTGGCGCCTCGCTTTGGCAACAGCACCGACGGGGTCCTTTAGTCTAAAATGATAACAAACAACATTAGTATCTTTGCTTGCTGAATAGACGTTGCTATTCAAGCAGTGCTGTCGTTGATTTTCTGTCATTCTTCTTTAAGCCTTGCTCTTCGCCGTTAAGGCACTTGAATCTAAGAGGTAAATCATCGAATCGTTTTAATAATCCTCGACATCTAATAATTCCGCAAACTGAATCTTGTGGTCACTCCTCTGTGGATTGGTTTCTTTGATTATAAACTTGTCTTATCAAAATCATAGTCATCTTCATAACCATTTGTAGTTTTGTCATACAACCAATATACAACATTAAACAACAATCTTTTCAGTTGTTTGATTTCATTTCCATCCCGACATGTTATCCTTGATATATCTTCAAACTGTTTATGTTAGCAATGTGTTTACTTTCAGTACTTTGATCATCGCTATAGAAAACTTATCGTTAAAACGAGGCTTTGCAGATTAATCTATCGCTTTAACCAAAATCTGTTTTATCCTTTGAACACACGTTATTTGAGACACAATAGAAAGACAATAGCAGCCCGACAGACGGCTGTCGGTTGGTCATCTAGTGTTCAGGTACACATATAGCCATCCTATATCTTTCCTCAGGCATCAGTAATTAAAATAAACTCTCCATTATTGGCTTTTGTCAAAAGCCTCATCTAATCGTTCAGGTTTGGTAGCTGTAACTTTGGCTGTAACTATGCTGTACCAAGGCTCCGCTGTACAATACTGTTAAAGCTGTTTTATCACTCAATAGTCTGCCAGTTCACAGAAGAAAATGATCATTCTAGACCTCCAGCAGAAAACTCTAGACTGCTATCCAGTTTCGTCTCTAGTATCTTCTTCAGCTTAATCTCTCTGATATCCAGATGCAGAATTTTCCAGTGATGTTCAATTGTTTTCTCAGAATGATCTAGAACAATGGTCTAGAATAATCCCTTGTCCAAGCGAATACCACTTCTGATGTCGAAACGTGGGCGATTTAGGGAACTTGGACAAGTACTCATAGTCAAACAATAACCGAGTTACATGAACAATGTTTAATACAATGAACTTGAGACATTAATAAATTACAAAATATCACAACACCGATTGAACTGGCAGGTTCGGTTGAAGGCATGAAGCATTCTGTCGCTCGACGTCCTTCAGCAGATATGTCCAACCGTTTGACCGGCAACGTCATCATTATGACACAGGACAGAACTGCTTCACCGACTCCCACCCAGGCATCAAGACGCCCTTGTTCATCCACAGATGGCGTTGTAGCAAATAGGTTCTTATCTTCAATCCCCGACATATATTATATTGTAAAGATATAGATTTGTACTTACAATCCATTACTGGGATGTTTCGGCCTAAGCGACACAACAGGTAAAGCTATAATCGATAGTAACGTCAGGCACACATAGTACAGCGACCATTTAAAATAGAATTTTAATTTGATAAATTCATTTTTGACCACACTTTTATATCGAAGCAGGAATACAATCACTATTAAGAATATCACAATTTTAGTCAACATTTTCCTTATACTTAAATGCAGGATTGTGTAAATGCACTTAAATTTTCTATTTTTTAATGATAAATCAAAAGAGTGCGGTGATTAGCGTCAGGTCTAATATAGAGCAACGATTTGAATACTGTTATTAACACAACTAAGTTAATTCTTAAATAAGTTTATAAGTGCGTTGTACTCGCAACGAAAACTGGTTAAAAGTGCGACCGCTCAAAGTATTAATCGTTAGACATAGATTGCAGAAATAAGCGGCACTTATGTGGAGGCAAATATGTAGGTTAGGAGATTGTGGTTTTACTTTGGTAGATGTTTTTGTCCCTGAACTTGATTTATATAAAAGCCATCCCTATCTTTATCCCCAATCATGTTATGGCCGGCGTCAAGTCAAAGTCAAAGTCAAATGGTTTATTTCCATTATTAGAAAAGGCACTTTGGAACGTCAATCACATGTGAAAATTGAAGAATCAAGTTGCCAATCAGTCTAACCGGATCAATTAGAATTAATGTGTTTATTATGGAACGAATGCCTGTTTCTACATCAAACAGAACTCGGTACCCCTGATGCTGATTTCTGGCTTTTGACAACTCTTAACCACTGTCAAAGATCTCTTCACCACCCTAGGTTGACTGGGAGAAAATGCCTTCGGCATTAAGTCCGCCTGTGTACCATTGTGCATAAAATGTAAATAAATAAAGAAATAAAGATACTCTACTACGGGACTAATGAATTTAGATGCTTATCGAGGCGTCAATGCGCTGCGAATCCATCATCCATAGGTCGGTTGAGGAATAGGCCGTGGTGGTTTTAGCCGGTAAGAGTCCGGCACACCCCTCCGTCTTGCCCTTACGGCGGAGAGTCCATAAGGATTTTCTCACGATAAAAAAGGAGTGTCAGTGATGTTAACGGTAAACTTAAAAAGTTCAGATGAATTGATTGGTGCTTGCCTGGGCCACTGGGCCATCACGTCATTTGAATAAAACATAAAGATTTTTTCAGTTTTCTTATTAATCTATACATATAATAAAATCGTAGGAAAGCATTGAATATTTTTTTAAAAGAATACTTGGGGCGTGATCTACAATCGATTCCGAAGCCAAAAATATAGTTTTTAGAATTTTTGTGTGTTTGTTTGTCCAGGATAAACTCAAATAGTACTGCGTAGATTTAGTTTAAATTTTGCAGGGATATTACTAAGAGATCAGGTCAAAACATAGGCTACATATTATCACGCTATCACCTACGGGGGAGGAGCTGGAGCTTTCACGCAGACGACGTCGCGGGCAGCAGCTAGTGAATTCATATTGACACACAGTAATGTACGTGGAGTTTGAAACAACTATTTAAAAAAAAATGTGGGTACGTACTAGATATTTAGGACCTAGCTACTTGACTGCATGTAATTGTGCATTCTTATTAAATTGGACCACATTACCTGTAAAATCCCTCCAATCATAATTCATAACTGTAAAAGTTGGGCCAAATTAGATAAAGAATATTTGTTGTATGACACAAAAGCTTGTGGAACATTTGAGTCGATAGGGGTTGAAATGAAATATGTAATACGAACATATCGGCTTAAGTTTACTCACTCACCTTGTTTTCAGGACCTCGCTAAGCGACTGAAAAATTGTTTTGGGTTACTCTCACACGTGAAGCCATAGTGTTGGCTATCATTAAAAGAAACAAGTTGCATTTTTTTTGTATCTGTTGTGAGATATTTAACGTTAAAGTGCACTTCTTCGTCAAAATAGAATTTTTAGATTGGGGGATGGGATGCCCCAATCTAAAAACTAAACGGCTGGTTTGGAAAATCAGAAAAAAATCATGATGATAGCAGTCCATGTGCTGATGAATTTTGTTCTTGTTTTCCGAAGTGAGAACTATCCTATGTCCTTTCTCGGAGTCCAGACTATACCTTTACCAAATTTCATTTAAATTGGTTTAGTGGTTTAGGCGTGAAGAAGAGACAGACAGACAGACATACAGAGTTACTTTCGCAATTATAATATTAGTACGGATTCCTAAATAGTGAGTACTTACTCACCATACGTGAACTCCCTATAGTCCTCCCACTCGCTATACTACGTAGTAATAAATACCAACCCCGCCTTCTAAATCCACGTGCCTTAGATAACTGCGGAACACTAATTTATGTGTTCTGACACACACTTGGCCGGTTTTTTAATATAAATTGCGCATAATTATTATAGTATCAACTGCAAGTTTTGTACATATTCCATTTAAGATTGATATTACAGAGGTTTGGTTATGGAACTGAAAATGTAACGAAAAATAGCAAATGGTCCAAATAAATGACTTGTTTTTTAATCGTTGTTGGATCATCTGAAACTTCTTTAATCTTTGTTGGAGCTGGTTAAAGAATGAGACGTATTTTCGTTTCCTTTACCTTGATACTTTTAATATAACGGCTATAAAAAATAGAGTTATCGTGAACTGAATGTTTTTGTCAAAATAGTTAAACAATAACTCAATATAATTAATCATTGTATCATTTACATTTAAGACAATAAAGTTGATAATAACGCCTCGACTCTTGTTGTTTTTATTAGATTTTTTTCTCTTCCAAAATACGAAAAAAGTGGTTTGGAGGGCAACATCATCAAACTCATCATCTACAACCTATTGTTTAAATTATTAGAAAAATGTTTGTGTCGTAGACTATGCTAACTTACTTTAACTTTTTCAGAAAATACCTAATGCGATTAAAGGAAGATAATCGCGATGAAATAACCAAGTCAGACAAAAAACATACGTGCACTTAACAAACTATGTGTACTTTAGCCAAATTAAACAACATATTATTATTTGCAATAAACTTTGAAATACATCTGCGCATCACGTTAGTACGCAATCAGTTGTTAGATGTCTTTAAAGTAATATATTATAGCTGCAATTTACTTTTTTGTATCTTAGGAAATACCACAAACAATTTCGTGACATTCGTCTTGAAATAATAATTTTGACGTAGGAAACATTTTGAATTTTCACACAATAATTCATTTTGATTTATTGGTTGTTATTATCTACACTCTACCGTATTTAGCTCAAGTAAATACGGTGATTATACTGGGGGTATTTTTGGTCTTGCACAACCTAGGAGATGATTTTACCCATAAAAACCAACAACTTTTATTATGGAACCAACTCCGAAATTGTGAAGAAAGGATCAGCTGTTTCTAACAAAGTTCAATGTCCTCCCGAACATATTGTATGAAACAGGCTGATATTTTTTTCGAGAATCCAGAGTTGGTTCCATAATAAAAGTTGTTGGTTTTTATGGGTAGAATCATCTCCTAACGGGTTGTCCAAGACCAAAAATACACCTAATATTTGTTAAGCTCTAAAAGCAGAGTCGAACTTCGTTCATCATCACTTGCTATAACTTTTAAAATGACTAAGCTTCTTGTTTGTTTTGTCGTAAAGTAAGGTTAATTTAGTAAGTTTTCATTGTCAGCCTCTGGTACCCCAGTTTTGTATGCAGGTCGGGTTTGAAGGGACCTCTACTGTTACCATTCGTTTAGATTCTCGCGGATTATCCCAACTCGTGACAATATTACGAGTATGTCGGACATTGTCGGAGGTAACAACTTATATGCGACTGTTGACAATGTTACTCCATCACGAAGGATGATTGATCATATAAAAGTGGGTATCATTTATTTGTTAACCTACTATAAAATTGGAATTAAATTGCTAGCATTATATTCCGAATGCTCGAAATTGTGTCGATACTCAGAATATTAAAACATCAGGGATGGCAGTTTATAAAATCGAATGTCCGTTCGTGTATATCGAACGTTAAAACGTGGAAATTCTGTTACTGCCATGTAAAAAGCAGATCAATCGTTGCGTTCGTATGAAATATTCGTATTTGTATTTTACAATAATAAATTAACAAATTGCCGTTGTTTACGAAAAGGATAATTATTATGTTAATTAGGTACCTATTGTTAATTACCTATTGTTTTATTCTAAGAAATTTGCGTCGAACACCACACAGCCCAGAGCAGCAAAAACATTCTAGAATAATTAATACATGATTGCGTTGTTTTCAATATGATATATATGTCGCAGTCATCTGGTTAAATCAGCTATTTGATTGTATGACTAGCGCGTTAATTGAATGGCGACATTTAATTGAATGACTAGGCCGAAAGCTGATTAAACAAGGTTACTCAACGTCCAACTAGATAGCTGATTGTAGCATAGCCCTTTGAACAGAGGCGGACGTAAAATCAGTCAGGTGATTCTAATTTAGTTCATATTTTTCCAATGCGGCGTTAGTAGTCACCAAAACAAATATGGCGTAAAATAGCTCGCGCAGATAGCACTGTCTTAATATTATTTTGATTAAATTTACTTTAAATTGACTTATTCGTGATAAAATAGTGTGACAGCATAGATTTACCTATTAATACGACGCCGCCGGCTATTTTAGAAGTTTTTTTTTAATTATAATCATAATAAAGTATGTCATGTCATGTCCTCATTTTTGTTATGTAAAGGAAATTAGTTGCGAACTTATGGTCACCCTAAACAAACATTACAAAGTCGACTATATCCCATTTAACGACAATGCTAAATGACGTTCAGTCAAGTCGTTGAACGTTACATTAAACAACTTGACGAATTGTCGTTTAGTCATTCAATTAAATGTCGTCATTCAATGAACGCGCTAGTCATACAATCAAATAGCTGATTCAACCAGATGACTGCGACATATACAATCTTAACAGCAACCTTTACAATCTTAACAGCAATCTGTTGCTGTTGTTTTCTGTATCACAGTCTTCAAATATTAGTAACAATAAAACCTTATGATATTTTCTTCACTGAATCGATTTCCGAGATAAACTTTAGAATGTACATGAATTGAAAAAAAGCTTTTTAAAAAAAAGATAACCGACTTCAACAACTAAAAGCTCAAAAATAACTATTTCGGAAGTCGGTGGCAACACAAGTCGACCGGCAGAAGAGAAGCCACCGACTTCCCAATATTTATTATTGAGCTTTTAGTTTTTGAAGTCGGTTATCTTTTTTTTTAAAAAGCTTTTTATTTTTTACTTTTTTAGTTAGAGTCTCAGTGTCTGACTACGTTTTAGAGTAGCTCTCAAAATAAACTTATAATCTTATAAAATGAAAACGGCTCTATGCACGCAACGTCACGGGATTTCCATTAGTGTTATATATTAAAACCTTCCCCAGAATGTAACAAACACTTTGCTGAAAACCGCATCAAAATCGGTTCAGCCAAACGCGAGATAATCGCGGACAAACATACATACATACATACAGGTCGAACTGAGAACCCTACTTTTTTTTGAAGTCGGTTAAAAAGTCACGCTCGGATTTAACCCACAACCTATAAGAAACGGGCCCTTATCCACAAGGTGACCACGAATTGTCTTGTATAAATGTAAACAAGTCCCCGCTTAAAAAAATACATGGACACAAGTAAATGGTGGCCAAGGGCTAAGGGAAAATTCCTGGAAGTGCCTGTCCAAGGTAATTAAAGGCATTGTTTATTTTAAAAAGCGTAGGTATGAACGAGCTAAGAATATTTAATTATATAAAATACAACGAAGATGGTGAATGCTTATAATGAAGCTCGGAATCACTTCGAATACCAGAGGAGTAATAAAACGTTATTAACTACTGTAATAAGAACAGTTAACTGTTCATAAAGGAAACCATGCATTAAATTAAACAATATTAATGTTTAGGGTAAAACAATATGTTTTCATTTACAAATTTGCCAATCACTGCCATTTTTAGAGTTATTACATTTGATGTGGCCAATTGATTCTCGAAGAGGTCGATACTTCCGGCTCAAAGATAGTCTGACATATACTGTGAAAGATCTAATTATAAGGATCGCGGATAGTGGGTCCTTTTTAAGCAGGAGATGATTGTAATTCCCACGTTCTATATTTGGTCTTAAATATTAATTTTCTTCTCGAATTGATGGTTACTTGTTTCTGCTATTGTACTCAGTCTGTGGTCCATTACAGCAAAATCGCTGACGTTTATGAAATGTGAATTTCCACTATAATGCAGGTGTAGAGAAAACGTTATGGATGATAATGTTAGAATAGGTGTAGGTCAGTTCAAAACCGAAATTTTGTTGCGAAACAGTTCAACTTCCTTTAGCTTTACACAGGAAAACTTTTAAATAGGGTTTCAAAACATACAAATATAGGCACGTAGGACCTTAGTAACTAAGTACCTTTACCAGTTTAGAAACACGTATTATTATAAAGCTTTGCACGGTTACGAAAAATATAATAAAGGAACCTAAATTCTGCTTTAATTGAACAATAAAATATCAGCAATACCAATTAAGCATTCGTAAAGTCGGTTTTCCAAGTTTTTCCTAGAGTTCCGAACAAAATAAGAAGAATGAGCTGAAGCTGTTCGTCGTAAGTTGTTTAGTTATTTATTGTATGTCGCAGACATATTGTATGAATTCGCTGTTTTCATAATGCCCGTCATTTTATACAGGGACACTTTTCAATCACCATCCAAATTTTAAAATCGAGGACTTTTAATTAAATTATTTTCATATGTGAAACAATATAATCAAATAATAACAAAAACAAATAAAAACATTCAAAAGAAAATATCCGAAAGCGGGGTGCAACGTGTGAGGGAGGGGTGGGCGTAGTGCGTGCTTTTGTGTGCGTTGCGTTTCCGAATTTTAAAGGTAAGCGCGTGTGCAGTCAAGTTCAACAACCTAGTTGAATTGTATTTATTCCACACGTTTGGATTTTAGTAGCGGACAATAGTGAAAATCATTTAATTTTTTTTATTTTTTTTTATTTCATTAATTGATAAGGTTATCGATTCTGAACCATTTCTGAAAATTTGGATGGTGGTTGCAAAATGACCCTGTATATGGCATAGCGATCGGGCTTTCATAGGTTAGGTTAGAAGTTTTTATTTTAATCTTTATGCACATATTATGTGCGGTGGGCAAAGCAGATAAGTATCCAGGGCCGTCAGATACAGTTTAAGTTTTCTCAAAAACCCACAGATATTTTCTAAAATTTAAACTATTGTAAAAAATGACTAGTTCTTCAATTAGGGTAAATTTCATTTGAATACATTCATTGGTATTCAAGAAAACCTCAATAAATTGTATATGACGGCCCTGGATACTTATCTGCTTTGCCCACAAGTTCTCATTATCATCTCGTAACGGGTTATGGAGGCCATACACGCTAGGGTTTGCATGATGGTTATAACTGTGCATGCAAAACCGACAAGCATAACCGAGTTTCATTTGCACCGATAACTGTACAGTTTAATCACATACACGCTAGGGCTTGCCTGTCGGTTATGCATGCACGGCTAAAACAATCATGCAAAACCTAGCGTGTATGGCCTCCATTATTCAAGACCAAGATCCAATTACACCTAGTATATTTAGATTAGCAGTCGTGTGTACAAGTACAGTAGCGGACTTAATGCCTATAGCGTTCTCTACTAGTCTACCCGTGAACCAAAGAGTTCGTGATATTTTTTCGAAACCACTCAGAAATCCGTTGACTTAATGGAGTTTGCTTTTACCAATTTTCGCCGTTTATAAAATGCCGACTAATTATGTAAACGGCGGATTTACACAAAATGCCTGCGACATATATACGACACCTAGTTTGAACTTTCACGGCTGCCGTCACGACCCGCCACCTTGTGATATTTCGGTATGATCTTTATCATCAAAGTTATAATATGTTATTATAAAATGAATCCGTTCTGTAATAATATCAGAATGTGACGATTATTGAGGATCTATTAATCTTTCACTAAAAATACTGTACTTTTGTATTATAATGTTTTTTTTTGTATTAAAGCTGTATTAATGTATGTATAAAATAAATGTATAATATATATCAGAAAGATACTGCATTCTGAGAGCTTTTTAAGTTCTCATTACACGCGGGCTAACAACCCGCGAACATATTCAACTATCACGTTAAACAAACCTCTTTATTTGCAATTTATACGAGAAATAAAATAGATAGGTAATAATTATGATATTATCTTGTTGGTACGCCAGTTTTTTTAACGTCTGACATTCATACATTCCGATTTTCAGCGTAAATTTCGCAATTGCTGTTTTTATACCTTGTGTTCACGTCATCGTGTTAAACAATGGAACGATTTTGTTAAGTCTGTGTTGCTTTTGTTTGAATGGAGATATAAATTAATATATATAATATTTTAAATATAAATTAATATTTTAAATCATAAAAAAATACAAAGTAATATTTACACGTGGCAAAGTTTAGCCACCTCTAACATATAGTTAGGATAAGATACTGATTCGTTTTAAATTTACGTGCTTCTTGAAAGGACGTAAAGCCGTTCTATAGTTAATCCTGGTTGTCATTCCTAAATCTTTGACAGTCGTAACGTGCAGTTAGAAGCCAGAAAGTCCGACAAACAGTCTTACCAAAGGTTATATTGTGATACCCAGTTTACGTGGATGTGGAGTTTGATAGGCAGCTTCATTTAAAACAATTGTATATTGCTGAATTTGCTGGTAAGACTGGAAGCCGTCCATAACATAAATGTAGTTGAAAAAAGGCTATGGTGATGATAATGAAGATAGACTATAAAACTGCATTGCTAGACATCTTATTGATTTTCAGCAGTTTTTAACTAGCTAAGTACATGGATTATTGCTCCATCTAGCCTGGGATACCACGTTTTAGATAATACCTATGTTCTTTGAATAGTATAATTTTATTTGTCAACTAGCTTTAGCCCGCGGCTTTCACCGCGTGGGTGTTGAACATTCATCCTTTATTTTACACCTTTAGAAGTCGAATTTCCAAAATTTCATTTTTTAGTGGTTAGCTACTTCTTACAAAGATCACACCCTCCTAGTTTCATATCTCCATGACCAGCGGCTTGGGTAGAGCCTTGATATATCAACAGTCTGTAAGTTTACCATATTATTATAACTAAACTAGCTTTTGCCCACGGCTTCGCTCTCGTTAGAAAGAGACCAAAAGTAGCCTATGTTACTCTCCATCCCTTCAACTATCTCCACTTAAAAAATCACGTCAATTCGTCGCTCGTTTTGCCGTGAAAGAAAGACAAACATACAGACAGACAGACAGACAGACACACTTTCCCATTTATTATATTAGTATGGATTACAGTAAGTTGCAAAGTAACACCATACGCTGTTTAATTAGAGTACCCGTAACGAGCTGAATGCTTATGTGGCTTATACGCATTCTAGTCTAGTTAGGCGTGCGATTTAAGCCTTGTACTAATTACACTTGTCGACAAAATATCAACTTAGTTGTGTACTAACAGTAGTTACAAAATTTGTAGTCAGTAATGCAAATAAAGAAATAAACTGTTAGCAGTGAATTGAAATCTATATTAAAGTTGTTAAAACTGAAGATTTTGTTTGTTTGAATATGATATAAAAAAAAGCCCATCGGATTCTTTTGTTTCATTTTTTGGTTAACCCATACATCGAAGAAGTCCCTAATATGGGCTTAGAGGCACAGGAGCACAGTTGTAATCAGAGAAGCGAGCAATAAAGTACTGAGTGTAATTCGTCTAAGTTAATTTTATTCGTCTAAATTACGTCTAAGTGTTTCCAAGTCGAATTTATCTACTAGTTTGTCTCTTTGATTGACAAACACCTTTCCTACTTGAATATATGTACTTATTGATCGTACGTACCTCTCTCCACCCTCGTCGCTGCACAAATAATCCAAGAATCCATACTGTCTGTCTGTCTGTCTGTCTGTCTGTCTGTATATTTGTCTTTCTTTCACGGCAAAACGGAGCGATGAATTGACTTGATTTTTTAATTGGAGATAGTTGAAGGGATGCTTATAGCTTTTAGCCGTGGCTTCGCTCGCGTTAGAAAGAGGCAATAAGTATCCTATGTCACTCTCCATCCCTTGAACTATCTCCATTTAAAAAATCACGTAAATTCGTCACTCCATTTTGTCGTGATAGACGGACAAACAGACACACACTTTTCTATTTATAATATTAGTATGGATGGATGGATGAAGTGCTAAAGTCATTACAAACTTAATAAAAAAAAGTTACGACCTTCACTTCACTTCTTCTCCTTCTGCTGTTAATATTTTTTATGTTTTTTTCTTTGCGTTGATTAGAGGTATCTGCACTCTTATACTCATCTGCTTACAGCCCATTTATCGAAGAATGATATAAACACACATCCGTGATAAAAAGGCCATAACTTCATGCTTCAACTCATAGGAAGGGAGCAGTCACCAAAGACGCTAAAAGTGATGAGTACCTTTACTCCCGGACTCGTAAATCGAGCCACCTAGCGTAATGAGTTATTATCCACAACTTAAAAAAATAAATATATGTGTGACTCACTTAGGTCAACTAGGGCATTTAATAAAAATATATTCCGTGCTTCCGTACTAATATTATAAATGCGAAAGTAACTCTGTCTATCTGTCTGTCTCTTCTTCACGCTTAAACCACTGAACCGATTTGAATGAAATTTGGTACAGACATAGTCTGGGACCCGAGAAAGGACTTAGGATAGTTTTCATCCCGGAAATCCCCCGGGAAAGGGAACTAATATTACACGCGGACGAAGTCGCGGGCAAAAGATAGTGTTTAATATGCCAGCTACAAAACTGCACTGATAATTTATAATATTTTTGAAAGCTATGGATAATTCAAACTCATTATGCTAGGTGGCTCGATTTAGGTGTCCGGAAGTGTATAATATAGGTAGCTGGTATTGTTGTGACTGGCCTGTTGCCTGTTGGTTTAGTGGTTATATAGTGACGCTGATTGCTAAGCCGGAGAACAAATCTTTGTGCGATGAGAATGATTGTTTGTTTTAGTCTGGCTGTAATTTATGTATGTGTATAAAGGGTGACTGCTAATTAGTGTACGATACTTAAACACGTGTAAAATAGGGCATGCAAGTTCGACATACAATAGTAAAGTAATAAACGCCTTTTCACATACATGCAGCAATTTTTAACTTCCAGTGACATTTGATCTTTTGAATTGAGTTTTACGCTGGATCACGTTTTCCATTTACCACTTCACGTTACTGCGCGCCTAGTAATTTTGATTGAATTAAGTAGTCAAGTACACTGGAAACCGCTCATTCATCAGAATAGGCACGGAATGCTCTAATATGTTCCAGGCTAAAAAAGGAGTGAGACAGGGTTGCATCTTGTCCCCTGCACTTTTCAACATATACGGAGAGCATATCATTCGAAAAACCATGGAAGACTGGGAGAAGGGTTTCCCTATAGGTGGGAAGAGATTATCAAATCTTCGGTACGCGGACGACACCATCTTCCTGGCAACTTCTATGGAAGATATGAATGAGCTATTTAGGAGACTTGAAACAGAAAGTGGCAAAATCGGGCTAGCAGTAAACAGAGCAAAAACTAAAGTGATGGTAGTTGATCGAGCCGGAAAGCTATCAAATGCCCTCTGCAACATTCCTGGCATTGAGAACGTCGACCACTACATATACTTAGGTTCCCAAATCAACAATGACGGCAGCTGTGTTCCAGAGATCAAAAGGAGGATCGGGATGGCAAAAGATGCTATGTCCCGGCTTAACAACATCTGGAAGAAGAGAGGAATAGGTATCAAAACCAAGACCAGATTGATACGAGCCCTGGTATTCCCTATTTTCTTGTATGGAGTAGAAACGTGGACAATTTTGGCCCGAGAGAGACAGAGGATTGATGCTTTTGAAATGTGGTATTGGAGAAGAATGCTGAGGATACCTTGGACAGTGAAACGCACCAATGCATCGATCCTGGCTCAACTCCGAATAACAACTCGGTTGTCCTCCATATGCCGTCAACGTATCTTGTCATATTTTGGCCACACAGTGCGCAGAGGGGACGAGAATTTGGAAAAATTGATTGTGGTTGGGAACACCGAAGGCAAAAGATCGCGCGGTCGTTCACCAACAAGATGGGCCGATCAATTAAAAGACTCGGCGTCAGACAAATTTTACACCGTTGCAAGAGAAGCGCTGGACAGAAACCGGTGGAGGCAGATCATCCGCTCCAGGTGCAACCCTAGTGCTGACCACGATCCTCAGACATGAGGGACCGACCCGAGAGAGAGAGAGAGAAGTAGTCAAGTATGAAAATTAAAAATTACTGTGAATTTGAAGTTTAGTTTAGTTTATGCATTAGCCGAATGTACGTTACGGGGACAACGGGAAATAAATTTAATCACGTCCCGCTGTCCCCGTGACGGGGATATGGCATACGGGGACAACGGGAATAAACCATTACAGGCACCAGCTAGTTTATAATATATTGTGTATTTTTCATTTATATAAGTATGCTATCAGTTGTCTGGTTACCATAGTACAGGTTCTGGCCAGTTTGGAATTTGAAGGCCGTGTGTGAGTTGTCCCAAGATATTTATTTACCAAAATAAGCTGACACGTCTGTAAGTGGAGACCACGTATAGGCAAACGTAGCCCGCGCGTTGGCACCTTTCTGCACGAAGGACCGACGACTATCTGAAGAAGGTTATGGGCTACAGGTAGATGGCGATGTCGACTGCCCAGCACCTGGACAACTAACCCTCTTTGGCCGACGCCTACATTCAGCAAAGGAAGGTAATTAACTGACATGATGATGATGATAATAGTTACATAAATATGCGGAACAAATTGGGCTTCTTCATACTATCTCCAGATTGCTTGTAAGCGTATGCAGATTATTATTTTATCTATATAACCTGTAATAAATTGGGTCTACACTTAGCATAGGACTTTAGACATAATAAAATATTAATGTAACTAGTGTCGACTTATTGGTTGTCATAAATAAAGATATGAATATAGTTCAATGTATAATACCTGTAAATTATGTAGTTTGTTTAATTGCTATGCTTTAACGGCTAAGCCGCTGAAAGACAAAGGTTACTTTTTATGGTTCCGTAGTCAACTAGGAACCCTTATAGTTTCGCCATGTCTGTGTGTCCGTCTGTCTGTCCATCCTCGCTTAATCTCTGTGACCGTTAGCACTAGAAAGCTGAAATTTGGTACCAATAAGTACACAATCACGCCGACAAAGTGGTGAAATAAGAAATGATTTGTTTTTTATTTCGACCCCAACGTGTGATATATTGTTGGATGTTGGATAGGTATTTAAAAATGAATAGGGGTTCACTAAAATTTTGACGTGACAACGTCTTAAATTAGGTTGCGGCTGGGAGTCACTTATGAAAAAGTGTAACGCTCGGTAACGTTACGATGAGTCACCGAACGAGAGAGAGGCCCGCCGAATGCCTTGCGTCTCTCTCCCACTCAACTATGATCGGTAAAAGACGTTGTCACGTAAAATCTTCGCCCGTAAAACCGACTTTACAGGCAACAATTTTTTGATAATGTCAATAATTTCGGAAATAATTGCTCCAAAAATAAAGAACAATGTGTCCCGTAACTTTAGAACCACAAGTTTAGAAAAAATTAAAAAAAAATTGAAAAGTAGAACTTTATAAGGACTTTCCAGAAAAAATATTTTGACCTTATTGGAAAAACAGTTTTTGTACAAAAAAGACAAAAAGGTTGTACAAAATAATTTCTGCGTACTCAGTATGTCAACGTAATAAATAGCCTTTACATACACTGGACGAACGGGAAACTACAAACCCTACACTGAGCGTGACCCGACACGCTCTTGGCCGGTTTTTTTACTATGCTATTTCTTATGCATTCTCAGTAATCGATTTTGAAGCTGACAAAGTCGACGATAAAAGCCAGAATATTTAAGAGACAGACAGTAAAGTGACCGAAGCTGCGCAGAGTTTTAAACTTTCCTATTTATAACATAATTCAAAATAATGTTGGAACAAAATTATCAAAAGCGCTGGGGGTAACATTGTGCAAAGTTCGTGTCTTATTTTAGTTTAATATACTGCGTAATTCCTTAAAATATTAGTGCCGCACAGTGGAGGCAGGAGTTTGCAAGCCACTCTGCTCTTATATACCATAGAGTGGAGTCTATTTCACTTAAATAATCCTTTACACAAACCAGTTATTTATATGAAGGGTGTTTTTTGTTTTTTTTTGGTTTTTAGGGTTCCGTAGTCAACTAGGAACCCTTATAGTTTCGCCATGTCTGTCCGTCCGTCCTCGCTTAATCTCTGTGACCGTTAGCACTAGAAAGCTAAAATTTGGTACTAATATGTATATCAATTACGTCGACAAAGTGGTAAAATAAAAATTGGAAAAAAATGATTTTTTAGGGTAGCCCCCCTACATGTAAAGAGGGAAGTGATTTTTTTTTAAATTTCAACCCTGACATGTGATATATTGTTGGATAGGTATTTAAAAATGAATAGGAGTTTACTAAAATCATTTTTTGATAAAGTCAATAATTTCGGAAATAATCGCTCCAAAAGGAAAAATCAAAGCGTCCCCCCCCCTCTAACTTTTGACCCGTAGGTTTAAAAAATATGAAAAAAATTTGGAAAGTAGAACTTTATAAGGACTTTCTAGGAAAATTGTTTTGAACTTGATAGAAAGAACAGTTTTTGTACAAAAAAGACAAAAAGGTTGTACAAAATAATTTCTTCGTACTTAGTATGCCAACGTAACAAATAGCCTTTTTTTAAACTTATAAGTGGGAACACTTATTGTGACGGACGGGAAACTACGGAATCCTACATTGAGCGTGGCCCGACACGCTCTTGGCCGGTTTTTTTTGGTGTGTGGGAAATCATCAAATTACTGCTCCCGTCCTGGGTGCGGCGGGAGGGCGTGTCAGACTTTTACTGACTAAAACCCACTCATGTTCCTTCGATTGCCCTTCACTCCGCAACCCCATGTGAAGGGTGTTACAAATGGAGTACGAAGAACTAGCAATTTTTATTAAGTTTCATGGCACACAAGCTTTGATATTTCTTTCTTGTAGGAATTGTTAATTCATGCAGTATTAGAGGCTGCGGGTTCAAATCCAGGCAAGTACCAATGTGACTTTTTCAATTCGAATGTACAATCGACAAAATGGAATCATGACCCACCATAACCTTTTTTTCCTACAAACATTCAAATACAATTAAGTCGACAATCGCGTAAACATGTATTAAAAATGTCACACGTCTAGTCTTATTATATTGACAGCCTCAAACGATTTGTCGTCGAAATGGGTCATGATTCAATTTTGTCGATAGTACTTTCTTAAGCTTATCTTGGACGTCACTGACATCTCGTGCCACGGAAAGCACGTAAAGCCGTTGGTCCCGGTTGTCATTCGTAAAACTTTGACAGTCGTTACGGGCAGCCAAAAGCCAGAAAGTCTGACCAGTCTACCAAGGGGTATCGTGTCGCCAAGTTACTGGGTTGTGAGGGTCTGACAGGCAGTCGCTTCACGCTGAATCCGGTTAGGCTGGAAGCCGACCCTAACATAGTTGGGAAAAGGCTAGGGAGATTATGATGATGATGTTAATTCATGCAGTTCAATAATTATTTATACCTACGTGTATAATTATATGTTAAGTAGAAACTCAACAAAACAATAAAAAAAAATGTAGATGATCACGAATTATTACCGCAATGCACGATGTTATTTTTTTTCTTTACCATAATAATACCAGTTTGTTGATGATGGTGCATTGATGACTACGCTTACTTAGGCAGATTGATTATTCCAGACATTCATTTTAAGTCTAGGTTTCTTCCACTTCACGATGTTTTTACTTCAGCTGTACCAGTGATGTCTAAGAATTTAGAAAATAAATATATAGTTACATTTATTTTGTATATTCGTACTCGCCCATATCATGTTTATACCTTCAATCACACGTGATTCGAAACACAATAGAAAGACAATAGCAGCGCGGCAGCCGGCTGTCGCCTCGTCGTTGAGTGGTTAATAGCCAAAGTATTATCAATAAGTTTATCATAAAAAAAAACTAAAAAAAATGCGTAAAAAAACAGTTTAACTTTATTATTCATGTTGCTTATAATTTATAATACCTGAGGTCTAACTACTAATAATATACAGTCATGGTTTCTATCCTATTAGAGTAAAGGGGTAGTCTGCTGGCAAGGCATTGATGACTTCCTTGGACAGTTCTTTATAAGCTACAGTCATTTGGTGGTGGACTTTGTTGATCAGCTCCGGCACGTCGTCCATTGTCAAACCCTTCGTTGGCACCGGCTCCAAACACTGGATGATTACGTGACCTGCGAAGTACAAAAAAGGCTTTAGATAAATTAGTAACTTTTTAAACATCAATGTGTAATGTGTTACTGTTGTATTATCCGTACTAATTAGACTAATTATATTATAAATGCGAAAGTAACTCTGTCTGTCTGTCTCTTCTTCACGCCTAAACCACCGAACCGATTTGAATGAAATTTGGTACAGATATAGTCTGGGACCTGAGAAAGGACAAAGGGTAGTTTTCATCCCGGAAATCCCCCGGGAACGGGAGCTATTATTCAACGCGGACAAAGTCGCGGGCAAAAGCTCGTCAGAAATAAATTTCCAGTCTATTGCTAAACTTGTAATTGGCGTCCTATCGACTTAGTTTTCGTTTAATTAAGATTGTAAGCGGTTAGTCTTTCATGTTTAAATAAATAAATACGAAATCAAGCAGTGTACAAATTGAATGAAACGAATTCACCGTAACATAATATGTTTGTTTAGCTAAAAAACTAGGATTACACCAATAGATAAAAGTAGTGATTTATGAGTCTAATTAGATACGTGCTAATTATAGTAGAAAATCCATAGGTTTGTAGCACCCGTGCGAAGCTGGTTCAAATATACATATACAAGGTGTACTGAATTTGGGCAACACTAATATCTATAGGTCGGGTCACTAGTATACTAGGTGTATTTTTGGTCTTGCACAACCTGATAGGAGATGAATCTACCCATGAAAACAAACAACTTTTATTATGAAACCAACTCTGAAATCGCGAAAAAAATATCAGCTGTTTCTAACAAAAGTTCAATGCCCTCCGACCAAAATGTATGAAGCAGCTGATATTATTTTCGAGATTTCAGAGTTGGTTCCATAATAAAAGTTATTTGTTTTCATGGGTAGAATCATCTCCTAGCGGGTTGAGCAGGACCAAAAATACACCTAGTATACTAGTGACCCGACCTATAGATATTAGTGTTGCCCAAATTCAGTCTTGGTCTTGCAGTCTTGGTCTTGTTCTTGCGTTTTTGCAAGACCAAGACCAAGAACAAGACCGCGTAGTTTTAGCAAGACCAAGACCAAGACTGACCGAGCAAGACTTGAGCAAGAACAAGACATAGCCTGCAAGACTCTTGCGTCTTGCAGCTAGGACTTAGCGCTATTTCACTGAGTAGTTAGGTGTAACAGTTCGGTGTATAGGTAGGTACGCTTAGCAATTCTATGAGACGCAAAAAACTGTATTAAAGAATATGAATAAAAATTTTTTTCAAAAAAATAATAAATGCCTTCAAAAACTAAAAACCCAAAAATAACTAAAATTTCGGAAGTCGGTGGCAACACAAATTGACTGGCAGAACAGAAGCCACCGACTTCCGAAATTTTAGTTATTTTTGGGTTTTTAGTTTTTGAAGGCGGTTATTATTTTTTTGAAAAAAAATTTTATTTATTACTTTTTAGTGTCGACTCCCAATGTAGATATAGAAACTTGAAGAAAAAACACACATCACATCGTCTATGAATATTTCGTCAATTTTTTTTGTTCTTGGTGAATTTTTCGAGAACCACTGAACCGATCGCCACAGATTTTATATGGGACCACCCCTGAATCATGACTTATCAAACAAAAAAAGAACCATCAAAATCCGTTTACAATTGACGGAGATATCGCGTAACAAACATACAAAAAAAAAAAAAAAAAAGAACATACAGACGAATTGAGAACCTCCTCCTTTTTTGAAGTCGGTTAAAAACTGGACCTATGCGCATTACGACTAATACCATAAACATAGCGAATAAAAAAATATCTATTAAAATCAAACTGAGTGCATGCATAGTTATGTTTTAACCATCGGCACTTTGATAATGCGGCATCAAAGGTTTTGTACTTACTTCTCAAAGAAATTTGCCGCTTTTCGGAAGTACTTACATGGTTATGATACACGCGCCGGCTTCATTTGAAATCTAAAACAATCGTTGCCGCCACGCCGAAATCATAACATTTGTGACACTATTTGATTGCCGCCATAGGGCGTAGGTATACTCATGCAAAATAATTTCGAATTTTTTTAAGAGTACCTACAGGTGTTCCAAAGAATAAATAAGTTTCAGAGTGCTTAGAATGAAAATGAATACATTATACTGATCACGCAAGTAGTATTATGATTAGGATAAAATGGTAAGGATAGGTAGTAGATGTCATATTAATTCATTCTAGTAAGTATATATTATAATATTGATAACTTATATGGTTTTAAACTAATTACTTAGGTACTATTATTGTATTAGGTACTAATATTGTTTATTAAGAAACAGTTACTTCCATGGAAAACGACATAATATATAGGTCAGTTGATTTTTCGAATTTCTTATCAAATCTTCAGTTATTTATTAATCTGCTTGATCTTTACTATGGCTATGTTAATTCAAGCTCACAATGTTCCAATTCTAATACGTTTTTCTAAGATTTAAAGTAAACTTTAATAAATAGTAATAGACTAATAGGTAATTGCAAGACTTGCAAGACTCTTGCTGCAAGACCAAGACCAAGACCAAGACTGGGAGCGCAAGACCAAGACCAAGACCAGGTGTATTGGCGCAAGACCAAGACCAAGACTGGCTAAGTCTCGTCTTGTTCTTGCATTTGGGCAACACTAATAGATATAATATAAATAAGTAGAAAACGAAACATTAATTACTAAATTCTTCATTAATAATGATTAAATAAGGGCCTTTTAATAAAACAAAAAGATCGCTTTATAATTTCATATTACTGACTCATCACTAAGAAATCTTTGTGGATGAAAACCATTGCAGTAAGAATATAATAGGCGCCAACTTAAATTTTCGCTTCTGAGCTTTTTACGCTAATTAATTGGCTAATGAGGATCACAGCAAAAAGCAGCCTTAATTTTAGTGAATATGGAGTTTTTATTATTCTTAATTCACTAAAATTAAAGATGGGAGGACAGAAAGTTTTTTGCTTGAAGAAGTAGTACACATACAAAGTTTTATTAGTAAGATTTCACATTTGTAATATTAGTAAGATAATGTTTTCAACACCCTATGTTAACAATATTAGTGTGTTGTATATTATATCATTATAAGCGAACTGTTATTTTTAAGTTTATACGAGAAATAAAGTCCCTTACACCTATAACAATAATATGTACGCTTATTAATTCATTATATACCTTTCCCCAATTATATTAAAGTCGTTTTTCAGACTAACGATGCAGACCTCTATAGCCCAGTTATTAGATAACACGATACCCCTAGGTAGCTTGATTGTTAGACGTTCGGGCTTCTGACTACCCGTAATAACTATATAAGATCTTCGAGTCACAACCGGGACCAACGGCTATACGTGCTTGCCGAGACATGCCCCTAAGTTAAAAAAACCGGCCAAGAGCGTGTCGGGCCACGCTCAATGTAGGGTTCCGTAGTTTCCCGTCCGTCACAATAAGTGTACCTACTTATAAGTTTTAAAAAAGGCTATTTGTTACGTTGACATACTAAGTACGCAAAAATTATTTTGTACAACCTTTTTGTCTTTTTTGTACAAAAACTGTTCTTTCTATCAAGTTCAAAATAATTTTCCTAGAAAGTCCTTATGAAGTTCAACTTTCCAGATTTTTTTCATATTTTTTAAACCTACGGGTCAAAAGTTAGAGGGGGGGGGGGACGCTTTGATTTTTCCTTTTGGAGCGATTATTTCCGAAATTATTGACATTATCAAAAAATGATTTTAGTAAACCCCTATTCATTTTTAAATACCTATCCAACAATATATCACACGTCAGGGTTGTAATTAAAAAAAAAACCACTTCCCTATTTACATATAGGGGGGCTACCCTAATAAAACGATTTTTTCCAATTTTTATTTTTGCACTTTGTCGGCGTGATTGATATACATATTGGTACCAAATTTCAGCTTTCTAGTGCTAACGGTTACAGAGATTAAGCGAGGACGGACGGACAGACATGGCGAAACTATAAGGGTTCCTAGTTGACTACGGAACCCTAAAAACGCAATAGGCAGGTATTACCTTGTCTAAGTACAAATGACGCTCTCCAATACAGCATTTTACGTACACAAGTAAATTTATTTTAGTGATTATAATTAATCTTTCGAACACACGTGATTTGAGACACAATAGAAAGACAATAGCAGCCCGACAGCCGGCTGTCGGTTTGTCGTCAAAAGGTTAAACCTTTTTCAAATGACGTATTACTTATATTTTAAGCTGTTTTAGTTTTAGCCCAAAACAAGTATTTCTTTTTTGTGCTGAAACTGAAAAAAAAGTAACGCCAATACAACAGTCCATTCTTAGAAAAGAAAATGTTGTTAGCTAGTTTGCTTTAAGGTTCTCTTAGCAAAAGAATACTATAAAGAAAATTCGAAAAATGTTTCCGTAAATTCGTTTCTCTGAATATTTTCAGTTATACAGGGTCAGTTTTGTGTGGATTGTGATGCAGCTTCCACTGGTAAGGAGATTAAAGTCCAAATTAGAATATAGATAGGCTACTTTTTGTCCGTAGAGGAAGGGTCACAGAAATTTAATCTTTCAGATTGAAGTTGCAATGCAAGATAGCTTGGTAAATCCTTTTTATTATTATGCCTTAGGAACGAATACGTGGACTACATTTTCAATTGAATATGTAATATAATTGACAATAATAAGGATCCTCTTAGAATTTCGAGCAATTCTACAGTGTGTTGCCACAATTACCTAAGCCAACCTAGAACAAACAAATTTTACTGTAGGTCAAATACTTAGACCTTTGTTTGATATAGCAACCTTTGATACTAATATACGAAAGTAAGTTGGTCTGTTGGTTACGCTTTCACGAGTAAACCACTGAATCGATTTCGATGAAATTTGGTAGTTGGCTTGAACCCCAAGAAAAAGCTATGTTTTATGCTGTGACTTTATCTGCATCCGAGATATCCGATAATCCTGCCAACGATGTCGGGGGCAAAGAGTTTACTCCAGTTATATAAAAGGTCAATAATCCGTACTAATATTATAAATGCGAAAGTAACTCTGTCTGACTGTCTCTTCTTCACGCCTAAACCACTAAACCGATTTGAATGAAATTTGGTACAGATATAGTCTCGGACCCGAGAAAGGACATAGAATAGTTTTCATTCCGGAGATTCCCCGGGAACGGGAACTGTTATTCCACGCGGACGAAGTTGCGGGCAAAAGCTAGTAATAAATAAACCAACGGAATGTGATATATTCATAAAATATCGATATAATTATGTGAAGTATTGATATAAATATTTCTAGATCAGACACAAATAAGTAGTTGGAGGTCGTGCTTACCTTTATTGAAAATGTATTTCTCCTTATTTATGAAATAGTAAGGCGAGAACACAACGGGGATGATGGGCACTTGGGCAGCAACCGCGATGTTGAACGCGCCCTTTTTGAAGGGCTTTAGCTTCGTATAATCTTTGTTTCTCGTTCCTTCAGGGTACAACCAAATTTTCGTCTGAAAAAATAAATAATATCGCTTTACAAACAATTTTCATAAACGCCGCTACAACTTTTTTTTACTTCCCAGAGAAATGTCTGTTTCATGTCTGTTTGAATTTTATTTTAGATATTTTTCAACAGTTGTGTGATCTTCGCGTTGTTCGTGATCAAAGCTAAACTGATAATTATTTATAATGTTTTCGGGATATTCTTTGAACGCTTCGAGACGAATTGTAAATTCTTTTATTTTCTTGATCTTGTTTTCGGAATAATGTGATTGTGGTTAGTGGTTAGTAGGTAACTATTTTTAATTTTATTCTTGCATTTTAATGAAGAGCATTGTGTTATTTTGAACCTCGTTAAAAGGTTTGTAATGATAACCTACATTCAAGTATTTTTACCTTTTATGATTTAAATATTTTTAACACCCGCCTCTCATGCAAGAGGTCGTGGGTTCGATCCGGGCAAATACCAATGTGACTTTTCAATTCATATGTACTTTCTAAAGTTTATGTTAGACATCACAGACGTCGGTGAAATAAAACATCGTGAAACCTGGACTTGTAGTTAAGAAGAGTCCGAAATCGCCAATCCACCTTGAGCAAGCGTGGTGATCAATGCTCGTGCCTTCTCTGTATGAGAAGAGGCCTTTGCCCTGCAGTGGGACAGTAATAGGCTGGTATTATTATTATTTATTTGAACACAATGGAAACAAAATACTACAATCTAGCGACAAGACTATTTAATATCTGCGTTATATCCTAGTTTGTTACAGGCACATTAAGCTGAATTTATAAGTTTAATATTATCCAAGCTTGGAGGCTTCGTATTTAATAAATGAGAGCAGTAAATGCGATGTACGAGGTTATAATGTTCACGCCACTATGCCTGGATAAAGGGAGAAAGATAATTACTATAATCCCGCCATTTTTCTGCGCGGAATTCTAAGTCAACTGCACCGTACCTCCATTTGGGCCAAATCCAGTGAAGAATATTGAATAACAAATTTATTGTCAACTTTTGCAATAGTGTATGGTAGAAAAACAGCTCCTGGTTTTACTTCTTTTAAATATTTTATTCTATTTTTATTTATTGATTTATTGTAAATATCTTTTATAGTAATCTGTTGAGGAATTGTATGATAAGATGCTAGTAATTAAATAGCCTAACAATAGTAAATTGTAGCTCTAAACATATTACTTTAGATAATGTGCAACTATTACATACCTTAAGTATATACTCAAATACTCATTGTTTGTAAGTAGTTATAAATTATTTATCAGATATGGCTGAAGTATACATTCACAGAATTTAACAGAACTTTATGAATGTTGCATTTTCTGTTTATTATATGTTTATTCATATATGTTTCTACAAAAAAAAGCTTATGGCAAATTATTTTTAATGTTGTTTAAAAACTCATACTTCTCCTGTAATCATGGCTTGAACATCAAAATGTTTAATAAGTAAATGGATAGTTTCTTTATAAGTAAATGATATTAAGGTACATACATATGAAGTGTTATTGTACAGTAATGCCACCTGTACATAAGAAGGATATAGTGTGACAAAGATAATAACCTACTGCAAATTAATGTTAATGTTATCATTTTCCTGTTACTACTAACAGGAATATGATAGAGGAAAAACATTAATTCCGCGATTTTCTTAACGCGTGTGAAACGACAGATTTTAATGGGATTTTTCACTGTTGTTTTTCTCACAAAAAGAGCTGTATATTATCGTGTTATGCTTAAGGGACCGGACGATAAATTTTATTGCTCAATCCCCGGGTCTGCGTTATCGTAGCCGCAGGGAAGTACCGAGTGTAGATAATATATTATGATACCAACCTTATTTTTTACCATGACGTCGGAGGTCAGCTGTAGTTGTTTGTAGGCTCCTTTCGCGTTACTACGGTCTATGAATACGACCCCAGCTAGATAGGCTGAAAGGCCAAATGGCCAAATGTAGAACAATTCCTTCTTGGCAATGGCTGCCAGCTTGTCAACTACCTCCCATATATTGAACATTCCTGGAAAATTCAACAATCGAGTATAAGTAAACACAGTAAATAACAGCAGATAGTATTAACATTTTAACGAGTCTGAACTCTTGATACCTAGTAGGCAACACACTCATATTTGTGCATAAATGAAATTGAATTTTAATTGCTTTTCGCAATTGGTTTGTACAGGGATTAAAAGAGAAATGAGCGTTAATTTATTCAAATAATTGTGTTCGAAAAAATAAAACGGATATCAGTATTTTTGTTTTGTTCTTATTGCACCCTTTTATACGTACGAGTATACTATTAACTTGTTTAAATCTAATTTGACATTATTATATAATTATTAATTAGGTCTTGTATTAAAGTTTACTGTTCCAATATTATTTTGATTCGTGAACGTAGTTGATATTCAAACATTACACCATTAAACTACTTTGTATAACCTGTTAAAGAAATTAAAATATATCGTCTAAACGAAACAGCATGACATGCTTTTTCATTAGCACATCATAAGAAATGAGTGAGAAAACATGATGTTTTTTACTTGACTAAAAAAGGCTTATATTTTTCGAGCGTATGTATGCGTATGTGTCATTCTATGCCACGCTCTACTACCTACATCCTAAACCGTTCAACGGATTTCGACATGCTTTTTCGGAAGTTGGTGGCAATTACATAAAAGCAGAAACACCGACTTCCAAGTTTGCAGTTGTTGTTTGTTTTTCAATGACACTGGTTATAATGGCTGCTTATAGAATCATTTGTTGTCCGACTTTCGGTCCATGCCGTTTTTCTCAAGACACGTAAAGGTATAGGTTAAAATGAATATCAAATACTCAGGTCTGCAATCCCTTACAGCTATAGAAAAAGTTCTAAGTCAACAAAATCAAAAGATACGACCGTATATTCACAAGGGAATCCAGACCTTTAGAGTGCTTTCCGTTAACCTAGAATCATAAAATTTGGCAAGAAACAATGTCTTATAGCACTTATAAAGGGTACAACCCAAAAACCGTAAAGTTCTAGTTACGTTATAAAAAATAGTTGGTACGGAACCCACGATACGCGAGTCCGATTTGCACTTTTTATTTTAATTTTAGAATACGATATAAAATATGCTTTCTATGGTTTTATCATTTTTTACATTAAAGTTTTTTAATCTTTTTCTTCTCACTTTTAAGGCCGAACCAACGAAACGAATAAACGTTACTTAGCACGTATGTACATTGCTGTTCTCCGTCTCTTTCTTATCATCGTAGTTAGACAGTTGTGTGAAGGCGACAGGGAATTTGCTTTTGCAAAGCTAAACAAAATTTACTAACCTTGGCCTGAGTGCTGATACCTAGCCCTCAGAGAAGTCCAGAAAAAGAAAAAGTAGTGTATTTATGAAGTTTGAGATATTTACTTAAGACTAACAAAGTGTAACTCTGACCAGTCTAACCAAGGGATATCGTTCCGATAGGTAGTCGCTTCACGTATCCAGCTGAATCCGGTTAGGTTGGAAGCCGACTCCATCATAATTAGGTAGAGGCTAGGGAGATGATGATGAGATATTTACCTAACACGTCGAGAGAGCTCTGATGATTCGAGATGATGACTGCCCCTCGATCCTCGGCTAAGATGTTCCCATCTCGCAGTTGCCATTCTAAGCCATATAACTTTGTGATATGCTTCAGTATCTTGACTGCTACTCTGAAACGGTGAACACCTTGGATTTATAATCGATTTTTAAACAATTCTGATTAATCTGAAACGGATACGTATGGTATTTCGGCGATAAACCATTATTAGGTCTCTGGTCTTACATGTAGTCGAAAGCTAACTATTAAAAACTGGCTGTCTCCTGCGGTTTCTCACGTTCATTTTCATAGAATCTTTTATCCTCTATTTTACCTTGTTAAGGATCAGAATTCTTAGTGAGATTCAGCGTGAAAAAAAGAAGATTATATTTGCAATATTCTTGTTTCTAGGTCCAGCAATTTCGGCTATGCGTTGATTACTAGGTACCTAAAAACCTGCCTCTTTCGTTTCAAACTTTTTGGAAATCATCGATTTAACGACGAAACTACCCCGTATGCACCCGGTTTTGATACATGGCCACAAACAGTAGCTTGTAGCCGTTCGTGCACCCATGTATTTTAATTTACTAATGGCTCCGCAGTTAAAGAGAAGATCAACAAAGTGTAACACAATGTTTTTTACCGTTTTCGTATCAAGCCATCCAATTAAGTTGCATTTTATCTTTGCCTGTACTTTCAACGTTTTGTTATTCACGTACATAATTCATTTTGTTTATTACTCTGCCCCGGAACTCGATGTTGTTTTTCTTGTGATTGTTATTAACTGGCAGGTCATCAATAATTACGTAGTTATTGATAATTGGTAGCACACTTATCCACGAGCGTGTATTTACCAATGCAATAACATTAAATTCTAATGTTTATCCCGTACTTTCTACGGCTGGCCTAAGAAATTGATTGGTTGGGACTGATGGGGGATCTCGGAACTGTCTCCGCTTTTCCTAAGTGGCTTTTACTCTAAAACTTTGGCTTCGTTTACGTGGGGACACATTTAACTTGGGTTTATTTATCGAACTAAAGTTCTTAAGAAAAGTTCATTTGTGTGTTTAAACCACCTATATTTCGTTTCCAAGCTGAATGAGGGACCTTTTTTTGGAACGTTTTTGTTAGATAGTTCCATTATGTAGTAGTAATTGCACTTTTGTCTGTGTGTTACGATTTGCTTTCGGTCCTGGAAATGTATTTTAAAAAGTTCTTTTTTTGAGGATCCTTTTACTGTTCAACTTTAATTATTGTACCTAATTAAATCAATTAAGCATTACTATTTTCTAAGGAATGTCAGTTGAAATTATACGCCATTATAATTTAGATTATTTAAATATCTTGAACTTTTTTGGAAACCTTGTTGAAAACCTCACCAAAATATAGAACCTAAGTTTTTAAAATATTTAATAATCATTTTTACTAACTAACCAACTGCCCCACGCAGTGTCACTCATATCTTTTGTTACAGTTCCGTCCTCGTAAACCGAAGCGTGATGTTAAAAAAGCCTATAGCCTTCCTCAATAAATAGGATATCCAACATTAAAATATTCATTTTTTACAGTGGTCGTTCCTAACATTAGAGGGTCCAACCAAACAAACAAACTCTTCAGCTTTATAACGTTAAGCATAGATATACTTTTTTATTTTTATTTTAAAATGTTTTTTATTTTTATATGAACATTTAAATATGTACTTAATATATAAAAATAAATAAATGGAATATACTACATAATAAAATTGGTAATAAAAAATCCCACTTATATAAAGCAAAGTGTACCCTTTTCATTACATCATAGTATCATAGTAATGTAATATTAAGTACTTATGATGCGGGCCTACTTATCTATAGATAACTGAAATGGTTTGATTAAAGTATTCGGGTAAGCTGACTCACTCACATTTGTGAAAAAAACCGTGAAGGTAATTGTTAAAAAAAGATCAAAAGAAAATCATTTTTTTTTAGGGTGCCTGTAGATCCATTGGGTATTAAAAGTTGCCCAACGAATCCTTATATAGACAATAGTTTGAATAATATATTCCTTAAAGATGTTAAGGAATATATTATTAAAACTATTGTCCCCCGCGATTTCACCCATATCCCATATAACCATACATTTTTTGACGTATAAACCTGTCATAACTTTATGCAGCGATTATTAGTAAGACGCTTATAATATTAGCAGGATTTTTGTCTCGATACCCAGAGACATGACATAATAGGCGAGACGACAAAAAAAAGTAATTAGTCCGTCAGTTAGATAATCAAAAAATTTGGGACACGTATTTTTTCTTTTTTCTCGTGAACAGAAAATGACGACAATACAGTGCGTTGAAGTTTCGTGAAACGTCACGCCTTTGTATATTTTTTACTGAGAAGTGACGTCACAAGCCCCCTCTCCAGAAATTTGATGCTCTTTATCTTTGTATTTTGTTATTAATTTGATCAAGCAAAAAATATGTGTATAGTATTTTCGGACTGTCTAACAGACGGACTAAACAGAATGTCATTCTTTTGATGTAGTCAACATCCCTATTTATCATATAGTATGCATTACCATATAGCATGCTTGCATGTATGCATGCATATATATAGTATCCATTAGTTCATTGAAATCAAAATAAACGTTGCCATTATAGAAACGTATTTTTTCTGCGATTTTTGTCTAATCTTAAGTCAATCCTCGTGTCTGAGTATGAGTGTTTAGATTTAGGAACTACATCCTCGTTAATTTTAACCATTTAGAAAAAGGTTACAAGTTATTTGATCATGAGGTTCACGATTTCGGAGACTCAATGCCAGCCAAACAACCTTGGACCTCAGCTGATACAACAATTATAATGTATGCAAAAAATATAATGTCATATGTGTCGAAATTTACCAAGGTCACAGTATTGATAGTTTAAATTATTATCGTTAGAGGACGAATTGGCCAACGCTTTGAAAAATTGCAATTATATCTACCTAGGTATAATTGTAATAATATTGTAAAGTGGTTGATAATTTTTATTAAAGTACGTTTTTTATTTATATTTACATATACTTATATGATTTTTTAACTTAAACTTAGGTAACTACTAAATGTGTGGCAATCGCACTTTACAATCATATTGTTTTAATATCGTTTCGTTCTCTTTGAGTTCTGCTGAACTCAGCTAGGTTAAGTTCTATTTCGTTCAGAATTCAAAATTTTTGAAGGTCAAGAGAATTAAGAAAACGACGAATCAAGGAAACGTAAATTACGAAGTAACTATTTAGTAATCTGTGACGTAAATAGGATTTGCCCTGAATTGGTCACAATTTCACAAACTAGTTTTTAATGTGTGACAAACTGAGGAAAACTCATTTACTTTATCTATACTATACTATACTATACTATACTATACTATACTATACTATACTATACTATACTATACTATACTATACTATACTATACTATACTATACTATACTATACTATACTATACTATACTATACTATACTATACTATACTATACTATACTATACTATACTAATATTATAAAGCGGAAGAGTTTGTTTGTTTGTTTGTTTGTTTAAACGCGCTAATCTCAGGAACCGATTTGAAAAATTCTTTTTTTGTTAGTTAGTCCATTTATAGAGGAAGGCTTTAGGCTTTATAACATAACGCTAAGACACATAGGAGCCGAGCAGTAATGAAAAGTGTGACAAAAACGGGAAAAAATATTTTTTTTGAGAGATTTCATTGCGTGCGCTGCGACTCTTTGTTCGAAAGATACCGCGGCCCCTGACACAAAGGGCTAAGAAGGAACATGGGTGATGGGTTTTAGTCAGCAGAAGTCTGACACTTTCTTCCGCTCCGCCCAGAGTGGGAGGAGTTTCCATCCCAAAAAAAGGCTGGATGACTCTTCTCAGGACCTAAGAGCTTAGACCTTAGCCCCAGACCTTAGACCCGGGATCTTAGACCCAGGACCTTTGATCCTTAGGACCTTAAACCTTAGCCAGAGACTAAGCATTGCCGCCAGCCTTTGGACACTTTACTGTTGACGGCTAGGAGGAGTATTTTGAGGCATTTTTTTAGTTCTTTTAGTGATTTAGGTTATAAATAAATGTTGTATGGATAAAGTTAATTTAATGAAAGTCAAATTTAAAATGAAAAAAAAAAATCACTTAAATACAATTTATAATAATTGCACTTACTTGGCATTTCGCACATTTTTGGGCCTCAAGAGAAAATAAGGCCAAATCACTGCCGCTACCACGGACGTAGCAAAAACCAATATACAAAAATTAAAATAATATTTTACTTTATTTGGTCCCGTATCGTGTAACTTCTTAAGAATATACGTCATCACACATACTACAGTGAATATGATTATTTTGTACCACATTGTGATCGTCTGTGTCTGCACCAAACACACATTCGTTCCGCGATGTATTTGTACGCATACTGAATTAATTACTTTATCTTGCTATTTATGTTTTATATCTCTAGGATTCTGTCGAAGCACAAAAAACCTTCATAGATTTTATGAATGGGGAGAATACTATAACTAATGCTGTGCAGAGATCAAGTTTCAAATTAAGTTTTTGCTCGACTACGGTGAAAAAATAGGCGGGTTACGATTTTGACCAGTATGTACTTATGTGTCTGTCTGTATATTTGTGGGGACAGATACTGATACTGATCAATATTACATATGTTCGTCGGTTCTCTCATAACTTCTAAATCCCTTTCACAATTTGGCAAGGAAGGTAAAGTTGGAAGCGCCTTAAAAATGTTACTGGATAAAAACAAGACGTCACAAAAAAATTAAGATGGCGACTGTCACACGTAAAAATTTTGTTTGTTATTTTTTACTCACAATATCGACTAGCATGTACTTATAAGTGTCATGGACCTTATCAAAGGACCACCTAAATAAAGGTCAAAGGGTCTTTATATCAAAACATGATTAATTTGACATTTCGATGTTATTATGTTACCATGTTTTCTAACGTCAAATATTATCGTAAAAAACGCTTCTTGGATCTAAAAAAATATAATTTTGTACGAATCAAGAAAGATAGGCCTTTATCTGTTAAGCCCTTGATCCTTATTTATGAGTAAAGTTATTATTTAAATATAGAGCATAGCTGATATAGTTTTTCGCCTACACGCATTTCAAGGACAGAGTCAAGGGCCATTTAGATGGAGAGAGTTTCTCAACGAAAGTACGATCATCGAAAGAACATAGTATTTTTTTTAAAGCAAAATGCTTAGTTTAATGCACACGTGATGTTATGTGGGTACCGCTGTCTATAGGTAGGTATTTTCAATGCCGACGGCCTCGTAAATGATTTGCCATCCCAGAGACATAGTCGAAAAGGGAATGTAAATACAACAGCACTTATGAACCTTCAAATCGAAAACAGCAACGCTCTTTGCGGCAGAAATAGGTATGAAGGTTCATTATGGTGTAGATGGAATTCTCTGCCGGCGTCTGTGTTTCCAAAAGCATATAACCCGGATGTATTCAAGAGAAGAGTGCATAGGCATCTTTTGGGTGAGCTCGCTCCATCGTAGGCCCCGTCTATGCCCTCGGACTAGTCTGGGACCAAGAGCAAGACCATTAGTTATAAAATAAAAAAAAAGTTGCCTTCGTTCCAGGATGGCTTATCGAGTGAATGGAGTTCTGAAGATCTGCCAACACAGCTTCTTCGTGACGAAAGGACGGGCCTCGACCTGTAACCTGAGTTCTGGTAAGGTATTGGTTCCAGCTTCAATGAGGTTGGCGATTGGAAAAAAGAGTATATAGCTTAGTATATTCTCATGTTCCTGAGAACAAGCCAGCTGTTCTAAGATCGATGTCTCGTCGGTGACACCATGGTTTTAATGCAAGTCAGTGTATCTGATGTTAAGAGGCCACAATCATCTGATGTCTGACCCATACAGTAAAGTTGCTTCTAGCGTGGTTTAGGTAAGAGGGGCAACATCTGTATACCTACTACTTTGTACTACTCCTAGAAAGTGGGAAAGTTTGTACACATAGAGTTTATAGTCAAGTATGTAGTTAATCTAATTTTTCTCTCAATTTTTTCAATGGTCTCTTCATGAAGAGAGCATTGTTCTTCTTAAGCTATATAAAGATAGTTACGTAAATATAAATTTGTTGAAAGTGGATTTTAAAAAGGTCAAAGTTAGGAAATAATATAATACAATATCCATACATAATTGAATTGTCCAAATGTAAACATAATATTTTTAAATAGGCATAGAAACATTATTTTTAATTGGACTGTCACTTCAACATTTCCTCTTTAGAAAAAATGGCGAAAATGCTTGTTACAGAAATGTACGGAACTGTTTGAAAGATTGATGCGAATCGCGCCCCTTACCCAAAGTCTACGCACCCTGACGTCACGTTAGGGCTGTAACACACTCCACCGATGTTTTACTACAGATGCTTTGCAGTAGGAAATCTAGTAAGAACTTCTGACATAATTCGAATGCCATATTTTTTGCTTTCCATTCTTCTTTTTTGAATGTAAAATTTCGTCATAGCAGTACGTATGAAATATTGCAAGCAATTTTACTGTTTTCATCCAATTATCGAAATACGAAAACCACGATTGTCTTCAAAGGCAAAAACCAAATACAATAATTAAGGTAAAATTTTTGTATTCTTTATGTATACGAATATCAGATTATAAAAAGTCATACAAAGATTTGCCTCGTGTGGTAATCGATACCGCGATTTGCAGCGCAGCAGCCATACGCTTAGGCACTTTAACTAAAGTAAAGTTAAGTGCATCTTTCTCTTTCTCTTTCCATTTGATTAAGAAAAGGACAGAAGATACACTTTGGTTTAGTCAAATCAGTCGGCGCCTTAAGCAAATAGTGGCCATGTTTTTGCGTCCAAATTATCTATACTTAAAATTAGTTTAGTTTTTGATCAAGGGAATCGGCACCTTAATCTCATGTTAGCGACATTAAAAAAAAGCAAACAATAATTAGGAAATAAAGGTTATCGCGGTATGTAATCGCCCTAATGCCAAATCAAGTTTACAATGTTATATCCTCATCGCTAGATTAGAGCGTTATCAACGTTATCAGGTCGCTCACCTACGCGGCTATGCAATGCTGATTAAAGATAGCGACCACCTTTACTCGCATTTAATTATCTGTTTTTTTTTTATTTCTGCCTAATGTACGTTTGACGTAGTGGCAGAGGAAGTAGCTAACTGCGCGTCAGTTTTATGAAATTTATGACAATAAATTATTTAGTTACAAAAAACAATAACTGTTGTTATGGCCTTGGGGTTACCTCGCGCATAAAATTGTGGATATGACTTTTTCAATTCATATGTAGTACGTGAATTTCCGTGCCTGGGGTGATCATACGTAGAACTTTGACATTCATTGCAAGTAGTCAGAAGCCTAAAAGTCTGACTAGTCTATCCAAGAGGTATCGTGTCGCTCAGAAAATAGGTTGTGGAGGTCTGATATGCAGTTGCTTCATGGAGATGATGATGTACTTTCTGTAGGTATGAGAAGATGTCGTCCCTACAATTACAGGCTGATATTATTTATTATTCTGATACAAATAAGGTAAGTATGTCATTACGGTCGAAGGTAAATTGCAGACATAGCCCAGACAAAGAGGATATAAGGGCAAAATGATAAAAAGCTCACAAGTCTCATACAAAGATTTTTATAGATATTTTCCTTCCACGTTGTAATTTCTTAATTTAAGATTTCTGCACAATTACGTCATCAGCCGTGTTGAGTGGAGTATCTTCTTATGTTGGTGGTTAAGTCAGAGAAGAAGGTCTTCGCATAGATTTTAAGTCCTGTGTAGGCATCGACCTAAAAATATAAGGCAAATGATAAAAAACAAACAATAAGTACTTCCAGCTTTTGTTTTTTCTGTTTTATTTTCGTGATAGGTAATTTTTCTTTGGTAAAAAATAATCAGATAGTAGTGTTTCCTCGTCGGAAATAAATTTGTTAATGAATTCCGCCACGATTGTAAAATTGATTTTATGATTCTACTAGCTTTTGCCCGCGACTTCGCCCGCGTGGAGTAATAATTCCCGTTCCCGAGAGATTTCCGGGATGAAAACTATCCTATGTCCTTTCTCGGGTCCCAGACTATATCTGTACTAAATTTCATTCAAATCGGTTCAATGATTTGGCTCAATTCACACGTACCACAACCACACCACAGCGACAACCACACCACAACGCCGCGATGTGGTCGGGCGTAAATTTTGTATTGAAAATGAATATTACAATTCACACGCACCACATTTTGTGGTTGTTATCGACCACCTGTGTAATACGACTACATCGCGACGGCAACGCGGCGGCAGCGCGGCCACATCGCCACGACATGACGTCCACGCGCGCCTAGCTGGCGCCTGCGCTAACCACATCGACATTTTGTGGCTACCACAACGCAGCTGCAAAAAGCCGCTGCGACACTATTCACACGTAACCACATCTTGACCACATTTTGTCGCTGCGACGTGGTGTGGTTGTGGTACGTGTGAATTGACGCTTAGGCGTGAAGAAGAGACAGACAGATGAGTTACTTTCGCATTTATAATATTAAGTACGGATTTAGCTTTAGCAATTTCAGCTTCCACCGGGGCGGCTTCGCCTGCGTGGATCGAACTTTCATCCTATATTCTTTCTTCTTTCTACTCCCTTTGGGGTTGGAATTTTCAAAAATCCTTTCTTAATGGACAATGACTCTTGAGAAAGAACAAACATACCCTTTAAGCAGGCGTCCGTCACTCGCTCAAGGCCACGCGTTTTATGCCTACCGCTTCGCGTATCGTCGACGATACAACGAACACCGGGCTGTCGCGCGCCCGGCTGAGTGCTCGCGCGTCACGGGTACAGCGCTGACTATCAAAATGCCGAAACCGCGTAATTATTGCGTGATTATTGTGCAATTCCCCTGTTTCCCAATTCTCCTGTTTCCCTTTTGATTATTTATTAAAATTTATCACGCGGTTTTGGATATTTTCGACACTAAAATATAATAATCGGGAATTCAAGGAACGAAAAATATGCATCAGTCATTTGCTTAAAAGAAAAAATATTTGATCAACAAATAAAAAAAATATTGTTTTTCTAAATCATTCTTTTTATTACCATTATCATCATACGTATAACCCTAGCAGATTTGCTGGACGACACGCACACACGTTAGTCGCGCGGCGGGCAAAAGAATCTCAACTCTCTTTGTGCGTACTATGGTACATTTCTCCTCGCTGCAAACAGCTGGTATTATTATTATGATTTTGTAGGCTATTATAGCGTAGGTTTTTTCGTTTTTGTATTGGAGTGAAGTATCTGTTACGTAGTAACTATTTATTAATCTGTGCTTTAAGTTTAATTTCTATTGGACCGGTTTTGGCTGTGCGTTGATATATCAACTTTAACAGTCATCATCAGTCAGTTTGTCATTTTACATTTTATGTGATGTCGTATTATACAGTCGGTAGTATCTCAAGCTACTACAATCTGTCATATATCTTTAACAGTTTTTCAACTTTATAGCTGAGGTTTTAGGTTCAAGGTTGATTGAAAATACTTGACAGATTCGGATAGCTTGATTTCGTAAGTACTCGTACTTATGAGCAGCTTCAATGCAGAAGAAAAGAAGAAGGGAATTTGGAAAAGGGTTATGTAAGTCAAGGAACGAATAGTTAAATTAGGTTATCTTTTTTTTATACAACACCAAGTGGAGTATTCGGAGCTTTTATTTAACAATAGTTTTGTTATTCGGAAGTTAGGAAGTATTTATCATTAATAACATTTAAAACATGCATAAAATTTACATATGAACCTGTTTAATTGAATAGTTCTTAGTAATAAATCATAAAATATTCGCGTTTATAGCTTCCATATTAAAATTTGCAAATTCTAGAAAAATATTTCCATAAATTTATTACATAATTGATGTTATGTTTAAAAGCGAAGGTTGGCGTGACCTACAATTTTTTAAAACGCAGGTTGGCTGGTTGGTGACCTACAACTTGATAGTAAATAACACAAAGTTTAGTTCTAAGCGTAGCTAATGTCACAAAGTGTGGGCATAAAAGTTTTATGTATCGCGTCTCCTAGTCGTAAACCAGACGTTACGGTAGAGTAACCTACTTTCGAGGCGCGAAAAGGAACACATTTCGAGGTTCACAATAACTACCTATTTCGCTATTTTTATGATCGTCAGTATATTTCTGACGAATACCAATCGCACAATAAATAACAGAAATATTAACTAATACGATTAATTAAGGAATTCTTGGATTAGAAGCGAATTAATTGGCTAATTAGACGTTGTATGAGAAACATGTAGTGCTGATATTCCAATTAGGCTAATACTAAAATTAACATTAGGTATAGTTATTTGTTTCTATGACGTTCGTAATGAAATGGTCGTGATACAAAATAATAAATAATAATGCTGACATCTTTTTTGTCTTTGTTACCCGACCTCAATAAGATTAAGGATCCTGCATGATAACCTACATCCTAAATAGTACAAATGTTGTAACTTGTGAATATCTTGTGGTAGGACAGAGTAATAAAATTAATAAAATATATTATGTTGTCACTTTGTTTATTTTACAAAAGAGAAAAGCTCCATGGATATTAGCATTTAAATTAAAGAACTTACCTATATAAATAAAGTTTTGAAGCAGTTCAATATGGAGAATTGTAAGGGTGTGCAATCACTACTTCAGAAGCTGAAGGATAAAGGTTCTGAGAATGTTGATAAGAATATTCCTTATCAGCAATTGGTAGGCTGTCTTATGTTTTTAGCTGTTAACACACGGCCTGATATAGCATAGGTACACGGTGAGTTTTCTTAGTCAATTCTTAATGATTTAAAGCATTGGAACGCTGCAAAGAGCGTGCTAAATTATTTAAAAGGCACTGTTGATTACAATATTATTTTGTCCAACCACGAGCTACTCACAAGTAACAACAATAATTGATCTCCCCAGCCTTTTCCTAAAACTTTATCACCTGAATACCAGTAACTAACATGAAGCGACTGTATCAGATTTTCACATTCCAGTTACTGGCTAACGCGATATATCTTGGTAATACAGACATAATATGTTGAACCGGATGTCTTTTGATTGATAGAAAGATCTAGAGAAATTGCAAATTCCTCCAAGACCAAGAGTTAGTTAACAATAGTTATTTGATATATTTTAAATGAAAGTTATTTAAAAAAGAAGCACGCCAGCAGACCTGCGAAACATTCACAACCGGTGTAAACAACAACCAATGGACGATATTTATGGTATTGTTGTGATAGCACGACGCGACGACGCTGAGATAATATTTTTCCCTCTCACCTAAATTTTGGTCACGCGCGGACCCTCACTCGAACCCTAACAAATGCTGTAATAGGAAACTGTTATCCAACAAAAGGCCAAGTGAAATTAAGTTATCAGCGCAAATTACGTTTAGAAGAAGATAAATAGACGACATTTTATTGGACCACTTCTACCTATCCATTAGAACGACCCTACAACATTTTCCAGCCGACGTGGGACAGTACTAGACAAGAATTACTAATGTTTAAACTTTTGGAATGTAAAGAGACTGTAATTAATGTTGACAGCCCCGTAGCTGGGCATTTGTCTAGACATCACAGAACTTTATAGGTACGAGAACTGGTCCACCCCAAACAAATGCTAATTTCACGCTTTGAGGGCAACGCGCGGCCGCCGAACTTATGAAATATGGTATACGAAGTGTGTGTGTATGATAAGACACATATTTCATGGAGAATATTTTTGTGGAGATGAATTACTCGAGCGCGAATTAATGAGAGTGCTGGCTTGCGGTCTGGGCTATCTACATATGTCTATCTACATAATGGTTTGGGGCGGACTAATAATAAGGTCAGTATTAAATACGAACTAATAATATATCTCCTTTGTTTCGACGTCCATACTTATCATGACCCGATGTTATTAACGTGACGTGTGCGATAGGCGAGGGCGTGGTACATTCGTATATATGTGTGTGTAAATACATAATAAATTATAGCAGTGGTGTAGTAAGTATCAAGCCACGGGATATTGATTCTAATTAACACTGATAATATTGACATCTATGTTGAAAACACTTCGACGAAAGCAATTTATGCGTTCATTTTACAAGGAACAAAAAAATTGCAATTACAAAACGGATTTGTCATAAGACAGTGTTTCAAAAGGTTGTTGTTTTTTTGCCAGAATTTCAAGAGATTTAGCTTTCTGAATGCTCCATAGTTCTATATTACTTAGTTTCAATTTGATACTTTTACGTGTTCCTGTAAATAAGGGTCTTGACAGACTGACATCCTTCCAGAACGTCAGATGATCCTCTTTTCCTTTTGAATACTAAAAACAAAATAATAAATAAATGCTACCTCTTCGTAATATTGATAAAGTCACACAATAGTTGTTACCGTTTCTGCTTACCATTAAATAAAACTAGAATAGACAATAGGTATAAAGGATGACAAAAATACACGGTGACTAGACGAGGGACACATTGATTCAGTATCCAATTCTTATTTCAAATATTAAAAAAAAACAAAACCTTATTTTTATTTATTAATTGCGTCATATTATTATAACTTGTTGAAAAGCGCGCTAGATACCCATTGAAAGGTTGCGGAATAGTTGTGATAGTTACCGTGACCCCGGAACAGGGCAACCGAAGGAACATGAGTGGGTTTTAGTCACTAAAAGTCTGACACGCCCTCCCGCCCCGACCAGGATGGGAGAAGTCATTAGATGATTTTCGACTCTCAAAAAAATACCTATTGAAAGAAGAATGAATCGTACCTACTCCACTCTCTTATTATGTGACCCGATCAACCATTGGTGTCATTTTTTAGACTTTTTACTATTATTATTTTTTCAAAATTGTTTGTATCTTAGTTATAAGTGCGAATACCTATATCACCGCGTTTTTAATATGTCCATCGTATCATATATAAGTCACGGTGTATAAAAAGCTTCTCATAGCATTCAGGAGCGACACTCGGCCTCAAAGTATTAGCATACAAGAGGCGATGTTTATTTTTGTTGTTCCCCAGTAACGCCTTCGCACAGCCTATTGTTTTAAACAACATGTGCACTTTTCCAATTTATTACAGGATCGGGAACGGGCGGAACAGGGGACCTATCCTTGTTTAATATCGTCTGTGTCGTTTTAAAAAGTTTTTTTAAACGACTTCAATTTACGCAGTTGGAGAATTCAAAAAGAAATAGACAGTGCTAAACTTTTAAATATCGATAAAATAAAATAATTGTCCCCTAATGACAAAAAATACGTGTATTTTTTTCTAATAGTTACTTATTTCGTTTTTTAATGTTGTACACATGGAATTTATCTTGTACCGTGGGAGAGTTTACATAAAATCTTTATTCAACCCTTTTGTCATTTAACTTTACTTTTGTCATCATAATTTGACCTTAATTATTTTTGTTTTAGTCTTACGATTTTAGTTTAGTTTACTTTTACTTTTTATTTTTTAACTTTGTTCTTTGCTTGCGACGAAATTATGTATACCTATGACTCTAGCGTAATCTTTTGCGAACTATATTATGGCAATGATTAGAGTATTTATGTTGTTACTATATCAAATAAATAAATTCACAACCATCTACAACAAACAATACCAATCATACAAACATTTGGTCGTGCAGTAATCGAACCCACACCACACGACGCAGCATACAAGCTCGTAACTATTGCGCTAGCCGTGCCGCCTAGTTGTAATAGAGCTAGCCTTGTTTCTCGGCTTGTATTAAGGGCACGCTACTGGGGGTTACTCGCACTTCGTCCCATTCGCACTTCGTACCGCGTTCGCAGTTGGTCCCATTCGCAGTTGGTCCCATTCGCAGTTGGTCCTATTCGCACTAGGTCCCATTCGCACTTGGTCCCGTTCGCATTTGGTCCCATTAGCACTTGGTCCCATTCGCACTTGGTCCCATTCGCACTTAGTCTCATGCAAGTAGTTTGTAAGGGAAGAGGTAAGTTTGTGGACCAAAGCTTTACATAACATTACTCTACGACAAGTAGGAGCGGAGGATCAATAAAAAATAACACTGATATACAAAATAGACCATAAAAAAAGTTACATGGAACAATAGGTTAGGTTATAATAACTTCCTTTAAACTAATGGTGTCAAACTCCGGCGTTGCCGTTTAACAGTAAGTTAGCCGCAAATATAACAAAAGTTATCAGGATGATTTACACGCACTCTAGGCAATTTGATGTTCATGTACCGAAAACATACATTAGTAAGAGAAATTCGCGTGAACAATGTGGTCGAGATTTAACAAAAACTGAGGGTGATTGAACAAAACTAAATATGAGGCCTTTATGAGGGTAGGTAGTAGATTATATTTAACAAAATCACTGCCTACCAGTGTAATGTTAGCAAAAAGTTAGCACACTTCGTTGAAGATTAATATTTATATAATACTTACTAGCTTTTGCCCGCGGCATCGCCCGCGTGGATGTGGGTTATATCGCGTTTTCACGAGAACTCTTCAAAAGTTTGGGATAAAAACTATCCTATGTTCTTTTTCAAGGTCAACTCTATCTCTGTACCAAATTTCATTAAAATCAGTTCAGTGGCTTAGACGTGAAAGCGTAACAGACAAACAGCAAGAGTTACTTTCGCATTTATGATATTAGAAGGGATAGGGATTTGTGTGTCCTCTCACTGATTCACTTATTTCTATTACTTAAATACTTTTTATTATTTTGAAAAGATTTTGAGAGAAAAGTAACATACATGTGAGGCAAGTGACAAAAATATAATAGGTATTCATATTATATATTTTAAGCTGAGAGATCTACTGCTATCTATTGTTAAAAAGTATATGTATGTATTGAGAAAATCACATAGGTACGTGCCGGCTAGCTCAATTAAAAATATACTTATAAAGTCGAATTAAGAACCTCCCCTTTTTCAAAGTCGGTTAAAAATACGTACTTAGTTGAGACCTTCGAAGTGTAAGAGTCTTACCACAGGATGTTTAGTGATGATGCTCTTTTTGTTTCTAGCTAAAGTGGGGAAGACGCTAGAGCTAGTACCTAGAAAACATACACATAACGGAATAACTCCTTCAAAGATAATAGAGTCATCGCAAAACCACAAAATAATGGCAAATGATGATAATAAAAAAAGGCAAACAAACTTTGGTAAATAGGGACATTAAAAAATAAACAAATTGAAAAATTAAATACCTACTAATCAAATATGAACCGCATAAGCTATTAGTTTGGTAATATTTCTATGTTTTGCGCTACCAGTTATTTTCTTGTTTTGACGTAAGGAGTGTTCTACGACCAAGAGAAGCCTTCAATTCTTCAATACCATCTATCTTTTTATGGTTTCTTTGGCACTTTGAATTCCTTGGCGGCGTACTTTATCTTCTTGTCATTTGCAGCTGCATGTGCAACTAAACTATAACTGCATGTATAGCTGATTGTAGATTCTCCTCTCGCCAGTTCCTTCTTATTCCTATCCACTCTGAGATAGACATTCAATACATCTGCTAGAAGTGCATACACTGATTGCAGATTAAACGAAGATTTAAAAATGATGTTCTGGCTATCCCTCAGTGGGTTAGGGGTCGTTCGGCCCACTATGGAACTGGGACCGGAGACCAGTTACCCCTTTTAAAAATTGATAATGGTTAACTGGGCCCACATATGTTTTGCTTTCAGTTAACCATTATCAATTTTTAAAAGGGCTAACTGGTCCCCGGTCGCGTATTGCCAAACTGTATGCTGACCCAGACCGGGGTTGCTCTGAGATCGATCGCAGTTTGCCTTTTTAGTTGAAGAGCAAACTGTATACCTATTCAGAGAGTGTCTGAATCAAATTACATTTTGCTTTAAAATATTATACCCCCCATACCACTCCTAACCTTAGGAGCCCCATGGTTACGGAGATATCGAAAGTTTGAGGTTATGTTACGTCAATTTTGAGTTTATGTTAGGATTTTTTCGTGTAAAATTAATTATTTTTCACTCTAATGTCTAAAAAAGATAACTCGATATAGAACAGAAAATTATTGTAAGTCTCAAGAAACCAGTTTGCAGTGATTTTTGTTCAATAACGTTAGTCTATCAAGAAAATAGTAAAAAGCTTCAGCGAAAATTTTATGAACATGATATGCCTTCTTTCAGTTCTATTAAAGATACGTTATACAGAACACGTAAGCAATTTTTAAACACTAGTAAATTGAACTTTAATAGTCCAGAAACAGTGAAAATACCAGTGAGACTTAGAAAGAATTTTATTGTTTGTTGATTGTTAGGGTTCCGGACCCCAAAAGAAAAAAATAGAACCCTTATAAGGTCACTTCATTGTCCGTCTGTCAATTTTTTTTTCTCAGGAACGTTATAGTTATCAAGTAGAAATTACTACTACCTCCCCTGATAAAGGCTTCGTACTTAGTTTAGTTCAATCACCCTCAGTTTTTGTTAAATATCGACCACATTGTTCACGCGAATTTCTCTTACTAATGTATGTTTTCGGTACATGAACATCAAATTGCCTAGAGTGCGTGTAAATCATCCTGATAACTTTTGTTATTTGCGGCTAACTTACTGTTAAACGGCAACGCCGGAGTTTGACACCATTAGTTTAAAGGAACTTATTATAACCTAACCTATTGTTCCATGTAACTTTTTTTATGGTCTTTTTTGTATATCAGTGTTATTTTTTATTGATCCTCTGCTCCTACTTGTCGTAGCGTAATGTTATGTAACACTTTGGTCCACAAACTTACCTCTTCCCTTACAAACTACGTACATGGGACTAAGTGCGAATGGGACCAAGTGCTAATGGGACCAAGTGCGAACGGGACCAAGTGCGAACGGGACCAAGTGCGAACGGGACCAAGTGCGAATGGGACCCAGTGCGAATGGGACCAACTGCGAATGGGACCAACTGCGAACGCGGGACGAAGTGCGAATGGGACGAAGTGCGAGTAACCCGCTACTGGCAGCAGACTCTCTAACGTCATAACGTCAGGACTCGATAGTGCCAAATGTGCGAACATAACATGAAAACCTAGTTCAACATATACATAAATTATCCAACGTTTGACAACCTCAACATTTCTTTCTATATCGTTGGAGAGCAAAGAAACTCTCGTACACTCGTCCATTTAAACTTAAAATAAAGCGGGCGCTTTTTTTTAAGTTTAAATCCTGGTTTTACATCGATAAAAACTATAAAAAACGACTTTTATTTTATAAATAGGTTAAAAATACACTGTTACACATTTTTTTTTTATTTTAAACGAACGACGGGGCCGGTGTTGCCCAGCTGGACTACTCTGAGAAGAAACATCCGACACAAACTCAGAGGTCAAAGTCTCTTTTAAAGTCCACATAATATTGTATTGGTTAAATTATGCGAGGACCATGAAAGTTATTAGCTGAAGTGACCACTTCTCGTCATAGGTCTCCAAAGGCGACACTTAAAACCCAATCCTCGGCTTCATGCATGTAGTTGCTGCCGTCTGCCTTTCGCATAAAGTCGCTTCGTTCCACATTACGACTGTTTTTTTTATATGGCATCTCGCAGTTCAGCTCGCTAAGGCTGTTTACTGCTTAACCAGACTATCCTGTGGGTGCCAAGAGTGACTCTAGGCCTCCAGTCAGGGCTCTACGCCTGCTTAATTTCTTTTAGATTTCTATAATTTTAGTCTCTTCGCATAGGCAACAAGAACAATAGAAAACAAAGATTTTGTACGAAGAGGCGTTCGCGTCCATTCGACATTCCACTTCTGTTCTTCTTCTTCTGTTGTTTTCGATTTGCATAAGCTGCATAGATAGAGCTGAATAATTGTGCGTAGACCCTTAAGCTTGCGGGTTTTTCTCGCCATCGTGACTGATAGAAGTAAAACTGTATAAGTGTGATAAAAATCATTCATCGAAATGCGTATGGAGTTGATTAAGTATGCGTAGTCCCATACCATGTAAACCGGTACACCACCTACGCTGTTTAAGCTAGAAATAGGTAAGTATGCTTTGGCATTTTCTGACGAACCCCCTTATAAAAAGCCTACTACATTTTTTTTTACCTGGGACGACGTTTGCGTGTAATGTTATAGTCCATATTAGCTTTCCTGTAATGATTACCCCTTACAAACAAAATTACAAAAATAACCGAAGACCCATTATTAGTGCAGATTTATTCAGATCTAACAACAAGCTATAAAGCGTACCTGCGGAGCCGTTTGATTCTGACAACAATATTGTAACATACGCACTTGTAACCCCCTAAGTATTACTAAGTCGGCTCCGACATTATTCAAGTAAATGCCCTCGAATCATTGAGCGCAGATGGCATACAGGTGTAATCTCTATTTAATGGTACGTACAAGGAACTTGTTATAGCTATACTAACAGATTGTAAGCGTAACGACTAATGCCCTTACTAATAATCACTGTGTAAAGTTATGCAATGAATAAAGCCTGTGTAACCATACATTTTTTTACGTATAAACCTGTCATAACTTTATGCTGCGTTTATTAGTAAGGCGCTAAGTATTTATGTTACCAAGAAGTTGTGTTGCCCAGTGTTAAAATGGCCACCTTCCATGGAAGACTTTGCATGTTAAAAACCGAAGAAATACCGGAGCAGGACGCACATCGGGCATTTGTATCTCGATACATGTGGCGCCACAATTGTTACGCGCCACTTTTGTCGCCCCCGTATGTATCTGATCGCGGGCACACTCACCAAGGACACATTTGTTGGGCGTATACGAGTACAATACATTTGTAGCAAACAATTGCGGCGCAACAATTGTGGCAGGTAAATGATCGATGCGTATTGCATGTTACGCCGATTACACACGACATTATCATCCCTGTTATAAGTCGTAGATCTTTGACAGTTATTACAGTCAGTCAGTAGCCAGATAGTTACACAGTTTTCGAAAAAATACAAATTACATAAAATCAAATGTCTGTATATTTCAGACATTTGATACGATTTAAGTGCAGTACAGACGTATTATCAGTTAGCAATGTTTCTTAATAAATTAGTATTATGGCTTCGCTAACTAAGACATTTAAAGTATTGCATAAATCCTTCACGTCTGTACTGCACTTAAAACGTTATTATTGTGAAATAAAGCTTTTAGCGTAACAGGATGCGACCGACCCTTGAGGTTACTTTTTATTCAGATATTTATGAGTGAGCTAATTAAGCTTTCATTAATTAGTTTTTATGTAAAAAGCCTGAGTTCACTGTGAAAGAAAAACCTTCTTAATCGATGGTTTAGAACGAGACAAATATTTGTTACCTACTAGCTTTTGCCCGCGACTTTGTCCGCGTGGATTGATAGCTCGGGGAATTGCTGCTATGATAACTATCCTATGTCCTTTCTCGGGTCCTAGACTATATCTGTACCAAATTTCATTCAAATCAGTTCAGTGGTTTAGGCGTGAAGAAGAGACAGACAGACAGACAGACAGAGTTACTTTCGCATTTATTATATTAAAGTACGGTTTTAGCACCTAAGTATTTCGGCTTATAGCGGAATTTGTTTGAAGATAGCGATAGGTAGAAAGGTACATTGGCTTAGCTATAAAAATGTATACATATATTTTGCTGAAATAGCTGAAAAGACAACGTCTTAAACAAAGGTCAAAGCTGGAGATGTAAATATAAGTATTGTGGAAAAAAAAAACAAAATGTGGCTTTGTGTGTAACGTTTGAATGTGGTACGTGCAACTTTTAATGATGATTCTAAAGAGTTTTCTGAATTTTTTCCCAACTACTTTGAGTGTTTCACGTTATCTGACTAAACTTGGTTACACGACATATCTTAGAGGAAATACTTACTGTTTTATCCATTTCATGACTACGGGTTTGATGCTGGAGAAATAACTAAATAATAAATGGAAATATGTATTTACATAGAGAATAAGTAATCAAACTATGTCACGGAAAATAATTTAAACCAAAGTAGAGCCAAGCTTAGATCAGTTAATCTTTAGCCTTTTGATAATTACGAGATTGTTATTTATAAAATATTGATTAAAGTGAGTTCAGAGAGTTTCTCCATAGTTTTACCAAAACTGTTGTACCGCGTCTTAAGTCGTCACTCTGAGCTTGACGTCATCGTTCAAATGAGATAAAATATTCTGAGACAAGAAATGCGTTGTCTTGAGATCAAGTTATATCAAGACCGTCCATTTTAGAGTAGGAGAAGTCTTAATCCTTCGAACACACGTGTTTTGGGACACAATAAAAATACAATAGCAGCCCGACAGCCGGCTGTCGGTTGGTCGTTGAAAGGTTAAAATGTCAAACCGCCATAAGAAGGCGTGGCGATACATGACTTTCCTTCGAATACTCATCACTTAATTTTAAGACGCTCTTAAATCTTCTGCTGTCTTTGTCACTCTAAAGGATAAAGTAAGGACAGCAACAGATTTGGGACGATATAATTAAGTGACGTTTGAGTATTCGGGGTTTATTCTGTAGAAGGAAAAGACTGGTGTTATTTCATGTTCATGTTAAATTCGAACTAAAGGTCAAGCTTTCTAGTATCGACCCAACTCCATATTACTAAAAGTGTTACAGATTAAACCACGCGGTAATGTATGACGTTGTATGACGCTTGTACGTCCAGTGGAATGTCAATGTAACATGAAAAGTACTACCGCGAACCAGTATTTTACCCTGTAAATCCGGCTCGAGTTTTCAGCTGAAATCTGTTGAGCGCAAATGCTTCTCACAACTCGTTAAATTCAAAATAAAATTGTGTATTTTGTTTTCCTGCCATTACGTACTCGTAATTAAAAACGTTTTCAGATTGTAAATATGAGTGGATATGAATATACAAAAAACTCTATTTGCAGTCACGGAAAATTAGGAGCCAGCTGCAGTAGAATAAGTCATACTACACTTAAGCACCTTTTTATAATATTACTACCTTTTTTGTGGATGGGAAATCTACGAATGACTAGGGAGTGTCAGACTTCTACTGACTAAAACCCACCCTTGTTCCTTCGGTTTCCCTTTATGTTCCGGCGCCGCGGTTACTATTAGAACAATTCCGCAACCCCGGCAGGAATATTATTAGCTTTGCTCGCTGCTTCATCCGCGGGGATATCGAATCTTTTGATGTGAAACATCTATAACCGCACGTAAAACAAACTGGCGTGGCGATGAATGCCGTGGCGACGCTCGCCACGCTTTTGTTTTGTTTCTTTTCAATCATATTACTTTTAGATGTGAAACATCTATAGCTGCACGTAAAAAAAAATTTTGGCGTGGCGATGCTTGCCGTGGCGACGCTCGCCACGCTTTTGTTTTGTTTCTTTTCAATCATATTACTTTTTTTGATATGCGCCATCATGGTAGAAAATGAGGTCCATTTCAGAATCCAAGATGGCGGCTAACATTTTTCAAAATTTCGGTCATGGGTATCGTTCCCGTGGTTTTCGGGGACACTGATGCCGAAAATGAGTTCCTTTTAAGAATCCAAGATGGCGGTTAACATTTTTCAAAATTTCGGTCATGGGTATCGTTTCCGTGGTTTCGATGTGTGGATGTCGATGTTTCACATCTGCCAGGCGTCCCGTGACGTCTCACTTTTTTTTTATCTCCTATTTTAGCCCTTTCAGGTTGGAATTTCCAAAAAGGTTACGTACTTTTCCAAAGAACAATCCTTAAATTTTCATGTTTTTAGAACCAGCGGTTTGGGTTGTGCGTTGATATATATCACTCAGTCAGTCAGTTAGTTCTGATTTATAGCTACTTATATAACTTTTTCCCCATTTCTTTATGATTGTACCTTCATAATTTAAATATACATCACATAATATAATAACGACCTACCTACATTTATAAGTAGATACTTAAAAAAATATTATACGTTCAAGGGCGGTTGCCTATACTTATCTTTTTGTATTTGTCACTATGTGGCCCTTGCCAGCAAATAATAGGTTACCAACTGCTGATTTAGAACATCGATTTCTAACTTCTTAATATATGTCCTTCTACTACGTCTTGTTGTCTTGTCTGTAAATTATTAATGTACTTAGAATGTGAAAGTTCACAAACAATAAATTAAAAATTCCGAAACTTTTAGTCTCGTTTATTCTCAAGGCGATGCAGTAAAGTATAAGTACGGTCTATTAACGTCAACCTTACACTATAAAGTTAATTTAGACTCTTTGTATACTCATTACGCGTAATTTAAACGTATGTAAAATAGGCTTTTATTATGTCTGTGTACATTAGTCGCCTATTGTCCTTAGAGTGAGCTTAATTACGAAGAATTTACGAGTATTGAAGCGCCTGACCCAAGCCAAATGGAAGTACGCCCATTGCCATCGTAAAGCACCAATGCATAGGTGCTACATTTATGTGAACTGGCCGCATAAACAAACCTCCTAAATTTATCTAAGCTGGTTTAGTTTGAGGGACTGAAATGAGGTTTGGTTCCACTTGAGTTAATTTACGACTAAAATTGAGGAAAGTTCTAGTTTAATGCCTGTTACCTTGACCTGATATCCAAATGCGAAAGTCAGATTATTTGTAACATTTACGTGCCTAAACAGTTAAACCAATTTGGATGAATTTTGGTACAGTGATGAATTGGATTCTTTTAGCGCAGACAAAGTCGAAGGGAAAAGCTAGTTTATAAATAATAAAATAATTTACAAAGTAATGTTTTCTCGGTAATTGTAATTTGAGATTAGCAGCTTGTATGATGTCCACTGAAACAATTACGATTTTTCATTAAATGGACCCAATTTTGCTCTCAAGTTTTGGGTAAACAAATTGAGATGAGTTACCATGCTGTTACGTTATTGAAGTCTCAATTTCCAATCACACCTATCCATATGTTTTCCACGTAAAACAGTGAATCAAAAATGCTTCGACAAAGAATTTGTTCCTAAATTATATGCAAAGTGATCCCGAGGGGAGCGGTTAGTACGTGAGGGTTTTTCATTGTCTCTATCTAATTAAAACTTGGAATGAAAAATGAACGTTGTGTGTGCTGATTACAAAATCAAAAATTAAAAATCTTCTGCCCTTCTTGAGTAAACACATGAATAAGTAGGTGGCGTCACTTACGTTAAAAGCGCTCTTGGCTCCAGATGGTATTCGCCACATCTGCTTTTAAAACGAGATTGCTTTCAAGTGAATTCTGGTTGAAAACTTGAAAGTTTGCACCGATTATTATCATTCTTTTATTAGCACCTAGGAGAAACTTCTCCATCTTCGAATGCGAATAGATGGGCAATTCGGAAGGTTTACTTTTAAATAATAATAATATCGATACCAGCCTATAACTGACCTAGGCCTCATTTCAAACAGATAAAGCGCGAGGGTATATCACCATGCTTGCTCAAGGCGTAATGGTGATTTCGGACGGTTTCATTTTAAAAGTCAATAAATTACAATATGGCCACGATTTTTTTGAAGAGAACTTTAACCTTCACTCAAGTGACAGCTGTCACGCTGCTATTCTCTTTCTATTGTGTCTCGAATCACGTGTATTCGAAGGTTTAATTATAATTATCCCTAAAATAAATATACTTATGTACGTATAATGCTGTATTGGGATTGGGAAGCGTCATTTGTACTTAGACAAGGTATACTTGCCTATTGCGTTTTTTAACTTAAGGGCATATCTCGGCAAGCACGTATAGCCGTTGGTCCCGGTCGTGACTCGAAGATCTTTTATAGTCGTTACGGGTAGTCAGAAGCCCGAACGTCTAACAATCAAGCTCACCTAGGGGTATCGTGTTATCTAATAACTGGGCTATAGGGGTCTGCATCGTTACTCTGAAAAGCGACCTTAATATAGTTGGGAAAGGTATATAATGAATTAATAAGCGTACATATTATTGTAATAGGTGTAAAGAATTTTACATAAAAACTTAAAAGTAACAGTTCGCTTACAATGAGATACTATATACAATACACTAATATTTTTACCCGACTGCGCGACGCAAAGGAGGGTGATGTGTTTATCAGTCTATGTATGTATGTTTGATTCTATGTGGCGTTCTAGAGACCAAATGCGTAGACCGATTTTGATCATTCTTACGTCAATCGATTCGTCTTAACCCTGCGAGTGTCACTAAAGACATGACAGTAATCAAAATTCACCACAGCGACAACCAGACGCCATATTGTCAAAATAAAAAAATAAAATGTCGCTGAACTATGTCGAGTGGGGTGTCGTTGAATAGGTATTTTAAAATCATCTTCAGGTTCCTTTTATCATTTTTCATTTTAAATAATAGTTTAGGATATATAACGATTTAAAGTTGTTTTCGTTAATTTGAATTTAATTTTTTTTAAATTTAATTTTACATTCCCGCTAATTTTCTTGCTTATTGATTAAGTTTTTATTTCCCAGTATGAACGATATACAAATAAACAAAACATGAAGAACAAATATTTTTGGTAAAAAAACCACTTTGGTGTCACTGGCTCCAGCTCCAAGGAACTACTTTGGACCGAGCTGTGGTTGATTTAAGTTCACGCGTTTTTGCTTAAGGTCAAACATATGTAGCTTTAAGCCGAGTTAGGTCTCTAGAGGGACTAATCATCAGTAGTTTAGACCACCGCAAGTTACCTAATAATCCCCACAATTTAACTCCCTCAATGAAATTACTAGATTGCGTAATTTTCCATCTTATAACGAAGTCAATGAACCATAACTAACAAGTATAAAATAAAATAAAAATTATTAAAAAACAAAAAACCCGACTGCGTGAAAACTAATTTAATTTAAATTTTTCCGATCAAATCTTTTCAAGGGGCCCCGACTGTGAGTCGTTCTGTTCTATTCTAAACTACTGGGCTTGTTTCTTTCTTTTCAGTTTTTATTTAAGTTATATTTTTCACGCATTTTTTTAAATTAGTTTTCACGCAGTCGGGTTTTTTGTTTTTTAATATTTTTTTTAACATAGGGTGTTGAAAACATTATCTTACTAATATCATAAATGTGAAATCTTATTAATATTGCCTTACTTTTTACTATTATTATAAATATAAAAGTTTGTATGTTTACTACTTCTTCAAGCAAAATCACGATTTTGATTAAACTTTACAATACACACATCAGATTTTTTCCGTTATTTGTTTTTTGTACATTTTTTATACTTTTTTGTGACCTCACAGCCTATTTTAGACATGTATAATAATCCAATTAGGTTTATATATTATTATTATAGTAACGAGATTATTATTTTAATTAATGATACTTAATTTTTTTTATATGTATGCGATATTTATAGCTGGTGCTTAATTTGTTTTACCAATTTAATTGTCCAGAACGTATCAAAATAAAACTGACCTTATAATATAAAAGTGTAGGTAACTTAATCATGTAAACCCACGATGAAGAGAGCGATAAATCCTTCTGTAAACAAATCTATCAAAATGTTGATCCTGACAAATAAGTTGGCATAGAGTTATCTTGGCAGGGACAACAAACTTCTTGTTGCCGACACTAAGTTTGTTTCACTGCATTTGCATCACGGATTTCATACTTAAGTAAAAACTAAATTTGCATATGCCTTCGACTTTAACCACAAAGAGATTTTCAGATTGTTAGAGCTAAAGTTAAAAAAAATAGAACGTAGTTTTGCAAAGTGTGTATTTGGCTGGGAAGTCACATCTTTATGCTGTCTGAAAATTGGTACTTCTGTTGTATTACCAGAAAAATGTGGATTCTATGCCAAATCTTTTTAGGTGTTTACCAGTTTGAATATCGAGCTCAGGGTTGTGTTTCCTTTCCCAGCAGTAATTACAAAAAAGCCGCTTAGTTGACCGAGGCAGTAATCTACATTGCTTCGGTTAGGAAAACCTGTTTGCAAGCTGAGTTTAGTATACAGCAGGTACCCGGTTAAAGTGATACCCCGGAACATACCTACAACATATTTAACTGTACTTGAACACAAACAATTCGTAGTACATTTCGTTCCATGAGTGTTCAACAGTAAACAGTAAATTTTATGACGCGGAATAAACTCAGGAAAATGAAAAGGCGGGTCAGGGCAGCAGGACTCAGTCACAGCCCGCAGGGTTTATCGGTGGACCCTCACCAAAAACCCTCATTATCCAGGCTAAAGTAAAATGAGAAACAGTGGATAACTAATTGAATCGGTACTAATTGCAATCGGAGCGCGGCGGCCCGACTCCGGTAACACGGTTAAAGCGGGGCACGGGAGAATATTATATTATTTTCGGAGATATACTTGCAGTCAATTTCCTCCCAACTCCCCAAGACTAACTCAGCTCGGGTTTAACTATGGTAACAAGGTGAGTAATTTATTTAATTACATCAGAAATCAAGTTTCATCGCAATACAATTTGTTTCATGTTACCGGGAAAAACAATAACAGATTTTAAATGTTAAATAAATCTTGTTAGCGCACAAAAAACGTACTCTGAATTATTTCACCAAGCCAACATTGTTGAATATGGTTCTCGTTGAAAACTAGAATTTGAAAAGTACTAGTAGATTTTTTGCCAAAGTTAGGAAAAGCACTACAGTTTTTTACAAAAATGGTTTATTGAAAAAGCTGTCTCAAATAAACAATATTCCCACATTCGTTTGGTTTTTGTAACTCAGACAAAACCAGACCGAAGGAGACTCATTTATTATTTACGTGTCTCCTCAATCACCGATTTGACACAGTTAATAAGTTAAAATAAAGTCGATTAGAAATAGTTAGTACGTGGAACGCGGCGATTCAGTCTGTGGTTAAATGTCGCGGTCGTCGCAAGCTATGACGTCAGCCAGGCCCAAAAATAAAGCCTCGCCGACCCGAGCCGTTAACTACCTTCTATAGATCTTATTTCGCATGAGAAGATATATTTAGAGTTCTATATAGTTTCGTCACGCTTTAGTTCCTGAAAGGCTAGGTAAAGTTGCACTAACGACATCGTTTGCTGGAAAACGTACGGGACATATCCTTACCTTTTATGGAAGGCGTGACGTTACGCAATACACAGACATATAACCGCGCGTATAACCGTTTTATCACGAATGACTTAGTTCCTTTCCGATATTATGCTTTATTGGCTACACTGGGGTAAAAAACTAATAAAATATACATACAATCCTCGTATCTCAAGATTAACTCATGCAAAGTGAATATAAATATTATATTCCCTGTAGTAAAAATATGTGTAAGACGAAGCAATCTAATCAAATGTCGGTTACCTCATGCTCGGAATGTCGATCAAATCCATTGAAGGCGATGTTTTCTCACCATTTTCTCTTCATTGGAATTTGATAGATTATAAATTTTAGATTATTGGAATTCATTTCACTGTAATCTTATGTGACTTGATGTGGGTGTCGGTGGGCCACGAAAACTATTAATGGATACATGAGTTTTGAATGTAGAACAATACTTAATTAGAATCGACATAGATGTAATTACAGCAGAAGTTCCAATTTCGGTATACAAATATGTATTCGGCTTACGTTCAGATACACCTACACACCAATTGTAATATTCCTGAGGATATAAAAAATCAAGGATGACACATAAAGTAGTAAATTGGGCATTGTTTGCTAGTTGTAATAAGTTTCCGCTACAAATAACGTTAGATTTCTACTCACATATATCCTATATCCTAATACCATCGGGTATTACAAATATCCGGACAATAAATAAAAAGATCGCGTGGAAGGATACGATTCTGCGAACAAAATCAATTTGGGCGTTGTTTATAATCTAAGGAGCAAATAAAGGACTCACACATAACGTGCATGATTCAATTTTGTGTGAACGGCGCGGCGTCGCATTATAACGCCCTTGTATGAACCCGCTTTATATCAAGTATAATAACTTTTAACAGAGGTATTCTATTTCAGGTGCTGTCGTATTTTGAGGGGTTTATTTCGACTTTATTCTCTTTTCGTGACGAGGTGCTTCTATTTGAGGCTTTGCAATATTTAACCTTACGTTCGTTTTATCTGGGCACGGAATCTCATGTAGCAGCTTGTCGGATATGAATATCAAATTAATTTATAAGCCCTTGTTCTTTCCGTTGTCAAGTTGATTTGGCAATAATTTTCATTTGCCATTCAATCTATGTATATAAAAAAGAATCTCTTTCGATTGGTCACATCACATGATAACACGAGAACGGTTGTCCGAATTCGTTTCACTTTGTTTGTAACGTTTTAACAGACAGAGTTAATTGAGCATTTAAAATATTAGTAGGGACTATCGTTATCCAGTATAACAAATTAAACAGATAAAAAAATAAAATAACAATATACCCAGCATAATAAGCATTGTAATTTACATTAAATTTTCTATTTACGAAACCAAACCTCAAAGTACTTTTTGAAGAATATTCTAACAAGGGCTTCTTGACATAACTGCATATTCTAATTCAACAACATAATCATTAATGCAACAGCATACTAAATAATTATGAAGTTAATTTTGTAAACATTTCCATATTATGGAAAACTTCAAAATTAACTTCATAATTATTTATATTTTTACACATACATATCCTACGTGTGAATAACATAACACTAGTGTAGTTGTAGTATTTATAAATGGAGTAACGTAAGGTGGCATGCGACATGCGACATAATTGTCACCGTCTGGGTCTGTTACGAAGGAAGCGTTGTTGCACGCACTAGCCTGCGGGCTTGCCTGGCATATAAGATTTCCACATAGTGTTTTAATGGTTTTTTCAGGGTTTCGAGGGACTGCGGTTTAATAATAGGGTCCCATTATTAAACCTCTTAGATGTCATGTCTATCAGTAGGCTGTTTAGCATGAACCGTAATGAGCCAGAGTAGTCATTAGGTCACCTATTGTCGCTATAATGAAAAAAAAACAATATAAAGTCAAAATGAAAGGTTAATTTTAGCAACGTCATTCATTCGGTGTTTTTGTTTGCTTCTAACACTCTTTGGCGTACCGGAATTTTTCTTGTTTGAGTCCTACTCGATCTTTGCTGGTTTTTACATACACCAAGTTTAACGACTAGTTTCTTTAACCGTTTGAATGTTCTACCAACCCATGAATCTTGAAAGTCAATACACAAACAAATATGCTAATCAGCTAATCTATCGAGCTACCTAAATGTTTGTACTAAAAACCTTGAAATCAATGCCATTTAGTTCCTACGTAGTGTCTTATTTGGTAATTTAATAATAGCTACGGCTTTACTATCAGGAAATATAGAGATAGGGCGACATTATCATATTAGTGCATAATAATAAGTTGATAATCATAATCATTAACTAAATGCTTTATATTTATGTAAAGGAACTTAGGTAGGTAGTAATTACGAGCCCATGACATGATACGTCTTTACCCATTTAGATTAGATTTATAAGATAGTTAACATACTTAACAAGGAAAATAATTTTATTATTATTTAACGTACATATACATATTTATTTAAATACTGAGGTATTCTCAAACTAATTACTCAAACTACTGCTACGAACTGTTTTTTTAAACCTAGCTCATTTATACTCATTTATACTTGAATGTGGATTTGGAAAATAATTACTCAAACTACTGCTACTAACTGTTTCTTTAAACTTAGCTACTTTAATGAAGGGGGTAGGGGACCATTTTCCCCCGCTGGGTAGGGTTTAATACGATCATTGGTAATTTTGTGATCAAATTGCGGATCATATTTATTAAAATTTGACTGTGTGATGTGATCCCCTGTATTAAAAGCTAAGTGGCCGCCTTTTCCTTGTTTATCCACATACAGAGCGGCTTAAATAGCTACATCCCAAACAAAAACTGCAAAAAAAGCATGCAAAAGCAAATGCTGCATATAACATCTCCGCCAAGACTGCAGCTAAAAGAGATTATAACTTGAAAACGGGTGATCCGATTTTAGAACCATTGCTAAATAACCAACGTTCAAATACTTAACAAAAAGACAGAAACACACATAGCGGTCCAACATTACACCCCTCTTTCTCGTAGAGGGTTAAAAATGAGTTACTCCAAGTGAATGAACGAAACAATGAACGATGAATGAATGTTGAGCACTATTACTGTTTTCTGCCACAAAGCAGCGATGCTGTGTTCCAGTTTGAAGGGTATGGGTGCGGTGTAATTACAGGCACTTGAGACATAACACTATATCTCTGGGAGGGCGATGCATCTGCGAGCACTCTAGTAATTGAAAATGGAATAGGCGGCAGTGCATCATTTTGAATAAGGACCATATCTTTTTAGGACAAATGGATGCAAAATTCGGGTCACCGACAAAATGTATGGGTGTTACTGGATGCAACTGGTGGCACCGCCAAGTTCGGGCCTGTTGGTTCAGTGGTTATTAAAATACTGATTGCTACGCCGAAGGTCGTTTCCTACCAAGCACCAACTGTGTGTGGTGAGCGTAGTGGTTTGTACTGGGTCTAAGTGTAATTTTGACAATAACATGTATATATTTATAAATTATGTACGTACTAGCTGTCCCCCGCAGTTTCACCCGCATTACGCTTTGTTTTTAAGTCTACTACTGCTCCGATCCCGTAAGTCACAACCTGATTTTATGTAGCTTATTATTTTTTATTTTAAGTGAGACACCCGCCTTATATTTTATTGGTGGCGGAGCCAATTTGTGTAACCTGATGTCCGCCTCTTTGCCTGAAAATGGCAAAGTTTAAATAAAATCTGTCTTCAATTTCGAATGTCTGGTGGGCCATCAGCTTAAGCCAATCCGGGGACATATAGATAAGAACATAGCGAAGCTATTAGGATTCCCTGTTAACTAAAAAGAGCCCTAAAAAGAGCCCTAAAAAGAGAATAAATAATACCAACCTATAACTGTACCACTGCAGGGCTTCTTCTCCTATAGAGAAGGCACAAGCATTGATGATGATGAATGTCCGAAATCACCAGTCCTAAATTAAACCTCAGTCCTAAATACCTAAATTAAAAAAGTCAGGTCAGGTCAGGTTCACGACCAGGCCTTCACAACATTTCCTAAAAAAATAATGTTAGAAAAAATTCTGGTATGAAGTTCACCAGAACATCTAGTTATGAATATCAAACTACCCCCACTTATCCATACTAATATTATAAATGGGAAAGTGTGTCTGTCTGTCTGTCTGCCTGTCTGTCTGTCTGTCTATCTGTCTGCATGTTTATCTTTCTTTCACGGCAAAACGGAACAACGAATTGACGTGGTTTTTTAAGTGGAGATAGTTGAAGGGATGTAGAGTAACATAGGCAACTTTTTGTCTCTTTCTAACGCGAGCGGAGCCGCGGGCAAAAGCTAGTACATTTATATTTCAGCCATCTATTGTTATCTGTTGAATGAAATTGGAAATATCCAAGTTGAAGGCTCATCTATTTCCAATTGCTTGTCAATGTGACGTATTTCCGACAATTGTGAAAGGAATCCTTTAGGCCAGGAGTTCTCTATCTTTTTTACCGACTTCACAAAAAGGAGGAGGTACTATGTTCGGCTGTTTGTATGTTTTTTTTTTTTTTTTTTTTTGTATGTTTGTTCATCGATTACTCCGTCAATTGTCAACGGATTTTGATGGTTCTTTTTTTGTTTGATAAGTCATGATTCAGGGGTGGTCCCATATAAATTTTGTGGCGATCGGTTCAGTGCATCTCGAAAAATTCACCAAAAACAAAAAAAAAATTGACGAAATTTTCATAGACGATGTGTGCTTTGTCTTTAAGTTTCTACATATTTTCGTTTTATAAGATTGTTAGTAGTTTTATTTTGATAATAAATTACTTTGAAAGATACTATACACAGTCAAACATTGGGAGTCGACACTAAAAAGTAATAAATAAAAACTTTTTTCAAAAAAAAATAACCGCCTTCAAAAACTAAAAACCCAATAATAACTAAAATTTCGGAAGTCGGTGGTTTCTCTTCTGCCATTCAATTTGTGTTGCCACCGACTTCCGAAATTTTAGTTATTATTGGGTTTTTAGTTTTTAAAGGCGGTTATTTTTTTTTGAAAAAAGTTTTTTTATAAGACTTCTTTTAAAGGTTATATTTTTTGCGACGCCTGGCCTTCTAAATGAAGTTTTGGTTGTAGTGTTAGTAGATAATTAATTTTAATTTATTACTATTACTTTTAATTTAAATAATTGTGTGTGTACAATTAAATTTAAATAATTATGTTTAAATAAAAAAAAATGTGAACACAAGCTGTGTTACGGTATGGGAAAACGGTCTTTATATTAACGTTGTTAAAAGTGTTCTTGTTATGTTTTTGTTTGAATTCTTAACATTTGGATATTTTTAAACTGTGTATTTTTTCTTTGTAATTATTGTTTCTTACAGTGAACTGTTAGTATAAATTATGTATTAAACGTTCGAACACACGTGATTCGAGACACAATAAAAAGACAATAGCAGCGCGACAGCCGGCTGTCGCTTTGTCGTTGAAAGGTTAAATAATATGATATAATATTAATTTAGAATAAATGAAAAACAATTTACTTTTTTTTTGTTTATTTAAAATATTAATATGGATAGTGCCTATATATGTTCCGATACGATCCGATCCACAGTTTAGTACCCCTGCTTTAGATGATACATCTGAGCGTCGTTTATTACCTGAAGCTGCGCTGAGCAGAGCTCAATATTCATCAGCCTGCGTCCGGTCTTGTCTCCTGTAGCGATCGGTACGTGAAGATTAACTTCCGAAGGAGATGGAATGTAATGTGAGAATCACACGCAGTAGAATGCATATGCAAGAATAAGTAAGCTGCGAAGGTTAAGAGCAAACGAACGCTGATAAAACCCTTTTTTGTAAGTATGCAGTAGGTATCATTTTCATTGGGATAGCAATGTAATTGAGACTTCTGGTTATGCAGACGTCAGATGACCAACAGCTTCGTTTTCATTAATTGTTATTTTATTGCATTACTGCTAGCTGTCCCCCGCTTCACCCGCGTCATTTTAGGTTTGTGGTTAATGCTGATGCCGTCGGTCTCAGCGCAATATTATGTAGCCTTTGTTTTAGTCTGATGTAATAAGCTGAATGCATTCAGTAGTTTTTTATGTGAAAGAATAACACATCCACTTACACTCACAAACACACGCACATCATACACAAACTTTCACATTTATAATATTAATAGGTTTAAAAATATTTGGCCTTTGTAATTTTTTATTGTCATTTGTTGTTACAGCGGCCATTACAAAACACACTTTGGGAAAAATTGTAGTGTATACATTTTACGATTACGGTTCAAACAAAAAATACAACAGACAGACAGACCTATTCTGCACATTTCGATTTATAGGACTTCTATTTAAAGCAGGTTGATATGGAACTGTAATTGAATTAAGCACAAAATGAATTAGTCGCCTAATGGCGTTTCTCATTTCCAATGTCAATTGGTTTCATTTCGACGACCCAAAAATGTCTATTCATTACGATATTTACTTGGAAGAGCAGACAAATTTCTAAAACATATGTAGCAAGAGATAAATTCAATAAATAAATTCACAGAATTGTGTATCCATTAATTTAGTTAGTTAAGAATGTGCGTCAATAGCAAGTAATTTAACACGTAAAAGTAGTTTACTGCTAAGCAAGAATTACGTAATAAACTAAGAAAATAAAGTAATATGATGAAAAACTTATAATAAAATATATAAGTGTCGTTTCAGGGGCTTATCACAAAATCGCAAAAAGCCAGGCACATACGAATTTATGTTATGAAGTTCATAAAGTTTATTTTATCTTGACCTGAAATGAAGATCTGCTGTTTTATAGGGAGGATTATGACTTTTTATTTCTTCATGAAGTCACTTCAACGGGTTACTATTTAAACACAAGTCACTTCACAAAGCACTTTTAAATTCTTATTCTAGAGAATTACGCAAATGAATGCATTTGCTTCCTCAGAGAATAGCGGAGACAGTTTCGTAGAAAAGTAATGTAGTGTTTCCTTTGGTGTATGCAAAAACGACGAGTTCCCCAGACTCGTGTCTATAGCTTTTGTACGAGGTACCCACGCTTTTTCACGTTAGAGACGGCCCGCGGCTTTGTCCACGTAGACTATCGTCAAATGAAATTTTCTCTTTCCTTGATAGCTTTTACACGCTGTTCTCGTAACAAGAATCAAATTGAATTGTGCTTTAGCGTGCCAATAAAACATGTTAGCTTTTGTTTTGCTCCTTCCTCTACGTTTTTCAGACGAGAGCTTTTTATATAGCCTTTCTTGGTAGAAAAATTGAGTTGCCGATAAAAGTTATCATTTTTACGCCTTTGTTGGAGATGTTATTGGTTACTCAATCGTATCTGTAGCTTGATTTATCAGAGTTCATTTATTTAGCTTTGATTGCACCGAATATCACGAGTTATTTAAAATGCAACAAACATAATAATTTATAGACTGCTAAACAAAATAGTTTTGTTTATGCACTAAAAAAAACTGTAAAAGCTTTTAAAAACTTATGTTGCATATTTGGAAAAATCACTGATGATGTTTTTGTTTGAACGCGAATTTTGTTTCATGAAATAGCAAAGAAATATCCAGCCAGTTTCATGTGGGAATACACTAACGTTGTATTGGGAAGTAATTTTCCCGTTTTTATTTGATTTGTATTTTTTTTCAATTACACAGCTGGCGAAACAAACGTTGTGGTCTGCATTTAATTTTCCAAGCTCGTGCGGCTATTCCCTATGGCTTAAGACAAGTTGTTGACGTTATTTTATTACAGCTCTGGGTTTATTTCTCCGTTGAAATGAAATAATAATTGGTAAATAACGCGCAAAACGTATTAAACTGGAAAGTAAAGGCTGGCAAATTAAGAATGGTGTAGTATCTGGTACCAAAGCAAAAAGTACTATTAGTAATATTGTTACTTTGTAAAAAAATACCATTTTAAGTCTACAGACTAACAGTACTTGCAATCTGGTTTTGAACGTAAAGCTAATACGCTCCGAGTTGTATTATCTTGATAGTTCACATTTTCCTACATTATTATAATAAGCGCGTGCCCCTTCCAACCGCACCATGTACAATGATTAAACCCTTTTATAAGAACAAAGGAGGTTCCAAGTACTTTTATCTTTACTACTGTCACGGAGAAATGTCCAGGATTAAAGATAAACAAATGTCGTCAGATCGTAGCTGATTACTAAGTTCCATCTCTCTTCACAAAGACAACGAAATTCGCAGCTGTGGTTAAGATAATATAAAAATAATTTAATATAGCGCACATTAAAATCAAATTAAGCAAAAGCCCAAAAAGTAATTGAACTAAACGCGAGTCTATTATTTATAGTGCCATTCCTCCACTAAAAAAACGTAGAGAGAGTTCCAAACTTGGTACAATAGAAACAACTTTTAATTAGCTTTTTAACTTTTAGTTGTGTATTTTTCAAGTAGAACATTGTTTTTTCTTCTAACACAGAAGTCTCATTACAAGTTTGCAGTTAGGTTCGCTTCATCACAGTGTATCGAATTATTTTGTGCAATGTTTTTCATTGTGCTTTTAGCTTTTAAGTGCACTTCGAGAACTGTTTCTGTAGAGTATTTTAAATGGAATTATTTATACAGAAAGGTAGGGGGTTGAAGTAGATGTTGTAGCTAAGTATACAGTGATTATATCAGAAGCTCACGCGATACCATCGCCGCTGCCGGAGTTCGCATTGTTACTGTAATAACGAGCCGGGTTAAATGTTCATAATTGTGGGAAACCGGTTGCTAATTAATAGGCTAGAGGCTAGAGTGGAACCACAACGAGCAAGCGGTAACTTAGTAGGCGTTGCCCTTATATATCTGATCCTAATATTGATCTTTTAATAAAAGGATCAACCAGTGTTCGACCATATATTCAGGAAATAGATCAGTTAGGTTAGGTTAGCACTAGTATAAGTTTAATGTCTTTTCGTCAAATTCAATGCATATATTTTAATCAGATCATTTATTTATGAATTGTTCGTCGGTTAGTCAGAAAGGTGACGCTAGTTGCTTGGTCCAAAACAATGGTATGAAGAAGAACATACTAGATACTCCACTTATACTCTCTTCAAGACTTCATGAAAGGGTCAATTCTAAAGTATGAACACGATCACTGTAAAAATTGGCCTGAGGCAACTGTCTGTTTGTCGATCTGTGATATTAAAATTTAGCTTGTAGTCAGTCCTGTCAATCTCCAAAAAGATGATCATTTTTCAGAGAGTATTTTAATCCCGTCCCAGTCCTCAATCGTATAATACCTACCTATGTCATTCGACAGCTTATTATACCGAATTGCCGGTAAGTCTGACAGCCACTCCAACTCATGGTTTTCGTAGTAATTGGGCTGTGATGGCCAGATGGCAGTTGATGCGTATTATTTATATCTAGATCTATAGATCCAAGAAGCCAATCTCTAAAATAAATTGTGTTATATCAAACTATTTAATCTAAAAAGTTTTTTTGACGCCCGCGACGCATAAAGGGTTTAAATAAATTTTATTGTTTCATTGTGAGCTTGTTCTCGATTTGTTTGTCTGTCTGTCTATGCGTAACTTTTAAACAGGCGGATGTGGTTGAACGATTTGGATGCGGTTTCTTTTATTTGACTTTAAGGTTCTTAGGTATGTTTCATCAAAATCAACCCAGTCGTTTCAAAGTAATCGACGGACCTGTTGGTCTAGTGTTCAGTAGCCCTGACTGCTAAGCCAGAGGTCGTGGGTTCGATTCCCACCCAGGACAACTTTGTGTGATGAGCATAAATGTTTGTTCTGTGTCTGGGTGTTATTTATCTATAATATGTATGTATTTAAAATTATATAAGTATGTATATCAGTTGTCTGATTACCATAACACAAGCTCTGCTTATCTTGGGATCAGATGGCCGTGTGTAAGGTGTCCTAGGATATTTATTATTATTATTTATTTGTTTGTTACGTGTGCGATAATAACTCCTGGGGCTGTGTTAATTCAAATTTACAATAGTTTGAAATGGTTTTATTTACCTTGAATCCAAGCTTTTAGATTTTACTTTAAATATTAATAATTATGGTGTGTATTTCCACTAAATTAACTTAGTTTAACGATGGAGTCGAGAGGTGGAAAATGGAACTTAGCAATTCACCCGAGTTTGATTTGAGACTTTAAAAAATATAAAGCAGTGGACTTTTGTTTTTTTTTTTATAAAGAAAACAAAAACGTGGCCGTCATTTATTCTTTATTCAGGTTTTACGCGTCGCACGTTTTTATTTTTTAGTTTGTAATATCGTTTAACTGAAAATATAAAATATCTAACTCGATATTTCAGACAATCGATTCTAAAGATAACATTGTTTTGGAATAAGACGTATAAAGTTTACGTGAAAAGGTTTCCTTTAGAAATAACACAAAAGAGATACCTTTGAAATCTTCCATTTCTTTATTTCATGTTTAGTAACAATGGAAACAAAAATCACATACGAACATAATATTATAAATTAGTTGGGAGCCTTTGTGAGTAATATGTTTGATACAAAACTGTAAACCCTTTGTTCGATGTTTTGTAGTTATTCAATTCAGCCGATGCACAAAAATGTAAAGCGGATACACAGGAAATATGTTATGTGTTTCATCGTCAATAGACGTAAATAATATATACGTAGGTATATGGAAATATCGAAACATAAAGGTGGTGTCTGATCGAATATTTTTAATACCGTCTCCGCAGTAAACTCGGTTAGATTTTTTCTGACTGGCCGGTGTCATTGTTTGATCCTAGTAGCGTAAAATTCAAAACCTTTCATTTATCGTAGCACCCTGATAACTTGGTCTGACAACACGAATATTCACATTGTAACACTTTCTTCTATGACGTTAAAATAAACTAATCAGACGCCGCCTTTATGCGACGGTCCGTTTTCCCTATTTCAGGTATATTGGGGTCGGATTTTAGACATGCAAGCAGAGCCTAAATGTTTCTGGCGAGTTGTAAAGTCTTTTATAGTAATGTATGCACTATGTAACGTGTATCTCTGTAGGCTAGAATTTGCAGTTTCAGTATAGTAGGTATTCCCCAGAGAGGCAAAACATGTCGGCTTAATTCGTCTTGTGTGTAATGACAGACGGTAGTAAGTAGTTGTAGGCAAGGATCATGTAAGCTAGCTTTCGTCCACGATTTCATTAGTGAGTAATTTTAACCTGGTATATAATGTTCTATTCTCTTTCAGTTGGAGATCACCCTCTACAGACAAAAGAGGTTTTTTGTCTCGTCATAATATTAGTGTAAAGCAATTGCCAGTTTTTGGATAAATCCACATGCATGACTATGAAATCTTACCATTAAAATCCATTATGTTAAAAGGAACTTGGTCTTTTCAATAAGCGAGTTATTCAGAACCTTTCTCGATGTTACCGTCCATCCCATCTTCCTTGACGACAAAGTCTATCGTAATATTGCAATATCACGCCGAAGGTATCTCTTCAGACTTTTATGAGAGTGGACTTCGGATCTCGATGTGATTGATCGCGTCCGCTTTGCATGTATTTATAACCTGTTTACAACCACGCAGGATTGCTTTTCCCACGTCGATATAATATAAACAGGAGGAAAAGTAAATTATTTATTTGTTTGCGTACGATTCAGATGTTTTGTTTAAATTATGACCGATACACATTTGTTATTCGTGTTTGTTTTCATTTCGTTTGGTAAATACAATTTCAGGTTTCTTACATATTATAAAACAAAGTCACCGTCGCCGTCGCCGCGTCAGTCTTGTCTGTCTGTTCGCAATAAACTAAATAAATCAGTATGTTAGGACAATTCACACAAGGCCATCTGATTGAAAACACGGCAGAGCCTGTATAACGGCTGCTGGACAACTGTTATACATATTTATATAACTTATAAATATATATTATTATTAAAATACACCTAATTCAAAAAGTGTTGAACGGATTTTCAAGCTGTTTTCACCAATAGATATAGCAATTCATGAGGAAGGTTTAGGCCGATACCACATGAATGTAGAGAATCCGAGATTTTCAAAAAATTTAATACCCATGCGAAGTTGGCGTAGGCCGGTATTCATGAAATAAGTAAGTTTTAGAAGAATTAGATGTATAAATACATACATATACAGAAATATAAATCAAATAATTGTTTGTTACGTAATCGATACTAAATCAAATTTATGGTGTAGTTTTTAACGTTACCTAGCACATAAAGAACAACAGTTAACAGTTAAATAATTAATCTAGTTTACCTAGATTTTTGTTACATTTGTTATTAAAAGAACTTATATAAAAGCGACGTCGGTCGTGGCATTTAAGCGCTGTCGGTAGGTATGTTATGTTTTCAGCGTTTCAGCGAGCTTTTACTTTAAATATTTCAAATGTTTCGACTGGACAGCGATACTAAATAACTGATTCAGGCCACCGGGCATCGTTCACCTACTTGCTAATACCAGCGTTTGGGTTTTTTTAATAAAGTTAGTCTATCTAATCTATCATTCAAGAGATAGTGTGTTTGAATCGGGGCAAGTATCAAAGTGTCTCTTTCCATTTATGTTAAGTATATTTAAAATTATAATATCTTGGACTAGCATTCGCCCACGACTTCGCCTGCGTAAATGTTGAAACTTTCATCCAATATTTTTCATCCACCCCTTTTTTTGGTGAGTGGGAAATCATCAAATGACTTCTCCCGTCTTGGGTGCGGCGGGAGCGCGTGTCAGACTTTTACTGCCTAAAACCCACTCATGTTCCTTCGGTTCCCTTTATGTTTCGGAGTCTCGGTAACTATTATAAACATTTCGCAACCCATTTTACCCCTAAAGGGTACAAATTTCCAAAACTCCTTTCTTAGTGGTTACTCCTTACAAAGAGCACACCCTGCAAGTTTCATGTCTCTTGGACCAGAGGCTTGGTCTGTGCGTTAATCTATCATTAGTCAGTAATTTTCCATTATATAATATAAGTCATCATCTCCCTAGCCTTTTCCCAACTGTGTTGGGGTCGGCTGCCAGCCTTACCGGATTCAGCTGAATACCAGCGACTGCCTATCTGACCTCCACAACCCAGTAACTAGGCGACACGATACCTCTTGGTTAGACTGGTCAGAGTTTCTGGCTAACCAGTAACGACTGTCAAAGTTCTACGGATGACAACCGGGACCAACGGCTTTACGTGCTTTCCGAGGCACGGGATGTCAGTGATGTCTTAGATAAACTTTCGAAAGTACATATGAATTGAAAAAGTCACATTGGTACTTGCCCGGATTCGAACCCACAATCTCTTACACGAGAGGCGGGGGCCTTATCCACTGCGCCATGCCCATCACGACACCATTATATAATATAAGTATATCACATAAATGGTTGATGATCAGTGCTCGTGACTTTGTCATGCAGAGGTCTAGTAATAAGCGGGTTATAAGTAAGTTAAACCCGAGAGAGGCAACTTAAAAATAGTTTTAAGCATACACATTTTAAGTATACTTTTTAGTACCTTTTAGTCGTTACATATTCAAGACTATGAGCAGAACTTTAGATAGTTTTGTTAATTTGTTTAGAACTTCTAAGTATATTTTGGAAACTTAAGTAGTTTCATATTAAGCTGAGTACTTATGTCGTGAGTATGCATTTAATAACTTAACACTTTAGGGTATAAGTGTACTTATAATTAGTAGGGTTAAGCAACAAAAGTAGGACAATATTAATGGGAAATACAGAGTGGAAGTTAAAACTAGTAAAAATAAACTTTTAGTTATAACAATGCTTCATTTTATTTTATACTAGCTTTTGCCTGCGACTTCGTCCGCGTGGAATAACAGTTCCCGTTCCCGGGAGATTCCCGGGATTAAAACTATCCTATGTCCTTTCTCAGGTAAGGGTCAGGTTTTTGGGTAAGCTCGCTCCATCGTAGGCCCCGTCTATGCCCTCGGGCTAGTCTGGGACCAAGAGCAAGCACATAATAATTAAAAAAAAAAGGTCCCAGACTATATCTGTAACAAATTTCATTCAAATCGGCTCTGTGGTTTAGGCATAAAGAAGAGACAGACAGACAGACAGAAAGACAGACAGACAGAGTTACTTTCGCATTTATAATATTAGTATGGATTTATTTAAGCAATAAATACAAAGTTTTCCTGCGTGTGATAAGCACGTTGTTTGTTCTTTGTCTGGGTGTAATTTATCTATAATGTGTATCCAACTAATATTATAGGTAAATGTGAAAAGGAGATGTTTTAGAAATGTATGGAGCTTGGGCCAGCACTATGTACTTACACCTAATGTAAATATCATTATAAAGTATAGTTAACGGTTTTTGATGTTAATTCCCTATATTTTGGGCTTCGTTTTTATGTATTTTCAATTTAACTCGGTCAAGGAGAGCAGCACAGCTACTAATAATTATGGTGGTCAGCAATAAGCAAAATGTCATTTTGAAAATGACGTTTGAAAAAAAAAGAATGTCAAACGTCAAAGATTAACGGAAACGAAACTTAGAACTGTCAAAGTCGTCAATCAAACGTCATCATAACACCATTGTCATGGCTACCTCAAAGAAGGGTTAACTCACTAAAAAACATTGGAAATAATTAATTATTTACAATTTTACTTTTATTCATATTAATAAAATTGTATTTTTATGAAAATCTATTATTTTTTTCCTTTTTATCTATGTAGTGTACATAGAGGTGGCCCATAATCAAACACCTCCTTTGTATGTTTGTATTCCGTTATGAGCACAAGGCATATTCTTGCTATGAGCCACGGGAGCGGAGCAGTAAACAAAAACCTTACATAATGCAGGTGAAACCGCGGGGCACAGCTAGACATCCATTTAGAAATTATTTAAGTATGTTTATCATGTTGATTATCAGATGACCGTGTGTAAGTTGTCCCAGGAATGACAACCGGGACCAACTTTACGCGCTTTCCGAGGTACGGGATGTCAGTAATGTCCAAGATTATCTTTAGAAAGTAAATATGAATTGAAAAAGTCACATTGGTACTTGCTCGGATTCGAACCCACAACCTTCTTACACAAGAGGCGCCTTATCCACTGGGCCATCACCACACTCTCGGCGAAATATAATTTTTAGCTTTGTATGCATATTATACTAGCTATACCCCTGCAGTTTCACCTGCGTAATTTTTGGTTACAAAAAAAAATAAGATAAAAGGTATTTATTTATTTATTTTAACTTTATGCACATATGTACAATGGCGGACTTAATGCCTTAGGCATTCTCTACCAGTCTACCCAGGGTGGTGCAGAGATTATATGGTAGGTGCACTAAAAAAAGAAAAAAAAAGAAATGGAACTTAAAATTAAAAAAAGAATAAACATAATTACCTACTTAATTATATATTAAAGTATATATTATATACACATAAATACATACATACATAAATACATATATATAACAAAGAATGTAGTGACTGGTCAATAGACTCTGCTCATTTGTTCTGAAAATGAATCTTCAATTTCCGCTTAAATCCATAACGGCTACTAGCCGTCCTGATATCGAGAGGAAGCGCATTCCAGAGAAGAATGGATTGAATCCGAAAGGAAGAATGAACTAAATCCGAAGTATGAGAAGGGCAAAGTAAAAGAAGATTATTGGAAGAGCGCAGGTTTCTAGAGTGCGAAGAACACAAAAATTGGAACTGAGATATAAGATAGGAAGGAGGAGTGGGACAATGCAGCAAAGAGAAAAGCGTAGTTAGAGCACGCAAATTTCGCCTCTGGCGAATGGGCAACCAATTTAACTCAGACCTGTAGTCAGAGACATGGTCATATTTTCTCAGATTGAAAATAAACCTAATGCAGTTATTAAGGATTCTGTCCAACTTATCTAACAAGATCGAATTCAGGTCAAAGTAGCACATGACACCATAGTCGATTAAAGGGAAAATTAAAGTCTGCACAAGCATGGTCTGGTACCATGGTGGCATGGTATTCTATGTCCGTCCCCTGGTCCTAAGCTACCTCCTCACCAATTTTCAGCCATATCGGTTCTGTCGTTCATGAGTTATAAAATGTAAAAACTGGTATATACCATTGTCGTTTTAATGAAAATGAACATAAAATATGGTTCTTAGTAAATATTAATTCGTTAAAATTTCTATGAAGTACATTTTTTAAACGAAAACACTGACGCCATTTTCTTTGCGAGTGTAAACTGTAAGACATATTTTTCTGAACCTTGCAGAATTTCTAGTAAGGCTGCTGTGTAATCCAATTAGGTGATGAATTAAGTATATATTAGTCTTGTCATATACGCAACTTGCCTGATCAGTTTTGTCCTAGATGTATAGGTAGGTTCTAGAAAAGCCAGGTGACTTTCCGTATTTAATGCCCTGGCTAGTGGCTGAGCCTAGAGTCTTGGCATTCACAGATTAGGCTGGTTCAGCAGTAAACAGCCTTAGCGAGCTGAACAGCGCGTGACAGGGCCCTCTAGGGCCAATGCTTGCCGGGGTTGCGGAATAGTTCTAATAGTTACCGTGACCCTGGAACATAAAGGGCAACCGAAGAATCATGAATGGGTTTTAGTCAGGATAGAATGATAGAATGATAGAATGATTTATTTTTGTAAATAGGTAAAAAATTACACTTTTACACGTCATTTTTTTTTTCTTATTTTTATCGAACGATGGGGCCGGTGTTTCCTAGCTGGACTACTCTGAGAAGAAACAACCGAAACAAACTCAGAGGAAGTCTGACACGCCCTCCCGGCCCGCTCAGGACAGGAGAAGTCATTTGATGATTTCCCACTTACCATAAACAAAGAAACAAAAAAAAATCGTAAATCGTTTCAATTATTTTTAGCTTCGTGTGGGAAATTAAAAAAACATTAACATGGTATGAATATTAATATTTGTTATTTACATTCATGGTGTGTTGGATGCTATGATTTAGATAAGTGCATTTTAAATATAGCTCGAATAACTTAAGTATTTTAGCCCGTTAGTTGAATTTCCAAAAATATCTTGTTAGTGTGACTCTACGTCACGTGCAAACATCATTTCTAGCTTATGTACACTGTATTGACTTTTTGATGTAATGTAATCAACGCTAATTACATAAAAAAGCCACAATATTTCAGTAGTCTCTGTGATACACATAAGTCTGTTTACTAGAATCTAAATGGTTCGGGTGTAAGTAGTGTAAACCTAATATTTTAAAATAAATATTGCATAACTTGTGTTGTGGTGAGTATTTAGGGCTCCGATGGGATATGCATGCTCCAGTAAAGAGTTGCTGATGATATCCTTATCTACTGAAGCAGAAATCCTTAACATCTAACATTTACCTCGCCACAATTGTTGCGCCGCAATTGTTTGCTACAAATATATTGTATACGCCCGCAACAACTGTGTTCTTAGTGTGCGTGCCCGCTAACATAACATATACACGCACGGGGGCGATAAATGTGTCGCATTGCAAATGTGGCGCCACATTTACCGAGATACAAAATATCGTCGTATCCTACGAATAGTGCCCTAACGAACATAGGGGCTTTTTTCTTTTATTGCATAATTCAATTCTGCTCACTATACCACATCATACCAGTTTGACAAAACAATTAAAAACAGTACAGGTTATCAATTAATTAGGTTTTCTAAAAAGCCACAATTTGAAGCACTAGGTTTTCAACGAAGAATGAAGTCACAACCGCCGACGCGCCTTCGTTTTTCGCGAGTAGTGGAGGTGTGCGGGCGCGGGGAGTGGGTGCTAGCGCCGTTCGGCTACTATTCGGCGGAACGCGGAGAGTGTTTGTTACGGCGAGCGTAATCTGATTTTTAAATAAATAACCTATTAGCTTGTATTTTAATTACTTGTTCGTTTTCAATATAGGGTACATAGAAAAAAACCCTTATGGTGATTATGACCGTTTTCTATGGAATGACTATATTGCGTATGTATAGAAGAGACGAAGCCCTAATTACGTTTGTGTCTTTCTTCTAAGTTCAAATTATATTTTTGTCTTTTATTACCTCTTTGGTGGATTTGAAATATTCACATTGCTATTTAAAGTACAATATATTTTACGCTGACTAAATATTAACCCTTTTTTTAAATTCAAACACTGATTTCACAAATACATGCTTTTTCTGATTTGGACTTAAGTACTTACACTTAGGTCTTTTTTCTATTGCTTGAAAATTGATATAAAAGCATTTGTGGCCGCATTATTAGCATTCCGCAAGAAAATTACAATTACGCTTTTTTAATTATTTTACGTATTTTCTTAAAATTTAAAAAAATTTTTTTTATATGTTACGGTTAACGGTTATTGATATTATTTGTTCGATCTAATTCATATTATACACACATCAAAAAAGTTAGAGATCACTAGCATAAGGTGGAATATTTTTTAAATATCTGTTTTTAAAAGAGTGTTTCTTAAGCGTCATTTTTTTAAATTGAAAGATTCCTACTAAAACTAAAAATATAAGTTACTTTTAAAACAAAAACCAAGTCCTAATACAATTTTCGACTAACAAATAAGTAATTGAAAGCAAAAGAGGATTTAACTAAATACTGTCAACATTTATTATGAAATTGTTTTTATTTATTATAAGATAATTCCTCTCCTTTTTTATGAATGGGAAATCATCAAATGAGTTCTCCCGCCTTTAGAGTCAGATTTTTTAAGCCCACCCTTGTTCCTTTGGTGGCTCTTTATGTTCCGTGGTCGAGGTCACTACAAACATCAACAGGATCTAGGGATATTTCAATTAAAACTAAATAACTATTATTCTATTAACTTTTTGTTAATACACCAACAGCAGATTAAAATAAACCTTGTTTAATAGCCTACCTAATCTGACAAGAAACTTTTAGATAAAGTTAAATAAAAGAAAATTCAGCAGAAGAGGAAAAACTCAAACAAAATTTCAATCACTTTTTAGTGGCATTGATTGTAGAGTCTCGGCCAGTCAGCATTCTGATGTTGCGCTTCTGAGCAATAGTTGGCCGACCACTGCGAGGTTGATACCTCCGTAACTATATGGATACAGCCATTCTGCGTGATATTCTTCTCGTAGAATGTCCTTCTTCATCAAAAGTAACAATTCTTGCTTGCAAAACTTCTAATAATCCTCTAAAACTCAGACAAAACTTTTGATCATCAAAATTGTTAAATTAAATTTTAAATTGTTAATTAATTGTAAATTTTAAATTGTTGTCAAAGAAAACTTACGGGATTCCTGCAGTTTTCTTTGACAAAAATTTAAAATTAAATTTTGTGTAACTACACATTCTTTAGTACATTGCCTCATGAGCTGGTAATGCTAATATTTCTGGCAATTCGAATTTTCCTGATTTCGGTTACGTTTTATTTGATTTAGTTACGATTTTGATAACGTGAAATTTGATTTCAAACACTAATTTTATACTACATTATTGGGTTTTACAACGTGCAATTTGATTTTAAGAACTGATTTTGATTATTTACAGTATTAATTTAAGGAGGGTCCGATTGTGATTCTATACTATTTTACATATAAAATCACATATATAAATTAAATTAAACATTACGGTTATTAAAATAACCGAATTATTTTAAAACATATATTTTTTACCAAAGCAAAGAATTATTTTTTTATGATTCTATCATTTTCTTTTATTACATTCACGTGTTACTATTTATAGTAAAATAGTTATTCTACACAAATTTCTATAAAAACCTAAGAAAACCCGCATCAGATAAATATAAATAGGGCGTAAAGGCAATTGTGGCCTCGACATTTCCGCAGATAAAAGGCATAATGTAACTTATTGCTCAAATTTAGTCAACCTAAGCCTTAACACAACGGAGAATAAGGAATTAAGGGACAAAATGCGTATAAAATGTAAAGATAATTTATTGAAAATAATGCAAACACAACCATAAAATATTAATACACATTAAATAAAACCACTAATACATATTTGTTTACATTTAATTGAATTAAACACAAAAAAGTGTCTCCTGAAAAGTAGCTGTTTTGCAGTTACGCCCCTATTCGTAGGATACGACGATATATGCCCGATGTGCAGCCTGCTTCAGACATCCAAAACAACATACCATCAGTGGCCAAGAAGCAGTAACTTCCTGCTATTTACCTTAACTCAACATAAACAAGTTAAAAAACATAATTCACAACTTTAATTTAGCTGAGTAAATATTCCGATTGTGTACAAATTTGTTTAGGGCGGGTGGTGGCCGCTGATAAAGAAGAGTAAAGCTATTCTCACTCGTTTAGCCATTTACAGGTTTATTTAACGGTACAAAGAGCTTGCTCTAAATATATTGGGCGTGGTTCTTACAACCTTGAACTTTCCTTAGGTACTACAGATAATAGAATACTATAATAGAGCTTATTATATTGTCGACGTTCTTGAAACTAGCTGTTTAATGCGGCTTCATACGTATATTTTTACACAAACTTTTATTTCCTATTTTACCTCATTAAGGGCTCTTTCAATTTATGCGTTCCGGCACTGCAGCAGTACGACACGAAACGCCTAAATTGATAGAGTCCTTAGGGATAAAAATTAGTTCTAAGTGTTTATGTCATGAAAAACAAAGAAAACTCCATGTTTCTGTCCTCAGTTGGTTTGCTTGTGCATTGATTAGCAACAAAAAGCCAGTCCCTTTATATTTCATTATTTAATATACAAAGAAAAAATATAATATCAAAGAAAAGACTTTCGTCGTTGACAAGACGACAAGGTAATCAAAGTCAGCGGTAACGGGTAAGTCAAAATTAAAAGGAAAAAAAAGTTAATGATTTTCATAGACGTTTACACAATTTTCTTCTACTGCTATGCGAGTACCGACTATAGTACTTGTGCCATAGGAAATTGCTTAGCTACATTAATGAGACTGATAAAGGGAGATAAAGAAACTGAGAAAATGAATAAATGAGATATCTAAATACAGCTCAATACTATTGTTTCACCAATGTATCTCACATTTCCCATTAAAAAGTAAAATAATTTCCACAATAAACATTAATACATTCCGTAAAAAAATAAGTTCACGTGAAATTCAATAACTTATTAAAAATGTCGAACCTTTCGTTGAAAAACTCTCACAAAAATCCGATTTGGAAATCGGGACACTTTGTTTGCCCTTTCATGATCGGAAAAGCATCATTCAGAACCATATTTTTCGCGGAATGTTGATTCGAATCCGAAATGGAGGTGCTCACCCCTCGTTTCCGAAGCTAACGATCTACAAATTCTGTGAAGTATTTGTATAATCTCAATACTTTTAGTCTAAATTAATACTCGAAATGTTTGAAGAACATGAAAATAAAGTGATGAATTTACTTAAGAAATGTATTTACTGTTGTAATAGCGGCTCACTTATTACATTTTTCAATAAACCTAAGTAATCCTGTTCTTTCAAAGTATTCGTTGTGTAGTCGGAGCCAATATTTAGGGACCATTAAGAGTTTAACAAATATTTACTGTTCGTTGCGTCTATAAGATATCTGTGTACCCCATATTTATGTGTGATTCGTTCCAGATTGTTCTTTTACGGGTTGATTTGGTATCTTTTCGTGCATATAAAACTTACCTACCGTATTTCCCACAAGAAGTTTTGCACGCATCTTTCTTTATGTGTCGATGGTATATTACAAGCCAAGCGTGCCCTAGTATCTTCCAATGAAGGTAAAAGATGGGGTTGTGAATCATTTTTTATTACATTCCGGTACACTTTCACCTATAGTGGCGGTGTATGCATACATATATTCAGTAATGATACGGGAAAGTAAATACGGCCTACATTCGTTCGAGATTTCATATTTTGTGCATGAAATGCGATACCAAGCGTGGGTTGCATTGAGCATGTCTAAGTTTAGTTCGCCAAGTAAATCTACTTTGGTTAACAAGGAGTTTGGCCACGGTATGAATATCTCAGTGTATCGGCATGCTAAGTAGTTTTAAACTGGACAGGTGATGTAGCCGCCGTTTAGAAACTATCATGAACATAATACGTTATAGTTATAATACAAGGTTTGCTTTACGAATAAACCAGTATGTGAAATTAACTGTTTTGTACAAACAACAAACACTGAGCGAAAACTAACACAAACTGATAGGTATCTTAATTAAGTGCTAGTTAGTTGTATGTAAAGGAATAAACTTCAGAACAATAGCTACTCCAATGCTAGATGTACAGAATTGGTGTAAACACTTTAGAACCTAATGTACGGTGGGCAAAGCAGATAAGTATCCAGGGCTGTCAGATACAGTTTAAGTTTTCTCAAAAACCCACAGATATTTTCTAATAAAAATTTAAACTATAGTAGAAAATGACTAGTTCTTCAATTAGGTTAAATTTTATTTGAATACATTCATTGGTATTCAAGAAAACCTCAATTGTTTATGACGGCCCTGGATACTTATCTGCTTTGCCCACTGTATGTAGTTTAGCAAATCTTATTGAATGAATGTGAATATTTTGTAAGAGGTTTCTTTTATATTATGTACTGGTATCTCGAAAATATCTGTAAGTATTTTATTCGCTGCTAAAAAAACAAATCCATAGTTAATCTAACGTCAGTGCAGTACGTAAAATCTATTTCTAGTTTCGTGGTCAGCACCGGAATGAGGGAGAACCACAAGCCGATACACAGAATATTGCTTGAATTGCATCCACCCAAACGTTGAGTAATCGTGTTACGTGAAGTAAGCCTTCGTATTCCAAGTGGGTTCCAGCAGTAACTGCCCGCCTCGTGCCTAAAGGCTATACTGCATTTCGTTACGGCAGAATATTCAACATATTTTGTGAAATGCACATACCGGTATCCACAACAAACTTCTTGAGAATAAGTTGATATTCGTATAATTCGATTGCTCTTCTAGATCGACGTCGACTAGACCGAACTGTTGGCATTGAAAGCGAATTAGCAAGATCAATATATCACTAATTGATATGAAGATAACACAAAGGTCGACGTCTGAGCAATCCATCGGTGGTCAGGTTCAATTGAATCATTTCAATAACGGTCAAAATCGATGGATCGTCAAATTGAGATGTCAGATATAATGATGGCGATTCATTCGATTTTCCTGCTTCGAATAATTGTGTTATTGCTAGATGGTATGGCTGAATACGCAAGTCATTGCGTATGTTAATGAATTAAGCATAACAATGACAACATTTCCTTACCGTATTGCGACTACCGCGATGAATAAATATGAAGATTCATGAATTTTTCTCGGATGAAGAAATGATTGCGGTGAGGGAAATGATCTAAATTTGTATTCAAACAAGAAAACACAGAAAGTATGATTTGAGTAAAATTATAATTTTGGTGTTTATGAAAATTCGTATGGAATTTATGTATTTTTAAATTACTCATTATATAAAATTTGAAGGTGGACCACAATGTAATTGTTATGATTATTTTAATTGGGTCATACTTTTAAGGTGGAGTATTAAGGTTCGTTTTTAGGTATTTACGATGGGTAACATTTGCTGTTTAAATTGATACCCCATGTATATAACAATGTTGCGGAATGTTTATAATAGTTACCGTGACCCCGGAACGTAACCCGGGCAACCGAAGGAACATGAATGGGTTTTAGTCAGTAAAAGTCTGACACGCCCTCTCGCCCCGCCCAGGACGGGAGAAGCAATTTGATGATTTCCCACTCCCAAAAAAAATGTATATAACAATACACGCATCGTAAACATCACCGATCATGTTTAAGCAACATACAAAAACGATATACTATTTGCCCGGCATGAAGCAGCTAAATCTGTATGTAATAATACAGAGTGGTACAAAAATATGCGGTTCGCTTCTCCACTGAACGAGTAAAGTTACCGCTACCGGTCCGAACCGGCCGGCTGCCGTCCAATGTGAACATCGTATTTAGAGAAGCCAGACTAGGAACTCGCAACCTGTCCAACGCTATTTGCGGATAGCCTCAGCTTTAAAGCAACTAATTCAATGGTTTGGTTAATAGATTTAAACAGGAAATGAATTGAAATGTACTTTTTTGTGGTTGTTTAAGTTTAGACTATCCGGCTTTCACAGCTGTACCACTGAACTCATGTTAATAAAAAAAATATGTCTGTGAATACTAAGATTCACGTGGATGAAGTCGAGCGTAAAAGCAAGTTCACCGAAATGATTTATTAACGTTTAGTTCTTAAGAATACTTTCACCTTCGGAAAATATTAATATATTTCCAGATGCCTAAGGGGAATTGCCCTTTTATGCTTTAATTAGCGATTTATTACAAGTATTAGATATTAAGTATTAATAAACTCAAGGGAGAACATCAGAGAGATATTCGTTAATAGTTGGAGGGCTGTGGTATTGACGACAAGAACTTATACGTTGGGCGCTTGACCCAAATAAACATGGCCGAAAAATTCGTGACCGTCACGGTAGGCTTATACTTTGGAAATTGAATTCCGTGCTCAGCTTCTGTTTATCGTCTGGCGCTGATAGCAGGGGTCATGTGCCAAATATCTCCCATTTTCTTATTACATTTAATATTGGTGTAGGTCGATTCGTTACAATTTCTGCTCCGGCGGGAATGCTTACATTTTTCTGGCCTATAGTTCACAGTCACTCCACTTATATTACCCTATAGCTTTTGCCCGCGGCTTCGCCCGCGTAGATGTCGAACTTCTATCCACAATTTTATGCCCTTTAGGAGTTGAATAAAAAAAAGCCTTCCTTAGTGGCTTAGGTTTACTCTTCACAAAGAATAATCCTCCAAGTTTCGTGTCTCTAGTTAGTTATTGTTAAATATCAACAAACGCGTTGATATTAGTCAGTGAGTTTACTTCCGGGGCAGCGGTAACTATTACAATTAATCCGTAACCCGTAAACGTGCTGACTGCTGTTTGAGGTGCGAGTGGAACAAACGGTCCTTATCGGGCGGTGAGCTACCCATCGCTCGCCATTCGCAGTCCCGCGCCTACGGTGGCTGGTAGTCGTCTGGCGATTTTCGACGTCTACGCCTGGCTCACTGTCCCGGGCGTAAGGCTTGACGCTGCGTCATGCGCGCCGCTGCCTCCTTCTCCAGCATGACTACTTCGCAGAAGGAGGCGACGGCTACCCATTCAGTCACCCCCGCCGATCGCCTCTGGAAGAACACGGCGGTGGCCTACCCAAGCGGGGCATACTACCATCGTATGCTCCACCGTGTGCTCTAGGCGACCATTTTCTCAGATATCCGTTTCTGGTGAGGACCTGTTTCTGGCGATACGTGAGAGCGCCCGCCGGGGCGCCTATGTGTCTCAGCGTTATGTTAAATAGCCTATAACCAGGCCAAGAGTATGGAAAACAATCGTACTAAGTTTGGTTAAATCCCTTTAGCCCATGCGTGCACATACAGACAGACAAAAAATTACTGATTGCATTTTTGGCATCAGTATCGATCACAAATCATCCTACAATATTAATAATACGTACTAATTATAAATGCGATAGTAACTCTGTCTGTCAGTCTCTTCTACACGCCTAAACCACTAAACCAATTCGAATGAAATTTGGTACAGATATAGTCTGGGACCTGAGAAAGGGCATATGATAGTTTAAGTCCCGGAAATTCCCCGGTAACGGGAACTGTTATTCCACGCGGACCAAGTCGCGGGCAAAAGCTAGTTTTGAATTTATATATAATTTTGCTTCACGACCCACTCTCATAAGCATACGAAACGACACCCACATACAAATCGAATCAGGAATAGAACCTGCAAGGGGTTAAAGTAAACAATTAATAAATTTACTAAATTAATTGATAACTTATTGTTTTTGACCAAATGACCCCATATTTATCACAAACGCATCGACAACAAAACACTTTTTACAACAGGGATAGAACCTGCACGAAGGAAAGCTGCCTGGGAGAGTCATTATTTTCACAAAAATCTTAACACCACTTTTTAGGAATCGTGACAGACGGTACAGCGCAATCTAGCGAAATTAAACGGAAACTATGGAGAAATTTAAACCGTTGCGCTTTGGGTTTATATTTTTTGAATGAAATGTCCGATTTGAGTAATTCAGAAAAAAGTAATTAGTAGGTGTCTAAACAGACTTGAATAAAAAAATATTTATTTTGGTAAGGATGTATACAATATTTTATTTTTTGATTGATTTAATTGATTGATGTGATGATGCGATTCTTTAGATTGGCATAACTTTTTTATTTATGGACCGATTAATACAAAACAAAGACTAAATGTTAATCCCAGAAAACCGCAACGCATTAGTGAAAACCGCATTCAATTAGGTTAAGCCGTTTCTGAGATTAGCCTGAACAAACGTACAGACAAACAGACAAACAGACAAAAATTCTAAAAATCATTGTTTTGGGTTCTATTGCGTATATAAAGTTTTCCTAATAAAGTTTTTCTTATTTATCTTCCATGTACAGACACCGACCTTTTAGAATTTTATTATATGTATAGATAATATTTTGAATAGATTCTCCGGGATATGTTAGTTTGGTCGCTTCAGAAACTATTTTATTGGTCACGAGGAATTCAGTGCTGGCGTATGGATAGTTTCAGTTAAGGTTCCCTGCGGTAATAAAATACTGTACACTAACTTCATCTCTTCATTACTGAGTACTAAGATCAATACTTGAGGAAGTCAGGTTCAGGTTAGATAAATAGTGTGGGAAGTGGTTCCTACACATTTACCTTTAATGCTGTTTACAGTTTTTCATTGGGTCGTAAGGTAAACGTGTCCCTGAGATGGAGCGACGGGGTCCCACAATTCCGGAGCCAATTGACAAAGGGCAGCTCTTACTGAAGGCTCACCTGCAAGTGTTGGCTCACTCCAAGCCTATACATATTTGAACAGAATCGGTTGAAATTAGAATGTTTCCTATTTCTTTTTGGGATGTGACCCACTTACCCATTTCACTCGTGTGCCGCAAACTTGGGAATCTAAGAAGTCGTGTTGGTATACACATACATAATTGCGAAAAGTTCGTACTATTATGTAACGGGTTATTCACACGAGAACTTAGAAGATTCGCGTTTTTTTCGGTTTCGTCGTATTCACACTATTACGAATCGTAAATAATAATGAATTTGTGTTTTTAACCGACTTCAAAAAGATGAGGTTCTCAATTCGTAGGAATCTTATAATTTAAAACTTACAATTGGAAGTCGGTGACAATGCAAAACGACAAACAGAACGGTAGCCGCGCCGGCTTCTGAATTTAAAGTAGGTAGTATTTTTTGTTTTTAGTTTTTGGAGGTTTTTAAAGCTTTTAATAACGATTAAGTTCGTCAAATAACACGAATTGTCAATATTTTTCTAAAACTTAACTATAAATCACGAACTTAGTGTATCTGCGTTTATTTATGTAATGAGGGATCCCGAAAATATGGTTTAAGGAACCATATTTTCATATCTATCACGTTTAAGTATTTCTGCCAGGAAATTAAGGTATCCCAAATTGTCAAATTTTCCCAATATTACTTGTACTTTATGATTTAAATGATTTAACTATAAAGTTCAAAATGTATTAAAGAAATTTTTATGTAGGTAATAGCCTGATGCGCTGGCGTCATACATTCGAAATGACATATTTTTTTGGGCTTAACCACAAAACACTAAACCCCAATGCCATTGTTCTCAATCTCTATGGCCCATATTTTCGTTCTACTTGAAAACATGAAACCCCAAAACGATTTTAGGTTTTAAAATTAAGTTAAGAAATATTCTTGTTTATAAATGTCTTGGGGTGGAAGTGAAACATATTTAAGTTTAGAGGCATAAACCTTTTTTTTTTGGTGAGTGGGAAATCATCCAATGACTGCCCCCGTCCTGGGTGCGGCGGGAGGGTGTGTCAGACTCTTACTGACTAAAACCCACTCATGTTCCTTCGATTGCCCTTTATGTTCCAGGGTCACGGTAACTATTATACACATTCCGCAACCCCGGCAGGCGTTGGCCCTGTTGGGCCCCTTCCTGTGCTGACTCCTCTTTGAGGCGCGCGTGGAACACTAAGGCCCGGCGCCCACTATCGGCATCGGCACGACTGAGGATTTTAGGTAATAAAAAGCATTATACTTTAACTTCATGGCAATAAAGTAGAAATTGCCGATGCAGTAGCCTCAAGCATACCGAAGCGGTATTTTGTTACTACAATCATATATCATGGAAATTTCTACTTTATTGCCATGAAGTTAATGTCTATAATGCTTTTATCAACTAAAATCCTCAGCCGTCCCGATGCCGATAGTGGGCGCCGGGCCTAACGCGCCGTCGACGCGGTCCTGGTCCTAGCCGGGCGGCGAGCTACCCATCGCTCGCCATCCGCAGAACCGCGCCTACGGTAGAGGCATAAACCTTTCTTTTCGACGAGTCATCAATGACGGATGCTCCCTGAATAAACTTTTATATAAACCACTTTTATTTATAATTAGCTTTTGCCCGCGACTTCGTCCGCGTGGAATAATAGTTCCCGTTCCCGGGGGATTTCCGGGATGAAAACTATCCTATGTCCTTTCTCGGGTCCCAGACTATATCTGTACCAAATTTCATTCAAATCGGTTCAGTGGTTTAGGCGTGAAGAAGAGACAGACAGACAGACAGACAGAGTTACTTTCGCATTTATAATATTAGTACGGATAGACAATGAGTTAGCGTTTGAGTTAGGAATGTAATTATTTTGTGGAAATAATAAAATATTTTGTCAGCTCTAAACCATACATGTTGAAGTATGTGCAATTAGTATTCGTAATGCGGTTAGTGTTTTATTTGAAGTACTGAAATTAGTAATCATTTCATTTTAATTGCCCTGTATTGAGTACATACTTTACATTCTAGGTACATACTTGAAAGATAAGTTCTAAAGTACCTATTACTAAGGAAATCGAGACAACACCAATATCAAAAGCCATTTTCATTATTTACATTCAAATACACAATAGGCAGAGTAGGCAATAATTTAGTAAGGTAATGTTTTGCGAGGAAAGTTATCTTACTTGTTCAGCGTTCAACTCAAACTAATAGTTATCCAAATGGATCTATTCACCGCCAGTGATATGAGAACCAGGTCGGATTGATAGTATCTATCTGTAACTATTGAAAATATGTCCAACGGAATATCTGGTCTAGTCTAGCTATTTTGTTATTTTCTTTTATGCAACCCGGTTTGTGAATGATTGTAATATCGTAATTTAATTGCTATATTATTATGATTATTACAAGCGTGATGAGTCATTACGCTTGTAGTAGTGATGCCATCACTAATGACCTTATAGTTTTGTGTTAACTAAGAATTTTAAATGTTCCAAGTACTTATTTTCTTTTTCTACAATAAGAAATAGAAAACATGTGCTGAGTTTCTATAAATTGGAAAAGAACACATCGTGTAAGAAAAAAAATATATCTTGGAACAACTCACACAATCACAAATTAGGACCCTGTACCAAGGTACTCGGACAATTGATATACATACGTATTATAATAGGCTTATTTGTAAAATCTACCCTACAATCCCTACAAGGGGGAAAATGAATGAAGCATATGTGCAGTGTTTTTTACATTATTTGTTATGCACATGGAAAAAATTAAGTCTCAAAATCCCCCCTCAAAATCCACACTAGGAGCATAGTTTTTTTAGGTCTTCTTAAAACCTTTAAGAATTCATTATACATTTTAAATTAATTACATGCAGTCACAGAACAAACAGTCATACTCATCACACAAAAGTTAGTCTTGGGTGGAAATGGAACTCACGATCTCCGGCTTAGCAGTCAGGTTCAACCATTTGACCAAGGGGAGATATACAAACACATTATACGTTGCGTCACAAAAACAAATTAAATTTGCCCCCATCCAATCTAAAATTGCACTCATCTAGTCCATATTCTATGTCAATTAAAATATACAATAAACTACCAGAAGACATTAAACAACAAAATAAAACCAGTATATTTGTAACTAAATTAAAGCAATACTTAATTAGTAAAAGCTACTAAGGTGGGTGGACCATGGAAGGCCACTCTAACGAGTAAACGCTTTTTATTCGTTTATTAACTGGATAAATGAAAAAAAACAAATTATCAAATAATAGTTTGTTTTATTGTGTACCATATGAATCACTTTTTTTAACCTAGCTTTAATCAGTATTCATTAAACTTAAGTTTTGTTAAGCTCTTCCAAATGGCCTTGCAAGGAACACGGCTCCAAACAAGGCCAATATTATACATCAGTCGTTCAACTGAAAAATAGAGTTGTAACAATTAATATATTCGCTTTTACTAAAACTACATAATAAGCCCTTTCATTTAAGCAAAACATTAAATGCTCAATATATTTTTATCATTTATAAAAAACTCAACGAACATTACTTGAACACCATCGTATAACTAAGAATATATTAATGGAAATTATTTAAAAACAGTAGTAATGAGTATTACATTGACATCAAATAACTTGCCAACGCGTATTATAATGAAATTCAAAACTTTTTTTTTTACCTCAAATGGCCTTCTTATGGGTCCGTTCTTTGTAAGGTCAAAATGTTCCTTAATTATGCCCAAAATTAACCCTTATAAATAAAAATATTATAAATAAGTATAAAACATTGTTTTAACTGTAACGGTACGTATTTATAACTAAAAAGTAACTGTTCATACGTTCATGGTTTGTACATGTTCTTTGTAAGTCCCATGTACCCTAGCAAGGCCAACAGTCAAATTTTTGATTGGCCTTATAAAGAACCATCGGCTTTCCTGGGAACACTACCAATATTTAATCGAGGCAAAACTATATTTTTTTTCTTTAGTACCATAAACATATCCTTATACGACAATTCACAGTTAAAAAATATGAAATAATAATAAGTTATCTAACTAAAAACTTACGTTTTGCTATGCGCGCGAATAACAATTGTAACGTCGACGACCGAAGTCTACGAAACGTGAGATCGCACAGCCACAATAGCGGCGCGAGCGACTCGCCGCCGCATCTGTGGCTTTGAGTTTGATGGATCTTAGTGTATAGCCGAAGGAATATGTGTTTACATGTCAATAACTACGACTTTTTGATAGTTGGCCTTCAAAGGAGCGTGGCCTTCCATGGTCCACCCACCTTATACATTACAAGAATATTTAACAGATAAAGTCAATAAAAAAACGTAACTGTAAAAAAATAAATATATATACTTAAATAACTTAATTATTATACTACATTTATAATAATGAACAAATTATAATAAAGTACCATATAATAATAATAAAAATATAATTAAAGAAATTGTTAATGAATAAATAATTAATATAATATGTATAATATAAAGCGATAGCAAGAGAGAGTATCAATACAAGTAATAAAAAAAAATATTGAACAGAGATTAAATAGAACCAGATAAATAGATAAATGGAATCATAAAAAGTACCTTATATGTAACTAATAACAAAAAACTAATGAAGCGCTCTTCCTCTCTCCTACTTATGTAAAACTTGCTGTGCCCAACAGGGTCCATAATTGTTTCTATGTTATATTATTATATTTACCACCTGTAAGTGTACATTATGGATTGCAATAAACTATTTGATTTGATTTGACCAGGTGCTCAAGTCTGCTATTGCAATCATGTCTCAATGACCAGTCATTGACCGGATATTTGACAACTATGACAGTTTTAGTATGGGAAAGGTGTCAAAAGTTTGACGTTACACGTCAAAAAACGATCATCGAACCACTATGGAAATAGTAGACTAGATCACTAGAGCCCTAGAAGGCCGGTCAAAGACGCTGGCTGCATACATCTAAAAATAAGAAGAAACCTGCTTGTGATTCACGAATTAAATGCAAATCACTCCAATCATTGTAACAAGCTGTCGCCAGAAATAGGTACCTTAAACTTTTTCGCTACATTAAATCTTAACTGCAATTTCTAATATGCAAAATTGGCCTGGTTCCCAGGTCTCGGTAAATATTGGATGATGGACAAAGTTGGCAGAGTATTCTTTCCGTAGTTTATCTGCTGGTGTCAGCTACACTTAATCTATACGTATAATAAAATCGTAACGAATTCGAAACTGTACATTGAATATTTATAAAAATAATACTGATACAATATGTTCTACAAACGATGCTGAAGCCAAAAATGTAGTATTTATAATTTTTGTCAGGGATAAACTTAAAAAGTTTGAGAATTTGCAAGAGTTTTACCAGGTGGTCAGGTTAACACATAGGCTATATATCACGCCACCACCTTAGTGAAATTAATAAAACAGTGATGCAGGCAGAGTAATTTTGTTTTATAGAATCCACGCGAAGTCGCGGGCAGCAGCTAGTAATAACGTTGTATTCTTTATAATCGGGATAGTAAATCACGTATCTATAGTTATTTTTTTTTTTAAAGTAGTATTTATGTTGGCATGGCCGAATTTATAGGCACTCGGCTCTCTCTTAGGTTTTAGATTTGAATCATGAAAAAAACAGGACAAATAATTAATATAGGAAAGCTATATGTACTCTTTTAAAATTAATATATTACTAGCTTTCGCTCGCGGCTCTGCCCACGCGAATGTTAAAACTTTAATCCCATACCTTACCCCTCTATGGTTGCGGAAAAAATATTCTTTACTCTTCAGAAAGTACATACCCTGCAAGTTTCATGACTCTAGGATCAGCGGTTTGGGCTGTGCGTTGACATATGAACAGTCAGTCAGTTTATAACTTTATGGAAATATACACTCAAATAGATTACAATAATTAATAACGTGTACGTTAAAATGTGGTATAGAGGAAAATACAAAACAATTCAAAAGAAATTCAATAAGGCATACATCAGTTTTGAAGGGCCTGTTGGTCTAGTGGTTAGTGACCCTGACGGCTAAGCCGGAGGTTGTGGGTTCGATTTCCATCCATGATTCATTTGTTCTGTGTCTGGGTGTAATTTATCTATAATATGAATGTATTTATAAAGTATATGAGTATGTATATCAGTCGTCTGTTTACCATAACACAAGCTCTGCTTAGCTTGGGATCAGATGACCGTGTGTGACTGGTCCCAACATAATTTATATTTATATTTTAATTTATGGGGCCCGTTCAATCACATGACATACGTATTGACAATATTTATCTCAACCATTTTAAAGAGAACCGAATAATCAGTGAGACATGTAAGTATGCATGACAAACATTCAAGTCAGCTTTCATATAACAGCGATACCAATCATTATAATTCCAAGCCATGGTCAGGCCCCTAATCCTGTGATATATGTGTCTGATTTTCCTTGTACGTTCACAGCCGATAAAATAAAGATGTAGAAAATATCATTACATCTTACTAAAAACAATGGATCATTTACTTGTGAATATTATACCTCTCAATGAGCCTTCATACAAAGTTTCATAATTTGCTTTCATATTTTTTTTTAAAAGTTAAGGTAACAACTCCGTGGAGCCTAATAAAATACTTTTCATCGCATTTAATTATGCCCAACGACAAAAGTACTCGTTTTTTCGTCAAAGTTTATAAAGACATGTTTTCACTCTCCGTCGGGTAATTAAATTCCGAAATACCTTCTAAACTTAGCATTTAGCTACGAAAAAATTATAAAGAATGTGCCCCTGAAATGGTGGGTGCCGAGGCAGACACAAGTGCCCTTATTTGTAATTCAGATGCGCAGTGGAAAGCGCGCTATCGTATGCCTGTCGTCGACTTTTAGGCGAATAGGCTCATTTTCGTTCTACCACAACATCGCGGAACCACCTAATAACCTATTCATCCACTTTCGGAATGGAACCCTAAAATTCAGTGATGAGTTTTGTTTGTATCTCATATTTACCTTTTCTTTCCAATTCAGTGTAGGGATATGGCTGGTAATTTTCCCTAGGATGTTCTAGGTTTGTAGCATACAGCACACTTCTTGAGCAGGGTAGAGTGTAGCATATTATAAGGTGTAGATGAATATAGAATCTAGTTGAATCTACAACAGAACATTGTAATATTAAACTATCACAAACATCTTAGAGAAACGTGACTTAGTGTGTTAGATTTATTAACATTCAGTAAGCCACATGTATATATATATCTCGAAGGCGTCAGCGTAGTGTGCTACGCTGACGACACGCTAGTCCTAGCGCAGGGAGGGTCGTTCCAGGCGGCGGCCGACTTAATGTCGAGAGGTGTTGCGACAGTCGTGGAGAGGATCCGGCAACTGGGACTTGAGGTGGCCCTGCACAAGTCCGAGGCCATGTGTTTTCATGGCCCTCGGCACCGGCCACCTCCGGGGTCTCAGATAGCGGTAGGAGGGGTTCACATCGGTGTCGAGTCGACGATAAAGTACCTGGGACTTGTCCTCGACAACCGATGGAACTTCACGGAGCACTTCCGACGTTTGGGCCCCAAACTGGCGAGGGCTGGAGCTGCCCTCAAATGGCTCCTGCCCAATCTCGGTGGCCCAAACGCCTCCTGCCGGAGGCTCTACGCGGGGATCGTGCGGTCCATGGCCCTCTACGGGGCTCCGGTGTGGGCGCCCAACCTAGCCACGGCTCCGGCCCGGCTTCTGAGGGCGTCCCAGAGGGTCATGGCGATTCGCATGGTGCGGGGATACCACACGGTCTCCTGCGAGGCGGCGTGCCTCCTTGCCGGCACTCCGCCGTGGGATCTGGAGGCAACAGTCCTTGCACACACGTACGAGTGGCGCGTGGAAGTGCAACGCCGGGGCGAAGTCCCGCTGCCGCGGGTTATTGCGGCGCGGCTAACTGAGCTCCGGCGGGATCTTATGGCGGAGAGGAGACAGCGACTGTCGCAACCTAGTGCTGGGCACGCCGTAATAGCGGCGGTAAGACCCCTCTTTGAGGAGTGGCTGGAGAGGCGCCACGGCGCTCTCACGTTTCGCCTGACACAGGTCCTCACCGGACACGGTCAGTTCGGGAGGTTCCTGTGTCGAATTCAGGCGGAAGCGACGCCTGGGTGTCACCACTGCAGCAACGGTCGCCTGGAGGACACGGTCGAGCACACGGTGGAGGTGTGCCCCGCATGGGTGGACCATAGGCGTGTCCTCGTAGAGGCGATCGGCGGCGGTGACCTCTCGCGCCCAGCGCTGGTTCAGGCCATGCTGCGGGGCGAGACGGAATGGGATGCCGTCGCCTCCTTCTGCGAAGCAGTTGTGAAGGAAGCGGCGGCGCGCGAGAGGCAACGACGAGCCTCTCGCCCCGGACAAAGACCCAGGCGAAGACGTCGAGAGTCGCAAGACGACTACCGGCCACCGTAGGCGCGGTTCTGCGGATGGCGAGCGATGGGTAGCTCGCCGCCCGGCTAGGACCAGGACCGCGTCGACGGCGCGTTAGTGTTCCACGCGCGCCTCAAAGAGAAGGAGTCAGCACAGGAAGGGGCCTAACAGGGCCAACGCCTGCCGCGGTTGCGGAATGTGTATAGTAGTCACCGTGACCCTGGAACATAAAGGGCAATCGAAGGAACATAAGTGGGTTTTAGTCAGTAAGAGTCTGACACGCCCTCCCGCCGCACCCAGAACGGGAGCAGTCATTGGATGATTTCCCATTCACCAAAAAAAAAAAAAAAAAGTATATATATCTTTTTTTACCTATTATACCAATGACTAAAACCTTCTAGTTAACATATTTACAAAACTTCACTACTCTAAAAGGAATATTTTATTGATATGGTTATTATCACAACTCTTATCTTCATGACTAAAACTTCAACACAACATGAAATAACTTCAACGAAAAACGTTTCCGTACTCATAAACTAACATAACTTGGGTGACGAAATACACTTATAATATGACGAAAGTTAAATGAAGCATAAGAAAAAGTTTCGTCAAAGTACTTCTCCACATAAAATACCTACTTGCTAAAACATGTGAGTGCTCTATGTGCCTATACTTTGTGTGCTTCTCAAGACAGCAATTGCTTCTTTGTTCCACTTTACAGAGTTCCCATTCAAATCATCCAACACACTCTGTTATTTTCTCTGTACGCTAGCAGGGTTAACTCCAAAGCGATTCTTTTCAAACGATAAAAGAGCGAAGTGATTACGAAACGGTTACAAAGACTCTCATTTCTATAGCGATGATAACTTGACAAATGGAATATTACATTATAAAATAAAAATCTATTCCATTTAATATCATTATAATTAGGTTATTCAGTCCATTAGGCGAATGAAAAGAAAATTGAATCGCAAAATAACGAGACTTGCGAAAATCTACGACGATTATTATTGTACAAGTAGGTAGTTTCAGTGGATAATGGAATGACATTACAATTATCAGAGTTGAAATTGGAAAATTGACGTCACAATTCTAATTTGCCCTTGCAGCATTCGTATGAATCCATTACTAATTCATGACTAGAAAGTATTGATTCGACTATTTTTAGATAGAAAGGTTTCTTGTAATGTTTCTGTTTTATAACGTACGTTAAACCTTTTCATGACAATGGTGACGATTCTCTTGTGCACAAACTAACGTAAATTTAAGTTAGGTGCATCTTTCTCTTTCCTTTTAATTAAGAAAAGGACAGAAGATTTAATCCTGTCATGACATTTTAGATTATTCCTGTCAAATTAGACAGCGCTTGATGAAAATTGACGTATATTTAGACGCCATGTTTTTAAATTGCGTCTAAATTATCTATGGAGTGTCTTAATTTGACAGGACTTAACTAATATTTGATCTTTTGTCCTTTTCTTAATTAAAAGGAAAGAGAAAGATGCACCTAACTTAAATTTACGTTAGTTTGTGCACAAGAGAATCGGCACCATTGACATGTGTAGTTCAATGTTAATTTTAGATGTGAACTCATCGCAGGATCAGCGGCCTGGTTGCGTAACTCACAATCACGATTCCATTGTGTGAAACATTTGTGATGCTCGTCACCGTGAAATAACGCGATAAATTTCCGAAATGACTGTGTGATTGTAATTATGAGCTTGATGCGGAATTAGGATGTTATTTCTATAGGGACGACAACAGATGCCAAGTTCGCTCCGAGTCCGGAAATCTAATAACACGGTCGAAAACTTTAGTGAGCCTACCGACTTCGTCCTCAGTCAACATTTTCCAGCTCTTAGAACAAAAAAGATTCGTTCCCATTACGCTTAGAAATAACCATCTTCGTTAATGAAAACGTGAAACTAATTTGTTCAGTTTTACAAAATGTTTATTGTTCTGGCGGAGATTCTTTTTAATTCCTTTGTGGCTTTGGAAGTACTTACCTTTGTGAAAATTAAATCCCTGCCCGGCGCCCCGGTGCGTCTCATCTAACCTTTGCGCCTTTAGTAACTGTAATCATTATAGTCCTTAACTAATGGTGCGACTTTGCGAATTTACTTTGTGATGTTCAATGCAGGATTTTATAGCTGCCTCCTGCCTGCTTTAAAAATGTTAAGGGTGAACAACCCTTATCACTTAAGGGTATGAAAAAATAGATAGTAGCCGATTCTCAGACCTACTGAATATGCATATAAAATTTGGTTAAAATCGGTAAAGCCGTTTCGGAGGAGTAAGGTAACTAACATTGTGACATGAGAATTTTATTTATAAGATTAACCTGTAGACACAAAGTGACCAAGCTCCTTCTTCTGCTGGAACTGTATTTGAACGGACGCTTTGATATTGTTATACTATAAATTGGAAAAACTTTTAGTTGTGTTTTAAACTACACAACATAACACACACACATTCACATATCATTCGTTAACTGTGGTATTTTTCCACTGCATCGTGAGTTCTCTTTTTATATCCATTGATTTATTGATGGAGTTCAGTTATAACAGTGAGTCGCTTAAAACATAACGTGCTTTAGACCAAAAACTTATTACAAAATGTAGAGATACTCACTCCGCCTGTGAACACACTATCGATTTCGTTTATAAAAGCTACTAAAATAGTAAAACGTCCGAGCATTTCGCAGAATCACTTTGTTTCCATTTCACTGTGATCGAAAAGGTGGATTGTAAAATTAAATGTTTATTTCAGCTCTGCCGAGTGTCCCGATAAGGTTTTGCAGAAATAAAACGTATTTTTTACATTCAGATCATTCGATGACTCTTTATTTACACAGTGATGATTTGGGTGAAACGTTTAATACAACCAAACGTACAGATCACAGGAAAGTAATGTACTAATTATTACGAAGCTTATAATAAACTTGACATTATAACTAACGTTCTAGATAAACTTGTACGATCTCAACCCGTCACTGCAGACGCCCCGCGCCGAGCGAAGCCTCACACTGACGGGGTCACAATAATGTATCGTAATCATTTCAAAATGTAATAAAATTTAGAATACCAACGATTTCCTAAATGTATTTAAAATTTAAGAAACAATATGTACAACGTTAGACAACAATTTGGTGACACCCGTAACAAAAATCTTTAATTCTATGCAGTCAAATCTTTCTAAGGCCGAATGCGTGATGTTAGTATTATATTACTATAATTAACAAAGGTAGTGACTTATAGAGAAATATAAATAAAATGTATCTTTAACAACAAATTGATAACGCATTCACAATGACATTTATCTAATTTCGAGGCTAATTTGTGTTCAAAACAAACAGTACCTAAGTTAAATGTTAAAAATAAAACATATGCTCATCTCGGCAATAATAAATAAAGTAACATTTCATTTATGTAACATCATTCCACAGTAATAGCGAACTTCAGACACAGCAATGCTATTTGGATGGATCTTTCTTTTAAAGTTGCGGAAATAAAACTGGACCGGTTTTTGAACACACGCCAAAAAGACATTCGGGAACAGCCATTCTACACGAGCGCGGCTTTCATTTTGTACAGCGTACCTCTTTACTAACAGAAAACCTGAAATATCGTTAATAATCTCATAACCTTTTACCTATTGCACTTACCGGACCAAAACACTTGAAATAAAATTGAACTAAACGCTATAAAGGGTCTATTTCTAGAGTTCTAAACTTGTCTCCATTTATTCTACTTACAAATATAAATGACTTGGCAGTGTTGTAACAACTGTATCATTAATCTAGTTGTCTGTATGGTAACATGACGGATTTGTTATCGATTTGACTAGATAAATCATATTTGGAATAATTACTTACATTCTAGTGTTTGCTTGATCAGCTTTCTTTGTTTTAATTTAAGTTTCGATGAAGACAGCTTCTGTGTGTTTCTGTAGTGTTTGTCATGTTACTTAATTAGCTAAAGGCGGTGAATAAAACAAAAACTGTTAGTACATAATGTTGTAAATATATGTATGTATGTGTTGTTCCTATCATGACTTTGGCATCCATTATCACTGGAGTTGAGCCGCTCGATTAATATTACTTTGATCAAATATCTTACTTATAATTTCAAAAACGTCTTCTATTCAGATTTCTTCAATAAGTAAGTTTTATTGTGATATGTAAAACATAATGCTACATTTTATTGGATTTGTAGACTGAAACATGCATTTATAAAATTTACAAGGTACATTTTAGAGGTATTAGATCCAGACGTATAAAGAAGTATATTTTAAAGGGAAACATGAAAGTTTTTTAGGTATCTTTTTTTAAATTTTATATTGTTTAACATCTATATCAAATCATAGACAGACGGTACATCAAAGTCTTCGATTTCGAGGATATTACTGTGATCTTATAATTTCATTGTTAACATTACCTTCATTTTATTATACACTGAGCAACGATCAATTAAATTGAACTATTTAATAACAAGTTTATTCACATCTATGTTGTGTCTCATAATCCGTGCACACTATGTAGATCCTACATTAACTTAGAACGAAACAATGCGCGCCGTTCGGCATAATATCGTAGTAATTGATTAGCTAGTAAGTTCTGCACGCTCCCTCGACGCGAACGTTTCTTAGTCCAGTTAACTAACAATATAAGAACACTTTTATTTCTTATCAATATAAAAGAAATTCACTACGGCGCCATGAGTTCTATTCAACATGAAATTCAGCTATTAATCTAATATTTCTATCGTAGATTGCCTTGTGATCAGATGTGTTCATCCTGTACATCTGCCGAGAGAGAAAAAGATCATTTAGTAAACAATGTTCTTCTTATATACCTTTTTCCCTATATGTACCATTTCGTAACCACAGTTCAGACGTGTAAAAGTTCCTGACTTATAAAATTACCTTTTAGGGAATAAATTGTAAACTGCAGTTACGAAATGTCACATATAGATGACGATATACAAATATCCATTACCGATAACTTCAAGTCTACACATTACCTAGCAGGTACATGATAAGCTTGTAAAGAAAGCAAACAAAAGAAACATCAAAGCGATATTAGAATATATTTCGTTTTAGCTGTAAGTTTTCAAGGATTTCAAGTAGAATATCGGAAATAACTTTAGTAAGGTCAAAAAGTTTGATGATGGAAGAATAGACTGTTCAAGGTGAGGTTGGAATGTCCTTCAGATTTCATTATCTTACCACATATAAAAGAAAAACTAACATGGCATAGTAGTGACAAACTAAACGTTATTTTTTTTCAATAATGCCATTTAAAAATACATTTCTTTTCTCAGACTATTTTTACCGTAATATATTCAGATAAACACAAATATAAGCGCAATTTACATAAAATAAAACAACCATATCAAACATTCATGCAAGGAAATCTCGTTAGTCAGCCTTTACCAACACCTACCATCAGTTACCTACTATATACATATTTAATACCTAATGTAACACATTAAACTGAGGAACGGCAATGTATCAATGAAGTGCTGTGTGTAAATCATTGTGTTCAATAGAGGTGTACTCCAAAGGTTAGAAAAGTATAAAATATTCGTGAAGGTTTTTCTTATCAATTTCGGTTAGTGCTCATTGCTACTAGGAACTGGACGTTTATAAAGCACAAATAAGCACCAAGTATAGAGGGCCGGAGGACCGGAGTGCAGTGAGTGTGGGTGACATGCATCTCTGGGTGACAACAGGGGAACTACGGGCTCGGACAACATCTTCAAACTACTTACGTAACTACTGGGAGCTGGGGCACGCATGGCTCGCTACATACCTATGTACACATCGAGCTTCTGTCTTACTCTTCCTTTAAATGGTCTTTTTCTCCCCATTACAGACTAAAGTGTGTCCTAACTTTCTTCTTCACTTTTCAACAGAGACATTTTAAACATTCCATATAATTAACATGTGCGTCATAACGAGATTTGACTGCATGAATTCCAAAAGCTACGCGTTAAAGTTATGCAATAAAATTTGAATATGAGAACGAAATATAAAATGGACATTATTTATACTTATTCTCTATTAAACCAACCATAACATTTACATAAAGAAATGTAATCTGTCAACGTTTATATGAGGCTAAAGCTATCTAGATATTTGTGCCAATAAAATAGAAACGTGTCAATTTGAAGAAATTCGTGTTAGTTATCATGTTTTTTTATATTTAAAAAATGCATAAAGAACAATCGTTGTAGCGTTACTTAATGCTATAGGTTCTCGTCTGTAGAGACACATTTAGGTAACTAGAAACTAATAGCCTAATGGATTTTAAAGAGTAACATCTACAAATCGTAACTTACAATTGAGTATGTAGAAACAATTTATGAGTAGATCTCATAATGCTAAAAGTACCACTAAATCAGTCTAGTAGGAATAGTAGATAGGTTGTTTAGATGTAAGGACACGTGCACTCGTTACAGTACGTGTGAGGTAGAATAGCTCAGGCCGCGGTCTGGCTGACAGCGGGGAAACGCAACAGAAAATAGTTTTTTTTTTAAATAGAATAGTGCTTTGTTTTATTTATTTGAAAATTTTCTTTTTTCTGAAATTTTTCTCTTTTCAAACAGACTGCGGCCTAATTCACGGGAAGGAGTGTTCCATGTTTCAAATATGTTCGCGTATGTGAAAAAAAACTAAAAGCGAAGCAATTTGCAAACGTCAATAAAATCAATTAAACATAATAATGCGAACATATTTGTAATATTGGTTAACGGACATAAAGTTGGGAATAATTCGCTTATCAAGTTAAACATTAAATTGCAATAACAATACACGAATACTCGCGCATTACGTTAGAATGCCCAGTCACTGACACGAACTGACGTCACATCCGTTATTAATAGAGCCATTCCGATTTAATGACGCTCACAATTTAAAAGTAATAAATAATATTTTACTACAAATTACTTTATCGATAATCCATTGTAAGCGGTGTGTGACTAAATGGAGTAACGGATAATCAGATAAGGGATTAAAATATTTAATCGTAAGATAGGAAATTACTTAATTATTCTCTTGGCAGGTATAAAATAAGACTGAGATTAACATATTTCAAATAGACACAATGATTACAAAGGTAACGAGATTAACAAAGGAGGGTTTGTGGGCTTCACAGACTGTCATTTCAGTGGTGAGCATTATTGGGTAGTAGGAGAATTGTCAGGGAGAGCCAGGCTTCGTGTTACCGAGGCGTATTAATTAAACACGAGCCGAGCCACACGGTCGAGTCACTGGCGCAAGCCAGCTCACCTAATGACCAGCCCAGACGTGGATAATGAGGGTCGAGTGTGATTTCATCGGTGTTTGACTAATCTTATCGCCATTTGATTGTATTCCCTTCACTAAAGTGAGCCATTTCAAATAAAATTCAAATTAATGACAGCTTCTAGCAGACGCGCAGTCAAGTAGGCCGACTTTATAGGCCGTTATAAAACTAATGGTTTATTAGTGAAGATGTCTGACTAGGGTGTACGAAACGTTACGGGATCGGGAGGTAGGATGTGCTTCAGTTTATTTTAATAGAGTATTCAGGGTAAACCTTATAATATTTAAATGTCTAGTTTATCAAAAATAAGAACACTAAAAAATAGACAGGTATAGGTTAGGTACAAGTTTGTTATTAACATGATTTGTTTGTTATTCTAAGAGGGCTGAAACAATCGTAAGATTTGAAATCAGAATGAGCGACCAGAAAGATTTCAGAATACGGGTAAGTGTGAGGGGGTTCAATAATGTGGGGTTTACACGGGTGACTAAAGCCGCGCGGCATAAATCGACTATCAAAATGGCAGTTCGGCTAAGTCGCAAGTTACTGAAGCCGCAAGCGCGATTTGTGACGCGACTAGCCGCGCGGTGTAAATCGACCTATGTAAATCCGTTTTTAGAGGTAGCTCTCAGAGAAGTCAAGGTCAGAGACGGAGGCGCGCGAGGAGCGCGTGTAGTTGGTGGAGGTTCCGTAGTCAGAGGTGGCGGTGGCGAGGTCGGCCAGCACGCCGCCGCCCGTACCTTGCGTCACGCCCGCCGCCGCCGCTTCCCGCTCTGCCAGCTTCTGTTTCAGCACCCGGATCCGCTCCTCCTTCTGTAAGTACACTTCGTCTTAATCCTTGCAGAGTGATGGATAGAACACTTTGGATTAAATTCATGTTAAACTCAAAAAAATCCATACTATTCTATACTTCCATACTAATATTATACAAAAACGAAAGTACATAACTCTGTTTGTCTGTCTGTCCGTCTCTTCACGCCCAAACCGCTGAACTGATTTGAATGAAATTTGGTACAGATATAGTCTAGGACCCGAGAAAGGACAAAGAATAGTTTTCATCCCGGAAATCCCCCGGGAACGAGAACTATTATTCCACGCGGATGAAGTCGCGGGCAAAGTTTAGTAATCTATATTAATATTATAAATGCGAAAGCAACTCTGTCTGTTACGCTTTAACGGCTAAACCACTGAACTGATTTTGATGGGATTTAGTAGTATATTCAGTTTTTTATTTAGTTAAACGACTTTATGAGAAACAGTTACGAGAGAGCAGTTTCCGATGAAAACTGGTTTATAAATGCGAAAGTTGCTTTTTGTGACTGTTAACGTTAAGTTTTCACAGCGGAACCACCAAACCGACTTTACTACAGAGGCTATTTTTTTAATTACGGCTGAGTATCCGCGATAACTTTTGCAAAGACAACGTCGCTGGTATCCTATTTCCTTCAGTACTATAAAATACCAGCATTTATTAAGCCAGACATAATGTTTCTTAACTATGTTGGCGGTATAAATTAAAAGCAGTGTACTCTAAAGCCCCGTATTCATTGTAAACATTTGTTTAGCAACTGTTGATCAACTGATGTTGTCGCTCGCCGGGCGTCAACTCTGCAGTATGGCGTGATCAACACCGCAACACAAATGTTGCCCGTAATATGATGACAGCAACTCGTCAACATGTTTATGCAACCATGTTGCTAAACAATATGTTTACAATGAATACGGGGCTTTATTTCGGTTCCTGTTGCTGAAACACTTTTGCGTAAAAATACTTTTTTAACAGAGCGTCAGTAAGTAATAAGTATTTATTGTATTCCATAATGTTACATACAGGTAGTAAATATAAATAATAGAATCAATCATGGACCCTGTCGGGAACAGCAACGCAGTAATAAGGTAGAGGAGAGGAAGAGCGCTTTACATTAAAAAAAAACATTCACAAATCTATCTAATTTTATTTGTGAATGTGACAATATAATATTATTGTACTTTTCACTAGGATTTCTTAGTAGCCTACTGAAGTCTTAAAGTCGGTGGTGTGATACACTCTTACCTAGGAAAGCACCTAAAGCTGTCATTCCGATTGTCATTCGTAGATCTACCACAGTAATCATACGTAGTCAAGTCTACTCTCAAAATCAGTCTTACCAAGCATTATATCTTGTTACTAAGTGACTGAGTTATGGAGGTCTGATAGGCATTCGTTATATGAAGATACATACACTGGAATTCAGCTTTCAGCAGCGTCTGGTTAGCTTGGAAGCTGACCTAAACATAATAACCGGTTTTCTTTTTAGCTTTTTAGCTACAAAGAGATGTATTAACATATTCCATTATTTCTTTTATGTTGCACTTCGTTTAAACTTATCTTATTATGTAAAAGATGTAATTGTGCAACACGGCAAACAATTCTCCTGGAAAACGTTTAAGTTTATTGGAGCGAGTTAAATGCTATAGTAACTTTGACTTGAAGTTTGTCTTGTCGTATTCGAAGTAGCAGCAGATGTTGTACGCCTTTTTGTTCGTTTAGCTTTTTAAACGTCTGAAATTGTTGCATTTAAACCTTACAATATTGAGAACTAGCTTTCTTTGAATATGTCAAACTTTCAACGCGTGAATCGCATTGTGAATGTATAATGTATATGAAGGCACAAATTAAAAAATACTAAGTAAATATTAACCTGGGTTTCAAACTAACTATATACAAATTTTCATCTATATCAATTTGACGCCCGCTTTTTGGGCACTTTACCAGTTTACGGCGATACAGTGAATTATTTAAAAATAATTGAATAATGTTATCGAAAAGGATTACAGTATATAACTCTTGATAATTTATCTATCGGATTTGACTACAACACACACACTGGTTTCCAGCTGAATCCGGTTAGACTGAACGCTGACTTCAATATAGGCAACATAGTTGGGAAAAGACTAGCAAGATTACTAATTATCAAAGTTTTTAGACATAATGAATAGAGATTATATCAAACAAAAACCTAACCCAACAAAGTCCACCGACAGATAGGTTATCGGAAACGGTGGTACAGCTGTGAAAATATACCAGACAGCCAGTTTCAGATTAATAATTTCGTTCAAAAGGAGTAAAAGTTGTTAGGCGATTCACACACGGCACCGCGCTCCGCCGCGGAGGGCGGTGAGGCGGATGTCATGTTGTACAAGACACTTTGAAATCCGTTGATACCTAACACACGTACACCGCTCGACCGCGCGGTCGAGCGGTGTACGTTTGTTCACCCTCCGCGGCTGTGCGCGGTGCCGTGTGTAAATCGCCTTAATGAGTTAAGTAATCCGAAGCTTAACATTATGAACCCAATTTCAGCCAATCTAAATTTTAAAAGGTGAACGTATCAATTTTGAAATAATAATTGACGTACGTGATATTATTTTCTTTATCTCTTCCCTTATGACAAAAAGGATGAATAATTAGTTTCTGATTTCAGAATTCTTGAGCGAGTGATCATTGATAAATTTAATTAATTACTTATTTTTATCATTTAATATGTCTAGAGATTAGTAGGGTAATGATAAAGATGTCAGGAATTCTGATGATCATTTAAGGTGCAGTGTTTTTTATTAAATCCATACTAAAGCTAATATAATAAAACTGAAGAGATCTTTTGTTCGCACACTGAAATCTACGGGTTCAAATTGATAAAATAAATTTGTGTCGGATAAATGGATAGTCTATCAATCGAGAAAGGCTACATAGGAACGGCAGTGAATAAAGACGGGGCTGAAAACCCCGATGGGTAATTATGTAATATGAATACAGGATGATAGGACAGCCTATACCTGACATATGCTGAGCTGGACACCCATTTGGTGCATACTTGAGACACGTACTGCTTGGCACTTTTATTTGTAATGTTGTTTTGTTCTTTTTTTTTTGTTTACTTTATGTTCTCTGTATTTGTGTGTCAAACTTTGCACCAAATAAATGGTGTACAACCATTTTTAATAACGTATCTATCCGTGGATTTGGCCAGAGATAGATGGAGAGATTTATTTTGAAACGGAGCTTATGTTAATGTAGTAATGGCCCAGTGGATCAGACAGGAGTGAATGGGAGTCTGTGGGTTCAAGTCTTTAATAATTCGTAATTATGTACTTTTTAATGTTTATTTTTTTATACATCATTGATATCTCGTGTCTCGGAAAGTACGTAAAGCCTCTCTCAGTTGTCATTCGTAGAACATTGACATTAGTTACGGGTAGTCAGAAGCCAGAAAGTCTGGCCAGCCTAATCAAAGGGTACGGTGTTGTCTAGTAACTGGGTTGTGGAGGCCTGATAGGCAGTCAATTCACGTAAAACTCATCCCCGTATCCAGCTGAATCCGGTTAGACTGGAACCAGACCCCAAAATAATATGGAAAAGGCTAGGGAAGATCATGATGATATATGAAGCTTATGTGATATAGATAGAAAATGGTTGATAATTAAAATAGAACTAGAACAAATAACATTCGAAGTTGCGCAGTGAACTAACTAAATGTGGGTATGCAGGCAATTTAAACTAAAGACAATGAGCAGAAGTGGTCCAAATTTCCACCACTAATGGGAGCTATGTAGGCTTAAAGTCGACTAAATACCATACAATTTTGACTACTAGGCGAAAAAAATATATCCACTCAGAAAAAAGTTATGACTGTTTTAAAAATACGAATTTTTAAATATTTAATCGTTTATTTTTTTTGCACATAGACACATTTTACGCAGTAATAACATGGTAGCAATGATGACGCATTGCCCCTGTTCTGTAATGCGCTCAAATCGACCGCAAAGTACCTGCACAATAATAACGTTAGTGCACTTACCCATATAAAAATGTAATACGGAACGGTTCGCATCGTGCTATAACACGATCCACACCTTCTGATCCTATCCGATTTGTCGGAAATCCTAAATCGGAGCCATTCTTCACACACTTTCCGATGTAAGATCTGTTGCTGATGCACAATACGTTGTACGAATTCGTCCGATAATTAGGATCGGATAGGGCAGAATCTGAAAGTGTGGATTGCTTTCAAAAGCAGTTTAAAGTATTTCGGAACCCGGGGACTGCTAGCGTCGACTCGTAGATATGAAGATAGCTTATGTTTTGTCCCTTCCTCACTTAGGAAGCGATACGGTATACACCGACAGACCCCACACTGTAAGACAGCAATAAATAAAACTATTGTGAAATATTTTTTTCACAATAGTTTACATTCTTCCTAGTATTATAAATATTTAGTATTAAAAAGTAAATATAAGTATTTCATCAGTTTGTTTTTTTTGACGTAGCAAAGTACCTACCGCGGCCGCCCCGTATTGTTTTTTTTACGCCATTAGCTTATATCAACCAGAATAACGTATGAATTACAACGACATAACATTCACCTAAATCAATCGAGTAGTTTTAAAGATATAAAAAAATAAAGAAGCGTAAAAAGGTTTTTAAATTGCAAGTTTTCATGGGGTCATTACTTTTTACTGAGTAAATATTTTTGATTGCGGTCTTCTTACAATGATTCAGTACGCAGTGATACGTCATATGCCATAGTTCTTATTCGTGGTGGAAATTTGGACCAAGCTCCATATATTTTTGCCCATTCCCCTTTACACTATCAAAGATTTATTTGATAATAATCTCACTAATTAGTTGTCAATGGATTTTTTGTAAAGTGCTGTAGTGTTCTATTAGAGATAAATTAATTTGGCATTGAATATTTTAGTAACCATGCTAAATACTTAAATGCGTTATTGCTTTAATACCAAAACAGATAAAATCATAAAGTTTTTTTCATCCCACCTATTCGAAAAAGACGACTTTGTTCCCCTTTAAGTACGTCCAAAGTTGGTGTTTTCTATAAGAAACTTTCAGCGGGCAATAATGACGCTCCAAATTCAAAAAGTGCGCCTAAAAGTAACTTTTACATCTCTCATATTCGGTAAGTAGGTCCTTATTACCCCCAAATGGGGCTTGTAGGTAACCAATTAGCGCTCTAGGGTATTAATGTAGCTAGAAACGCCCTAGGGCGGTAAGTAATTAAAAAAAAAACTCTTCACTCTTTCAAAAAGTTCGCGTACATCTAACCATCATACTGGCAATGGACACCATGCATTCAGCCTAATAACAAAAGAGGTCGCTTCGCTATTCAGCCTTGTCTTCGTATGAGTATAGTAGTCATCAATTTTAAATATCGAACGGCGAAGCTCAATTTCGTTCTTGAAAAAAATAATTAAAAAACAAAGATGATAAAAGGCGGGAAAAACTTTTACTTTAAATATTGTTTGCTTTTGGGATTTTTTTTATAATTACGTGCTAATAAGGAAAAAAACATGAATTCTGCAAGTGATGAAGATATAAGCTGCACTCCCGATTCAATGAAAATGGAAGCTGAAGCAGCAATTAACAATATTTTGCCTTTTAACTAATAAAATGTTTTATTTTTGTAATGCCGGTTTTTTATACTTACCTCACAATCGAGATGTAAAGCAGAGTAGTTAGCTCGGGTGTAAGCATCAATTGCACCCTCGAACTATAGGCGCCCTCGCTACGCTCGTGCGCCTAAATATCTCGGGCTGCAATTGATCCCTTACAGCCCTTGGCTACTAATCTACTATTACATCTCTCATGTTCGGTAAGTAGGTCCTTATTACCCCCAAATGGGGCTTGTAGGTAACCAATTAGCGCTCTAGGGTATTAATGTAGCTAGAAACGCCCTAGGGCGGTAAGTAATTAAAAAAAAAACTCTTCACTCTTTCAAAAAGTTCGCGTACATCTAACCATCATGCTGGCAATGGACACCATGCATTCAGCCTAATAACAAAAGAGGTCGCTTCGCTATTCAGCCTTGTCTTCGTATGAGTATAATAGTCATCAATTTTAAATATCGAACGACGAAGTTCAATATCGTTCTTGAAAAAAATAATTATAAAACAAAGATGAAAATAGGCGGGAAACACTTTTACTTTAAATATTGTTTGCTTTTGGGTTTTTTTTATAATTACGTGCTATTTAAGGAAAAAATCATACATTCTGCAAGTGATGAAGATATAAGCTGCACTCCCGATTCAATGAAAATGGAAGCTGAAGCAGCAATTAGCAATATTTTGCCTTTTAACTAATAAAATGTTTTATTTTTGTAATGCCGGTTTTTTATACTTACCTCACAATCGAGATGTAAAGCAGAGTAGTTAGCTCGGGTGTAAGCATCAATTGCACCCTCGAACTATAGGCGCCCTCGCTACGCTCGTGCGCCTAAATATCTCGGGCTGCAATTGATCCCTTACAGCCCTTGGCTACTAATCTACTATTAATCGCACTTTTTGAATTTGGAGCGTCTTTGCATGTTTTACGCCCTGTTATAAGTGCGCCTAAAAACTCTTTGATTTGGAACGTGCTGTGAGGAGCAGCCTACAGCCCGAGTTCTCGTAAAAATTTTCACGGATTGTTTTGCAGCAAATTATTAATGTATGTAGCTGCTATTATTATCAAGCTATGAATTATCATGCTGTTATTAAATAGCAGCTACAATAATAATTTTACAATAAAGTATGAAGCGCCTTTTATTTTCTCATAGGGGGTGATGAAAAGTAGAGTGTATCACTCGGGCGCAAAATATATTTTTGGCTCGGGCGACGTACTTTGAATCCCTCGCTACGTTCGGGATTCTATTTAAGAATCCCTCTCAAAGCTCGGGATTCTACTCTAGAATCCCTCACTTCGCTCTGGATTCAAAAAACGTCCTCGCCTTAAAAATATTACTTTGCGCCCTTGTAATACAATCTACTATTTTATAATAAGAACTGAATTCAGAAAAATCAGTAAACTGCAAGTCGGATCAGCACACAATTCTGTAGTTCAAAGGTTTTTTTCTGCAGTCTGTGAAGAACTAAAATGGTAGGTACCTACTTATTTTTTTAAATTCAATATTTTATGAGATTAAATTGTAATAAAAGGGCTAGATAAAGGGCAGGAACGGGAAAGAGAGACATTGGACAGACAGACAATTCCTATAAGGGTTCCGATTTACAACCAAAAATACAGAACCCCAAAAATCTAGTTTTTGTTTGATGTAGCTGAGGTAGAATGTGCTTGCCAATCAGTTATGTTTTCCTTTCTTACGTTCATGAATACGCATCACTTTTTTTTCCCTTCGCAAACGTGATGTGTGGAAGAGTATAAGCTACGAGAAACACACACAGACACGTAGACTTGGAAAACAACACGTATTGCGAGCTTTAGGCGCCTTCGTAGCTCATAAAAACTATAAGAATATTTATACAGTTAGAGGAAGGGTGCTTTATTTAACGAAGGATATGTCGTATAGCGCCTTCAGTCGAGATGAATTAAACATGAAAGTAAAACACCTTTTGGTGTCGGAGATAAAGCGGACTGAATACTTTTTTTTGAAGGAAGTGTCAAGATTAAGCCTTTTTCTCAGACAGGAATCTCTTGTTTTGAATAATGAGTTTGCGAAAGTAATCCATTATGGATAGGGCGAGTGTTAATCGCAGAGTTGACTACTAGACAATGTTCTTCGTAGTGTAAAACAATCAGTGTCGTTTTTTAAATTTTGTATATTTTTTAGGGTTCCGTAGTCAAATAGGAACCCTTATAGTTTCGCCAGGTCTGTCTGTCCGTCCGTCTGTCTGTCTGTCTGTCTGTCCTCGCTTAATCTTTGTGACCGTTAGCACTAGAAAGCTGAAATTTGGTACCAATACGTATATCAATCACGCCGACAAAGTGGTAAAATAAAAAATGGAAAAAAATGTTTTATTAGGGTAGCCCCCCTATATGTAAAGAGGGAAGTGATTTTTTTTTAATTTCAACTCTGACGTGTGATATGTTGTTAGATAGGTATTTAAAAATAAATAGGGGTTTAATAAGATCATCTTTTGATAATGTCAATAATTTCGGAAATAATCGCTCCAAAAGGAAAAATCAAAGCGTCCCCCTCCCTCTAACTTTTGACCCGTAGGTTTAAAAAATATGAAAAAAATCTGGAATGTAGAACTTTATAAGGACTTTCTAGGAAAATTTTGAACTTGATAGAAAGAACAGTTTTTGTACAAAAAAGACAAAAAGGTTGTACAAAATAATTTCTGCGTACTTAGTATGTCAACGTAACAAAAGCCTTTTTTTTTACTTATAAGTGGGAACACTTATTGTGACGGACGGGAAACTACGGAACCCTACATTGAGCGTGGCCCGACAAGCTCTTGGCCGGTTTTTTTAAATTCCATACGCGAAGGTACGACAACTGGTGACCTATTGCGCTAGGCATTCTCTAACAGTCAACCTAGAGTGGATCAGAGTTATCGTGTCAAGTTCATTTCGGATCAGATTTTGAATAAGGGTTTCATCACATTGTGACGTTGATACGGCCTAGTGTAGATTAAACAAAGGACAATAATTTATATTTTTCTTACTGCCGATAAAACCGCAGTACGCTTTTGAGTTGCAAAGCCCTAATACGTATAACTTTGAGGTTGGAAAATTATAATTATAATATAATAATGATTTATTTTCTCACCACAATAATATACCAGTATATTTTATTTTGTAAAGCATTACACAACATAGACTGATACCTGACCAACCACAAGCCTTATCCTATCTACAAAACCACGTCGAGTTTAGGCCGAAATATGATTAGATTACTATTGTGAAAAAATTTAATCGCGCGAAGCACACCTAAAATCCGGCTGTAATCAGACAATTAAGATAAATCAAAGATAGCATATTAGATATAGGCATAATAAATGACGCACATGGCGCTATTTATATCGCGCATGGCCTTTAAGGCGAAGCTCTTCAACCAGTGCGTCCTACCGGTAATGATCTGTGTTTGGCACAATCCCACTACACTATTGCCAACCACTGCAACTCCTGAAATCTAGACTCAACCGGTAAATGACCTATGGAGCCAAAACGAAGATAATGACCGAGGGGCTGGTCTACGTTCGGAGTTTCTCTGTTAGACTGAATACAAAATAAAGTCATACACCAGAGAACTGATGCCAAATTGCTTGGAGAATCCTTACGTTGCAGAAGAGTGGGCTGACGGTCGATGGAGCAGTGCTACTAGACAAGTGGCATTGTGGAAAACATTATAAAATGAGATTGACACAAGCTTAAGGTGTCCATTGACGGTCATTTTTCGCGTCAGTCTAGTCGTAACATTGTGGCGTCACTCCAAATGGTTTACTGGCATAGCGATTCAAAACTCACGATTAAGGCCCTGCGCAGACGGCACACTTTTTGTGCGATCGAGTCTGCGGCGCACAAAAAGTTTGAACTAAGAGAACTAAGACTTTTTGCGCGTCGTGTGCGTTACTGCATATAATTGCTTAGGTTCTATTTTCACAGACTAAAAAGTGCGTCACGGATAGTCTGTCGTCTGCGCAGGGCCTTAATGGACGCCGTACGTCAGTTCAACTGGCGCGCCAAAATGACCGTCAATGGCCATCTTTAACCTTACAGCGACTAACCGACAGCCGGCTGTAGGGCTGCTATTGCCTTACTATTATGTCTCAAATCACGGGTGTTCGATGGATTAATCAGGATTGTCAACTGTTTCAAGCGAATACATTGTTCGAATGAGAAACGTTTGACTCTTGTCTAGGGGCAGATTTAATAGAGTGGATACCACGTTTTCGGTAAACATAGTAAGCACGCTTCCTGCCGCACGATGGACCTATTATTTGAAGAAGATGGCGGACGGTGGGTATAAATATATTAAAAATTCTGCAATTTTTTATGCATATCCAGGAGAGCGAAGCCGATGGCAAAAGCTATGTTTGGGTTGCGGAATGTTTATAATAGTTACCGTGACCCTGGAACATAAAGGGCAATCGAAGGAACATGAGTGGGTTTAAGTCAGTAAGAGTCTGACACGCCCTCCCGCCGCACCCAGGACGGGAGCAGTCATTGGATGATTTCCCACTCACAAAAAAAAAATGGCAAAATCTAGTGATTCAATACGAGCCCCCCATCCGAAAGCTTTTGGGAGGAGCTACTACCACAACTAGATCAAATGTTTTTCTTGATAATGAGGTTTAAATAATTTTGCTATAACTCTGACTTTATTGTTGATATGTAGATAGACATTAAGGTAGGTAGTTAAGACTACGAAGTAAATCGAAGGTTAAGTGTTGGTTGCTACTCTCTTCGAGTAAGTAATTTAATTAGTTAGTTTTTGTAACTCGCATTTTTAAATGATATAGTTTCTACAATTGTAATTATTCTAGAGCCAAAACTATTAAGTAAAAAGCGTGAATTAAAATAACATTAATATTGAATTTAACCTTCACATATCTAGGTTTACGTTTGACTTTGTGGCTTTTGGCTTGTTACACGTATCCAAATTATACGTAATTAGTCTATGGGTATTATAAAATTAAAATTGCTAAGTAAATGTACGTCTGTTATGCTTACACGGCTAAACTAAGGGATCGAATTTGATGAACTGTACGGAGAAAAACTTATACTCTTAGGAAGGATGTAGGCTATCTTTTATTCACAACTTTACATGCATTTGTGACATCGTCAGTTACCCGGAAGAAGTCACGGGCAATAGCTAGTTAGTAACAGTATAAAATGTTGGACTTGAAACTCAGCACTACACTATGAAAAGACTAAATGTTCACCCGTCTTAACGCAGAGGTTTTGTTAACGTAAGAGCCACAATACGAGCTATCGCTATCGCTCTCGGATTTACCTCCCTTTTTGGTTACTGGCGTCACTGGTTCGCTCTCATAGATTGAAGGTGATGTTAATTTGGCATTAGTTTGGCAGGTAAGGGACACTTGCTAATATTTTTGGTTACCTAAATATCTATGTGGGTATATGTTGGTATTAAAGGTGATGGCAGATGATATACCATCAGCCATCCTTACGAAACATACCAAAAACAAAATTTGACTGGCAACCAAAAATCTCTTCAGCTTTATTATACTACAAAAGATTTAAAAAGCGATCAATAGTTAATAATAGACTTACGTCGCTTTTAGTAAAGTCAATTGACGGAGTTCCCTTCAATTTTCCCGTACTCGTCAAGGTGAAGCTCACATTATTTATGTACGACATTGTGAAGACTCCATTCCGTGATTACACGCGAGTCATACAAACAGGTACATATAGGTACATTTACGTAGCATTACATAGGTAGAGTTACGTAAATGTACCTGTACCTGCATTGTGCATAAATGTATGTTTGCAAATGCACTTCGACCAAAACGGTTCGGTTACATGAACATTTTTGGGATATAGCACTGTAATGCTGAAACGGTAACTAAAGAAGGAGTGTTTTTAAGGTTCGAGATAACCAAACATCGTCTAGTATTCGCTTTTGGTACCCGACATTGTTTTCAGTGAATATGTTCGTGTATTTTTTCCAAACTGCTTTTAAATTACTGTTGGCGATAACATCGTACAAAAGCAGGATTATAAATGTTGTCCAAATCTTGTTTGTTGAACTCAACTGGGACTGGTAACCAGTAAGTAATTGAATCATTATTTGTCGCTTAGAACTGTGCTTACACAATGAGTCTGATACAATATAGATTTTCTTTTAATTTATCTAACTACATTAAACATAGAGAGATTGAAAGCACCTCCTACCATACATAATAATCAGATTAACGTTTTAAAATCGTCTGCTAAAAACATTGTTAACTAACGTTTCATTTCACCACGGTACGCGGCGTGGTCATGTTGTTTGTTTATACATTCCACTAATATTATATGAAAAAGTTTGTCGGTGTGTGGACATTTCTTACTCTTTCACTCACGCAAAAATTTCTGAACGGATTTTGATAAAACTTACTGTAGCTTATACATTAGAATAACGCAAAAGCTACACAACCTCAAGCTATAACTTATAGGAGTGGAGCAGTAACCAAAAACCTAACATAACGCTGATGAAACCGCGGTGCATAGCTACTAATAAATATTTTTATAAACTAATAAATATTATTACACCCTTAAACTGGGAATATGAGGGTTGGATACTTAAACAATTATCAATATACTAGCTTTTGCCCGCGACTTCGTCCGCGTGGAATAATATATCCCGTTCCCGGAGGATTTCCGGGATGAAAACTATCCTATGTCCTTTCTCGGGTCCCAGACTATATCTGTACCAAATTTTATTCAAAACTACTAAAAGTTTAGGCATGAAGAAGAGACAGACAGACAGACAGAAAGACAGACAGACAGACAGTGTTACTTTCGCATTTATAATATTAGTACGGATTTAGTAGTCAGTAGTGTTTTTCAAATGACAGCAAATCACGAGTGAAACCACGCGGGCCAGTTAGTATTATTATAATGTCACTCTCTCCCACCTTATCTCTTTAAAGTCTTCGTGTACTTCGGCATTGGCGTCATATTTTTGTATTAAAGTCATAATTACCAGTTATCTGTAAAGCTACCTTGTATAAATAAATAAATAATTTAGTTCGATTAATCGAAATATATGTTTTTGAGACTTTTAATGGTTTGATCAATCGGACTCGTGAACTTTTTTTCAGAAGTTTAGTCTAGTGTTGTACACAGTTAAAGCAGATGCTTTTTCTTTTTAGTTAAAAATAGCTGGCTAGCTAGATTACGAGGCCTTGGTAAAACTATTAGTCTGTCAATTAGTTGGGAACGGGGTTGCGGCTCACCGCTCAAAGTATAAATGTATTTTGTTACCACAAATTACTGCTCAAACAAAACAAAAAGTTTTAGGCGTTGCCTATAGCGAAAAATATTCCAGAAGGTATACCTACTCACAACTTTCAACCTTTTGTATATCACATTTTTTGTAGGTTCGTAGGTGGTACCACATGGTTCATAAACAAATAACTATAAATACGGACCCCGTGTTTTAAATTCCGTAGACTTCGTTAGGCATTTATTGAAATATACACGCAAAAAATCATTTCTACCGGTCCAGCGGTTTAGTAGTTAGATAACAAACACGTACAGAAGATTTTTAAGTATACTAGCGGACCCCGCAGACATTGTCCTGCCATATCGACATCCCAGGATCCATTGAAATATACTCACGAAAATTCATCTAAATCGGTTTAGACGATACGACAAACATAGCCAGAAGAATTAAAAAAAAATCTAAGGTAGTAAGTAAGCATACCTGCGCGATGAGCTTCTGCAATTCTTCGTTTTCTTTGACTAGTTCCCGGTAGCGCTCTTCATCGGCGGGGGCGGAGCCCGACCCCGAGCCCCGGCCGCTCTCAGCGCGCTCCGTCGGGTGACGTATCACTTCAATCACCTGTATTACCATATAAATATATACTTTCTCATTTTACGCTTACGTAATCTCAAGCTGTGATGGGGTCCACCTTACGAGACATTTATTGCAAGGATGTTGGATAAAATGTATTTATGCTATAGGTGTATGTACCACAAATTGTTGATTTCTACTTAATGGAACAATAAAACGGATTAAAAGTTATGTTAAACTAAGTCAATGTATAAACCTACCTAATTTTAGTCCCAAGTTCTAACTAATACTTTTTACATCTCTCATATTCGGTAAGTAGGTCCTTATTACCCCCAAATGGGGCTTGTAGGTATCCAATTAGCGCTCTAGGGTAATAATGTAGATAGAAAAGCCCTAGGGCGGTAAGTAATTAAAAAAAAATTCGCGTACATCCAACCATCATACTGGCAATAGACATCATGCATTCAGCCTAATGACAAAAGAGGTCACTTCGCTATTCAGCCTTGTCTTCGTATGAGTTAGTCATCAATTTTAAATATCGAACGGCGAAGCTCAATTTCGTTCTTGAAAAAATTTGGAAATGGTTCTCATTTCACTATAAATTTTAATTACTAAAATGTTTTATTCTTGTAATGCCGGTTTTTTTCTACTTACCTCACAATCGAGATATAAAGCAGAGTAAAGCTCGGGTGTAAGCATCAATTGCACCCTCGAACTATAGGCGCCCTCGATGCGCTCGTGCGCCTAAATATCTCGGGCTGCAATTGATGCCTTACAGCCCTTGGCTACTAATCTACTATTAAATGTTAAAGATTGAGTAAGAAACATCCAAACTTTTTGATAGTGATCAACACATAGCCCAAACTACAGAAACTATAAACATGGCACAGGAGATCCATTTTGAAGTAGAGTGCACTATCGAGCGGTTTTAGAAAATTCAACTCATTACTGGGTAAAATAGAACGTTGAAATTAGCATTAAAATGGGATGGCAAAGTTGATGAAAACCGCTAGTTTGATATTAAGTACATTTTACAAGACTAACAAATAAAGAGTAATTTACTGATTGTCTAATTGCTTAGTTTGATTAATCAACAATTCATAAAGCTGTCTTACGCACAAAATGTCACGGTTTGGTATCTAATGTACTTATTAATACGCATAGACGTCATGTAGTAAAAATAAATTTCATATCAAGTCTACAATCTCTGATAAAAGGATAAAAGAGATTATTGCTTTTCCTTACGCCGCAATATGGACGATATCTATTAATTACTACAAATAATGCATCGAGCCCGATGTTCGATAACAAATATATATTACATTTCTCATTGAATGGACAAACAATATGCGCGATCGGTTATTCATTAATTATACTAATGTTGTTTCTTTTGGCTATAGATATGTTTCAGTTGAGTGTATTTAGCACTCAATTCGGTTACTAATCTTTAAAATAAAGGGATATAATAATAATATTATGATGTTAATACCAGCCTATTACTGGTCTAATGCAGGAGGTAAAGGCTTCTTCACATACAGAGAAGGCATGAGTGATTGACATAAAGACATGAGTTGATCATCACGCTTCATTGATCAAGCGTGATTTTTTTTTTTTTTTTTTTTATTACAATGGGCTTGCTCTTGGTCCCAGACTAGCCCGAGGGCATAGACGGAGCCTACGATGATGATGGCAGATTGGCGATTTCGGACTAATTAATGTTCATTATAAGTTTAGATTTTCTCACGATATCTTTCTTCTCCGGTACCTGTGATGTCTAAGATAAACTTTACAAGTCACATTGGTACTTGCCTTGATACGGACCCTCAACGTCTTACATAAGAGGCGAGCGCCTACAGCACTTTGCCCTTAAAATGTTTTGGGAATATTATTAAAACTTCAATAAGTAAAAGGTAAATTTACATAGCCTAGTACCTACTATATTATGTATGTACGCGTAGAAAGAAATACTAAGTTATTAATCAAGCAGGTACATAATATTTATTGTGAGTCTAATAAAAATATAGCTCAGTCAAGGAATTATTACCCTAAGTGTTTACATAAAGCAATAATTTTAAATACGGCTGAACTCTGCCGGCCGGTAAAGAGAATTTAGTGTCGTTTAAGGCAACGTTAATATCCCACAAAAGACATTTTTCTATTAAAAACTGCCGCTTTATAATACCGATTATCATGTTAAATCGTGTGAAAGTATCTCAAAGGTAGGCTGGCATTAATTTCAGTAAGGGAGCCCAACTTCTGCCGTAAATCACGTTTAGGTTTATATTTTAACGACTGAATCAATTCGCCCTTTATAGTCGTAATCTGTGCTCTCAATTTCGTAGGCCAAGACAAAATGTTCGTTTATGTAATAAATAAGCATCATTATCTCCCTCATAAAAGTTCAAGACTAATTTAGTTTTTTTAAAGTCCTTTTATTCACAATACTGCTGGAATAAGTTTCGTTTTAATCTGCTGAACGCAGACTTATTCAGGGCTACTTTTTGTTATTGCATATAGTTTTTCGAATTGTAGGTATATTTTGCGCGATACGCTTTATCAGTAGCCGGCAGCCGACAGTAAGTACATCTTGTTAGCCACTAGAAGCTGGTATCTTTATAATTAAATAGGTCACTGTAAATTAGGTCAGATGTAATAATTATTTAAGAGCCAATTTTCTTCAGCAAAGTCCTGAGCAAGATATTAGTTGTTGTAACATAATACGCTGACATTTATTATAATAGCAAAATATTCCGTATTAATTTAATTGTTAGTAAAAAGTTTTGACTATCCAATTTAATTTACGAGCTTCAAAATGACTGTTGTCTTAGTTCATGTAGGTATTCGCGTGTGAAATTAATTAGATTTTAGATTGCTGTCTTTATAGTATTTTGTGGGCCATTTTGCTGGATATTAGGGTCAACATAAATTAGCTGCGTTACATTTATACAAGCCTAAAAGCTCTGTAATGCATTAATAAGATGACAATATGAGCCTACTAATAAACAAATACTTACCTCAAATATTATATTAAAAAGTTAATAGCTATGGGAAGGGTGTGCTAACCACTTCCTGGTTTCTTTATTAATCGTATAAAATCTTACGAGCTTTCTGTAATTTTTACCTCTAGGCCCGCCACTGACGTTATTTTTTTTTACTTAGCACGTACTTTGACGAAGTGATGTCCCGTCTTTACTCTTGTAGTTAGAGAGTTATGTGACAACGACAGGAAGTATGCTTAGCGAAAGTCCGTACTAATACTGTTTATTTATCTCAACTAAGACTATAATAATGGGTCTATCTACTTTTTGTACTTCAAACAAGTGACGATCAAAGAAAATGAGATCCAATCAAAACAAACAAATAGCACTACACAACTCACATTACAACATACAATTTAACAGATAGAAAGAAACATAAAAAGAACTTTATACAGAAGTCTTTTCTCACCTTACTCACCTTAGGAATAAAAATCAGTGCCATGCTGAGGAAACAGCAAAAGACGATGGCCAAGGAGACGAAGGCGAAGGCTGCGTCCTGCTGGCTGGCGATGACCAGGGTCACAGGCGCCGTGATGAGGCACAGCACCACCACGTTGTAGATACTCATGCCGACGTATCTCGAGTCGTTGATCTGACGGACCTTCACCGAACGCGTCTCGTAAGCCAGGAACAGGCCAAACACCAGTACCAGTCCTTTGTACCCGTACATCACGCCTGGAACAAAAATGTCGCTGCAGAATTGAGTTTAGAAAAGTTGCTAGTGAAAGCAAAATACAGTCAAAGTATGAAACGGTATTTCAAAGTGCTCTCTTTTAAGGCAGAGGACGTATTGGGGCCAGTGCATAAATTTGATGCATTTATCGTCACTTCGGCGGGGTGACTTTATAGACTACCTACATGTAGTTCTGAATTCAAAGTTTCCTCCTTGTTAGAAGCCTCTCTAAAAATGGCGTACCTACTTACTACTTACGTTATCTGTTCTCATCAAGGGTTAAGCGAGCCTTCAAGTCACTGTGTAGGTGGTCGCTTAGTCGAACTTTAAGACAGAAGAGTGGTCACGAGGTCAAAGTTTGGTCAATACGGTTCGATTATAAATTGGTCTAGAGCCTGGTCAGAGGGGGGTCAGGACCCCCATGACCTCTCCTAGATGCGACCTTATCACAGAACGTTATTGTAGGCAGTAGGAGCTTATAAAATCAAACTAAAAGATAGTGGGCAAAAATGTTTGCGAGGTGGCCCAAACGATGCCAAGGATGAATCATATGTACTTACTATATAAAATTATGCAGAAAGGCATCAAAATCCGTCCAAGAAATTTTGAGCTTATTTTTCGCCTCGTATCCTTTGCAATTTTGGCTCTAAAAGCGCAACAAGGATTAACGCACACCTCTAAGAAAAGGTGACACTAAACAACATAACGAGAGAAACAGCTGTTATTAACGACTTAAGAAAAACTTTTAAAATTCCAAGTTACCGTCGCAAATGAGTCGCAGTGGACTTGGAAGAAGATTTATATAATGTAATTTACTGTTTATGGTACTTTAAATCACTTCGTATTAGAGCTCATCTTTTATAATTATTGTTGTTCGCATTAAGGGCGGGCTCAGTTTTCAGTTGGTTTATTTTGTAATTAAAAGTTAGTATCGTATTAAACGACTGTTTTGAGTTATTACCTAGATATTTTATTTAGATAAAAAATGGAGCTACAAACGAGAGGTGTACTATTTTTAAGATGTCCACGGTAAGACAACCACTGCCATTTTTTAATGTAGACCATCAACAAAGAAGGCAATTGAAAATGGTCGTCAATTATAATAGAAATCTCAAAAGTGGATGGACAGTTTTTGAGTTTTCTAATGCTCTAATTACAGTCACAATTAGAAAAACATTGAATCTCGCGTGGTCCCACGTCCTAGACACACAAAAGCTTAATTCATATGAAATTTTAAATTATATCTGACGACCCTGCACTTACCTATTATAATAATAACTAGTTAATCTATAGCTTCTTTTTTATCCTGCAATCGTCTAACAAACCGGATAATGTACTTGGGTGCATAGTAACATAACCGTCTGTCTGACATGTTTCATTTAAAGCTGCTTAAAGATAACACCACTGCAAGGCGAAGGTGTCATCTCATACAGAGAACGCACGAGCAACGCCCCGCTTGCTCACAACGGGTTGGTGATGTCCATGTTTGTGATCCCCTAGTCTTTTCAGCCCAACCGAATTCAGTTGGATACCAGTATTTTCCGTGACAGTCCTTTACAACCCAGTAACTGAGCGACTATACCCCTTGGTTAGACCGATCAGACTTTCTGGCTTCTGACTACCCGTAACGACTGTCAAAGTTATATGGATGACTCGGGACCAACTGCTTTACGTGTTGTCCGAGGCACGGAATGTCGGTGATGTCCAAGATAAACTTAAGAAAGTACATATGAATTGACAAAGTCGAGCGTCTTAACCACTAGCCCATCACGACACATGTTTCCTGTGACGTTCTAGATAATTTAATTTTTTGCAAAAGTCACATAGGTCTTGCCCAGATCTGAGCCCAACAGACTATCAGTTTCAGAGGCGAGCGTAACCACTAGGACTTCCCAACGTTCTCAATGTTGCTTGCACGTAGGAAAATATTTTTGTTTGTGCAGCGAGCATTCAAATATTCTGGAGTAGTAAGTGATGCGTGAAACTGTAACGTATACGCTGTGGAGGCAACGAGGACTCTCCGTCAATACTAACATGTTACAGGCGTGTTCCACTTTATATTTAAAATGATTGGGTACATTTTGAAACGGTTGTATGTTGTATTTTATGTAGCTGTTTCCTGATGCTTCTCCCGCCTGTTTTTGTACTGATTTTCGTTTTCTATTTAACGTTTCTAACGTCATAAAAAAACTAGCGTGTAAGGGTTATGTTTCCAGCCTCTATAGTTTCGGATGTGTATTGTTTGCCATCCAAAAAGCTTATATTTTTATCATAAAGATAAAGACTCAAAACAAAAACGAAAGCTACCAAAGTTATTTATCTGTTGGATCGTTAAAAGGAGCATTTAATTAAAAAGTAATTATATAGTTACTTATTAAAAACAAAAGCTGTTTTTAACAAAAACAGTGCAGTCGAAGTTGAGAGCAAAACCCACAACTTGCGAATGCTCTTAATTTTATAGCACTTTGAAATAAAATAACTTTCGATCTTTTTTTTGCTATCGGATCGACTTGCAACGACGAAGTTTACCTTCTTTACCTCAGTCTTATTTTTACGACATGCCACATTGTTGCCGATTCTCTTATTCACAAACTAACCTTAATTTAAGTCAAGTGCATCTTTCTCTTTACATGTCTTTAAGAGAAGGACAGAAGATAAAATATTAGTTAAATCCTGTCAATATTTGACACTCAGGTAATTTAGACGCGATTAAAAACATGGTGACTAAATATACGATAATTTTCTTCAGGCGCTGTCTAATTTGACAGGATTAAACTAAAATGCATCTGTCCTTTTCTTTATGAAATGGAAAGCGAAAGATGCATTTAACTTAAATTTAGTTAAGTTTGTTAACAAGAGAATCGGTACCATTGTTTGTTTACTTTGACGCTTAACTTTACTGAGCCCAATATGTAATGAGCCAAAGTGGCAGGTGATGATAGATTTGTTAACACATTAGTATTATAGTGCACACGAGAAACCTGCTGTAATCCTCATTATGCATAATATAAATCCATTAGGCTATACATACACGTTTCATAACGCAAACGCAAACCACGGCGTTGGTTGAAACCGCAGAGACTAGAGATAAGTATTATTGTCACAGTATGGGAAACGTGCAGTAAATTATTCGATGCAGTAAAAAAAGCGAAAAGGCTCGCATTAGAAAGATCAGTAAACAAGTATGTTTACATAATATTAAATGAAAGCCTCTTTCCTCTCTGTATGTACGCTTAGATCTTTTGAGCGGATTTTAATGCGGTTTTCATTTGAAGATAGATGAGGAAGGTTCATGCACATATTACAAACATATTATACGTAGTAGTGATAGGTCGGTAAGTAAATTCTAATAAATGTAATGTCCGAGGGAAATTGTTGCGGGGCGCTAGAAAAAAAAAAGAGCTAACAACTATTTAAGAAGTGTCTTTGATTTTTTGGGACATTTCTTAATCGTAAAAATATGAAGGGTTGTACTAACATTAACCACGAACTTCGCTAATATGTTGCTGTACCGCATCGCACAGATTTGATTTAGCTTTCACATAATACCGAGAACTAAATGAGCGAACGTAGACTTACGGTCAAACGATCATGTTTCTAAGAACTTGACATCAAAGAGAAACTTAAAGTCAATTAGCACTACAATTCCAGATAATCCATAAGTCGAGATTCATTTTGCTGGATTAACTGTTCCTTTGTGATGCTTGCAAAGCTTTCATCCATGAAAACAAACTAAGTGTCGTGATAGGGGTTAAGGGAGATCTCGCCCACGAAATAACTCGCCTGCGGGCCAGATGTCGACCTTTCAAAATGAGTGGGATAGACACCCGCCTCTCAAGCAATTGGTTGGGGTGATTTCGGGCAAGTGTCATTGTGACTTTCTCAATTCATATGAATAGTTTATCTTAGACGTCACTGATATCCCGTGCTTTAGATAGCACGTGAAATCAGTGACCGGTCCCAGTTGATATGCGTATATCTTTGGGTAGTCAGAAATCAGAAAGTCTGATATTTTGTCTAACAAAAGGGTATTGTTATCTGGTTATTGGGTTATGAATGTATGACATTCAACAACAGATTGGAACACTGGTGTTCAGTTAAATCTGGTTAGACTGGAAGCCGACAAACTTATAGTACCTTTACATTAAGAATTACTTGGATCGTTCACAATGTATAAGATTGAAAGTGTCAATATGTAATTAATGTGTCAATTCAAAATTACAAGTACTTGTCGTTAAGGTAGATGAGTATTGATCGTGTACAGGCAGTTTAGACCTGTCAATATGTTAGTTGGACACTGTACTACTGCCTTAGTATATTTATTATACTTATAAACGTTATTACATAATTTAATATTAGAGTCTCGCAGATTGAAAAGGGAGAACCCTGTGTGTGTTGGTAGTATATTACAAAATAATATTCTAAGCTTTAAATTTTCTATCACTTTACTACATAGATGAACATTTTCGTCATAGCTATGTATTACCATATTTATTTTCTAGTCTATATTACCATATGGTGACAATAGCATACAGTTGTGTGCAATAATATTATTCTGAAAGCTTGTCCCGTTGTTGTTTCCAGTTGTAAGGGTTTTGGCGTTTGTCCACGTTTAGTTTAACAAGACGCTACGGAGCGTATGTATGTATGTATTATTACGTCTATTGTACCTACGTCTCAAACACTAGGAGAAGTTATGTAATGGAGTCCTCACTTAAAAATGTTTGCTAACTTGTTTAAAAAAGCACACCGTACTGTCGCCTGAAATCAATGGTAATGAAAAGTTTCATTTGCATACTATAATTTTGTTCAGAAGTATTTACTATTTTTCCCATCATAAAAAGCTTTTCTTAACATTTTGACAAATTATTTGTTTAGGAAATGTTTATTAATAAGTGTAATTTTTCCCAGTAATGTGAAAACACGATTAGTAACACTATCAAGATTCTACAGCTGGAAGTAGGCAGCTGTAGTAATAAACTTAGCTCCACATCGCACATGGCGCCGATCAGTCATCTGTTTATGTTAATTTTATTTTCTGTTGTGTTCTGTTTTTGTCTGCGCATTGCCACGTCTCTAAAGAGTTCTTATATCATTTATTAAAATAATTCTATAAAAGAATAATATCGTCATAAAACACAGTGTGTTTGTAGCGTCTAAAAATCCTTTTAAGAAGGTAAAAAAAAGACAAATTAAGGTGAGTCTCAATAATTTTTTATAGGTAGCTAGTACAGAATTCGTTTTGTTTTTTACTCGTGTTTTTACCATACAAAAACAGTCACACTTTTTAATGTATTCCACGGACAATAAACTCGGAGATGAATGACTTTTTTGACAGTCAACAGTGTTTACTCTCGCAGAGCTCGAGCTCTGGTGGGTTACCATGACGTTTAATGTAAGACTGATTTATTCCTGTTCCAGAGTGTGCAAGTGACAGCGTTAGACACTATACGATACAAAGTAATATCGAAGTAATACTGCTATAAGGGCTTGTGTGAGTACTCACCAAGCCACACAGTATTGTGTTTACTCCCGCAGTGTTCGACCTCAAGTCGTATGTGCACGTCGTCGTCGTGATGTCTGGGGGCCTACAGCAGAAAGATCTCCACACGTCGCTCCAGGAAATCTCGCAGCTGCCACGCGGCGAGGACTGGATGAGTACTCACCAAGCCAGACAGTATTGTGTTTACTCTCGCAGTCCTCAAGCTCTGGTCGAATATGTGCACGTCGTCGTCGTGATGTCTGGGGGCCTCCAGCGGGAAGATCTCTACGCGTCGCACGAGGGGGTCTCGCAGTTGCCACGTGGTGAGGACTGGATGAGTACTCACCAAGCCACACAGTGTTGTGTTTACTCTCGCAGTGCTCAAGCTCTGGTCGTATATGCACGTCGTCGTCGTGATGTCTGGGGGCCTCCAGCGGGAAGATCTCCACGCGTCGCTCCAGGGGATCTCGCAGCTGCCACGCAGTGAGGAGTGCTACGTCCACCACTAGCAGGCCTCCAACCATCGTGTAGAGCTTCCAGCCATGGATGCGCTTCTTCTGTTGGGTGGAAGTGAATTGATTTAAATGTAAGTGTGTCCTATACGAGTATATCATAACAGTTTTAGATATTTGATTTTACATATATACAAAAAAGTTAAAAATATTAACTAGTTTTTTCAAAAGACGTGAAAAAATATGTTCATTATAAAATATTAAAAAATGAATTAAAATGAATATACAAGTTCAATGTTCTTAATGATTGGGTATTCTTGTAGACAAGCAATGCTGCTTGTTGAACTGTTTATATTCAAATGCCGCATTGGACTAAAAACTATATTCATAAATAGCTTGCAGCCAAAGTTTAAATCAACAGGTTTTATCCACCGGATTTTAATGCGGTGTAATTAAGGAAATACTCTAAAGCCCAAGTTGCAAATTACGTCTGAGTATATTAGTAAAAAAAGCACACAGTACAAAAAGTACTGCTAAATAATTAAGCAATACTCTAATCTATCAGTGATTAGTACCCTACTCACATACAAAAATATTTTCTACTTCATTACTCTATTCAAATGCTAAGAATTCCGTATTCCGTAAAGGAATAAAATCCTGGCTTCTTTGAATAAAGAAAAACCAGAAGTCAAAAATACAATATATTTAAAAGACGCAACGGGTGGGCGTCGTATCAGCTTCAAGAAAATAAAACTCCCGATACCTCAAAAGCTTTTGCTCCGTATTTGCTTACAAGGGCCTCGTCGGATGTGATCTCAATAAGTCCTATAGGAAAACTTCTGAGGACGCAATGAAGTGCGGAAACAAAAAACGCAAACATTCCTTATGTAAAGTGACAAGACGATCTAATTTCCTTTGTATTGTGTGTTAGGGTTGAAAGGAGTTGCTTTACATTCATGTCTGCAAGCCCCGGATCTGGCTTCGGTTCAATGAATGGCAAACTTCTAGTCACATACTCGATTATGTCACTGTAAATGCAATTTACATAAACGAACATATTATATTGAGGTATGTTTCCAAACCATCTTAATTTGTAGTATATAACAAAAACAAAAACTTTATTTTTCCTTTCGGGTTTAGTGCGGAGTGAAATGTGATATACACATAAGTAATGTGACATCTGACATAAACAAGACAGGATAAAGACAGTAAAATAATATAATACAATTGTTTTCCTCAGTTTATACCTCGTAAACGTTTGTGTTTCGTTAAACCAACATTGTCCTTACAACCTCACGTAGGTACGGTAATGGGAATTACCTTTGTTTCCACTTTTGGTTTAGTGGTGTGCCGATGCACTCGCCAAACTTTGGTGAACATGGCACCGTATGCCATTGAGAAGCCGGTAGCGAGTAGCCAGGCACGAGCGGCGCAGAGTCCAGAGAAATGCTGCGGCATCACCCAGCGGCCGTCCACACCCAGAGCAATGGCAGCACTTAGGCAGATGCAGCATCCGCACAACATCACCGTGTTGCACGCCGGGTGCGACCACTGGATTACCCTGTACATAATACTCTACACATTACAATACTGTTGCATACCTAAATGAAACAAAAATTACGATCCAATACACCAACTTTGATGGCTGCAGCATTGCCATCACGTCATAAAAACTGAAACAAAGTAAGCGCACGGATACCGGATATCGACTTTGACGTTAAAACAGTATGATACTCTTGTTCCTTTTCTCTGTGTCATTTTATACTCTTGGAAAATCTTGTCCTATTTTCGTTTCTATCGCGGAACAACGGAATAATTTAGAAAGGAATAAAATATAAACAAAAATAAAATAAAGATGGCGGTACTCAACACTATCGGAGTTCCCCTTTGACTGTTCACTGCGTCAGATCATTTACATTCATCTCATCGCAAATTGCTCGGTTGGCATAAAAAAGTCCGCCGCCGGGTAAAACAACGGCCGGCGAGCAACGCAACGAGAAGCGTGGTTTCTTTTATCTACTCTGGTTTTCGATAAATATAGGCATTGATTTTCTAGTTTACAATGCTGAAAGTTGCTATACAATAAAATTGACTAGGATTTAAATGACTTTAAAAACCACAATGGGATGTCAGTTGATACTGAATTACTGATAATAATAAATGCCAACAAACACCGCAAATACTAATAACATTAATTATTATTTGAAATCTTCAGAAATCAAGCCACGATCATTTTATGTGGACACGTTCTGAGCATTAAGTAAATTAAGTGAATTGTCTTTAACAAGACCCTTGTCAATATCATGCACTACTCGGTTTCAGTAACTTGAGAGTAGGGCTGACGTTGACAAAGGCCGTTTAAACAATATAAATAGGGTTTCTTACCTCCGGTGTCTGTGCAAGATGTTGAAGACAATTAGTGCAATGGCGGCGAGGATCCCGGCGATGCAGAGCGCGGTCATACACGCAAAAAGCGGCAGAGAGACCGTCCGCAGCTCGTTAACTACCACCGTACGGTCGGGGGGCACCTTCCCACCTGCCCAAATCCAAAGCCATTTCATGCTTCAGTAAAACGTGTGTGATGCTCGTAAAACACACATAAAACTATTAGCTATATACAGGAAGCGAAAGCAACTGAACCTATACGAAATAATCGCTTCCATTCCTCCTTTAGTGGTCATTTTTCTTTCGTTCCGCTAACTAAAGTATTTTTGCTGCTTTGACTTTACGATACCAGTAACTCGGCAGTTATAAGTACTGAGAACAGCGCGCCCAGTTGCCTTGAGGCAATATTCCTTTAAAAGAATTAATAACAATTTCTTTTTTTGCTTTGTTGTTTTGTGTGCGGTTTTTTCGCTGAAATGTTTCAGACCCTCCTTTTTATGTGCCTGTATTTTATGTTAAATTGTTGTAAAAGTTTTATATGATACTAACAAAAAATGTTCGTTTCGAGATACGTACAGTTTTGGCAATAAACCTGACAACAATTTATGTTTTTTCTAGTTAGCTTTTTGAACACGTTGTCATCAATGTTTTAAAAAATTTATGACAAAAAAAAGTTAAAGTTATTATAATAAGTCTGGATAAGGACTGTACTGACCCCAAAATCGCAAAAAAAAAATATCCACACATTTTATAAACTTATGTGAACATAAGTGTGGTACGGAGTAGCAGTTTTTTATTGCGATTTCACTGTTGGACCTAAATAGGACACGAAAACCAAAACGGGATGAGTATGCTCTAAAAATAAAAAAAATATGTAAACTATATTACTACATCACAACACAATATAACTTGCTTTAAGCAAAAACCTCACCTGTTTACAGGTAACTAAGTTCAACTTCGTATAACATTTAAATATTATTACCACTAATAAACATCAAACGTCATGATAGTGTATACGTACCAACCCAACGCTCACGCTCAAGCCACGTCAAGTTGTCGGCCTGTGTGTCATAGTAGCCGAGCTTAACGTAGTGGTTGTCACTCAACTGCTCGATCTGAGTCAACGCTATGCGGTCGCCTTGGGATGAGAACGCTACCAAGCCCTGTAGGAATGTATGTGCGTTGATTAGGTTCAATATTTTAGCTATGTTAATGAATGATACATCAATACATAGTATAAAACATAGTTGTAGCCCGCTGTCTGTACCTATGTATGCTTAAATCTTTATAATGACGGTTTTTTATCGATAGGGTAACTTAAGAGGAATAAATATAATGTATAATACGTGTTTTTTCAAAGTTCTATTACACCCCTGCGAAGCTGGAGCGGGTCGCCAGTAAAACATAATTATAATAAGAAAAGCATTAGTAAGTCATTCATGATCTCCAATTGATTATTTTTAAGTTGTAACTATTTCAATTAAAATGTTACAGTTCTTTTAAGACAAAGCTTCTCTCTCTTCCTCTATTTTTCTGTACTCTACAGAGTCCATAATGATCTCAACAATAAAAAGAAATAAAGATTTTTAGTATTGAGTAAATGCAAAAGTTAGTTACATTTATTCCCGTTCTGTTCTAACAAGAAGACCAGTTTTATTAACTAATCAACGTTCAAATTAAGGCGGTTTTGCACTTTAGCGACAATTAATAACAACATCTTGTGTCTGCCTTAGATGCATGATGCATCACAAAATAAAAATGCAACGCTCCATACAAACTTTATACTCAACACGTGTATTGACCTTTCAAATATTGTTTTGTGTAGTGGATTTTTACTTTATTTGCAAAAATCTGCAAGTGCATATTTTGCGAGCAGGAAGACGGTGCTAGATTGTAGACGCTATAAAACTATATATTATTTTGTTTGCTTATCAATTCATTGTTATGAATTTTTTAATAGAAAGAAATACAGACATTAAGTATTGAGTGAAAACAAAGAGTTGGTTACATTAACCCCCATCGTGTTTTCACAAGAAGGCCAGTTTATTAACTAATCAACGTTCAAATCATGCCGGCTTTGCATCTTAGCGACAAATTACAACAACAACATGCCACTTTCGATGCAAGATGCAGCAAATAAAAATGCAACGCTCCAAAACACTTATACTCGACACGTGTATTGCCCTTCCATGGATCTACTTTATGAAATATTGTTTTGCGTAGTAGGTTTTTATTTTATTTACAACTAATATGTAAATGCTAGATAACTTTACATAATGGTGTTTGCTTAACAAATAATAACGAAGGATTTTTGCTAACTTATCACTCATCAAAACGATTAACTTTTAGCAAAAAAATATGGTGAGAACCGACTTATTTTGTGTAGACAATATTCAATTTATTATTTTTTTGTGCTTACGTTAGTAACACGTGTCTATCTCACAGTACAAGGGCCGTGTGAGAGTTAAATATTTTATTAATGTTTGTAAGAAGTAAATAAAAAATTAAGTGACAGCTTTATATTATCTAACTGGCTGTGCCCCGCGGCTTCACCAGCGCTATGTCAGATTTTTGGTACATAGCGTGATGTTATGAACCCTATGTCTAATTCAGATGTATAAGATATACTACTGCAATGTTTCATCACAATCCGTGCAGTAGTTTTTACGTGAAAGAGTAACAAGCACACATATAAACTTTTACATTTATAATATTTAATTTATAAGTATAGAATTACTTTTAAAAAAATTTTAGAGTTTTAGTTTTATTTCAAAGATAAAGGAGGAATGTTGGTAAGACCGACATGCACCGTAACCAGGTTATGGTGTCGTCAAAAAATATGATTTTCATGATGGGAAACTACAACTTTCTGCGTTTTTGCTATGGAGCTGGGACCACATATCAACTACTGCATTCATAAATTCACTACTACAAACAATTCACCGATAGCGATGAATCGATGAGTTATACGTGTCATAGATATCTCGTTACCAATATCACCAGGACGAGAAACTGCGATGAAAAATGTACTTAAGTAACATTATTTTTAAATCGAATTTCTTTTATCACGTTCTACAGTTACGAACATTTTTTTGATGAGAAAATCGGGTGAAAGGAAATAACTTTTTTGTATTCTATTGTTCCATTAAATGTTACGAAAATAACTTTGAGATACTTCTCCATTGTTACATTAATTGTCACAAAGGCTGCGTAATTTCATTTATTCTTGTTTCTACGCAATAAAAATATCGAATAATAGAAAAGTTTTTGTTATCGTCACATCCGTACTATTTGTTATTTTTATAAATCTTCTTTCATTGCCACAAGCGACAATGAGGCTTATCATTTATACCTACTCTTTTTTATACTGGGTGTATTTTTGGTCTTGCTCAACCCGCTAGGAGATGATTCTACTCATGAAAACAAACATAACTTTTATTAGAGAAACAACTCTGAAATCTCGAAAAAAAAAATCTGCTGTTTCATACATTGTGGTCGGAAGGGCGCAAACTTATGTTAGAAACAGCTGATATTTTTTTCGCGATTTCAGAGTTGGTCCCGTAATAAAAGTTGTTTGTTTTCATGGGTAGAATCATCTCTTAGCGGGTTGAGCAAGGCCAAAAATGCACCTTGTATGCTCCCAGTATTTTTATTAAGCCGAACATTTTACTATTTCCTTTTAATACAATGATGAATTTACTTTAAGTACGTACTTCTGGGTCATATTCATGAAACTGAGACCAGTACGGGCAATAAACATTTCTCTTGACCCGGCTACACGAGTACAACTGAGAGCAAAAACTAGTCATAAATAAATTTTATAGCTTTAATTGCAGCCGTTTTCATACTATTGATGTTACCGCAAGTAATGTTAGTTTCATTTTCTGTTATTGTAATGTTCTTGTGTTATTGTTATCTGGAATTACGTGGGAATGTGGATTAGAAAATAGGGTAGAGGAAATAATATTTGTTAGTGGAAAACTGTAATTAGTTGGTTGGTATAGAAACAACAATGAATTTAAAAAAATACTCTTCATCTCCCTAGCCTTTTTGCAAATTATGTTGGAGTCGGCTTCTAGTTTAACTGGATACCATTGTTTTACATAAAATGACTGCCTGTCAGACCTTCACAACCCAGTTACTGGGTGACAAGGTACCCTTTAGTAAGACTGGTCAGCGTTTCTGGCTTCTGACTACCCTGACTAACAAAGTCACATTGGTTCTTGCTCAAATTCGCACCAAAAAGGTTTTCGCTTACATGAGGTGGGGCGTCTTAATCACTGACCCACCACGACACTTGAATATACGAGAACAACAATAATAATTTAAAACTGTATTGTAAAAGTTATTTAAGAAACCGCAATGAATAAAAATTGTTTTAACCAACCGTTACTATAATAGTGAGTTAAGTTATTACGCCCGAGGCGACGTAATTATACACAGTTAACGTATGTCACACTACGTTTTACAACACACTAGTGAGGAAAATCTGATAAAATTGTATTACCTTATAAGATCAATTAGGTATTTGTAAGAACAGTGCAGGGTTTTCAAATCTTAATTCAAATCTTGACGTACAAAGGTTCCAGAAATTATTGGAGCTCTAAGATACAGGCCTAGGCCTAGTTTAGACTCCAAATCCCTCACAAATTACTCCTCTGTTTTTGCCCTATTTATGTATTTTTCGATGTAAGCATGTAATTTGTGATGGTAAATAAATGTATTTATTATTATTATATTATATATATAAACCTTAAGTTTCTCGGGACCCTGGGGTCCCGGTCCTTTGAAAGGCATACGAGGGGCCGAAGCCAACTCGCAGAGGTCCCTTAAATAAAGCTTTATAATATGAAGTGAGACACCAACTGGCGATTATCCCTATATGCACCACTCAAGTGCACCTAAGGTCAACCCCCGGTTGGTGGTGGTCTATTGCAGGTCATGGAATAAAGAAAGTATTCGATTATGGGTTTGGGTTGCTAAGATGGATTACTTAATTGAGACTATTGAATGGCTATGGCCCCTGCCTGGTCAATACTTGTAAACACGGATTATTATTATTAAAGAAGCTTCCTTCTAATTAAAAAAAAACTGTTTTGAACACGAGCTAATATTTCGTCTTCGTTTTTGTCTAAAAGTTAATAATTAGATAAAATATAATATGTTTTCTTATTGATATTGAATTATAATAATTTACTAATTATAAGCTTTGGTTATTTCATTCCAATATAATATATGTTTGCGGAATAACAATGTAAGTTCTTCACCTACAATTACGTCAGTGCAATAAGAAGCATTATTGTTTTTCGTCATTATTGTTTACAAAAATATTTATTTTTAGTAATCTGTGTTACACTTTGACAGCGATGGCAAGCAAGAGTGTTTTATACTAACAAACAACAAAGTATTTTACTTATTATCTACAGACTGTCTAGCTTATGATAATATTTTTATAGCGGACCACTTTCGTTGAGATTTTACAGTGTGCTAATAAAGTTCAAATTTTATCAAATATATTGCAAAGTAACAAACTATGCTTTATATCGATTTAACAAATGATAGGGTACTTACGATAGTAGTAGATAGTAAAACACTTACCGATACACCGAGGAAAGAAGTAGAGTTTATTGCCTCGTAAATGTCATCCGCAATCTTCTTGTTCGTATATGTGAAGTTCTTCAAACTAAGCCCACTTTTCTCCAGTTTCTCCATAGTTTTGTTGAAGGCTAAACAAATACAAATAGGTTAATCTCTTTATCCAAGGATATGGGGATTATGTTTTGTCCATGTAGGTACTTAAACATCAACCTTCTGTGTGTAAGTGCTCGGCATGATAATGCGCATAAATTTGGTATTATCTCAGAGACTTGGTGACAGTGTGTGAGTAGTGGCTTCTGGCTTTCACTTAGTTTTACAAAGCCTGATAACACTACGTGGTAAGCCGCGTTTCATGTTCGTAAGTGCATTGTTGTGGCTTGTATTTGAGTTCCGTTCCGTAAAGCTACGCTCGTAGCGGCGTAGCACGTAGGACGTAGCGCGTAGACGTGCGCCTACGCGGATGATCATACCGATCTTTTAGACTGAAATATTATAGCTGTTAGCTACCGGTGATCAAAACTGGGTATATCCTAAATCTTTTTAAAGTGTCTAATTATTTAAATTAGGATAAAGGAATTTTTGAAGCTCATTTATATTATAACGTAAAGTAATTAGGATTTATGAAGAACAATGGACAAGAAATTCCACAATTACCTACTCTCGAACAAAAAATATTTTACAACAATTTTTATAGATAATTAAATTAAGAGGAAAATGTAAAGACGATGTTCTCAAAACACACAAAGTAATTAAATTAATTATGTTTAAACTTGTTTAGTTTAATAATTTGCTCGCGCACTCTGATTATCGTACATCCCGTTATTTTTATAACTGAGAATCAACAACCCATACAAAAGTTGTAAGAGAACATCATGTCATTATTATTGAACGGTTTCATCAGTCCATAAATAAAATAGTCAAAAATATGATTGATTTCCTTTGGTACGGTAAGTAATAAAGTGAAATTGTTTCCGGGCCGACGTATGAGATATTTTTGAAGCGGTGTTAGTGTACATCCCATCCCTTTGAAAAGGCCCTTTGTTCACGGACGTAATTCTGATTTACGGAACAGAAGATGAAAAAAAACAAAACCATTCAAGTGTAGCATACCCACCGCGAATAGGTAAATTAATATGAACCGGGAAAGTATTCAAAGAGCCAAATTGTGCCTCGGAAGATAAATGGAAATATCTTTTCTTTATTCATTATTAAACGCGTGTAGGTATGCCGTAGTTTGATTTAATCTTAATCTGTACTACATTCTTTTGACCCATTAAGTATTGTTTTGTCAACAGTACTGATAAAAGTGTACAAAATTCTTTCTCAGCAGTACTGATAAGAGAATACAAAATACTTTTGCTGACTTCAAACTAACCCCTGATCGTGATAAGTTCAAAGAAATAAAAACTGTTTTCTATTCAAACAGCACAATTAAATCTTTATAAATAAATAGTCAGACTTATTCATTGTAATCGAAGCCCAGCCGAAATTACTGAAGCTTAGAACGTGTTTTCACAATTGTTTGTTTTTTGACGTAGGTATATTATGTAGAAAAGACACATTTTTTAGAAATTCAATTTTGAGGTCGATTAGGAAATGATAGTTTGTATAAACAAAGGCAAGTAAAACCGCAGAAAACAAATGTAAACTGTAAGTATCAAAACAACTCGGTTCATTCATAGGCATATTCTTGCAAAGTGCCTTTGGGGCTGGCGCGATGGCTACGTACTTTGAACGTCCTCTGCCCCATCTAGAGACAAAGGAACTTAAGTCAAGTCAAGTCAAGCGAAGCGTCTTTGTAATCATCTAAAAGAAATTAGAGTTTTTGGAGTTTTCACAACAACAATTTATCGCTACGTTTGACTGCAGAGTTCATTTGAGTGGCTTTATCGAAGGTGTTGACGAAATTTTTAGTCTATAGCGTTCGATGAACTGCACAAACCAACTGCGTGGTTAAATTGTAGTCATGTGTACCGAGTATAAGTGAAATCTTGTTCACATCGTAACCATCTGCTAACAACTTTTTACTTAAAGGCTAAGCAAACATAAGCATAGAAAGATTTCACAGAATTGTCAATTGTTATGGTGTGCTACGCGCGTGGTCCCGCGAAGCTGTTGGCACGTAAAGCGAGACGTGACGGAGGCGCCACGTATTGTGCCTCACAGCAAATACGCTTGTTAAATATTTCGATTGTTAGGGTTGTCTCTTTACAGGGTTGTCTTTACGATCCAACTTATAGGGCAACATATGTGAAAGCTATTGGTACTCTTTTCTAAGATCTTTTGTGGCAATAGCGTCTTTACTTTTTTTTGTAGTAGCTCAGAGTACGGAAATTTATGGTAGTCTCCCGAGTCTTACTACAGTAAACACAATATATAGGCGTTTGAAACCATTTCGAAACTACGTAGGGGTTGGTCTTCAGTTCTAGTCCAGAACAACTGTCTAGATATCTGAACTGCACTACAAAATATATTATGATTGAAATGATAGTCGTAGTTACGAGTCATCAGATTTCTGAACATCTGACAACCAGTCTTATGAAGTGGTGTCATATTACCTTGTAATTGTATTTAGGACGACGTAAATACAATTATGCAGTTTATTTTCGACTTTGTTTATGCAGGTCTCTGTTGTGCCAAATGAGATATAAATATTTTTTATTTTATGCTTTCAGTAGTCGTTCCAACAATATCACAAGTGTAGAGTTCGAGCAATTGATCACCAATCACAATAATATAATTTAGATCCTACGGGCAAACGGATTTTTTTGCGTAGGTGTACGTTTCTGAACTATTTACATTTTAAACCAAAAGAAAATTCTTGCTTACGCTTGCTTAATTGAAAAGCCTGACTTCTGAAATCGTTGATTCAAAAGAAAAATTGTTGAAAAAGGTACCATAATTAATAGTAATTAAAGTATTGATAGCTCAGCCAATACGTTATTAAGTAATTAAAGCGGCTTTCAATATCATTATTCATCAAATTAAGCAATTATTCGTGACGTGAATTTACATTTGCGTCAATTCGCCAAATTTCTTTTTCAATGCCAACAATGATAATAGTAAGTTTTCCAGATTATTATGTATAATGTTTGAAGAATCGAAGTCTAGAAACTTCTAGGTTTGACTAGTTAAACCTCGGGTCCGACGTACAGGATTAGTCAAAGTTCAAACTGACAGTGTTTTTCAACATTTGCCTAACGATTTTTACTTTAACCCTAGGAGGGACTGATTTGTACAGTCAAACGCAGATACATAATATGACCAAATTGATGACTGATGGTTTCATAGTATACCTAGTCTATCCTAGTTGCTCTAAAAATAGACGAAGCTCAAAACAGATTATTTCATTTTCGACGTTGGACTAAAACATTAAAAACGTTAGGTTTGCCTAAAAATTTAAAAGTCAAAAGCCGGATTTTAAATCTATTTCGTGTTTTGCTTCATTGGTCAAACCTAGAATGAACTGCATAGTTCGCAAATGAGTTACGTATGACCCTTGACGATAACATAATCGGTATACCTACATATACTACAAAATTATGGAAACACAAAACCTAAACCGAAAAATACTACGATCAAAACTATTCACACTAAATTATTTGCACACAAAATAGGAGTACGTACCCAAAGCGACGGCCCAAACAGCATCGTAGGCCAGGGGTGCCTCCTGATATCCCTCCGGATATCTTTCGCCGTCGATGTCGTAGCCAGCTTCGCGTAAAGCCTCGTTCAGGCGCGATCTGTTTAGATAAAACATTGTTTTTGTTGTACCGAATCAGACGGGTCTAAAGGAATATAAAGCAAGGATTCTTTCTTTGATTATGTAATGTTTTTCCTTAATTAATTCGCTGTTGCTAAACAATGTGAAAAAGTGTTCTGTTACGGTGTTACATTTCTTTGTTGGCGTTGGTTTTGGTTTTAATAAACATGTTTTGGAATGAATGGGAAAAACAACTGACGACTGTAATAATGTCATTAGAAGGGCTCAAAAATGCATTCTTTGGAACATAATTATGGCTCTTTGTGTAATATTGATCAAAAAATAGCTTAACGATTTTATGATATTATTTTTTGTAGATGTCATTCGTTTTGTTTTTAATGAAGATGCCGTACTGGAATGAACGGGAAAAAGAACTGACAACAGTAATTTGGCTTACTGACAACAATAAAGGCTTTTTTTGGAAAGTGGGAAATCATCAATGAATGAATTCTCCCTTAGTGTTAGTGTTAGACTTATACTGACTATAACCCACTCATGTTCCTTCGGTTGGCCTTATGTTACGGGGTCACGGTAACTATTATGACTATTCCGCAACCCCGGCAGGTTCATTAGAAAGGCTCACAAATGCATTCGGATTGAAACATAATGTCGTGTTTCATTGGCCTAAAAATAGTTAAATCATTATTATTATTATCGCAAGAAATTGGCAGATTCATCCTACATGCAATTTATTCTTTTTCTCGATCTAAAATTTTATCTCTCTCTACTGTTTATATTTTGTATGTATGTATTTATTATAATATATAATTCATTTATTTTTCTCTTTTAACTTTAATATCTTTGCACCTACCATGTTCTGTCTCCCTAAGGTAGAAAATGCCTAAGGCATTAAGTCCGCCATTGTGCAATGTTTTTCTTTGTGCATAAAGTTTTAATAAATAAATAATTATATGTAAGTAATTATTTCTTTGTAGATATCATTTGTTTCGTTTTTAATAAACTCGTATTAAAATGAACTGGAAAACCAACTACCAAAATATTATTAGAAAGGTTTACAAAATAAGTCGACCTAAAATAGTTTAATAATTCTATGAAATCTTTGTACTTCACATTTTAACTTTAGTTGCTTCAACTTAACGATAAAAGTTATGAAAAAAAAAACCGCTTTGGTGTGCAGTGAATTGAATATAATGAATTTGAACGTGTTCTAAAAGATTTGGATCTAGTGAACACGTAAAAATATTTCCATTCCATAAACTAGTACACTTCATATTATTTGGACGTAGCTAGAAGCTTTTTTCATTAATATTAATGGAATGTAAATAAGTAGATGATACATTTGTATTTGTACTAATGGCTGCTTTTATGTTTCATAATAATTACGGCAAAAGAAATACGTATTTCTTAGGTCGCCAAATACCTTATAAGGGGTTCTTCAATACTACGGTACTATTCATAATTGTGTTGTTCTTAATACGGTCTATCCAAATGTCCTTTTGTTCATATACTTTTCAAAACGTAGGGCTCCTCGCGTTTTTGGTTGAGCTTAAACAATTACTGACAAATGCACTGTCAAAATGGGTCCACTCAATGGTTGCATTGTCTGAACAAATCCACTCAAACCTGCTTTTCAAGAGAGTTCACCTCAGTCTTTAACCTACATGAAGTTTGCATGTTTTGGCCAATACGATTGCTCAGACTTCAAACGCAACTTTTTTTGGAGAAGTATAAAAAAAGGGACCTCATCTTTTGCTTAAAATAAGCAAAAAGCAGCAAAAGTGTTATAGTTATTTAATCAATTCACAAAAACACATAATTTTACCATCATTGAACAGTATATACCTACACGTATTTTATTGGCTAAGCAACCACGATGAAAAGCTTATTGTTGTGAATCTCCGGAGAGAAGTACTTAGTTTGGTTCAGCATGCAGCATCCTTTTTTTAAGATGTATGATGCAAAGACTTTGAGGGGATTGGAACTGCAACTATGAAATATCAAGTGTACCAAAGTTTAAAACCAGCATGCATAAATCCATTATGAATACAATGGTCTACATTATTTTACGTTCAGACCCATTAATTCTTAGCACACAGCAAAGCCTACATAAGAGGATTTAGTGGGGAATTTCGACCGGATTATTCTTATCCAAGACCAGCGACCCCGAGCTCAAAGCTCTCTGCCAAACAGAAACTGATAATACTGCAAACAGCTTGCGTGTTGTTTGAGTATTTAAAACGAATTTAAGATCAAAGTGTTTGTTCATGTTTAGCTCTTTAAGTTATTTATAAAGAGCGCCGTTTTTTGTTTTCGAAATCTATGTGAAGCGATTTTTATAGAATCACATTCATATTCAACGCAGAGCATACACCGCTGGGCCACAAACTTTTGGCAGTTGATAAAATTTGTGTTGTAAGCATTCAGTTGTTCGCAATTTAATCTCTAGGGGAGTAAAATAACAGATGAGAATAGAAGAATGAAACGTTATGTCAACTTTCAACTGATACTATTAAAGTACGTTTTCTAAAAAGGAATTGCAGTCAGAGCGACGCCTCATTAAGTAAGGAGCGCCTTTACGCCGTAGCTGGTATTAGAAGTCTTTTCTATACGATCACAAAGGAGCACCTAGTAACGTATGAGAACGACGTAGTGTGCAGTGTCGCTTTATTTTTATTTTTTTCTTTATATTTCGTACAATTACTATGCTAATGTTCACTGAAGCATATTTTATTATCTTTGGGAATACAAAAGAGTGAGTAAGACCGGAGTTAAAGCTGAAATAACAGTAAAGGCCTGATGCGATCGCGATTTCGCAAAAGCATCTTCAACATAAAGTGTGCGACAGCGAAAGAATGGAATATTAAGTTTAACAACGTAAAACTTTTATTTAGTCTCGCGTCGCGGAAACGTGTTTCAGTCACATATTTAGAACGGTTCGAGGAAATTATTGTCACGCACATGACGGGTGAACGTCTACAAAAAATATAACAAGATTGGCGGAATATTTTAGATGAAAATGGATTTGTTTTTCTTTCTTTTAAGGGTATTCTGACAGTCTGAATAAATAAATTGAATATTTTATTTATTATATTACATATATGTTCTGTCTAGGAATATTACAAAAGTTATTTATGTTTGAGTAGATCTATGCATAGTTTCTAGTGCCTAGTGTGGGACCCTGTGTCGTTGTTTTAAAGACGTGTTTTTAATAGCTGTTGTGAGCTGTCTCAGACCGGGATGAATGAAGCCGTTTGAAGGTGGCCAGGTAGCGTGCCTAGAGGTGAAATTGGAACCTAACCGATTTTTACGAATAAAAAAAAACCAGTAAAGACACATATCCATTATGTATTCCTTTCATATTTGTTTACTGACAGGCTCAATGGCTTATGTTGTGGTTTTATTAGTGCTAGCTGGGATTTTTGGCCTTAATAAAAGCCACGCCACGGAGATAGGCCTACATTCAACAGTGGACGTCTTTCGACTGATATGATGATGAAGATGAGATCTGCTTAAAAATCAAGTACGTTCACTTAAAACCATATCTTACCTAAAATCTTCAGATGTCATCCCGGAGATGGTGGTCTGGTTGGAGTTCTGGTTCCACATGAGGGCCTCCGTGGTCAAGTGACCCTCAGCTGCCTCCCGCATCTGTTCTGGTGAGCAGTCGATGCCTTCTTTCTCCAAGTTTGTTTCAAACCAATTGTCTTCGTACCAACCTGTCAAAATATTGGAAGTGATGATTTTTCATAGTCAATCATGTAATTGAAGTTATGTGAACCTTCGAACACTCGTGATTCGAGACACAATAGAAAGACAATAGCAACCCGACAGACGGCTGTCGCTCGGTCATTGAAAGATTAAAATCAGTACTATAGTTTGGGAGTAAATCCATTACAAAAATACAAATCTAACGTCTCAGTACAGAAATAAACTGTTTTTAGAAATAATACGTTTATAAATTAAATCATCAAAGCGAATAAGTAAAACGGTGTATAATGCTGAAATGCATTTTACATAAACCTTTTGTTTATTACCATAACCCTAAGTGCGAAAATTTGAATGACCAAAATTGTCATAATGCCAATTATTTATTCAAGAATGAGCGGGGAATTATTTCCCTTTATTTTGCGTTCTGGGAGCTCGCCGTCAACCATTATTTATCCTGTTTCTCTATCCATTACCTTTGTACTATTTGTTGGTACAACCTGATGCGAATAAATGTATGCTTGCTGTGTCATCTCCACTTTGCTTAAGGCAATTTATTTTATTTTTCATAATATTTTTGCTTAAGTTCCAACACCGCGGTCGTCATTTTCTTAAATCAAAATGTGTTTTGTATGACATTCGATAGGGAATCGTAAGACGCATCGTTTAAAATTGGATTCATCTACGTTAATAGAACCTACTTTAATTCCTAAACATATTTTAACCAATGAAAAGTTGATTTAGGCAAAATGCAACGTTTTATTTTGCTCTCCTGAATAGTTGAGTATTTTGACATCCGTGGTGTTAGAACTTAGACGACGATGTCAAGATAAATGATATTGAGAGGCAACATGACTTGACTTGCCCTATTGGTCGGTGGTCAGTGACCCTGACTACTAAATGAAGCCCTGAGTTTGATGTCCGTTTCAAGACAAAACTGTATGTGATAACATAATTGTTTGTCCTTTATCTGAGTGTAATTTTATTTGAAACCAGCGACCAACCCGGGTGTTACAAACATTTTAAAATCCCGGATTTACTCTACTTTTATATGCATGTACATATATATTATGTATAAACATTCTCTATCTATCTTTTGCTGAAAACTGTATTAAAATCCTTCGAAAAGTTTAAAATATCAAAGCGAACAGGCAGTGTAAGCATTGAGTTATAATGTACCATTATAACTCAATGAGTGTAAGCGACTTTATTTTATACTCTAGGATATGCATGTATTTATAAATTATTTAAGTTCGTATATCTGTTTTCTATTTGGGACCAGATGGTCGTGTGTGAGTGGTCCCATTTTTTTTTATTATCGAGATAAATGCTTTTGGTAGCAATATAACTTTTCTAACATTTCAAATTGCGTCATAAAGGAGTCTTGCCGGTTCTAAATTCTTTTCTTTCTCAAAGTTTGGACCCGACGGCGGTTTTATTTGTTTGTGACAAATAAGGTTTTTAACAACAATTTTTTTCGTCGTTTTTCTTCTGTTGGTTTATGAGAGTTGTTTTTATCTTACTACAAGTTTAAATTCATGACTATCAAGACGAGCTTTATAAAAGATAAGGCATATTTTGTCTTGTAATGATTAAAAATATTCAGGTTTTAATTTCGCGCGCAACGAATTGATTGATCGAAATGTAGTATGATCCGTATTCGGAACAAACCTATTGTAAAATAAATAAATTGGTTGCTATTTTAGAATTGAAATGATTTTTCTTAAATCCATGTTTAGTGCTTTCTAAAGTTTGATTTTTATAGAATACGTTACGTAAACGAATACGTTTTGGAATCACCAAAATAATGTTAGAATTTTATTTCAGGAAATATGTACGCCATAAAAAAATTGCGAGCACGAAACTTCAAGTAGGGGGACGTGTCGATTATTTTTATATGAAGTGATCTCTTAGTGGGCTATTTTATGCCGTAATAAAGTTTTATTACGGAAGAGAAAAGATTCTCGGAGCCTATATTAAGGCCAACCGGACGTTGATAACCTGCCGAACTTGGGATGATGGCTGGCAGGACGCCAATAGCTGCCGCACAAGTGTATACACTTATCTACAGAGCCTCGAGACTCCCACCTTGAACTAATTTGGACCACTGTTCACCGCGACGGTACATAAATAATACGCTGACTTGAAACCGAGCCGAATTATAACACTGAGGCACGCCCTGCTCATTATTGTGAGTACAACGCTGCCAATGTAGGCGTGAATACACCTCATTATACTAAATCAATGTGGGCACAGGAGAGGAATGTAAATGTACCTAAATTGGATACATTAATGAGAATTGATTCAAAAGACAATCAGCATCCGAAACAACGGTGACGGCGCGCTGCGGTGCTGCGGTACGCACGGAGTCATGAATACACAAATGGGGGTTTATTGCGACTCTGCTTTCATTATTACGATTATAGAGTAAATGTTTAAACCGGGTCAAAACAACATTTGGCTGCTGCCAGCCTCGTGCTTACCTCCTGTCGTCCCTTAGGACAAGGGCCGATGTGAATAATTTAAATAAAACACATAAATTGACCAAAACTGCCTTACCGGGAACGAACTTTCGAAGCTTTTAAACAAACTTTTAAATCGAGTTGACGTATTAAAACGACTACGCTCGCTGAATTTTCGGTTACAGGTCCACTTTTAGATGCCTCTTTTTAATACCTATATGTTTAAAAAATAGATATTGTTGGAAGTTCTGAGAGACTCGACTTCGTTTTAAAACATTACGCTTTGTAATTCTATGTTCCTTGTTAAAAAAGCAATGGTAACGTTGCCACTAGCACTGTTTATTTGTAGCAATTCACACAACAAACATAATACAAACTAATTGTACCATTTTCTGTTTTTGTTATATTAGTATGTTAATGACTACAGCCCCATTAAAAGGGGTTTATTAATGTTATGGCAAAACATTGCTAAATTATCCAATGAGATTGTAATTACTTTCTCGTTTCTCTTAGGCGGGTATGTTTATCTAAACGAAAATTACTTTAACCCAATTTAAATGCCCAGGGGTCATGTTATTTACTAGTCTCATTAACTGGGTACTGCGCTCCGTGCTGTGTTCACAGAATCTCACATTTTTAAACTACCTTCCAAGAGGGACACATTCCTTAAAAATATACATTTTCTTATTTTATTAGGCTCTCGAGTATCGTTAACGACTACTCTGCTCTGTTCTTCACTTTATCTAAGTTTCTTTCTCGTCTCCATTACTGTCACAGCCTGTGGTTTATCCCGAGGGATTCATCTGGGAAATTCATTAATACATATCTCAGTGAGACATTGCCACAAAAAGTCATTTGAAATAAAAAGAACTACATCGCAAAGTGGAAATTTATAGTAACAACATTCACCGATATGATTAATTAATTATCTTGGAAGTAATAATTATAAATAAATATTAATATTCTAAGAAATTATTGTAGTTTCTTTTTTAGCAAAAATGTGTTAACAGGTATCTTTGCCCCAAAGGTAAATTATAATAACTAAAATAAGATGAGCGTCGGTTGCTACTTGGCAATTATTTTTCCAGACGTAGCTCGAGGTATTATTTTTAAACGGGAATAATAATGTAACAAAAAACGGTATAGGCTCATTTTCGTTATTACGTTTTCGGTAAAGCGTCGTATTTCTTTTTATCCTTCTTCATAAACAACGTCTAAATGAGTTGTATCCGCGACCTCGTGAGCCGCGACACCGAACGTCACCACTCTCATATTATTCCTTTCATAATATTGCTCACAATTTATAACGCTTATGACTTACGCGGCCATTGCTCTTTTTAATGATGTGCTGTTTTATTTAAATATATTGCGATCTCTTCTGCGTGGAATGAGACCTATCAAAATGAAGTCGCTTGCATGAAATGGAATTAAATATGCAAGTATACTTGTCTTATACGTTCTTAACAGACACTGCACAAGCTTAACCTAGTTTTTTTTTCGAAGTTAATGCCAAAAGCTCTTTTCTGGATTTTGGGTCAAATGTGTTTGTCAATTTATGCTTGCAAACCACATATAACCGAGAATGTTAAACTCGATTCCACTAAAACATTCCAACCCAACACTTCTGACTTCAGACTCGTGACGGTTATATCACCCTGTGAAGCGGTTGGCCAGCTTCATATTTCACTTTCAAAATTAGTTTTGGAGTATAAAAGAACAATGTGAGAAAAGGTAAAATATATGATCTGAACAAATATACGGTTACATAACACTTATATCTCGCCAAATGCAAACGTGTTTTTGTATGAAGGCCACCATAAGCCGTTTCCGGGAATAAGAATTATAGCGGTTCTACCCCTAAGTCCTAACAAAGTATAAATCAAAAATCTTTTAACCTTTTTTTCAGAATCACTATTTTAAAAAGACTTGTAAAATGTGTTTTGATAAATTGCAGTTTTTAGAGTCGAATATATTTTAGCTTTGAGCGAGCGAGATACTTTATCGGGAAATTTTAAAAGAGCCGTAAAGTTAGAAGCTTACTAAACTGAAAACCTCCGTGAGTGATGTGAAATTTTATACGAAATGTGCAGACTTTTTGATTATCTTAAATGTAGAGTACTACGATTTAATAAGATACTCGTTTCTTACCAACACCAAACCACCACACCAAATAATTTACTTGTGAATTTTAATTATGTTTTATCTGATATGCAAGTATTGAAATTGTGTTTGTATGCACCTTTACATGCAGGTAATATCAGAGTATTAAGGCGACTACTTAAACCGACCAGGATTGTATGGATAAAGATTTAAAAATATATTATAATGTCGAGCCATGTCGGTGCTTCCATGAAAAAGGATGATCTTCCGCTTATGTGTCAGTGCCCAAAGACCGGGTTTTTGGATAATGTTATTTACGGGTTTACCTCCAAATAACTGAAATCCCCTTAAGGGTTGAGCAAGCAAATTTTGATACAATTTTCATAACATTGTTTTCCGGGTGCATACATTTAGTCGTTTGGAATATCAACGGAGGTTTGTTTACTCTGATTATTTTCATATATACTTAGAGGATGGATGGAAGAGCTACCTCCGCCTCACGTATACAATTGAGTGTGAATAAGTTTGAAGGCCAGGTGAATTGATTTAGGGGTGGCCTTCTTAAGAAATGCTACTGCACGTTAGTTTTCATAGTATAAAACGAGAATGTTTTTCGCTTTCCTGTCTGTATGTACGCTTAGACCTTTTGAACTACGAAACGGATGTTTCTCAATGTTCAATAAGTTTAACGGCAAGTAGGTTAAGTGTATGTATGGTAGTCGAAATCGTACGGGTGATTCAAGAGGTAAGTTTCTTTGTATATATCAGGGTACATATAAGCCAAGTTTTTTAAAGATTGTGGTGTTGTTGAAGGTATGATGTTGTGGCTCAGTGTATAAGGTGCCCGTATCTCTTAAAACAGGTAGTGGATTCCGGCCACATCCGAGGAGTAATTGATAGAAGATGATCGCAAACAGTGACAAATTGGAACAAGAAAAGGAAGCAAACTGCTGGCAACATATGGCCTAGACTGGCGCAGGATAGAGCCACTTGGATCAGTTTGGAGGAGGCTTTTACCGCAAAAGGCGGCCCTTACACCTTACAATACTAACATAAATATAAGTCACAAACTAACAATACTAACAAATAAAATAAAATATTAAACTTAAGTTAAACAAATCTATAATAGTTAATATATGTTAAGTACAAAATGTTGTAAGGGATGAAATAAAGCTAATAAAAAAATAAATAAAAATGTACTTTGTTAGTGTATCTTGTACACAAAAACTATGGCTGAACTGAATCCGGTTTGGCTGAAAGCCAACCATAACATCGTTAGGAAAAGGCTAGGGAGATGAAGATGATGTGTTGAGACAGGTCACTATTATAATTTGTAACTGAATGTTACTAAAACTTACCAATAAAAAACCAGACGTAGGACTTCCCATATAGGCGATGTTTGTAGACCTCGCAGAGAACCCGCCTGGCCGCCACCACGTAGAACAGCCCCACGATGACTCGCGCGTCCTGACGCCTCAGGTTCCTCACAGCATCAGCCGGGTCTGACAGGAACGACTGACGCGTCACGATCTCGATGCCCGCCTTCTTACAATGCGCCTCCAAGTCTTCCACGGTCTGTGAAATAAGGTGATTTTTATAACGAACACATAGGAGTCAGTAACATTTGAGACATAGATAGAATAATAATGTCAGTCTGTTACTCTACCGCTACAAAGAAAAGGCATGAGAAATGATCACCAGGATTAGACTTATAGACATTATAAGAACAAAAAACAAAAAATCATAACAATACCAAATGTTTTTCAAGTTCACAAATCCTAATCTATCGTAAAGTATCATGTATATTAATGTTTTAGTCAAGCTTGTCGCATCACTGGGTTTTATTCCGTAAATTGAAAGTCAGAAAGTAAACAAGTCACCAGTTCAAAATCACATGTACCCAAGATCAACTCGATAGCCTCATTCCGAAGGAAATTCGACTCGAACTGAATTTTCTTAACTCCTCAAATCCTGAGTACTAAAGTGGCTACGGAATAAGTGTTTGTATGTAAATTGAATCGTTGAGGGTTTTCGCGCCGATCCCCGTCAATATGAACGAAAATGAAAAACCTTATAATACAAATATTTGGGGCGTCAGTTGTTTTTATGTGCGTGAACCCTAGCAAAAATATTTCTTCGCCGTGGTGAAAGCAAAACAGGAGCGCAAGAACGCTTCAAACCCACTTATGCAGAAAAAACCGGGGCCGCTCTAATTACATTGAAATCAGCGTGAAAGGCCTCGCTCCATTCATTGCGGGCAACTATACGCTATACACACCCTTCGTTATGCTCGCGTGCGCTATATAAATACGTGCTTTTACCTGACAAAAACGCCTACAGCCTCAATGCATAAATCTACTGCTACATCATAATATTTCATTTTCACATTCTCATAGTGAACAAACTCGTTAAAGTTTCAGCTCTCCGTGAACTACAAGAACTTTACAAGATTTATTATAAGAAACGTTCACCTCTTTCTGTTGAGAATTAACGTTAAGTACCTCTTAAGAGAAAAGGTGGACATTTCGTGAATTTTATTGAGATTAGGCTCCGTGCAACGATATTAGCTACATCTATATTAATCGCGACAGAATGGCCGAACATTTAATAAGCTTTTGAAGTACTTTACACTTCATTATTTGTAGCCAAGTTGTAAAGTTCTTACAAGCTCTTAATATTTTTATACCGATGTTAAAACACGCCTTTAACACAACTTTTCAGGAAGTATTAAAATAAAAAGTCGACAATTCATTGGTTCGTATGGTGATAAGCCGGATTTTAACGGCATTTTTATAATACCACGAAAAAACACGACGCCACAATGTTAATATCTCAGTTTTATTACACAAACAAAGGCTCGGAGACACGATAAACAGATGAAAATAAACACGTACGGAACGGAGAGCTACTCATAAATATTCTCAATATAAATATATCCGTTACAGAAAACACTTTCAGTCGACTTCACTCGGATTCGTTTATTCGTGCTACGGCCGCACTGCCTGAATAAATACCGTTCCATCTATGAAAGTATTCGAGAAGATACGAACCGGTCGGATTCAGTAAATACTAGTACTTGTACCTATCATATATTTTCACCCTTTGAATTTCATATTGTGGCTAAAATTGGCGTACAGCGAGATAGGTCGCTAGCGGATGTCACATAGAGGTAAAAAATGTTCAGTTATGTCCATTTATCATGCAAGACGCATTGTAGTCCTGGCTCACTCGGGGACGATTATTTTCCCTTTATAACCATTGTTACATTATATGTTACGTGAGGGTTTAATACGTCCGGCAATCCTAAACGCCTGTTTACTAGTATGGATTGTTAAGTCGTAACATGGGCTATAATGTGAAACCGTTTTTAACGTTGCAAAGTAATAAGGTTTTAAAAGGTCGTTTTAAATTTTGCTTAGCTTACATTTATTTGTACCGTAATAACGTGTAGACAAAACAATAAGAATTTAAATTAAGCGTAGAGAGAATTAATGAGGATATGGTAAAGTAATGCATTTTTAGTTTCTCAATTATACAATTCGTCCAAAGAAGTTGAAACTTGGCTTGACCTAACATTAGGCATTGATATATCTGTGAAAGTTCATAAAGTCGAACTTCCCTCGAGTTTTATTACCTAACAAAGTGTAGATCCACTACTAATAACATTATCTGGAGTATTTTATCACAAGGTCGCGACATATCAAAAATGTTTCCACTATTTCGTACCCTTGGCCCTAGTACATCGTAACAGCGAATACTGCCATTCTTATTGCCGCCAGTTATATCGAATACTCCGTTTACTGGTTATCGAAAGTTGGGTCGTAGAGCTTTGTCTCATTTGTTCTTTGACTCTGAGAGAAAATGCTGACGTCTAGTATGCCGCAGCGGTTTTCAACATGTAATAGGGTCTATCCAGTGAATTCCAGTAAAGGCCAATCGCGACGATCGTTTGTCAATCGGCAACAAAGCGCTTAGCGTGTCATACTCCACTCGATGTCGATACGAACAACTGCCGATCGAACAATTTAAGTCACGCAAGCGATAGAAACAGTCGACACGATATGGTACCTCTACATAATCACTCGCCGCCATATCACTCCGTATTATCGGCGTGTTCCCCGCTCCACAGGTTGAATTATAGAAAGCTAATGTATTGTAAAGATAACACATGTAGCCAAGACGGCGTTAGTTGGTATAACAACGAAGAATAACAAATAACAGTGGAATGTTTTCCCTTTGTGCCATCTATCTCGTTTTACAATACCTAAAGCATCGAAATCTATTATGGCGGTTGAAATGGTTCGAAACGAGAGAATAAATTTAAGTTTGAACATAAAATGGAAACGTTTTATCAAGGGAGACATGGTTGCGGCGACGCAAACTCGGCCCGGTTCGTTGCGGCCACAATTACTTTTCTATTTCTTATGTAAACCTTCATTCTATCTCTTTACGCTTGTTAGGTTGCACGAGAACAAAGCCGGGTCTGCGATTTCATTGATTGTAATAATATTCTGATTTTTACGTCGAGCTCGAGATTTTTGGGTGTATTGTACATAAGTATCTATCTATATTAATAATATAAATGTGAAAGTAACTCTATCTGTTTAATTTTGCGCTGATTTATGTAAATGTAGTTTATTAAACCTTCGAACACACGTAATTCGAGACATAATAGAAAGACAATAGTCGTTGAAAGATTAAGCGTCTTACTAATAAACGCTGCATAAAGTTATGACAGGTTTATACGTCAAAAAATGTATGGTTATACAGGCTTCATTCATTGCATAACTTATCACAGTGATTATTTAGTAAGGGCATAAGTGTGTAAAAATCATATTAATTATGATTAGACTGGTTTCGGCAATTTATCAGCCAGCCCAAACCGTTGGTCCTAGACACATGATTAAAAGGGATTTTTGGAAATACGACCTTTAAAGGGTAAAATAGTAGATAAGAGTTTGAAATCCACGCGGGCGAAGTCGCGGGTGAAAGCTAGTTACATACATATCTGTATAGTAACAAAACTTGCTCTCAAATTCTCTATGAAACTCTTATTTATGTTATAAATAATATTTATTTTATAAATAGGGATTGAATTCGAGTTAATGCCTCAGTGGCTTGCATTTCATACAAGTTGAAAAGCCCAGCTTACGCTAAGAAGATCATAACGTGAACCTGTCAGTAAACAATTATTAAATACTAGCAGGTCCCTGCGGTTTTGCCCGCGTTAAGTTAGGTCTTTGGTAACTGCTCTGCTTTTGTGGGTCATAGTATGTTACAAGTGTATATAGCCTATGTTGCTCGCTGACAATGTAGCTTTATAATGGTGAAATAAATTTTAAATTCGGTTCAGTGGTTTTAGAAATCTTTCCTTTCATAGTATCTGTGATTTAGATTTAAAAACGATGTATATTTAAAATAAAATAAAAAGTATAATATATATAAAAATATTTGTGTATAGGTGCGAAGTTAATAGCTATTGCCAGTGTGCCTAGGGCTTGCTGATATATTTCTTACACCTGCATACACGTGATTCGAGCCACAATAGAAAGACAATAGCTGCCCGACAGCCGGCTGTCGCTATGTCTTTGAAAGGTTATTACAAACAGCCTGCTTGTATATTTTCGACTTTCAGTGCACGTCATGGATAACCTTTTACACTTCAAAGTATTTAACGGAATGTTTATGTCACTTACTGATATAAAGACTTCTTCTGCTTGCTGTAAGATGGCGATCCTGGACCAGCCGAACTTCTGCATGAGCTTGATTCTCGTGGGGTTGTGTACGGTGGCTGACGGGTGGGTGCGGAACAGGGTGGGGAAGCGCGCGCGGTCTGACAGCGCTGGCGATGATGCACCGTAGCATAGCTAGAACAAGAGTTATATCTCAGCAAAAAGTTAAAAGATTTTGTAATCGACAAAGAAGGAAGTTCTCAGATTGGCCTGTATAAACGTATTGTATGTTTTGTATATATTCGCGATTATCTCGCGTTAGGCGTTTTCAGCGGAGTATTTGCTACTTTTGAGTAGGTTCTCAGGGAAAAATTACACGAAAATATAAGATAAGTAAAAGCATTTTTTTTCAAGTTTTTTTTTCTTTTTAGTGTTGAGTCCCAATGTCTGACTGTGTATTAAAGCATCTTTTAAAGCAATTTATTTTCGAAATAAAACTACTTACAATCTTATAAAACGAAAGTAGAAACTTGAAGTAACGCACATATCGTCAATGTATATTTCGTCGATTTTTTGGTTCTTGGTGAATTTTTCGAGAAGCTCTGAACCGATCACCATAAAATTTATATGGGACCACCTCTGAATCATAATTTATCAAACAAAAAATACCATCAAAATCCGTTTACAATTGACATTGAAAAAAAAACATACAGACGATTTGAGAACCTCCTCCTTTTTGAATTCGGTTAAAAAAGAACCGGCTGAAAAAAAGTCAGTGGCTTTCGTTCTGTTTGTTGTTTTTCAATGCTGAAACTTCCGTTGAATTTTTTATTTGTTAAAAGTTAATTGTAGCACTATAAGATTAATATCATGTGTTAAAAAAAACTCAGTTTCTTCACAAAAGGGTTTAGTTACTTCTTCCAAACGTATGACGAATTCAAAACGAAAAGTTTTTGGTTTATAAAAGGTGGAAGGAAAATCGTATTGAAAACAGTTACCGCTGATTCAGGTAACAGTTCTTGATTCTCACAGCATTTTGACCGTGAAAGTGTTGATTTTCTTGGGTGGAGCAACTTTTTTTTAATTTAATAAAAAAAAATCTGTTACATCAAGTTTTTTTTTGTTGTAGACGCGTTTAAGATTTTAATTGACTATAATAATTTATTAGTTCCAAAATCACTAAAATAGCGATCATTAAACACAAAAAACACTACATTTAAAAGACCACACCTTACATGACCAACGCGAGATAGCCGTTACACAGTAATGACCAAGGAAAGATAATAATAAAAATTAATTGCTCCACCGCCTTCTTTATGGGAATTCATTTTGCACTTGACAGAATTTATGTCACATTCAAACATAATGTGGCGATTTCATAACATATCCAAAATTGCTTCGCGTATATTCGTAGAAATCGCGAGGTTTCCGGCGACTCGGACCGCAATTAACTCGGACCGCGGCCCCAGTCACCGGATCCGTAAAAAATATTTAATTTTCTCCATGGTCATTTTCGTGGTCCGAGTTAATTGCGGTCCGAGTCGCCGGAAACCTCGAAATCGCGACGCTCTCAATCTCATGGGAGTGACAAAATAATATAACAGTACATCTCCAGTTCGGTTTGAAAAATGATTCTGCTAGGAGAACCTTTTATTTACGGCTCGATGCTAAGTACAAAGTTTATAGTCCGAATAAAAGTTAACACAATTCATTTACGTGGAAAATTCGTTTAAAACAACGGCTCCGGCGTAACATAATCAACTTGTTTAGTAACTTCTTAAACGTTGAACAATCTAATTAATGAATGCTCTACTGAAACAGATACCTAAAAAGCGTGACCGAACTTGTTACTATAAAAACTCTGTTGGCCTATCCAACCCTAATATTCATAAATGGCCCTTCGGATTCACTTGAACATCATTAACCAATCAAAACGCGTTATGGCAATGTTCCCAACGCTGACCCTCGTTTATGTGTTGCCTTTTATACCTCCAGTTGTTTTTCTTTTATTGTGGCTCGAGCGTATTTGACTGTTTTGATTTAAAACCCGGGTTTACGGTCCGCGACAAAAAGTATTGAGCCTAGAGCTTTCACAAGAATATTGTAGGCAAATATTTTGGCACACTTCCAAAAACTTTGTCTTCATCGGAAATAGTTGGCTCTTGTAGTAACCATGAACTGAACTAACCCAAACTTGTTAAGTTGTGACATTTACCCTATTTTTTTATTTAAGCGGAAAAGAGTAAGATTAAGCAGACGTTAATCATCATTACTTAATACTTACTTTGACGAAGCCATGTCCCGTCTTTGTCTTTCACTCGAAGTTTGACTGTTGTGCAACAGTGACAAGAATATTGCTAAGTCAAAGGAAGTTTATTTATCTCGGCCTTCGCTTTGAGCAACGTTCATAAGTAAGGGAACCAAGGTTTACATGAAGTTCGGCGCGAAGAAAATAGTTTCGCATTGTTGTAGGGACTTGTTAGTTCTGGATGACGTCACCCGTATAAGTAATGAACTTATATTTACTAGAATGTTATTCGATAATCTCGTAACTTGGCATAAGAAAACTTTATCCCTCGCTCCTTGGAGGACAAACTTCATAAAATCTCTGTAATGTGGACATGTGTCAAAAGTATTACTATTCTGAAAACTTCAGGCCCAAAGGTCGGGGTTTGTAAACGATAAAATTGTATGAATAAAAGATTGTTAGTGTTAAATTTTTAGGAGGGTCCCAAAATTATAACTTGTTGAAACTTATATAGCTTTAAATTAAGTTTGGAAACTCACAATTTCGAAGATTTGGGTAGGCCCAATAGGGATTTGAGTTGGATGAAAGTTCTTATGGTATAAAAAATAAATATTGTTAGATACTTACAACCATGAGGTTCCACATCTTGGCGGCTTCGGCGACGGTGGTGCATACTGTGGAGCAGCCGGCTAGGAGAAGCAACTTCTGCGGTGGGTTGTAGAGTAGGTTGTACATCACGCTCGCCCCCAGACCCGGCTCACACTGGCGATCATAGTTGACATGAGGTTAATTGGACCTTGCTTAGCTAACACTATCCAGCTCAGTTCGAAGCGAGTGTGGAGCGTGTAAATCATTTGTTGGTCTACGTTCGTTAAACAAGTTAATGAACAAACACGAGAAATTGGTACTTTCAACTGTTTCTGCAATTTGAATGTGGAATGTGATTGTTATGGTTCATGTAGCTCGCAACGTTTCAATCGTTGTTATTGTGAACATTAATTTTCTGGTAGTACCTTTAAAATAACTTTTAGGTTTTTCGTTATATATCTAGAGAATAGACATTCATCATGGTACTTGTGTTCTGAACCCGAATTGATTCAACTGCTGAGATATTCTTAACAGACAAATACATAAATAAAGATTCTAGTCTTCAAACTCAAAAGAAATTAAGCTTTAATTTGTCACAAATCAAAGTTCGCCTTAAAAAAAAAACTTCAAAATTCTTATTGACTTTATCGAGTAAAATACAGACAGAATTAACTAAAATGTATTTCTTAAGAGGTAAAGTTATTTCAAACTTGAAAATAATGTCACCATTCAACCTTTACGCGCTATTGAGTCTCTCCCTCTGAAGGAGGTACTTACTCAAAACATAAAATATATAGACCATCGAAATTGTACATTCATATTCATGAATAAGGCGATTGTTCAGCGTGTTGCGATTAGTAAATTGAATACCAAAGCTCCCTGATTGGTCGTAATCAAGGGAGGGCTTGTAATCAGCCAATCAGCGCGTAGACTTTTTAATTAATTAGTGAACTTGACCACATTACGAGATAAGGGAAAAGGTCTACTTAAATATAATTACGGCAGTCCATTTAATCTGATTCGATATCCCTTAGTATGTACAATCTGCTTGTAAATATATATGTTACGGCTAATACCCGAAGTGCGGCTACACCTAGTTTTAGCCGGTTAGAACTAGGTGTAGCCACTTACTCTTGGTTAAACCTAGTACGAACCGATTGTTTTCGGGTAAAACTAGGTCTAGCCTTCATCATGCCGGCTACAACTAGGTTCAGCCATTCCCTGTTAGATAAAACTAGGTCTAACCGATATCATTCCGGCTAGAACTAGGTCCAGACAATCCCTGTTGGATAAAACTTAGATGCGTGTCCCGCCAAGCCTTCCGCCCCGCGTCACACTCATGACTCACAGCATCTGCTGCAGCGGGGCGGGGTGGAGGGCATAGCGAGGCACGCGCCTCTGCAGGTTGTGAGCGCCAGGTGCTGCTGATCTACTGCAGATTTACTAGCGAGTGTGACTCACTGCGTCTGCAGCAGCAGCGCGTGTCTTGTGCAAAACCAAATGTGGCAACAAAAAGTGCCTCTGCAAAGCTGCTGGTATTTTGTGCAACTCAAAATGTCACTCAAGTTTAAGTTGTTCTAATAAATAGTTTATGTTACTTTATAAAAGTGTGATTTATAATTATAATAACATTCTTTAAGCGCGCTGCTGCTGCAGACGCTGTGAGTCACACTCGCTAGTAGACCTGCAGTAGATCAGCAGCACCTGGCGCTCACAACCTGCAGAGACACGTGCCTCGCTATGCCCTCCACCCCGCGCCGCTGCTGCAGATGCTGTGAGTCATGAGTGTGACGCGGGGCGGAAGGCTTGGCGGGACACGCATCTAAGTTTTATCCAACAGGGATTGTCTGGACCTAATTCTAGCCGGAATGATATCGGATAGACCTAGTTTTATCCAACAGGGAATGGCTGAACCTAGTTGTAGCCGGCATGATGAAGACTAGACCTAGTTTTACCCGAAAACAATCGGCTCGTACTAGGTTTAACCAAGCGTAAGTGGCTACACCTAGTTCTAACCGGCTAAAACTAGGTGTAGCCGCACTTCGGGTATTAGCCGTAACATATATACATTGTAGGGCCGTGATATGGGTATTGAGTTTATACCTCGATGTTTTACTTTCTCATGAGAGTAAAGTAATTAGGTAGCCAGTAAAAAGCTTTGCCCTGTATCGAGGCTCGCGTTTTTTATTCAATTTTCGATGGCCAATATTCAGCTAGCACGAAGTTTAACATAAAAGCCAGGTAAATTAATAGGTTATGGAAAACTTATATGGTGAGCACGTAGTTCAAAGACTTCAGTTATCGATAATTTGTGATCTTACAACTCTAGTTAAGTTTAGTTTTCAAGGCATGTGATATTTTTGGCAATAGACATGTTGTATTTTTGGAGTAAAACGATTTGTGAATACTTAATTTACGATGGCTTTGATTTCTTTTTGATGAAGTCTTGACAGGGGTTTAAGAAAATGTGAATCGATTTAGCACGAAATAAATACAATGTTTTATGTTTTAGCCTCATCGTTAAATGGAGATAATAATGTTATTTTTTGTAAAACGATTTCGGGATTAATGAATTTAAACTAAAAGAAATATATTTATTGTATTTTAAGATCAACAATAAGTATTTTAATGAAGAGATAGGATGAAACAATTTCTTGAGTACAAAACTGTCTGAAAGTTATCAACTCATTTCAAAGATGCCTGATTTCGGGTATAATAATATACCATTTTGCGCTCAGTAAATTATTTGCTCATCAAGTTGTTCTAATGAGAAATTTTATGGCCCATATTAATTTATTCGACACCGTGTAACATCCGACCTCAATAGGGCCACTTCACTTGCTATTATAATGACTCTTGAGGTTATCCTCAATAATTCTTCCCTATTATGATATCACTTCCCCTTCACAAAATCCCTCAGTATCTAGGTAATCGCCACGTTATCAACGTCGAACTGATCAGAATCGTCAATTTGTCCGTGAATGGGTAAGAATCGATAAAACGGGAAATTACCTTCAACCGGCGCGGAAATTCTATCCAATAAAATTTTCTTCCTGAACCATTCATAAATTCTCAATAATTGAATCGAACGTCAGCTTCAACCTCTCGCTTGCAATATCATAAGCCTATGATTTTAGCCCATTTGGATTTATGAAGCAGTCCACTTCGATAGAAATACGATCCCTTTTTGTTAATTATAGGGGCCGCAGTCAGCTGGCCGGGTTTAATGTGGTAATCCATTAAGTTGGTACTTGTCATTCTGAACGAAGAAGGAGAGGTGACGACACGTTATGCACATTAACTTGATTGGAATTATAATTGGCATTTTCGTAACTTTGCCGCTGACGAACTTAAATTGTCTACGTATAATTAAGTTTCATGTTACCACGTGAATTTACATTATAATACCCAGTTTCAGCAGTAGATTAGTATGAATTTGCAGAGCTAATAATGCCGAAACCGAAAACTGAAAAAAGGCTCGTAAATTGTCGCACACAATACACACTTATTGGCACGTGAAAGTAATTTATCGAGTCCCTTGGTAAATGGATGATTAATGAATGAAACATACCTTGCTATCGTTGCTGTGAATATATAATTTGAAGCCGGACAATAAATCAGAGCGCGCGTTGACGTCGGCGAGCGCGAGCTCTGCGGCGGGCTTGCAGGCCTGGCCGCCCTGCCAGCCGCCCTCGCCCTCCATGGGGAAGATGCCGCCGATGTGCAGGTCCCCGTCGCGCCGGCCCTCGCTGTACCCGCCGCCGCCGCAGCCGCTCAGCCACAGCACCAGCAGCGTCCGCGCGCGCCCGCCGCCTCGACACCGCCGCCGCCACACAACACACTTGGCAACAACGAATAATTGCACTAACGTCTTCACTAACAATGCTTTAATATCACAATACACTGTTCTAGTTCGAAAACTAAACATATTATTCACATCACTTTTTAATTTGACTAGCGGACGCTTTGAAAAATTAAAGTTTACCCGCATCCGCGGCAGGGAGGCGGCGGCGTTTTGATATAAACGTGATATCACCCGTAGATATTGTAGACATAGCCTAATAAGCGTTAATTTTTCTATAAAATATGGCATCGAGTGTGCACGGGGGCCCGGGGGGGCGCGCCCCGCCGCCGCGGCCACTGCGCGACCCTCGGCGCCCTGCAGGGTCATCGCTCGCGGCGGGGACATGCTGTCATTGTTCACCTCTCTGAGCATTTTCCATGCTCTCTCCTGTAACAAACAAAATGTTTTCGTTTTCATTTGAATTGCAACTGCATGCACTTTTAATGTGTAGGGGGTTATTTTTAAATTCCTCCATAGAATTAATTTCCTCTATTGTAGTGGGTAACCACACGAAATAAACATGTTCTGAAGATATATTTAGCGGAGTAAGTAGTGCTTACCCATGTACAGTATGTCCAGCTCAAATACTTCAACCAATTTGGTTAAATGGGATGTTCTAGATTCGTAGTCGGGAGCGTGTCAATTCAACAGACCGCTAGCAGTTTGTAGAAATGAATGTTCTAAATTCTGACCGAATAACCATTATAAACCTAGGTAACTGAACATTTGAACTAAAAGGTATAGTTGTTATTGATAGGCAAGCTATTGCAATAGTTGAATTTCTGTGTTTTGAGTCAAAATCATTAAATAAACAGCTATTTAAAGGAATGATGAGAAAATGATTGTCCTAATGACTCAATGTTAAACGCCTGTCTCGTTTCTCTGTGTAAATATGGACTTGCTGTGTTTGTCTGAAATCCCTAAAACATACTTTGGAGATGGATAAGCTACTTTTAAATTTGTGTCCGCACGGACTAAAGCCAGCCTAAAAGCCTGACATCGCCAATCTGAATTTGTCAAGCGTGGTGATTAAAGCTGTGCATAGTATTAGAAGAAGCCAAACATGGATAATAATAAGCTGGTATTCATTTCACAGTTTCGTATCCAAGAGCACACACCAGTACATATCAAACTCTGCATTTCTAGTATATGCTCACCTCTCATTGAAATTCTATACAACAAAAGGTCAGCTTATTTTGGAAATGTATACAAACGTGTGTACCAAAGGGACCCCAATACTAATTCACCGCTGTCTGTTGATCCGTCAGCCAGCGGGCTGCATCTCATGATTCATAATAAGTATAGAGTTCATATATTTCTAAATAAAAAGTTAAACAAAAAAAATATAATGATATAAGCAAAGGATTAATAATAACTTTGCCATTAAAGTCGTTTTTACATTCATAGACATTCAATATTTGCTTTTAATACGTACCGCGTATTCAAATCTGAGATGTCTTTATTTCCCATAAGAATAAACCAATCGAAAGCATCAAAATGAGATAACATAAACGCTGATTAGGTACTGTTTTCGACGAACATTGGTATCTTCAGATTGTAAGTAGAACATATTCATATCTCTATGGTAGAAATGTGCTATTCATCGATATCAGCGTCATGTCGGCAATAACACGAGTTTCAGTTTAATATTGGCGTCTGGCGCGGCTTTAGAACCACTTAGTGGTAGCTGTAGATCGAAAGTAGCACCGAAGTCTCCCATTGTACCAGCTTCAGAGCTGTTACTTTCAAAAAGAGCTCCATTTTCTTAAAATGTCTGACTTGCAAATGACTCTTGTTAGCTTTCTAGGTGTTTAGAAAAAAAACGGATATATGTGAATTGTACTAGGAAACGAAGGGATTTGTACCATTACCACCATACAATATTAAAAACGAGCAAAAAACGCAAGAAAAAACATTCATCTTGTAGCTCAGATGCTTGTTTGTGTTTGTATTTGTGTAGTCAATGTTATTTTTAGTCTGCTTTATTCAAGCCTGGGCAAAGGCTCTCTCCATTCCTTCCATCTATAGCGATTCCTAGCTTCCTCTTTCCTATTTTGTAAGATTCCGTTCAGCTCGTTCCGCTTTCTTTTTCATGGCCTGCCCCTCCCTGTCTTAAGGCGCTAGTGTTATGCTATTTGAGCTCACAGTTTATACGACGTAAGGGCAGACATATCCTGCTTAGCCCCATCTCAATTATAAACTTTGTAAAATAGAGATGATACCAAGTTGTGTAAAAATTCCAACGAAAGAGCGGACAGTGGAGGTTCAGTTATAGTCTGTTATAGGGTCTTATTGGTATTGGGTACCGGGCCTCTAACTAATCACACCATAACAAAATACTGCCAGCTCTTTTTAACAGCCCTTAAATGGATTGCAAAGAATCTAGTTAAAAATGTTATAAATATAAATAAATGTCTTAGGACGAGTCACAGAGCTTGTGATATGGTAAGTAGACAACACACTTACATATATATAATTTATCAATTGGCATATTATAGATAAAGTACATGAAGACACAGAAAAAACAATCATGCTCATCACACAAAGTTTGTTCTGGGTGAGAATCGTACTCCTTAAAACATTAAGTTGATTTCTACCCATTAATTGCGAATTTTAATGAATTCGGGACCTACTAAAGTACACTTCTAGGCCCTGAATGCTATACCCAAGCTGAAATACGGAGCACAAAACAGAGTCGTAACATTAACCCATAGCGATCGGTAAAATACAGAAACGGAGCTATTCAATAAGAATTTCTGCTGGTGGATACAAAAAGCCTGATAATAATCGCCTCTTAGTAATCGTGCCGCAATGAAATGAGAAGTTAATGATTCGTGGCTTATTCCTTTGTAATACGGGCGGTAATCAATGGAAGGAAATGGTGTTCAATTAAAATGATGGTTTTCTCAAGGCAACCTTAATTGAGTGCCGTCTGTTATTTACCGAGCTTCTTATAAACATTGGGAATTGTTAAATAATTAAACGCCGCTGAAATTTGAAATTTCGAAGTGACTTGATCGATTTGTAATCGAAGAGACGTTTGTTTGATGTTTGCTATATATCTCTTCAAAACTAAGTAACCAGTTAAGTAATAAAATATGGCAATAAAATATTTTACTTTAAGAAAAATGGAAACGACTTAAAAAAACTTAAAATCTGTAAAAGCCATCGATGGAATCGGACGTTATTGGTGTTGTAGTTATTGTAGTCTTTTTTATATTGTAAAAAAGCATTTCCAGTTCCAGGTCTTTAACATTTCCGAAATAGGAAACAGATCCGAATATCAAAATTAATGTTTCTTAGATATCAATAACAGGCAGGAACAAAACAAAATTAGAGACTGTACCCGAGCCAAAAGTTACATAAGAGACGATAACCGGCGTGTTAAATCAAATACCTCCGGTATATTCGTTGTTAAAAGTTCTCGTAGTAAGCCCAAGTAGTTTCAATCACTCAGGAAATATAACATGTATAAAGTGATCATTCTAGATGGACGGCATCAGTTCGTCCTGACGGGAGCTATAGAGGCGGTCACAAAGGTGCCTAAATGAAGCGATGAGATTAATCGGCCGTCTCGCATTGAATCTAGTATGCCCTATGGCCGTCGTTCATGATGCGTAGATCTCTTTGAGCCCGTTTCAGCTAACATTTCAATGGTATTCAGTAAGAGCGCACTGACGAGTTGCGGCGTCTGCGCTGTGCATACGTTCATCGAACACCTACGCTGGACAAACGCTAGGTATGAAGGCGCTCTTAAACTGACCGTGTAACATTTACCAAAAGCAGAAAGTTATTTATTTAAAAAATATTTTGACCAAAATGAAACGCCATTATTTTGTTACCGCACCGTGTTTCGGCGTACCCACGAGAGCACATAATTTCAAGTTAATAATTTTAAAACTAATTAGTAATAAGGTAATAATTCTTTTAGTGCGTACTGTCGCTATATTAACAGGTTCGTCATTATGAATATTCAATAAAATGGAATTTCATTACGCATATTGGCAATAAACAGCGGTAGAACCCTTTGAGTAATAACATGTTACGACCTCCGGTAACAAAACGCTCTTATATAATAATTATTGTGTAACGTGGTAGTTTAGTTAGGGGGCGAGGTTCACGTAGTTAGGTGTTAGGTGATCAATCAGGACCGAATCGAGTGCGGGAGCGCGATATGTCGAGTTTGTAATTTAGATATTTACCCAGCCACCTCATTGCTTCACTGGCCGAGTGCCCGCATCCAACCAAATGATATATCACTTCCTCTACATAAAATTGCAGCTCTCATCGCGGATGTAAGGAATAAAACAATACTCTATTACAAACTTAGCCCATCTCACAAATAGTATTTTCAGTGCACTACGACTCTGATGCGACAGTTAAAGAATAATGAAAGTTTCACAAGAGCGACGCTAAATTTGGCATTCTCTGGCAAGTCGACTGTCCGCCTCCGCAATCATTTTTCAAATCGCATTTTCTGATTCGTTCCCTCTTTTATCAATATTTCAATTGAGGTCAAACGGTTTCAATGTACTGTACACTAAGTAAGGGTTATTGATAAATAGTTCCTACTAGACACTAGTTGACCCAGACATACTGGATGTTATCGATTTTTGTAAGATCTCTTAACTGCTTTTAGTAAAACTCTAGCTAATTTCAAGTTTATTCAGACTGGCTTAATGTTTATTTTTATTTGGTTGTAATCTAATAGACACTATTAGCTTAAATTCAAAGCTACCTTCCTCAAGAAGAAAAATTGTTATGCGTAAAACGTTCCCATTTCACGGTAAATAAAAGCGGATAAAGTTAGGTATAAAGATTAAGGCTTTTAAAAATAATGGTTGAGATGACGATAAAAAAATGAAAATAAAAATGTCCAAATGCTTTTATTTGTTTACATTTACGATGTTAATCTTCAAGAACACTTTGACTTAACAAAGTAAAACATCGTAACTTCAAAACATTGCCAGCTTATTTCTAATTGGCAACCTTCACTAATCCGCGGTGTTGCCAACCCAAGTTTCTGAATGTGGTTTTCAGTTGGGGCGGTATTATTGAATGAGTTTTCAGGAGTAGTTTGGAACAGTGATTGGCAAAATGGCCCATAGTTCGTCCCATCCAGTTTTGAGTGTATGTTCAGTGCTATATCTCACTAATGTATTCAGTAAGTAGTAACTTGATGATTCCAATTTGTGCTTCTGGGATTCTTAATAGAATAATATATGAAACACTTAATGAAAGGCACTAAGCAATTATACTGGACCTGAAGACCTGTTCGAGTAGGCTGGAGGCTAACGCAATCAGACCGTCATTGCTGCAATTTCCGAGGAAATTACATAAAGGGACCGCTCGACCGTTCCATTCTCGCCTATCATTACTATTGTCTGTTTATTTTTATTGCATTTACCTTCATCATGTATTTAGTTATTACATGAAAGTTTATTTTACGAAGTTTTAGAAACGTTTCCCAAGTAATCGAAATGTCAATCTGTCAAAAAAACCTGAAACTGTTCTTAAAATTGTATACTTATTATAAGTATTTTTTCATGGAATTAAATTAACGTCTGACAGTTTTCTTTTTATAGAAAGACGGCGTCTGACACGTCGAAATAAAAAAATATTCAACAGACTTTTACTAGATGTAAATATTTAATGAAACTCATCCTAATTTACTCACACAATGATAAGTTTTTGACGTTGATTGTCGCTAAGGTGGATAAGTAATTGAAATTGAATGTTTTTTCACACACACACGAATAGTTACACTATTTTTACACATCTCATTTATTAATTAGCAAGTTTATAACAAGACATTTTTTTTTTATGACCGGAAGACATAGCATCAGTACTTACTTTTTATTTTTATCTCTCTACCGAAATTCGAATAAGTATATGCTATGTAAGTACACACTTATTCATATTACCGAATAAAATATACGCGCGCTGTCGGTAACTGGATATAGTCACCAGAATATTTTTGATAACGATGATCATTACGTTGGCACGTTTTTCGCACGCTGAGCTCTTTCGACGTAACATCCAGGCTTCATGTACCGTATTTCTGTTTGTATTGACATTTCGCTGACACGACGCCATAAATGTAATAAAACGTTGGAAATGTGAAGAAAAAAACTGCCGGGGGCAGAGTGAACTCGAAATCAACCATTTACTTTTATAGAGTACAGCATTCGTCTCGGTTCATTTACATTTCGGGCTCCGTTTCCTAACCGAGCTGATTTTCTGTCTAGGAATGGGTACGTGATAAGGCCACGTATATACCTCTACATAAACTATGTAAATCGGCCGAGTTTTCGAATTCCCGATACTGAAATACGAGAGGCAGAATTTCTTAAGCTTCGCGATCTCGATTTCAATGTATTTTGTGGTACAAAATGTATATTTTGAAACTAAGGTCGAATGGTTACTAAAATATAAATAAATAAATATGAATGTTAAAATAAAGCATTGCAGCTTTACATAATTATATTGGTTATATTTTTCATGCTAAGAGCCTTTTTCGATACGAAGTAGATAGGTATTTTTCTCGCCCGACTAACGTACCATGACCCTGAGACGGGATTTATATACTCTTACCTGTGTAGTGTAATCCTTAGAAGGTTATTCAGATGAAGTACCAAAAGGATCATACGATTCATCCATGTGGAGAGAAAGGGTGGCGGCTTTCATATTTACCGGCACGCGCGTAAGAGTATGCCTCTTTTCATTAGAAAGCGCGGCGCCTATGCATAACTAGCTTTCGCCTGCGGCTTCACCCGCTTGGATGTCGAACTTCCATATCCTATTTTACTCCTTTAGAGTTGGAATTTCCAAAAATCCTCTCTTAGCGGATGCCTACGTCATAACACAGTTATTTTAAAATTTGTTTTGTTTATTTTAATATTTCTAACATGTCCGACTTGTTACGTTGTTCTCACATAGTACCTTAGATACAACAATGAATGATGTAACCAAATTATTGTAATATATTGATTTTAAAAGAGTGTCCATGGAGTTTCTTGCTCGCTCTTCTCCATGGGACCTACTTTTTGGAACGAGCAACTAGCTTCATTTTTTATGACAGACTGACACCTTGACGATTCAAAAGTACCTGTAATTGGTTTATTTGAATAAAATAGTTTTGAAAAAAAAAAAAAAAAAAATAACATCCACGTGCATGCCAAATTTCAGCCCGATCCGTCCAGTGTTTTAGGCTGTGAGTTGATGAGTCACTCTGTCAGTCAGTCACCTTTGAGTTGTAGACTAACTTGAATAGGCACATCAAGACGAAAAATAAACACCTAACGCAATCAGCGCCATTGTAGTGGATTGTAACGCGACGTTTGCGCTCCTTTCATGTAAATAGCGGGCTGTTCGATCTCGCGACAGAGATATAAAACGACACTCTATTTGGTATTCCGTACTCGAGCGAAAACAAAAAGAATTTTAGTGATTTGTGAGCGTAGTTAAATTACGTCTTTTTCTCTTTTGTCAAGCGTAACGACGGCTGTCAATGGCGGCAGCTGTCGCGCCTAATGTATTTTAATTTATCCCGACTAAGATTAATTGGATCTATTTAATACAAAAATATGCACGTCACACACAATTTTTAATAATTCTTACTTATGTTTTTGTTATAAACCTATTTACGAATAAACTAAATTTAGAACTCTGAAAAAAGGTTTTATCCAAACTTTTAAATTAAAAAGCGAAATTCTTTTGTCTGAGTCGAATAACAAACTTTAGCTTTTTCTTGCAAAGCACACTGTTTTGTGAAATTGCCGGTGAATTTTTTCACTCCGTTTCTCCATTTGCAATATTTAAAGAATTTATTTCACAGTAAATAAGGCTCGTCGTTGGTCCCTACAAAGGGTGAACACCCCAAGCATTCCAATTTTGAATTCTTACTTGAGCAGCTTTGTATTCAGGAGTTGATGAGGTCGCATAATTTAGGCCCCTCACTAGTGTTGACAGCGGACAGACATGCAATCAAATTAAATCATCAGTCTCCAAATATTTGCAAAGTTATGCAGATACATTTTCCTCGCAAACCTTCCGAATATGCGATTCCTACCGTACTCACTGGTTTAATTCTCTACGGGAACCTCCTGATCAGAATTTGTTTTATACTTTGAAAATATTATAATCCGTACTATATTATAAATGCGAAAGGAACTCTGCCTGTCTGACTCTTCTTCACGCCTTAACCACTGAACCAATTTAAATGAAATTTGGTACAAATATAGTCTGAAAGAAAGAATGAAAGAAAATACATTTATTTCACACAGCATGGACTTTTTAGAAAGATATCAGCTTAAAACTAGTTACTTAATATTGGTGCCCCCGGCAGCTGTGTCAAAAAAAGTGGTCTGGGACCCGAGAAAGGACATAGGATAGTTTTCATCCCGGAAAACCCACGGAAACGGTAACTATTATTCTACGCGGACGAAGTCGCGGGCAAAAGCTAGTTGAAAATAAAAACCCGTAATTTCTACAAGAAACACTACTGAAAACCATTACAATAAAGATTACGTCAAAACAAAACATGATGAGTATTTGCGAAACCAAAGGGCTTATTTTATCACCATTAAAAGCCACCGGAGAAACCTTTGATAAGAGTGTATTTAGGCTGAATTCAGAAAAGCGTAATGAAAATAGTTTCCAAACACTACAACAAGGGATCATTGTGTGGAACTTTAGATACACATCTCTCTGAAGCTCAACAATATTGTTGAAATTAATTCTAGCAAATTCCATTTTGAACTTACTTATCTTATCTCTTCCAAAATAGACGCATTGTGGGAGTTTAACATAAGCGATACAATAGGACTAATGACCAAACCCGATTGATCTCGACTTTATAAAGGAGGATATTAGAAATAGTTTATTAAACAACCAAGCTTCTAAATGTTAATCTTTTACGGTTAAAACGAAGACTTGATTAAATTCAAGAGAGTCATGCATGCACGCATTGCAAGCAACCATTCATTGCTGTAGCGTTAAAGTAAAATTAAATAAAACAGATAGTGTTACGGTCCTTTCTGTCCGTCCTTGCACCCCTTGCCAATAAAGTAATATGTCTTACTTTATTGGAAAAGGATTCTTACGAATTCCAACAGACACTGAAATTAGTAAAATCTAAACTCGACATCCGTGTCGGTAATGCATCAGTAACACAATATGTTATCATTCACTTGTTTAAACCGTTCGTGACACGTTACTCGTGGATGTTTATGAACGATGGCGTCGTAAAAATGTTCAATTTACGATCCGATTACGTCCGACGGGGGTTTGGAACATTAAATGATGTTGGTGCGAGCTCTTTAGCGGCGTAAGGCGCGCGCCGCAAAATTGCGGTTGTACCAGCAGCTCGGCCGGGCCGGCAACAGCGGCATAATTAAATTTACCATACCACACCTACAGGTGCAAGCAAACTTGGTTTCTTTGACGAAGGAACTAACTCCGTTTTACAACACTACACATTCACACACTCAAGGACGAAATACGCGCCCTTATTGAGTCCGTAGTCAAATCCCAACTATGATATTCTTTTCATAACCAAAATATTCACTCTGAATGAAAGCGGTTTTAGTTTTAGGCTTTCCGTATATATTGGATGGCAGCTTTCTGCTTTTTCCAACCACAAAGAGAGTAAGAAGCGCAAATATAATAAAAAAAATTGAAAATTTATTCTTTTATAAGGTAAATCGTGAATGGAAATGAGCGTTAAACGAGTCGACGTAATGAGGCTAACGAGCAGATCGCAGCACCTATAACGTTTATTCTGCGACTTTCCTTCATTTCACTTTTTGGATTATGTTTTTCGAGTTTTTATTTTGACAGTACTGAATTATTTCTCAGGGTGTGAGATAAGAACAATGCGGATGCTCGCCTGTGTTTTATTACTGAGTCTGTGGAGTGATGGTATATAATGAGCGGGTGTACACGGTCGGCAGCGGCGAGGCGGCGGGTCGCTACCCCTCTTCGAAAACAGTCCTCTGCGACATAAATAACAAATGGTGTTTGAAAAGACCCATCACAGAACATCTCGCGCTATGTCACAACTTTGATTGTACCCATTTAACTTGAGAACTTAACACGGTTAAATATTTAGTGTAGGTACATGTCGTAGCGAGGTGTATTGTCGCTTCAGAATGAAATTAGAGACAATCTGCGAAACTAGTATCTGTAACTCCTTGTGAACTTACCTCCATAACTGAGATTAGTTTATTCGCTGACAAACAGTTGCTCGAATACAAACACCTCATTATAGAATGTCATATAAAATAAAGACAATAAAACATTTTATGTTGTTAATAATATCAGTCGGAATATTCATTACCGTACGCAGCGCTGTAATAATTTGTTTGTATCGAAGTAAATCAGTGTGTCAGTTAATTGTGGAGCAGTCAAGCATTGTCGATAAGGTGTCTGGTGCACAAAGAAATAAACGGTCGTTTGTTCGGGCGGCGTCGAAAGGAAAAGCAATTAGCTAGAATGCAAATAGCAAAATGTATTGTAGTGTTGAACACATTTGCATACGAAGCGACGACGGACGGAATTCCGAGGGCCTGGCGCACCCATTCCCTGTATAAGCTTCCGTTCAAAACTTCCATCGTAAAGCTAAAAAACCAATGCTCCGCTCACTGTAATTTCGTTTGGCGAGAACAGAACTCCATTTCAAGTTTGCGTAATTTGTAACGAAAATTGCCTCTGTACTAAAAAATAACTTCTGAGAAACTAAAAATACACATTTTCCTTGGATGGAACTTTTACATTTTTAATTGCTATTCACCACATTACCGTTCTTAACGCTCACTATAGCTTGCCTGTTAAGAATTCATTTGTTTTCCACGAAAGTGTTTTCTGCGAAGCATTTACGTTGGGCTATTCCGATTTACGTGGTGCCATTTGGAGGAATTGTCTAATTAACCTGCCTATTGAACAATTTATTACACAACCCTGGATGTTTCTGTGTTGTTTCGGCTCAACCTTATTGACTGTGGTATAACGAATAAATCACTGGCGCTGTAATTTGGTTTCGAGGCGCCCATATTACAAGGATCTAATATTCATTACAATATGCGTATACCTGCTGTTTTTCCGCCGCAAATATGAATTTAATACACTTATTGCAAAATAAATAAGGACTGTCAGAATAATGTTTTCCGTATTACGTAGTAACCTAATTCAAAAATGATTATGAAAATTAAGCCATTCATCATCTTTTTTGCCAACTTAATGGTTTTGTTTTTCTATGTGTAACATTGATTTCAGCTATTCAATAACAAAATCGTCGTTGTCAATGCTCGTAGAAGTGGCTTTTGCCAGGCTGTAATGGGTGATATTATTATTTATTTTTAACAGGGAAATACAGTCATTATTAGACACTTGTTTTCTTTCATTAGAAATCTTTAAGTAGAATTTATAACGACAGTTATTGGTTTTTTAGCAATTAAAGCCTTTGTTATACAATAGTTTGCAACCCAGGTGGGTTGGAACGATATCGGGTCGGCTAGCGCTCATTACGCTGTAGTTATTGCCCGATATCTCGTAACAGGGTCCACTTTTATACAACCTAATGGTCTGAGCCTCTAATACAACAAGTACCCTTTTCATTCGATTGCCTTAAGAATTGGGCGGAATAAGGACATGTACTTAACAGCCACATACAAGTAAATCAATAACTTCAGATAATATATATACGGCCATCTGATCCCAAAATTGGCAGAGTCTGAATGGTAACCAGACAAATTTTATATAAATCATATAATTTATTGATACATAATATTAACTACATATTATAATTTATTGATAGATGCTTAATGTACTGAGACGACACCCATACCCAGAACAAAGTATCATGCTCACGACACAAAGATTAGTCCTCGAAAAGAATCCACTCAAGACCTCTGGCTTATCAATCAGGGTTACTAACTGACCAGTCAAATAAGAACATTTACTTTAAAAAGTCTCGGGCCATTGATATGTTAATAGCCTTAAAAGATCGTTGTAAGTAAAAATCTCTCATGATATGTGCCAGGACGGTAACAAAGCCCCCAAAGTCGTGGCATATTTCAATTACTGTACGGCTCGTCCCCGTATGCAGGCTATCATGTGAAAATGGGCCCCAAAATGTTTTCCATGATCCCCTTTACGTCTGCACATTTGGTTTTGCTTAACGATGTCAAGTTCTTTGGCTAAATGTTTCTGATTTTTTAAAAGAAAATTATGTTTAGGTTTATTTTTTTAAGAATTGGGTTGGCAGGATGTAACGCGCCAACCGGTTGAAGCATCGGATGACCGATCTATTGCGGTACTTTTTCGACACGGAACTTATATTGTGCTTATATTCATATGGCTTACGGATACTTAATCATGTTTTATGACAATATGTATGTTATGTTAAATTGTTCTGTAGGCATAGGCAGCTTGAAGTAAAGCTTTTAGTTATTTATTGTGTGTTAATCCTATTGTCCTACCAATATAATAAATGTGATGAGATGTTATTATACTTTCACGCAAAAAAATATGAACAGATTTTGATGAAACTATACAGGCTTATACATCAGAATAACACACAGGACATCATTCAGGATAGCCATTATATTTGTAAACAGACGCAGGAGATATTCCTAGTATGTTACAACTTATATACAAGAGCAAAAAAAACGAAAATAATATTCTTAAATATTTGCCCGTCAATCGGAGCAAAATATACGCAGCGTGTGCTAACTTTCGGTCAGATGAACAGGTAGTCGTATTAACGTGTGTACAAACAACGCTATGATCACGAATCCGCTTACCAATCGCAACGGTAATGGTTATATCCCCGAGGATTGTTCTTGTTACGTTTCTATGGCCGAGCTCCAAATTCACGTGCGGACATTTATTTTATAGCCATTTACTACGACCATTAATATTTTATGGCCTCACGTATCTGACAATGATTTTAGAGCGTGGTAGTTTGATCTTTTGTTGAAAATATTGACTAGTTTTCTAGTTTTTATAACGATGTCCTGGTAAAGTTATCTCATTAGAGCGCTTTGACAAAAAAAAATGTACTTGACATTATTATTTTTTTTTTCAATTTTAGTTAAGCACGTTTTATTATTTACACAAAGATAAATAGACGTTGCTTAGCAAAGTTTCGGCTAAACAATATTTTTGTCACTGTCGTTCAAGTATCTAATTACTATGGCAAGATGAGATGAAAAATCTAAGCTAAAGTATGTTCTAAGTGACGTGTGTTTATCTTAGCCTTAGGGTGCTTGTACACGGTGCATGTAGCTGGAGCAAGTAAAGATGCGAGTTACACGCGTGAGTAATATGCGCAAGCTATTTGTTCGAGTTACTGAGTCACTAGACCCGCACATGTTTTTAAGGGTGCTTGTACACGGTGCATGTAGCTTGCGCATGTTGAGGCACTTGCGCGGGTTATATGCATCGTAAACATATCGTTTAAAAACATGTGCGGGTCCAGTGCCTCAGAAACTCGAACAAATAGCTTGCGCGTATTACTTGCGCGTGTAACCCGCATCTTTACTTGCTCCAGCTACATGCACCGTGTACAAGCACCCTAAACGATATGTTTACGATGCATATAACCCGCGCAAGTGCCTCAACATGCGCAAGCTACATGCACCGTGTACAAGCACCCTTAGTGTTTTAAGACTGAGGCCCACATGCACAACATTATAACTAAACAGATTTAACGCTAAATAGATTTAGATTATTATTGTATCCCAGTCAAATTGTTTGAAGTAGAAAAAGTGAGATCGACATTTAAACTAAGTTTATCACTTAATGTGTATAGGGGTATGTGGTACAAGTGGGCCTTAACAACATTAACATCATTAATGAACTGTCTTTAAAGCTAGCAACATGACAATGAATTCAGTAATATTAATGATATTTAGTTTTTTATTTGATACTTTACTCTACCCTGACTGCTATGCCGGAGGTCGTGGGTTCGATTCCCACCCAGGACAAACTTTGTGTGATGAGCATATTGTCTGTTCTGTGTCTGGGTATAATTTATCTATAATATGATATTTATAAATTATATAAGTGTGTTACTAAGCTCACTAACTAAGCTCTGCTTAGTTTGGGATCAGATGACCGTGTGTGAGTTATCCAAGGATATTTGTTTATTTATTTAAAAAAAACAAAAACAAAAGAAAACCAGCTAGCAATTCTGCCATAGAATTTTCTTTCAAACTACATTATTGTTAAAATTCCTTCTAACTTGGATACTAAAACATTCAAAGCGAAGTACTTATCCAAAGGTATAGCGAGCACTTTAGGAGCGGAACGGTTTTTTAAAGCTGTAAATTTCGCACGTGATCGTAAGTTTAGTGCCGAGATCACGTGCGGACCGCTTCTTCCGAAGCTTTTCTCCTAAATGCTTCGCTAATTAACACCAGAAGACCATCAATTTATTCCGAAAAAACTGAGGCTCTTTTATTCCATATCGAACAAAAAGTGGTTATGAAGAATTCCATAAATTGTCCAAGTTTAATATTCCGGAATAAAATGGTAGGAGGGAAATATTTTGAATAGTTCGTTGATTAAATGAATGGATAATCTGTGCTCGTCATTCGTCAACTGTTGGTGTTTGTGTGAATTGTTGGACCTATATAAATTGATTTAAATGAAAGGTGAGAGTTTTAAATCGATTTTTAGTGTAACTATAAACAATTATTATTATAGTAATCTATTATTGTCCCACTGCAGGATAAAGACCTCTTCTCATAATAAGACGGAATGAGTGTTGACTACGCAGCTCAAGGCGGATTGCCGTTTTCAGACGTATATAATTTATAAATCGTGGTTTTCTATGTTTTTCAAATATTTCCCATAAACTGACGTATATCTACTAACATGAAGACCTGGTAGACCTCAGTTCGTATCATTCATTCATTAGATTACCACAATAAGTAGTATGGTAAGTAGCAGCAGCATTAGAAGAGTTTCTGCTCTGTGAAAATTTTAGCTCTTAACCTATATGGTCCATGAGATACCCCGCTGGTGGACAAGCGGACACACAAATAATTGAATAATCCAAAAACCCAACTGCAATTTTGGGATTCGGTAGCTTTATTTCTGTTTTATGAAATTCCGAAATTGCAGTTGCGTTGTTAATTTTTTTTCCTTTTTTTATTAGATACCCTATTTCGCTCCCACAACTGAGACGAATTCAATGACATCTCATAATATGAGATGTCATAATATGAGATGTCATTATATGAGATGTCATTATATGAGATGTCATTATGTCGAAAGGAAGTTATATTGTAGGGATACCGTATTAGGGTTGCGTAGGTATTTTTAGAATATGAAACTTCAAATACAACGGAGGTTCCGCAGATGAAAATTTTACTCCTTCACCCAAGCGAACCTTATTCATATTCCTGCTCGTAAAAAACTTAATTCAATTCAAGCTCGTGAAGATCGTTACGTTAATTTTTGATAACTTGAAGGAAACCGAAAGGAAATTTTGTTAGATGTAGGTATCTAATTGAATTTGTTACGATGTAACAAAAGGAAGTGTGGATTTTTATTTCAAATACGACTTTCAGTCAGTAAAAATATGTTTCGGATTTTTTTGGCGAAGTAAAGTTTCTTACTATTATCATAATCAAAAACCTTTTTTTTGTTTTGAGTGCATTGTTTTAATATTCTTGTAGTAATGTAGAAGGGTGGTTGAACATTGCGTGAAATTATCAATTTTGATGAAACCCACACCACATGAACAAATTGTAAATTCTAAGCGCCTTACTAATAAACGCTGCATAAAGTTATGACAGGTTTATACGTCAAAAAATGTATAGTTACACAGGCTTTATTTATTGCATAACTTTACACAGTGATTATTAGTAAGGGCATAATAATTTACTTGTCAACGACACTGCAAAGCGCATTTTGATTACAAAAAGTCATTTATGTCAAATAGACTATTTAGGTACAGACACTGTTGAACTGTCAAGGATTTGATCAGTTATTTACAAAGTTCCTCTCTATTTAGATACCTTTTTTTTTTTATTTTATTACATATGTGGGCTTGCTCTTGGTCCCAGACTAGCCCGAGGGCATAGACGGGGCCTACGATGGAGCGAGCTCACCCAAAAGATGCCTATGCACTCGTCTCTTGAATACATCCGGGTTATATGCATTTGGGAACACAGACGCCGGCAGGGAATTCCATTCTTTTGCGGTGCGCATAATGAAGGAATTCGAGAAACGCTGCGTGCGGATACGAGGAATATCGACCAAGAAAGGGTGGTATCCCGCCGTACGTCTAGATGTCCGGTGGAAAAACGGAGACGGGGGAATGAGCTCGTGTAGCTCATGAGCACACTCACCGAAGTGCAATCTGTAAAACACCGCCAGACAGGCAACTTTACGCCGATGAGCTAGAGGTTGTAGTTGGGCCACCAGCTTCTTGTCGCCAATCAACCTCCTGGCTCTGCGTTCTACCGAGTCCAATGCGGCCAGTTGGTATTTACCTTCATGCTATAAGTAGTGTAAATATTTACTTGCATTGAGCATTTATGCCCTAATAAATATTTTCCAGAACAGTTATCAAATAAGGCAGATATCGAAAGAGCTTATTACCTACAAACTTCTTGTATAATATAATTGTAATATATAACAGAAATAACAGGGTCAGAAATAATTGACCCACACTGATGGTTTTAAGTATAACTTACAGCTTACTTAAAGCGTTATGATCTCACTCTAAGTATACATCATTTCACGTGAAAGTGTAGTCGAGGCGGGCCTGTACGTCTACATAAACTAAGTTGCGTTCGTTACCAATGTCGGAGTTAGCCCAGTCGTGTCCGACATTGTAGCTTGGTAGCCCAGTCGAGGTAAACTAATTTGGAACGCATTCAAACTAACGGCCCATCTTTGAACCAAGAATCCTTATTAAGTCTGGAGCTCGCGGCATTGCTTACATTTACCTCTAATGCGAATTATACATGTACAATCGTGGATTTTTGCACCTTTTGTAGATTTGGGTAAACGTTCTGGGTGAAGTTTGTTTGTTTTTTTTTATTGTTATGTTTATGGAGGACCGGTGCTAATTGGGACGGCATTCCGTAGGGAGCTCCGGCCGCGGCGTGGCTCCACGAATGAAGTTTACAAGTTCACGCATTTGTTAAATGGGTTAGCGGTAGGTTTGTAGGCTATTTTTTTTAAATAACAGATATTCAGTGTCATCAAAGATACGAGATCTTTTAAATAGAAAATACAGGTAATCAACTAAATTAAACCTTTGAATGCATCAGTGCCGAAGAAAACCTAACTCTCGGATGATGACTAATCGTTAGTCCCTTGTTGATTATTTATACCGGTGACTTGTATACCATATTGGCATTTAAGCAGTACTTATTCAGTTAAAAATGCAATACTTTATTTTATTTAATTGTCTAGTACATACCCACGAAGTCCAAAAACAAACTCCATTGATTTATACCTTTACCAAGACGTACATTCATTTTGATGTTACAAACATTCTCTACGATTGCCTTTCAGTATGAATTCACACATACAAACGCACTTTTCCTACTCCTATACACGTCGGCACCTTCAACCGTTTAACATCATCAATACTCACACTAATCCCTAAAATCCATACAATACATGAATCCAAATCCTCCAAGGGAGCAACTACTACAATATTAATACACAAGTTAATGTTGTAACAGCCTTCAAGATGTTATGCAATATATATTCTAATTGCTAGCAAGCACGGTGGTAGATCATGAATGAGGCACTTTATTATACAATGGTGGGCTTAATACAGGCACTTCATGGTTAATGAATTGGTAACACTTAAGTTTCAGTGTAGTATGTTGCTTAAATTATGATTTGACGCTTATTAGTCACGTAAGGAGCACCCTCTTTGTATATTAATTTGAGTTATGGGTAGTTAATGATATTGTTTTCTTTACATTGGTTTAGACTTAAAAAGAGGCCACTTCATCCAGTAAATTTAAGACGGGAAATAATCTCGAGCATCCAACAGAACATCACATCCATAAAAAACTTGATTCGTGATATGATGAAACTAAAATAATGAGACGATACAGAAAGTATAAGCGACATGCAAATAGAAAAAATTATAAGCGTCAAACTGAGACCCTCATTCTCTTATATTATTTATTTCTAATTAGGACAAGAATATAACCACTTCACAGGTTTCTGTCTAGCTAAAACACACGCACGTGATTAAAACCAGTTAGAGCTGCGCTTTTATATAAATAAAGCCATTATTCTTCGATAAAAACACCGCGTGGGCGAGGGCCGGTATAAATACTCAAAGTTAAAAACCCTAACTCTGACCATTTATTTCCATTAGACCAAAAAAGGCACTTTGGACCGTCATTTACAAAACAAAAATGATTCCAGTTGCCACTGCAGAACTTAGCGGCCAATAATACAAATATTATCAACAACTATGTAATATTATTTAATTCGTCAGTCATCATAATTAGGATTATGATGGTTAGAAAGTAATATCGAATTCTTTAGTGCGACTATTTCCAGTGGGGTTCCAAGTTCGTCTAAGCTTTTAATGAGCGGTACAGCGTCTCTCTTCTTGCCATTCTTATTTCGGACGAGAGAAGATGGGTTTTTGCAGCAGACCTTGGAGTTGTATGAACAATCAGCGGCGCCAACATCTATTCTGAGACCAGGACATTCTTTAATGTCCACACAATGCCCGTTTTTGGCCCTACAGGCGGTCCCAATAGTGCCTGCTTGATGTAAGAAATCTGCAAATTTTGTCAGCTCTCATTGATGCAAAAAGAATTTTAAATTATCTCTCAAGAATGCAAAAGCCGATCAGTTTCAATAAAAGCGTGTTAGTTTTACTGAATTATGTTTTAACACAAATTTAGTATGAAATCTACCATATCCATACTAATATTATAAATGCGAAAGTAACTCTGTCTGTCTCATTCTCACACTAAAACTACTGAACCGATTTAAATAAAAATGTCACAGGAACGGGGACTAAGCGGGTAACACCGCGGAGGACAACTGGTATATTATATTCAATTAATGTTAATGGGATTGTAAAGTTTGCGTTAATAAAATACATTAACGTCATATTTACATAAATATACGTACATTAGATAAGTACGTTCGTGCTAGACCTACAGTTACCTTATTTGAAACGTAAAAGTTTATTAGGGTCGTCGGTTCACCTTTGAGGTCGAAAGATGAAACGAAGATTTGATGACGATCGCGAAAATTTGTTAGAAGTAGGCAAAGCAGACCTTTTCATTGTGGCGATGCCTTTTCAACTATTGCGAATATACTTACTCTATAGAACGAACCTACTACAACTGTTGTCGATTGAAAACTATTGTTTTGACTCAACACACTAGCTTTCATCATTAAAAAATAAATTTCTAAAAACTAACCAATAGTAAGTTTTCCACTTTTGGCTGCCTTGAATACGTCAACGTTTGAGCGTGGTGTGTGCTGTTCATCCTGATAACTTCTATTTGGGTTTCTTTTCCCGTATTTTTCTCTTTGGCACAGTACATTTGAAACTACTAACATTATAGCCCCTCCAACCAATAGAAACAAGATGTTCTGTTTACGTCGTACTCTAATCATAAAATTGATCCTTTTATGGAACATTCTAACCTATCCACTTCATGTACTGAACACAACTATTTTCTGAAATAGTCAGTCGTTGAAGATTTCATATTATGAACAAAATTCAAAAATCTGGCCCTGGATTTAAAAATAAAATGGAGACATACGATTGATTTTTCAATTAACTGTAGACGATAAGGCTTTTAATTTTCCGATTAAAATAATTTACTACTGGCGACTTTATGTAACATTGCATCTAATAAACTGGACATTCTGAGGATTTCATAAGAAGTCTGCCAGTAAATTATGTTTCAGTTTTTAGTTTGTAGTACTACCAACATAGACGGCATCTTACGTCGTTGGTCAGACATGGAAGGATCTCCAACATGTTCTGAATCTTTAAAATCTTCATCATGTTCTGATTCTGTATTAATGTCAACGTGAATTTTCGTCTTATTTGATTTTGATTTCTTTTGCTGAACGCTTGGTACTTCTATAACGCCTAAACCACCAAATTCTCTACCACGACCAGTCCACGGTTTCCCTACACTTAGACCTTTGTCCGACATGTCTTTCACTTGAAACTTGTTCCAGGAAAAGCAACAGACTTGTAACTTGTCTCGGCAGCCACGGGCTTGGGCAGTAAAACGGTGTCCTTGGCACATCCTATGGTCAATGCAAATACCGCCGAGCTTCCAACATGGCGTCGACTTCATCGATCCTGAGGAAAACGTTCATTAAGTACAGTTTTGAATTTCTCTGAAAATTTTTCGTGAATAAACAAACATTTCATTTTACCTTACCATATAAACACTGAGTTAACTTTGAAAGTATCGAACCGATATTGATGAAGTTTTGTTTATGTTTGTTATATAATATAGCAGCAAGTTTATAAGTTTAATATTCCGCTTTATAACTCGAGGCGTACTGCCTTGGGGTTTTAAGGACCACGGTCAATCTGTCGACTTTTTAATTATTGTTAGTTTTGAGACTCTTTCCCTGGAGCTATATCAATAGTTATTTATTTACAAGTAACTAACTGATTTTGGAATGCATTGTGGTACCTACAGAACAGGTATAGCAGGGGGCTATTTCTGACCCGTGCAAGTTTTTATTGCCTCTCAACATCTAATATCATAGTCTAAGTTGGCCGCGGGTTTAAAATACGCAACTTTTCAGGAGAGCAAAAAAGCGATTTATTTTGTATCAATTAATTTTTTCTATTTATGATATTCATTATTGGAATTAAGATGTGTTTTATTTATGTAGATAAATCTAATTTTAAAACGATGCGTTATTCGCTATCAAATGACACACTTCCGCGGTTTTAGAATTAAAGCGATGATATCGTGTTAGTGTTAGTTAGTCCTCTCTCGTATTGATTAGTACCCAGACATTGTTGCCGATTGATGTGGCCGATTATTAAATGGAAATAAACCAGTGATCGAATTTGCTAATTTTCCTAACACTGAACGTGACAACCACCTGTATTTTTTTGGTTTGTTTAATCAAATCCTGTAGCGTACCATCCCGTTATAATATGAAGTACTATTACCATACACGAAAATCAATACATTTTTATGATCTGTTTTGGTTGCTCAGCAGTTAGGGTCACTACCTAGACTAGCAGGCAAGTCAAATATACGCCAACACGTAGTGTTATCTGGCAAACTTTAGGCTAATTAGCTTTATTAAGTCCATTCACTGAAATACATAGCTATAGTATACTCACTACGGCCAGCGGTGAGAGTAGCCAGTGCTGTGTGGTAAGCAAGGAGTTCAGCTCTAAGGTCCTCATACTCCTCATCAGCCGAAAGGTCCAAGTTGGCGTCATCCCTCAACTTTGATATCAACTTCCCACCCAATTCTTCGCTTGCCGTCACATCTTTATTCTGTTTCCGTTTACATATCACCAATGGGCATAATAATAAATTAAAGAGTACCACGTACTGTAACATATTTTACACGGCGTACTTTAGTACCTAGAAGAATTTCATATTTCACTCGATATGGCGTTAGCGTTTTTATGGAAGTGTAAAAGCATAAATCCAGTGATAAGCCACGACCAGCCAATGGATTTTGCAATCGGAGTGTGGGTAGAATGTATTTTATGTGGGAGTCTAAAATCGTGGTCTTTGTGCAAGTGTATCAATATTCAGTTAGTTAATATTATTATTATTATGGAGAGGGCAGGCCTATATCAAAAAATTGTACCGTGATTACAAAAACTTAAGCTAAGTACTTATTAATTAACGAACTTTTTCACATAATAGACATTTTCATGTTTTTACAAGTATTTTTTTTATAGAAAAATATGAAAAAAAATATGCTTTTTTGCATATTAAGTCCCTAATTTATTGTATTCTAAAGTTTTTAGTTTTATTTTGTTACACTATATAAAGACAAATGGTCCACATTAATGACTAATGATAATTTGCCCCAACGGAACTGGCCAAACCATGCTTCAAAATGTCCCCGACACATTATTTTCTTACAAAAAATTGGCAAAATAAATATAAATTGGCGACAAGACATAGCGGTGACCGTCTTCTGTGGCATGGCTTCCGGCGCCTAATTACAACTATGTCGCAAATCGGTGCAACCATTAGTCAACATAAACTGGTGGACGAAGATGGAAGAAATGCCTGAGATGAATAACTAGGCTACCGGGTGTACACTTTTGTTATAATGACTGATAAAATTTCGTAAATGGCATAATAAATCAATAGAATGCATTGATTTATTATGCCATCTACGAAATTATTTATACCAGTCAGTCTGATCCCCTGATTTGATCTGTTAATTGATACTAGGCTGTCCGACCTGAATTAAATATTTAAATATATTCGCGAGCACGGGGCATAATAAAATACAATAAAAAACTAATGAGACCGAAATAACTACAAATATTTAAATAGCAACTGTGTCAATTAAATAAAGTGTAGTATTACGGGCACTACACTGTGACTATAAGATCATAATATGAACCTATTAGTAAACAAATAAGTATTATTAAAAGTTAATAGCTATTGGAGAAGTGACTCAGCAAATAACCGGACGGCGTTAGGGAATTCTAAATCGTAGAAATCCGTTGTACAAATTACCTCTTGGCATAGGTATACCACTGATTGATGATTTATCTATTTATTGATTCTATGGCAACAATTACGAATTAAACGAATGAAACGACTTTTATCTTGTAAATAGGTATCCCAAATTAGGCATAACCGGTTCCATGGTAACCTGACAACTGATATTAATACACGCTTATATAACTTGGAAATGCATACATATCACAAAATAAATAACGCTTAAATACAGAACAAACAATCATACTCATCACGCAAAGATATATATCCTACTAGACAAACAGGCCAGTCAAATTGAGAGTTAATGGGATTTTCGGAGCTAATATATATAAGGTACATTAAAACAGTCAATTACATATATTTATTCAGTTATTATGATATTACTAAATTGCGGTATATAGTTCTAACAAACATTAAAGTTTTAATTGAACCGTTTAATATAATGTTTGGCAAGAGAACCTGGCACGTGTGATTGGAAATAGCTCGCAGGCTTGTGGGCTTCAGTAATGCAACCGCTCCGACATTTTCTAACCTATATAGAAAATGAGAATGTTATTGGTTACGACGTACTACTGAAATTGTTTTTAAAGTTACATTGGTACGAAATTTCTATTTATTTTTAACGTTACTATATTTTAACCCTTATTGACGTTTACTATTTCAACTTTGAAATTATTAGTAATGCACACACAGCACAAATGTCTGTGTGATTCAATTCGTCTATATGCCTTGAGCAAGCGAAGCAATCAATGCTCATAAAGAGGTCCTTGGCCAACTGTAACAAGCTGGTAGTATTTATTATTTACATTAATATTTAAAACGTAAACACGTTTGTATTATTTAACACGTTACGGCTGCGACATTATGTATGTATCTGTTATTTCGGCCAACGTGGCTGTCGACCCTGTCAATATCGCGGCCAGCAGTCGAACATGCGACATACACTGCCGGTCATCCTACTGAATTATTGAATCATCCAACGTTGAACCCATCGCGTTCCTGAGCGCACACCGGACGTCAGACCCAACCGAGCGCCCGTCAAAAAAGCTTTTTGCAACGTTTGCCTTTCAACTGCTCCTAAAGATTCCATCGAATACCCTTTCTGCTGGACAACTGACGGCCTTTATTTAGTACTGAAAGATTTCCGAAAGCTATACATATCGTATTCTACAACGAACGCTCGCCCACGGAAACGTCACTCAGTATTCGAGGCTCTATTCACTTCTGAATAGGCGCTCCACAAACAATATCGTGTCAATCGGTATTCGGAGTATCGAATTTCATTAATCTTCTTAATTAAAACTCAGTTTTGAGTCTTTTGGTACTGTTTAGATTAATGTCTTCGCAGTAAATAGAGTTTTACTGTAGCAATTTGAGTTATGGTTCTGTCTTTTAATACGTGTGTACAGCTTATAGATAGTGCTGTCTGTTGACCTTTGCAGTAATTGAATAGACATGAGACAGCAAAGACCTTTGTGGAGCAAGTTGCAATTTGAAGGCGCGTCGTAATGGCCAGCGCTTTGTCCTGTCCATTCTTAAGCGGTCCCCTTTAAGATAGATGGGGATAACTCCACAGACACGCGTACCAACATTTCGTGCGGTCGTAGGTGATTACCTTCCAATATGGCCTGATATTGGACGTAGAGCGCTTTATTTTTTAAGTGGCAGTACAATAAATGGGTAGTCGTCAAAGACGGATGTGAAGAATGGCTTTCTTGACGTAATTAATATGGTTTTATATTATGTGTCATCCTTTTAAGTATACTATTAAATTAAAAAAACTACGTCGAAAGGGAACCCATGTTTGCCGCTTTATATACATCATGAGTCGTGCAAACCATTATTAATTTTAGCGCAATTTTAAAGATATTCATCAAGAGAACCAAAATTCCTTTAGACATTCCCTTAACGAACTATTTATGAGCTGTTTGCATCTTCAGACAAAGCGTTATGATTAATCGCCGTCTGAATGACATTCACCGAGTCCACGAGGGACGTAAACAACAAAGTTTTACTTAAATCACTCTTGCAGTACCGCCCCTAATTGCTTCGAGTCAATTCTGACAACTGATTGGTTACACAAAATTAATGGATGAATTAAATTATCATGATAAATATGAATTGTGATAGACCTTACGTTAGAGAGTGCTTTTATTTTTCTCTAGTAGTTTTTGCCCGCAGCCTTGCTAGCGATAGAAAGAGACAAAAAGTAGCTTATGTCTGTCTATCTCCAGTTAAAAAATCACATTAACTTGACAGGACCCTGACATTTATTTTTATGTAGCATCTAAGTAGAAGAAATTGTTTTCTTTTTATTAATAATTTAATTTAAATTCCTGATTAATTTCGCCAAATTAGTAGTACCTCTACAAAATCTTTGACGAAGAGTTGGCGGTAATCTAATTTATTTTGTTCTAATACCGATATTACTCGTTTACTGGAACAATTTTGTGCCAGTGGGGCTCTAGAGGTTAATTCGTCGTTCCGTTTTGCCGTAAAAGACGGGCAAACAAACACACACTTTCCCATTTACAATATTAGTACAGATTTTATCGTGCCTTTTAACCTTACTAGTTAGCCAGTTTATGCTACACGGGTTCTTATATAAATAAGTGCAAAATCTTGGGAATTTGAAAACAGATTTTAATATAACTTAAGTCGTATTACGTAAGATTCGAACTTTAGTCTAAAGCGTGAGTAGAGGAAGTTTTTGATCATAAGTTTTAAAGCTAAACGATTTTAAGTTTCTTAAAGAAAATTTCATCAATCAATCAATAAAATGTGTTAGCCTAGCAGTCATGTGAAATAAGTTCTTGGATTTATATGAGCAAGCAGGAGAATAATATTCCTCGACCTAAATAAGAAGCCTTAACTTATTATATTGTCTGCTAAAGTAAATAGATCCTAATTAGATGTCAGCACAACACATACCTATTGCTGAAAATGGAACTGCGTCCGAATTATTTACTTTCATTTGGTCCAAGAAAGTAAACACAGTATATTATTAGGTGGCCATCATCGCGTGAAAGTTATAAGGGTCAACTAGGGTAAACAGGGACCACTTATGGACGAGGTCTAACAACCCGCGATATATTCGATACTTTACGGTACTTCTGTTCATATTTTGTACTGGGATGATACAATTGGTATTGGTGACTTGCTATTCTATTTGGTCTGTGAGAGGAGACGTGAAGAAAATATATAATGTGAGCACTCCTACTTATACAAAGTAGTTTGAAGGCAAATACAATGAACGGACACAAGCACGTGAAGATACCCGAAACTGTCTTTTAACAATCAACATTGAACCTAATGGTTTAGTCATAAAGTTGAAAAAACTATTAAAGAATTTGACAGATTGTAGTTAATGTGTTGGCGTCTGAACAACCGCAGCCGAAACTTAGTATAACTCTCTGATTTTCTACCTCGCAAAACACACTACCGAAAACATCTTACTAAATCGTGATATGTATATGAGAAAGTAACCTATACAAAACTCCATTTCAAAGTTGTAAGTTTAGTACGACATGCAAAATAATACTAACACTTATCTTAATGTATCGAAACGGAAATTCAATTTGGCGCCGCAAACGAAAGAACTCTTTAGGGACTGTTTCGAACAACACCTTGCTCTGTAAGCGTTCATGAACGTGTGTAACGACAACAAAAAAGCTTTGTATGTAGACGAGAAATATGTGCAAGCAATATACGTTTTTATTGTTTGTTTATTATATTTCAGAATACAAGATAGAGACAGACAAGTGCTGTGAAACCTGAACTTACAAAACACGATAGTAAAAAGATGTACATTATGATACTAGTGAAGTAAGTTGTCGTTATGTACAGACTGCGCACTTCATACATGTAATGTTATCTTACGTTGATCAATAAGTAATAAAAAGTGATGAAATTTTGTCACTTTCCCGTCAAAAAATAAGTTATTGTTATCCAAAATGTAAGTATAGTTTTAACCCTAGAACCGTACCCATATTAAAATTAAATTGATGGTACCCTGGGGTACTGCTGTACCCCATTGAAAAAACGCTATTTACAAAAAGATAATTAATATTTATTAAAAATCAACTTACATAATCATGTTTAACATTAATTTCAGTCTCATTGGTAACAATATAAGGCATAAATAATTAGGAAATTACAAACAATTCGGCATATCTTGCTTTGGTGGGCATTACAAATAAAGTAATTGCACTTGGCACATTGCACACGAGATTTATGGTCTGCAGACCTTGGGCAGAAGTAGCATCTTCCAGATTTCGGAGCTGAAGAGGTATCGGTCTTTGCTTGCCTAAAATATCACCAATATATATTTGTAGGGACCTCGGCAAAGTTCGGTACATAAATATCTCTTCTAGGTCAACAATTTCGTCCTGTACATCTTCTGACGCCTCACCCAAAACCAGATTATCTCCATTTTCTTCCTACAAAAGAATATTTTGTATATCTTTTTCGTTCAATTACGCTGTGAAGTCATCTGAAAAAAAAAAAAACTACAAAAAATAAAAACAGATAATTAATATCCCATAAAGTATCTGTTTAAAACATAAAAAACTGCATTAATTAGCTATTCTGTTTATACAATTACGTGTGCACAATTATTACACACATTCTTGATAAATACATGTTAAAAAAACAACACAAAGACACAAAAAACTAAATTAAATAAACAAATATTCGTATATAAATACTTACGTTGATCGTACCTTGGGGTGCTGGTGTACCCCATACGCAGCATATCACGACAACTAGGCAAGAGCACTGCAGCCCGACTTGAGGTATCGCCGCGTCTCCCCGCTCTCCGCAAATACACCGGCGCACACAACAAACCGTCGTATTGCAAAAAAGTTATTAAAGATTTTAGTTTTTTTTTTTCATTTGTACCCCAGGGTACGGTTCTAGGGTTAAATCTAAATGAATCTAAATAAAACCCTGAATGCAAGACGCATCGTCCACCTGATCGCATAATATGCACATGCATAAAAGCAGTAAATGACATGCAACTTGCCACCCTATATTTTTGACACGTGTTTCGCCCCTCCAGGGAGAATCTTGTTAAAAATTATTATGATTTTAAGCGTATGATTTTTAGCATTCTTTAAACCTTCAAACACACATGATTCGAGACACAATAGAAAGACAATAGCAGCGTGATAGCCAGTTGTCGCTTGTTCGTTGAAAGGTCAACAGTAATAAATACACGTGCATTTTGAAGCGAATAGAGAACAATCCACATTATTTTTTGTTTTTTTGTGTTAGTGGTTGAAATACTAATGCTTATCCAGTGGCACTATCTTCACCTAATGTCAACGTTGTTAACAAGCAGATAATGTAGTGAGCTGCAATATTGTTACCATTACTTAAGACCCTTTATTATAGTTATTTGTGAGAATCTATATTGTAGGGACACCACATTATGGGACAATAAACAATTGTCCCGTAATAAATAGTATATATAATAAAAGCGGAGCAATAGGAGTAACTTCACGAATTGCGTTCTCCTTATTTTCTATGTTGACGGTACATTATGTGGAATGTTTCCGAAATCATGCCCTCATGTTAGTTTGCGAGTGACAAACTGTGGTTCCCCCAAATCTTTGGACCTTACCTACCCTTCTGTTCTATTTTAAGAAACAATGTCAAGGCTCTCTGGAAGATTAGAAACGCTTTCTTCTTTAAGGCATAGATTTATCTTTATATATGGGAAGATATTAGTAAGATGGAACGTTCAAAACTTTTTACTGAGTACCAATCTCGGACATCAATCTAAATGACTTACTTGGTGTAACCTTTTGAACTTTTTTGTCACGTGCCTCGCTTTTTCGGAAGAAAAATGGTGTGAAAATGATTTGCTAATTTATTTTGCTGTGTTTGGTTAATAGGAGTTTGAAAATGACCTTTGTGAATATAAAGTTTGCAAATAATGCCCCGCAGTTTCAAACGCGATTTATTAGGATTTTGATTACTGTTCACTCTATCACTCACTCTATGACCCACAGGGGCCTATGGGTCATAGAGTGATGTTGTGTAGCTTGTGTTAATCTAATGCATAAGCTATATCATAACATATCATAGAATATCAGCGCTGCAGTATTTTTTATGGAAAAAATCGCAGCATCATGCTGAGATAGGGACCGTTTTTGGCCTCGCACAGGTATTCTGTTTTTGTTATATAGTTTCATGTTTTTTGTTTGTGTTATTTTTCTTTTCCTGTGTGTGACCAAAATAAATGTTTTTCTTTCTTTTTCTTTCTTTTCTTTTTTTCTATATCACCGTAAAGTTTTAATCGAAATCCGTTCAGAAGTTTTTTGTGTGAAAAAGTAACAAAATACTAGTAAGGATAATTTTTTAACATAATTTGTTACAAAAACTTTAGTTAATTCGTAATATTTTTGTTAAAAAAATTTAGCCTTCCTAAAAAAAGCTAAGAAAAGTTTGAACAACAATTATTCATTGTTTGTGAAACAATTTTTTACTGTCAGAAAGAGTTTCTAGTGGATTTTTTAATGACGCAACTAGTATTGCGTTTCAGATTTAGTTGTTGAAATTTAATAAGATTCACTACCTACCTGCAAAGTTACCCGTGAACTATTTTTTATTTAACGTATTGAATATTTTGGTACAGTTTAAAATCTAACTTTTGCAACCAAATTATAGGGCTTAGTTAATACTATCATTAGTACAAGTATTTCCTTAACAGATTGTCTTATTAAAAAAATGCAACAATTTATAAGTATTCAAAAATCATTTTATTACGTACCTAATTTTTTTTGTTTAAGTTTGTTATTAAATATTAGGCTCAAGCATTGTACGAATGCGATTTACAAAAAAAAAGTTTTTATCAATACGAAGCTATTATATAACTAAAGATCAAACACTATTTTCAATTCCTCGAAAAAAAAATCACGTGAAGGTAAAGGCAACAGCCGAGATTCCACGAAATCGTCGAACTTGCATGAAAAGGAATCATGAAAATTCAATAAACGAGGGTTTTGTGTAAAGATCCGGCGATCAGTAGTCTTCGTCTGCTCCCTTAGCTCGCAGTTCCGAACATGTGCCCTACCTATGTATACAATATTATCTATTATGTTACCAATATCGGACTTTTTTACAGCAATGTGGCTTTCGTTGTGTAACCTCGGAGTCAATATGACTGTGTTTTGAGACAATAGAGAGACTGAGTTGTTCTGTAAAAATCTAGAAATTTTTTGTGATGTGTGTTTTTTTTGTGTTAGAGGACTTCTGCCTAAATCCGTACTAATCCGTACTAGTCCGTACTATATATACTATATAATTAATATATATACTATATTACTACATATACTATATTACTATATAATATTATAAATGCGAAAGTAACTCTGTCTGTCTGTTTGTCTGTCTCTTCACGCCTAAACCACTCAACCGATTTGAATTAAATTTGGTACAAATATAGTCTAGGACCCGAGAAAGGACATAGGATAGTTTTCATCCCGGAAATCCCCCGGGAACGGGAACTATTAATCCACGCGGACGAAGTCGCGGGCTAAAGCTAGGGTAAAGATAAGTATGGCGAACAATGGAAAAAGTGTAGAGAGGCCTATACCCAGGAGTGGGACAGAACAGTAAAAAAAAGAAAATAATACATTATTATGTGCTAGTGTTTTATACATATATCGGATGGTGCCCAATCCAGCTGAAGTCCTACCTGCAGTTAATGAAGTTACCGCTTTAGACACTAGAGTCTCGAGCAGTCCTTAAAGCAATTATCATCTCCCTAGCCTTTTCCCAATTATGATGGGGTCGGTTTACAGCCTAACCGGATTCACCTGGGTACTAGTGTTTTAGGTGAAGCCTGTTGAACCTCCAGAACCCAGTTACTAAGTGACACGATATCCCTTAGTTAGACTATAGTCGGACTTTCTGGCTCCTGACTACCCGTAACAACTGACAAAGTTTTACGAATGACAATGAGGACCAACAGCTTTACGTGCTTTCCGAGGCACGGGATGTCAGTGATCTCTAAGATAAACTTAACGGAAAGTACATACATGAATATAAAAAGTCAAATTGGTACTTGCCCGGATTCGAACCCACAACTTCTAGCATGAGAGGCGGACGCCCTAAGCCCTGGGCCGTCAAGACTTTTAATATATGTACTTTGTAAGCAATGAACAGGTAAAATAAATACTATTAACCAAAATTAAAACAATTATCTTCAAATATCGTCAATTGCCTTATATTCTTTACATAAAAGATAAGAATCTCCAAGATATTGAATTCGAGAGGCAGTGCCTACCTTTAGTGCAAGCAATCATTGTGCAAATGCGTTGCCTCCCAGAGACAAAGTTAAAATGTCTCTTATGAGTGTGTATCTCATTTTACTTCGCTTATACTTGAAACTTTCCTTTATGTGTGAAAGATTGGGAGGTTTTATTTTGTATATAATGCTTTCTATATATCAACAATTTTACAAAATCACGAGTGAGATGAGAGGTTGTGGGTTCGAATGCACTGGTATTCACCTAAAGCCGACTAGCCTGTAAGCCGACACTAAGATAGTTGAGAAAAAGGGTAGGGAGATAATTAATGACATAATAACACTACAGAAACTTTGACTTGACACCTTGTTAAAGTAGACCTTAACATTAATCTATTACTCGCAGAATTGAGATATCAGATCGTTTGACAATTGAGTTTGTGAGGGAAATATTTTTGAAGGTTATTAAACAAAAAAAAATACTTCGCATTCTATTGCTAATGTGACTGGTGTTTGATATTAAATGTTCTCCTTTTAATTTGGCTCAAGGTTCAATTTGTAAAATTTATTACTCGTTCATTAACTGCTGAAATTCATCTATAATACAGCGTTTCACAATCTATTTTAGACCTTACTTTATTTGCTTATCGTGGTGAGAGGGCTCATGTATAGCAGCGGCGCTAATGTGCGCTTATGAACGCTAATGACCCCAACATAGTACATAGTAAAACTTTTAAAGTGTATAAAAGCTCAGTAATATGAAGGTTCAGTGTGGTTAACGGCTTTTAACAACTCATTTCAAAGTTTGGCGCAAAAACAATATTTAGAGTCTCTTTTTTGATCCCTTAATCCAAATTACCCGAATATCGTGTTCGTATAGAGCTCACGAGGCCCTCTTATCGCTAAAAGGACAAGGTATTTTATTATTAAACGCTCTTTGTAAAGTAGACGGTAAGCGGATCCGTAATTTATTATTAATGAGATAAAGACAGGTCTTAAGTAGACCCTCTCTGGGTGCCAGAGGAAGTTGGCGTGTCAAATCAACTCAATATTTAAATTGCTCTAAAAGCGTCATACATATTTAAACATTATCATTATTAACACTCTCACCGCCATGTGGTATGCCGGCCGCCCACGTAAATTCTAGTGCAGCAAGCTATTATTGATTTTTTTATTTGTTTCGGCAGGCCACGTGGGCGGCCGGCGCACCAAAAATTTCGTGCTATAAGTTTTGCATTTTTGTCAGTTACTAACTGTCAATAAATCAAATAGGCAGGCCATCACTGTAATTAGGTCAGTTGGTCGCGCGCCGCCCACATAGCCTGCTGGCAAGGGTTTTCGCGCACTTTTTCTTACGCCGCCGCTTACGCGTGTTCAACATGTCGAATTCCGAAACCGATCCCGACTATCAACCATCGTTAGCATTGGGTTCATCGCAATCTGAATCAAGTTATGATGAAACTTCGTCAGTCTGACAATGATATCGCTTTGAGTGACTTCCGAACGCAGTCGCTGACTTCGGAATGGCACTTTCTGTTTGAAATGCCCAACACAACCTAGTGTTTGTACGGAATGCTACGCAGAAATTCATTTAAAATAATATTTTTTGTTTGATATATGCAATATTTGATTCTTTATAATTTTGTAAGCTGATTTTTTTGAGCAAAATATTAATGAATATCTTCTTTCGAAACTTGTTTTTCTCAATTAATTACCAGCTGAATGGTCATGGCAATAGAGTCCGATTTTCCTCGTTTTTTTTTTCATAGGTAGGTTTTTGAATACATTATTCGACACAGTTGGTTTTGACTCCATATCGGGCAAGCCAAAACCAAAAAATCTATTTGAATTCGTCGGGTCACAGCGGACCACACGGCCTGCTGATAAAATATATGACGTGTCCTGCCGGCGTGCCACTTGGCGTGCTGTAAAAGTTCTCTTAAATTAAGCGTGGCGAGTTGCTAAAGAAATGGGATGGGCGGCGCGCCGCCCACATGGCCGGCTGCTTTGGAAAACTGTATATATGCGTGGCGGTGAGAGTGTTAAGGTTGTTAACGGACAACCGTGTGATGTTAAGTGGTAAACTTGTAACAAAGACGCACGCTGGGCTCAAAGGGATGCCGAAGCTAGGCCCTCGTAAGGACCATCTCTCACATTGTCAGGACACGACGACAACCATTATTTATGACACATTCTGTAGTAATGTATGTACCGAGCTTGACGTTAGTACATATAACCTACGTACATACATTACGTGTGGTGTTAAAGACAATTCTACAATCTGTTACGTAATTTCATTAAATATTCACTTACAGAGCTTATGATTAAGCTGTAAGGTTATAAATTAAAGTTATTTTCTTAAATGAACATCTAAATTAACATCTGTAACGTTTAATTAAATAAAGATCCCAACACACTCGGGTGAACCGCCAACACATTAGTACGCTACCTACGCGTATTTTGACAAACTTCGCGAACTTATAAACAAAAGCGACTGAGCGATTCTCATTCGATTAAACAACAACCACAAAACATAACATTGTTTTAGATGATAATTTGATACTGGAAACATTGTTGCGAATTTTGAGCAATTAAACACTTTCACAAATATTTGTTCGCCTAACAAACAGAACGGTTTTTTCAATGTTCGCGTTATATTTTTTAAATCCGGATGGTCTCCCTTCTGGTATATGCTGAGACAGCTCATACAAAATGGATCCGACGCTATTTACCTTGTTTTTAGAGTGTACGCATGTAGCATTTAGCTTTGTTTGCCGACCATACCGCTGAGCTGTGTTTCACTTACGTTTCACTTGTGCCAGACGGTGTTACCATGTTCGTGTTATCCTGGTATCCTAACCCACTAATGTTCACTAACAAGAAAGTCTATATGTGTGTAAGTTTGTTTATACAAATGCTCTTCAATGACAAAAGAATTTCAAACAAGACACTCAGAAATAACAGAGCTTAAGTTAAAACAATGAATACTTTTGATTAAAAATGTTTCGGGTCACGCCAGGCGCTATATTTGATCAAAACACGTTCCCACCATGTCACATCTAATAATATTTCATAAAACATCTTTCTACCTAAAACCTTTTCAGTCGGTTCGTTAAACGTGACGATAATATGAAAAATGCTGGACCATCGATTACGTGCGGACTCGAGTGAATGAAGTGAATCATTATTGCTTTCCAATTAGGGCCCGTCAATATTTATCATTTCTAACGATCATATATTTTTTCCTAAAGCGCAAATTAAGTAAGTAACCTTTACATTTTTCCCTTACACAGATAAACACACAAGACCTGGGAAATTTTATCCCTTGCGCATATTTGTGTAACCTACTCTAGTCTGTGTACTTTACATTAGAGTGGGGTAACCTCCTTCACCTATACATGTACGGGAAACTCTAAGTGTGGAAAACATCTCGAGCTCACACCTGTACGTAGTTAGTTTTATCTACTTGTGTGTGCCGGGACTAACAAGCATTGCTAACTTAAAAATTTATGTACAACAAAGACAACTAACAAAACACTCAATTAAGAGCACCTAAGCGTAATGAACAAAGTAACACAATTATACGTGAAACAAAACGTGTGCTGCTCTCAAAATAGCTAAAGGGGAACAACTGCGCAAGATGTCTGAAGCAACGAAATTTATTGTAATGAGTTTTGAAATATCATCAAGCACCCATTTATATTTAGGGTTGCGGGAAAGGGGTGTTTACCGCGCGGTTTAAGGCGAGTAGATACAATTTTCGGAGTGTCGCATTTATTGCATAATAACGTCGTTTGCGCAATGGACTGCGTACATTTGTCATCGTCTGTTCCTTGCACACATATGTATCTGTCGTTGCTAAGCCAACGTCACGGTTAAGCCTTGTATGTATGTTCACTCGACAACAAAGCTTCGAGATGCCTTTGACAAGTAAATGTGATTTCTCAACATCCAAAATTGGCTACGAGAATCAGCAATAGGTATGCACTTCAAGGACTTTTGACAAGGCTTTATTCACGCCTTCAATAGGGTTTGTTAATATGGATATTTCTACGTAAGGACCTCTGAACAACTTTATTATCAAGCTCGTTCCAACTCGCTATTCAAACTGGAATAATTTTACCTGGAGTTTAATGTACACAAGCCCTTATCCATAAGCATCGACCCTTTGCGCCACGACCATTTGTCTTGCCGCAACACTTCGCATTCAACTGTCAAATTCGATGTTCCATTGTTAATAAGGCTTAAGTTCAAGTATAATTAAAACGAAGGAGTTCCAAGTTAACTGACGTAACGAGCTTTCACTTGAAATAAAATAATACGCCCCTTGTGGGATAAGTTCTAATAATTTGTTATGTAAATATGTAACAATTGCGTCTTTTTGTTATGAATCATTCTTGGCAGTTGTATACAGTCATCAATTTATTTTGAAGTAAACAAACCAATCTTTATACATAATATGTATGCATATATAGTATAAAGTCGGCATATTTACGCCATTTACAACTTGAGAACGGTTAGACCGATGTTTGTGATGAAAAATCATCACTTTACAAAAAAACAGAAAGCAGAAAATTATGATGAAAATATTTTTCAATACATTCTCTGAATAATGCGAGAAACAAAACAAACATGGCGTTGTGTCCTATCAGTTAGACTAGCACAAGTATCAATACTTTACTAATATTAATCAGTATAAATAACAAAGTATTAAGACAAGTATATTTCATTTGAGATAACGATGAATCGAGCGATTCGAGTGGCGTAAATGGACTATTCCGTCGAGGATGGACGCCTACCATCAGCCGGGTTGGCAGTCAATTTACCTTTATCGTGTTCAAGCGCTACTAATAAATTATTTAAGCGTTAAGTTGTTTCGATCCGTAGATAAAAATGGGTTTTAGTGGGCCATAGTGTACATAGGCGACTCTCATGATGTACTAATTTAAGAGCTAATTTGTTGGAGTAGTACTTGGCATAATATGATATGGCAATCGTCGAGGAGTTTGACGACCCTGTTGGTCTAGTGGTTAGTGACCCTTACTGCTAAACCAGAGGTCGTGGGTTCGTTTCCCACACAGAACAAAAGTTTTGTGTGATAAAATCGATGAAGTATATCAGTTTTCTGTTTACCATATTATAGTACAAGCGTTGTTTAGTTTGGGATTAGATAGCCGTCTGTAAATTGTCCCAGGATAATTATTTATTTATTTTAATCTCCGGGATAAAGTGGGCGGAACTTTTTATCGCTGAAAATGACTGGCAATTAAACTTTATCTCATGATATCAAACAATTTTTCCACAGAACAATTTTTTTGGTATTTTTTGAGGCTATTTTATTTCTTTAAACTGTATAGAATCGTTATTATTATCTGAACCAATTATTGTTTTAATCGTTAATTTTTTCATATATAAACTATGTATGGCTGGAATCAAACATTTTCTTTGCTAAAGTTGCATGTTTTCAGTCACCTGACAACTAAATGCGTAAATCGCAAACATCGGATATCTTTTTAGCGTATCGATGATAGGTTGACTGGTAGAGAATGCCTAAGGCATAAAGTCCGCCTCTGTACATTAATTTTGTGCATAAAGTATAAATAAATAAATTACTGATGGCAATTAAGAATGATAGCTGAATAAGTGTGCGTTATTAGGAATGATAGCTGAATAAGTGTGCGTTATTAGGAATGATAGCTGTTAAGTGTGCGTTATTAGGAATGATAGCTGTTAAGTGTGCGTTATTAGAAATGATAGCTGAATAAGTGTGCGTTATTAGGAATGATAGCTGAATAAGTGTGCGTTATTAGAAATGATAGCTGAATAAGTGTGCGTTATTAGGAACGATAGCTGAATAAGTGTGCGTTATTAGGAATGATAGCTAAATAAGTGTGCGTTATTAGGAATGATAGCTAAATAAGTGTGCGTTATTAGGAATGATAGCTGAATAAGTGAGCGTTATTAGGAATGATAGCTGAATAAGTGTGCGTTATTCAGCTCAATTCGCGTTTCGCTAAAGGAGTTTGGTCACACTTATACAGATCTACTTCTATTAACCGCGTTCGGCGTCGCAAGAAAGCTGGAATCTTATACGGCAACGCCCAGCGCTGACAAGCGCGTGTTGAAGCTTGTCGGCGCTGTTCTGTGCTTATCGGCGCGTGTTCATATATTTTCCTACGCGGATTAACAGCGCTGACAAGCGCCGGCAAGCGCCGGCAAACATTTATAAGTTTCCAGCTTTCTTTCTGTATACGGCCTAAGGTACTACTACCCACATTTGTTCAGCTCTTTTCAGTTTTTGTTCATGAAAATCTTTGAAAAATGTGCGTAGTTCCTACCTAAAGTATCTCGAATGGCCATTCTATAAATTGGAACATATTCATATGTACTGAGGAATGGGCTGACCTAATAGTTAGTGACCCGGACTGCAAAACCGGAGGTCGTGGATTCGATTTTCACCAAGGACAAATCTTTGTGTGGTGAACATGATTGATTGTTCGTTTTATGTTATTATTAAAGGAGGTGTGTCTTTTTCCCTACAACTTTGGCCCTGGCGTGTACCTCAAAAACAAAAGTATCAAAATTCGTGAAAAAAATCGTAGAATCTGAAAAAAAAATATTGGAATTATTTGCGCATTTGTACCACCTGCAATATTGTCGATCTTCGATAATGCGTTTCGTTGCTTCATGTGATTAACCTAAAAATGTATTATTAAGGATTTTTTTCTATGTTACATATAGATTTTTATCTAGTTATATTTGTCGTGAATTATTATAGAAACAAGTATTTCCAAAAATAAATTTATTTCACAATTCATATAATTTTTTGCGTTTGGTTATTTACCGGGCAAAAAGAAAGGGCACCAAAGCCAGGGCCGATAGTTTTATTCTGCTGTCAGTTTTCATTAAAATCATTACGTTTCAGAACAAACAAACAAAAAACAACAGATTAACAGCTGTCAACGCTCTCATGAACGTTTCTTTTTACGCAGTAACGTCGCGATGCAGCTTTTTGTCATATTTTCTTATTTCTAAATCTATGTGATGTTAAAGGATTTTAAATACTGCTAAAAACACAAATTATTGGAAGGAATTTTATTAGTAATTTGTACCTCGGTACATGTTTTTGCCAGAAAAAAACACCTTTAAGTACAAATTATATAGGAAGGTAAATCAATTGTCTGGTTATCATAGTACAGACTACTTTGGGATCAGATGAGCGTGTGCTAGTTATGCAAAAATATTTATTTAAATAAATAATAACCAAAAATTAATAAACTCCACTTATGAACTATGAATTTATGAACTTACTTATGTGGTTGTGTACGCTATGGACGTTTGCAATAATAAAGTATTCGGTGCGCCCCTCGTGCATGCAATAAAAAACTTTGGAAAGCTCGCAAGTATTTAATAGCGCGGCAGCTCATCTAATATTTATTAAATTGGCCAGTGTACTTTACTACTCTATGTTAATACCAGCTATTGCCTGCGGCTTTGCCTGCATGGGTGAATTGAAAATGGCAAATTTATACATTCTACATAAACGTGCATCGTTTATTTTATCTCCTTGGGGGTAAAATGTTTTACCCTTATTAGAGTATATTTCGTCAAGAAGATTTTTTTTAGTTGAGCTAAACGACTTTTGACGATTGCTTGCACTGTTTGGACAGGTCCACTCACATCTGTGTGTTTCTCTCCAAGAGATCACTTTAGTTATAACTTTCATGGTCCTCGCATAATATGACCAATACAATATTGTGTGGACCGGAGGCTCTACGCGGGGATCGTGCGGTCCATGGCCCTCTACGGGGTTCCGGTGTGGGCACCCAACCTAGCCACGGCTCCGGCCCGGCTTCTGAGGGCGTCCTAGAGGGTCATGGCGATTCGCATGGTGCGGGGATACCGCACGGTCTCCTGCGCGGCGTGCCTCCTTGCCGGCACTCCGCCGTGGGATCTGGAGGCAACAGTCCTTGCACACACGTACGAGTGGCGCGTGGAAGTGCAACGCCGGGGCGAAGTCCCGCTGCCGCGGGTTATCGCGGCGCGGCTCACGGAGCTCCGGCGAGATCTCATGGCGGAGTGGAGACAGCGACTGTCGCAACCTAGTGCTGGGCACTCCGTAATAGCGGCGGTAAGACCCCTTTTTGAGGAGTGGCTGGAGAGGCGTCACGGCACTCTCACGTTTCGCTTGACACAAGTCCTCCCCGGACATGGTCAGTTCGGGAGGTTCCTGTGTCGGATTCGGGTGGAAGCGACGCCTGGGTGTCACCACTGCAGCAACGGTCGCCTGGAGGACACGGTCGAGCACACGGTGGAGGTGTGTCCTCGTAGAGGCGATCGGCGGCGGTGATCTCTCGCGCCCAGCGCTGGTTCAGGCCATGCTGCGGGGCGAGACGGAATGGGATGCCGTCGCCTCTTTCTGCGAAGTTATGCTGGTGAAGGAAGCGGCGGCGCGCGAGAGGCAACGACGAGCCTCTCTCCTCGGACTAAGGCCCAGGCGAAGACGTCGAGAGTCGCAAGACGACTACCGGCCACCGTAGGCGCGGTTCTGCGGATAGCGAGCGATGGGTAGCTCGCCGCCCGGCTGGGACCAGGACCGCGTCGACGGCGCGTTTTGTTCCACGCGCGCCTCAAAGAGAAGGAGTCAGCACAGGAAGGGGCCCAACAGGGCCAACGCCTGCCGGGGTTGCGGAATGTTTATAATGGTTACCGTGACCCTGGAACATAAAGGGCAATCGAAGGAACATGAGTGGGTTTTAGTCGGTAAAATTCTGACACGCCCTCCCGCCGCACCCAGAACTGGAGCAGTCATTTGATGATTTACCACTCACCAAAAAAAAATTGTATGGACTTTAAAAAAGACCGACCTCTGAATTTGTATAGGAAACAACGGGTTCATCGATCAATCAAAATAAGAAAAACATTAATGACGTATAAAAGTGAGATTTTTAATTAATTTACAATAATTATACTATTTAATCTATACTAAATTATAAATAAGAAAACTTTGTTTGATTGTAATGAATAGGCTCAAAAACTGCTGGACCGATTAAAAAAATACTTTCACCATTCGAAAGCTACATTGTCAACGAGTAACATAGGCTATATAATATCACGCTATGTCCCACGGGAGCGAAGCAGTAACCAAAAACCTAATGTTACGTGGGTCAAACCGCAAGGAACAGCTAGTATTCTATAAAATTACGTGCAGAAGCGGACAAAGCTGAGTTACAAGAGGCTGTGAACAAAATAATTAAATAAATTACAAACGTTAGCCTCTTTGTTAGGTAAAAAGGTTGTTATGTTATGGCATTTGTGTGCCTGTTAATACATATTCCCATAGGATTTGCGGGGTAAAATCAACACGAAATTATATAACGAAAACACAAATATTAGGACCAGGTGTCAGGGAAGCCCTATTTTTTATTATATGGACATTCTTTGTAACAATATTTTTCAGTGTTCTAATTACGGCTTATTGGTCAAAGTGGGCACAACAGTAAAAGTAAAAGCACAGCAGGAAAATATTGGCTTGTTAAAATTGCACGACATAGGGAACCAATGTCAATTAAAAATATATATTCGTAGTATAAAAAAAAACAAAAAAGTCTCATTGCGATTTTCTTCTTTAAACTCATAAATAGTGAAAGGATCATATTCTAATTTACAGTAGCTGATTTAAGCGCCTTGAATTAATTATTCTCATAACGGCGGCTGACATAAATAGTTCGAGAATATAGTGACATAAAATATATTATAGGTATTCTATTTTCGAAGTCATTTTTGTACCATATTATCATTTTATAAGGTTATCTTGGACATCACATACGTCGGTGAAGGAAAACATCGTGAGGAAACCTGGACAAGTGAATATAAGTTCGAAATCCCCAATCCGCCTTGAACAATCGTGGCGATCAATGCTCGTGTCTTCTCTGTATGAGAAGAGGCCTTTGTCCGCAGTGGGATAGTAATAGGCTGGTATTATTTATTTTACAATGGGCAACTAGAATCATTGTTTTTTCTTGTAAACGAACTTATAATGTGTCTTTGAAATGGCGAAAGATTAACATTAGCTTTGATAGTTTATTTGCCTTCATCTTTACTAATAACGCCGAAGAGTTAGTTAGACTTAGTTTATCGCGCTCATCTCCGATACTAGTGATCTAATTCTAAAACATCTTTGCCTACACTTAGCTGGGATGTTGAAAGCTATATTTTATTCGGTATCAGATAAATTAAGCAACTGTAAAACAATAACTTTTCAATCGTAACAGGCTGTGGGCGAATGACAATATAAATAAGTAGGTACAAATAATCATTTTACAAAATGTTAATAGAAACTTATCGCTTTAGTGCCCATACTTTCAATACAACATTATCGATGCATAAATTAACTTCAAAATTAAATCCAAACTGAATCATAATATTGAATTTCATTTCATTGATAGTTAGCGCAGTTTCAACGTAGCCTTGCTAGCAAACTGTATAGAAGGTATTCGGGTTTTCATTAGGGAAATTGTGGAGTTAAATTAGCTGGCAGTGCAGGATTCAGCGGATATATGGAGCATCAGTATGCATGGCGAGTCCCGGCCCACACCGTGAGGTGTCGGCGCCACTGATTGCGTTACCACCTGCGTTAGGAGACGGGAGCTACTGGACTCACTCTAATGCGGTTTAAACCATTTCGTGCTCCAATACTTTGCCGATCAAGAAACATATTGCAACAGGATTTTACTCTCCGTATTGAAACACAAAAAAGTCAAAATGACTGCATCAACCACCATCTGTAATAAAATAATGGATATGCTATGAAAACCTTTTCAGTCGATGGACTTTAGATGAAATGGTTGAATGTCAATTTACATGGTCGACATTTAACACTTTAATGTATTAAAGTTGATACGATCGTTGAAACTTTTTCCATTTAGTGCGGTGTGGAGTGGAGTCCGACATTTAATCACACGAAATATTTCAACTTTGGACATAATATTGCGTAGATGAAACACGGTAGGTCTCGTGTGACCGGCATATAAGCCGTCTATAACGTTGGCGTATATTACAATGTTCCCAAGCTGAGAGTTTCGTATTGTTGTATCGAGCTAAGTTCGACACTAAATTGAAGAAATTGTTACAGTTTCATAGTTTTAGCGTCAATAGTTTTGTATAAACCTTAGGTTTAATACCTGTTAGTGTGAGAGTTCGGGACTTTTAAAATGCTTCTTAAGCATAATTGCATGTATTTAATTAAACATAATGAAACCCATCGACCGATAGCTTTAGAGAAATCGAATACGAACTACTCTCACTCGTTTGTTTACTAAAACTTTGTCTCTGCTATGTCGTATTTATTCGGTAAACCCCATTAACGAGTTTATGCAAAGTTGGCAGCCCTTAATCCATGACTAAATGGCCGGGCACTCGGATCGATTAAGCGTCAGCCCTCCTGTATCAGGGCTGATCTCGACTCAAAGCGAGCCTTCGTCATGCATTGACGCCTCGTCACTCGCCATAAGTTTCAACTAAACGTTTAATGTTTACGGGTCCGGGAGCGACGCCGCCGGCTGCGGACTGTGAAACATTGTTGTACAAACTGAAAAATATATTATTTTGGTCTCGTCGGCTGATTAGTGGTTGGTCGGTTAACCATAGTTCTGTGGGCTTTGGGTCGTGTAGTAGTTACTGTGATAAATAATATGTACTTAACCAATTGTTTGCAGTACAAACGCTAGTAACTTGTTGAGTTGTAACTTGCAATTTTTAACCTCGTTTTGCAAAATGAGGTTCGTTCGTGCTGTTCACATTCTTTTTCTAGTTATTTATTTAACACACGATAGAAGATGTTTTATATTGTGTTAAAAAGAAACATGTACCTTATTATATTTCTTTATTTACTTGTTACAAAATAGCTAAAGGCAACAGTGAAAAGTTTGTTGTCGGTTATAAAAAGGGCATAAAATAGAAATGGAAACGGCGATTAACTGCGATATTGACCTAGTCCGGGCAAAGTTCCCCAAGTATTTGTCGCAAAAAATTAAGGACCTCAGCGAAATTGGCTCGGCTGGGTGTTCAGCAATATTTCTAGGCTATTGGACAGCCTCCCCGAGGTATTTTGATAGAGCGATGAGTAGTCAAGAGCCTATTCGTTTCACATCCATCACGAGTGTCTGCGATGTCCCGGTTGAGTAGTTACTATACGTTTACGAACTTAGATTAATGTCAGAAAATTCACCGATGAAGCCAACTGCGATATATCTTATGAATAGATAAATAAAAAGCCAATTTCTTCTAAGTTATCTCATGTTTTAGGTTGAAAAGTATGGTGTTACTTTCATATTTTTTACCCGTGATACATGTAATAATTGATCCTGATACCAGCCCGTGTATAGGGGTGGTAGTTTTAGCAATAATCCCCTTTGTATCAGTAGTAACAAAAGGATAAAAGCCGTAGAGGTCGTCTACGTGTAATAGGTAACAGCTGAATAAAAATGTTCGAATCTGTTATGTTTTCATTAGGAGACCGCCTAGAGTAAAGTCCTAATTTCATTTGTCATTAGGTACACAAAGCTGTGGAAGTTATCAAAGGCAAATTTTCTGGATTAAAGGCTAGTGTACTGCAAGTAAACGACGAAATATTCTGTCATTATTTTGAAAAGATAAGATAAACTACACTACTGACAAACTAAATCACTACTAATAATAATATACTGGATAAGCTCGCTCCATCGTAGGCTCCGACTATGCCCTCGGGCTAGTCTGGGACCAAGAGCAAGCCCATAATAATAATAAAAAAAAACACTAGGCCCTATTTCAACTTTAAATTGTAAGAAAAGTTCAGAAAACAGTTCCAGACATTAAGGATTAAGACTGTATCAGTGGGGTAAATATTCTTAGAAAAAGGCGTTCAGCAACAAATCGATCTTAATCTTAGATTTAGGTTCCTAATACATTAACATAATATTTTATTAATAAGGAAAACAGGGAAACTGGTCGAAATATAAATAATGCTATCAGGTTACCTATGTTTCTTTTGCTCAATCTCTATCTATATCTTTCTTTCTTTTTATTCATAGCATTATTTGAAGTCGACTCTCCTGATATTTCTTCTCAAAAATTATTTAAGTCTTCATTGGGTCCATATTAATATTTTCAATGTCTTTCCAAACATTTTTACTGGTTGAGGCCTTCGAGATGTTTTACTTAGATATAATAAAAACAAGAGCCAGCAAAACAAATGTATATAAGTTAAGGTGAGATGTGTGCTACAGCGCATTTGGGGCACATGTACGCGAGAACATAGTTAATAACTATTATGACTAAAATTATGTGAAAAATAAATAAAGGAGTTCAAATAACATATTCGACATAATACATTGTGCTGATTCTTGGTATTTTTTTAATGAAGACTTTGGTGAGTTACGAGTTTTTGCATTGATATACAAAAGTTACTTCCTTATATATTACGATCTTTTAATACCTGCCATATACTCATAATAATGTTTATGCTTATGCTACTGACCGCTAGTCGTATATTAGTGAATACTACTGAAAACTCGGTTTATATCGTAGAAAGTCGTTAAAATAATGAAAGAATCTGAAGATAATTGAGTAAAAGAATATATATGTAAAACAAATCATTTAAACCAGTACATGTAGGCGTTTGCCCACGCCCTTCTGAGCAAGGTAACTAGAACATTTTCCAAGAACGTAAAATTAAATGGTACTCCGTTTTCAAGAGGCTTTCGTATTCTATTACATTGAAGTGTAGGATGTTTCTTTGAATAATTTCCCAAGTCCCAGAGTTGACCTTTAAAAAACTAACCACAGCGATAAATCACTTACGTTTTTTTTTAAATGTAGGGTTTTATAAGTTTTTCAAGTGCATCGTTAAAGAAATCGAGTAATTAAGACAAGTATAATTATTAAATCCATTGACATTATTATCATACATTTCACGTAAGTTATACACTTGTTGTAATACAGATAGTAACATAAACGTTCGGATGGCACTTGGTTAGACCTTGAGAAATGTTCGATCTAGTTATGCGACAGCCGGATAAAGCTTAAACTTTCTAACATCGTACTTTAACGGGGAAATGGGAAAAACACTTACACTCAATGAATGAACTTGTAAGGAAGGTGTTAGGTACCCGAAGTAGTTTGTACCTTGGATTTTGTGCTAAGCACCTATTGACCTGAATGTTTCGCTTTACGGTTTAGTTTACAGCTTAATAAACTTTAAGCTTTTCTTTTATTTCAGGCCGAGGCGAGGTGAAAATTTGTATGGGTACGTTAGTAAGTTGGATTCTGAGAACAACATACGACCTTGTGGACGATATGCTTGACAACTCTATGATGATCCGATGCAAACAAACAAGACTCATCAAATGAAAATTTAGTACCTCAGTGAGCACATTGTTCCTTTGTCAACATTTAATTGAACTACAGCTCTAATATCATTCAGATTCAGATGTTCGAGTTTGCGGTGACTTGCAAAACAGTTGTCGCGACTCGTAACCGCGAAGCTCCGATATCATTCTAATATGCCCGACTGAATTATGCTGAAACACGACGCTAAAGTAGTACCTAGTGCTACAACATTCAACTATTCACGTTCCATAAACAACTTTGGTGAAGTTTTACCGTTAAACCGTCTCTTACATGATATTTATTAAAATGTTGCCTTCCCCTGGTTGCACGGTCCTCCACGCCCCAAGCTTATCTTGCTTGAGGCAACTCGCATTATTCTTTCAAGAGATACTTCGCGTCTAATTAAGGAAATTGTATTTGAATATAAAACAAAGACCCCGGGGATCTCGTTATTCAGACTCTTGTGGGAAAGGTATCTTTTATGTTTGTGTTAAATTAGTGCATGAATTGCGATTTAAATGTTCTGTCGGTTAATCTTTTCACAGACACTTGAGTAGCCATCGTCAGTATTTACGGGAGTTCGGCGGGGACACTAGAGCGGGGTCGGCGGCGAAATAGTCGCATGTCTAGGCTCAGTATCGGAACGAGATAAGGTTAAACAACCCCAAACACCTCTAAATGGGTAGTGTCGCTTCCTTTGTCCCGAGATATTGATCCGTGTTGATAATTGGTAGTATAAAGCCGTCCCACGAAATTGGATAGCCACATATTCATAATCTACCTAAGATTGTCAAGGGTCAGTCGTCTTATTTTATTTAGGACCGTTCCGAGTGCGATCTTTTGCGACTTATTATCATAAAGATTCAGACCTTTTTACCAATATCGCGACGTGAAGTGGTGACGATGCTTTATTTTATGTTACCACATTGTTCGCGCTACGGACACTAGAAAGGGATCCTTTTATACTAACATACATATATTACATAATATTAAATGAAATCGATATACCTTAGTTTAAAGGGAAGGTCCTTGCCCATTGTGTCGATGTAAATACATATAAATCATTGCTTACATAGGCCCGGGAAGTTTTCGTAAGAAGATTTATACAATAGTTAAAAGGGATACTTTGTTGACACATATCTACCGTAATATGTAGGTAACAACGGGTTTTACATGATGGGACATAGTTGCGGGCTGTGGTTATGTCTCTATGGACGCGCGGCGTGATATTAACGTGACGTTACTGCGTGACAAGTAATTTATTTAAGGAGGCGCCTAACCGTACCCTCCATAAGGTAATAAGGAACTTTGTGAAAGTTGTTTAGTAATATATTAGAGGTTAATTGACGTGCCACTCATTTATCTCTTGGCCGTGTCCTATTTATTTGCAAAACGAACAATTAAACCCAACTAAGCTTGAAAGAGGTGATTCCGGAACTAAAACGATAAAAAGGATTCATTGAGCCTATTTATTTGCTATTCACCCTTACCCTGTTTGTCTAGTTTATAACAATTCAAGGAGAGTTTGTCGTGACCCACCCAACAATGAAAATAAATGTAGGTACACAATGCAATAATAAAGAAAAAGAATGTTTTTTAAAATATAGAAACTTATTTTTAGATCAGTAATTTTGTTATTAAAAGATATTGGAATAATAAAATATAAGCAGCATTTTTTTAGGTTTTGTAAAAACTATTTTTAAAAAAGTTTAAATATAGTATTACTAATAAACAATTATGCTTTCGCCCGCATGGATTTCGAACTTCCAACCACTATTTTATACTTATACCCTTTAGGAGACGAATTTCCAAAAATCTTTTCTTAGTGGATATCTACTCTTCACACAACCTACATGCTTCATACCTTTAGAACCAGTGGATTGGGCTGTGCTTTAATATATTAACTGTCAGTCAGTCATTTTACAAAAGAGATAGAAAAGAAAATACCTAATATTGTGTAGGTTAACGACTACATTATAAATCTACCTCAGCAACCGAATATAACAATTACACTCAATTTTAATCAAGGTTACAAAGCCTTAGTTCGAATAAGAAGCTTTTAAGTCCCCCGTGATAGAGTGGAAAGAAAATCTGTTCGCCACTCGAGAAGTTTCCGAACCGAAAACGCCAATTATACTCCAATTATGAGATCTCGGGATTTCATGACTTATTTCATTAATATATATTCCATTCTCATTTTCATTCGTCCATTTTTATCAAATTACTGTGTAAGCCCCGATATTTAATTTTCCCAGGTAAACGTACATACCTACATATTCTACGAAACACCATTATCCGTTTCATTAGTTCGCTAATCATTTCTGCGTGTTTCTGTGCTTACAATTTCCAGGTTATTATGGTTTGGACAGAATTCTGATTACACGCCCCATCTCCTTTGTACGTAGAATAGGGGAACTGTTTACCGCATTAAATGGTTTCACGAATATTATTCTAGTATTACAAACGTACAAAAGATACCTATGGAAACATGTGAATGTGAATCCTGATAAATAGTATTCTTGGACGTATTTTTCTCCCGGGTTACCCTCGGCCCTCATTATTTAAAGAAGAGATATCTATGTGAAAGGCTCCATCGTATGCCATCGATTATCCAATTGGCTACTTTGTTCTGAAAATAGAAATTATAGGAAAGAACTTTCATAGGGGCAAGTCGTATCTGAGAGATGCATCTTGCCTCTATTACACTAAACATTGTTAGCAAAACAATTGCACTTTTAATTGCGTTCTTGTCAACTCGAAGACCTTTGATTATGTAATTGGCCTAATTGGCTAGTTTGTTCTAAAAATAAAAACTATAGGAAAGAATTTTCATATCACAACTTTCATAGATGCAAGTCGTAATCGATAGATGCGCTCTGCCCCCCATTAAACCTTTCGACGACCAAGCGACAGTCGGCTGTCGGGCTATTATTGTCTTCCTATTGTGTCTCAAATCACGTGTGTTCGAAGGTTTAAATAGATATCTGTTAACAATACAATTGCATTTTACATTGCTTTCGTGTGAACTCGAAAAAAATCGATTTTGTAATGGCTACTTTGTTCTGAAAATAGAGATCATCGGGAAGACATTTTATATCACTGTTTCAATGGGGGCAAGTCGTATTAAATGGATACGCCTTGAAATCGAATTTGTTAACAAAACGATTGCACTTTGTATTGCTCGTGTCAACTCGAAAACCATGGTATTGATTATCTGATTACTGGTTCTGAAAATAGAGATTATTAGGAAAACATTCCATATCGCTACTTTGATGGCGACAATACGCATTAAAAAGATGCAACTTTCACTCATTGAAACCGACTTGTGTTAACAGAACGGTTGCACTTTAAATTGCTTTCGTCTCAACTGTAAAACTTGATACTTGTCGGATATTGTCTTTATCCTTTTGTGTAAAATTGTGTAAAGTTTGTAAATTCAAATTATTCGTCGAAATTGACTTTCGAGATGGAAATTGGTAACTGAAACTAATTTTAAGTTACATCAGAGTTATAGAAAAGGAATGTTGATTAAGATTTATGTTTTAAGTTCCTAGAAGCGAATTCATCAACAGTACCGCATTCTTCCCTACAAAATTTAATTTTACTACAAAGAGAAGAGCTTAATTTTAGGCTGCAGAAAGTTTTTCCGTTGAATTTAAACATATACACCTGCGCGAAAGTATAACGGTCGTTAACGTACAATACAAAACGAATAAAAATAGAAAAAGAAATGGTAGGTACGACGGAAACCATTGCACGGTACAAACATTCCTACGCAGTATCGAGTTTAAAAACTCGACTGCACTACAATAGAGACATAATCGACTGCATGATCCCTATAATTCTCAATTACAACGAACAGTGCAGCCCGCGTAGGGTTGTAAACAATACAATTTCGACTAATTATTGTTTACATTTGGCGATGACGAATCGAATTACGTTTTTATCTCGTCAATATGTCAAGAGAAGAGTGCAATTTGTCGGTATATAGTCGATGATATACGAAGCTATCGAGTTATAACGACGTGGGATCCAATTAGTGATGTTACCTGTACGGCCGTCACCGGACTGCGAGCATTCGATAATTATAAAATTCGACACCGCAATGCTTGTTTACCTTATGTTTATATAGATTTTAAAGCCACAGAACAATTTATTGGCTGATGTTTAACGAGAGTGAAATAGTTTCATTTTGTTTGAGTACGTACATGAAATTAACATTTTGTACAAATTTCACATTCCGTAACTTGACATTAAAAAGTTTTTTGTACATTACTGCAGCGGCAAAGAATACAGGCATTTATGGACGAAGGTGAAACACGTTTGTCCATAAAAGTCTAGTTGCGACCAAAGCTTAGATAGGTAATACTTTTCTCAACGTACCAGGAAGCACGATCACTTCTTGTTTTGTTTTCTTCTCTTCCTGCGCCATCGCACTTAGTGTTATGCACTAAGTGCGATGGCGCAGGAAAAAAAAATATTTTCAGTGTCATACTACAAGACAGGTTTTATTGTTGTATATAAATTAGAAGGTAATCTGCCACGTTATGAACTCCATATTTTGTTGCGGCCGATATTATAAAAAAAAAAGTTTTGACCAACACAGTCCAGTGAAAATATACCTGTATCGTCCAGCCCATTGTACTCAATTATAAAAAAGCCACTAAAAGAAAAAAAATACGTACAGACGACATTGCTGGACATGTTAGAGACGGATAAAGATTGATCTGCATCCGAAAAACTAATGGAAATGCCGTGAAAGTTATTGCGAAACTCACCCTTCCTTGGGCTTTCCTTGGTTTTTTCGATTAAGCCTGTAATTTTTCTCATTCGTCGCAAACGTTTCTTTACAAAAGACGCAATTTATTGTTTCATATTTCAGTTTTTAAAATAATTTCAAAAAGAGTTATTTCAGCCACAAATAACCATTTTGAAAGGATAAAATCCCGAGTTACTGCAAAATTAATTGTTATGACCCGGGCGACTTCTCAGATTACGCTCAACAGAGGGCTGAATCCCTCTGTTGAGGTTTGCAAAGTCAACGCAAGTTGTTTGAAAAGACAAAAGTGAATTCAATGTAATAAGAAAAGTTATCTTGGTGCATTGCAGAAAATCGGACGTTGCGGAAATCCTCGGTGATATTATACTTATGCAATTTGAATCTGGGTTTGCATCACCTCAGGTCAAATGCTTAGAAGCGATCCTAGTAGGTTTGTTAGTGAAAGCAAATCTTCTTCACGCCTTCAAGGCGTTTTCTGACAGAAAATGTAACGTTTCAACTGTCTACGATAATCTCGGCTGTCTCTCACGCTCACTTGCTTTGTTACCCGTCGTCATCAAGTACGTACTCGTCTGTCATTTTTGTTTCTTTACTTATTTTGAAATGTTTTAAGTATTGTACAAGTAACTTGAGATAAATCCAGGAACTTGTCATTTTATGGATGAAGAAATTGCGCGTGCTTTTTTAGTTAATTGCGCCCGTCTAGTTTATTGAGGCAAGGCGCAGGGTTGAACTCTTATTTGAGAATGAATGGCGGTCTCATTGAATGCGAAACGGTCGTGTTTACAGCGGAGTGCAGTTTTTAGTAGAATAATAATTGAAAATAGCTAGGTATTTTTGACGACTACAACGAATTGAAAGGTTATACATAATAATTTAGACTGGTGATTATAATAAATCACATCTTAAAATTGATGCTTGTAAAAAAACTTCTAATACATTGGTATGGTGTGGGTCTCGTTATACAAAATGTTTGTGTTAATTAACCGTTGAGTTATGAACTCTAGAAGAAGCCTTAGAAATGTTTAACGTTGAATTTTATACATCCATATTATCAGACGCTACAAAGTCAAAAATAGGATTATGTGTTTAGCTTTTTCTGCTTTACTTTATTTTTTATTGTCTAAAAGGTAATCAAGGAGCTTTTGGACCGACTATCATACTGTTTTACCAAGAAATAAGTATACATATACCTACAGGCAAAACTAATCAAGTTTCAGTAAGTTATGACCTGATACATCTATAACTTCAGTAATAAAACCACGATAACTATTGTGTATCGGAACCCAATTTGCGACAAGAATCTATATCGGCAGTCTTATGTGGATTACAAGAAGATATTATCTCGTAACTCTATACTATGTTGGAAAGGGATTAGTTTAATGTTCCAACTCAGAATGCACCATAGATATTGACACGCGGCTTATGCTAGCCCGGTGATTAAATTAAGCCATGGATAATAAACAGTCGCTCAATTAATACTGGCTGGAGTAATTGCTTGTTCGGTTGGTCAGAACACGAGAGGCGTCTAGCAAGGCATGTACTGGCAACTCTGGCTTAAGAGACATGTAAGATGGCTTTGCACATTACCGCAGAATGCACGTAACAATTCATTCGTTTTGTCACTTGTACCTTTATCCCACTTCAAAGATGTATTGATAATTAATTGGAACCGCAGGCGTCGGGTCAACTGGCCTTTGAGAAAGCTAAACTATATCGATTAAGCTCCCGATTCTATTAGCGATAATTCAACTGTAATAATGATAATTGATTCACGTCAATGTGGATTTCGTATGGTTAATTAGTCACAGTAGTACCAAGGAGATCAGGTATTTGTGAACCATAAAGGTTGGAAATGCATTTGCACTGAAATAAAGATAAATATAAAGAATATTTATAATTCTTGTCAGTGCTCTTCAACGCAGTAGGTACCGAAACCAAAATAAACCACGTGGGCGTCGGGTACACGTGTCTCACACTATTGGATACACAAGAAAAAATATTTTGTTTTATTTGCTACACTATTTTTTTGGCCTTTCCCGAATATACTTGCTCTACGGCGCGTTTTGTTCCACGCGCGCCTCAAAGAGAAGGAGTCAGCACAGGAAGGGGCCCAACAGGGCCAACGCCTGCCGGGGTTGCGGAATGTTTATAGTGGTTACCGTGACCCTGGAACATAAAGGGCAATCGAAGGAACATGAGTGGGTTTTAGTCAGTAAGAGTCTGACACGCCCTCCCGTCGCACCCAGGACGGGAGCAGTCATTGGATGATTTCCCACTCACCAAAAAAAAAAAAAAAATACTTGCTCTAAATAATATTGAAATTGGTGACATTTGAGCTCAAACTGATATTTACATTTTATTTTTAAATAAATACGATAATTATAACTATAACAGGAGTATCAGTTACATAAGCTCGTTACGTAATTATAGAAAATGAAAATTATCACATAACTGAAAAATGTTATGTTTAATATTTTTCAACACACATACTCGTACACAGTGTCTTTATGCACCGCTGTTAAGCGTTAAAACAGCGTTACTATTGCGGCACTAGGGTGGTAATCTTGTTACGTTTTCTCGGGGCTCATTTATCCTTCCTTCCTCGGGCTTAATAATAAACTTAGTACACTAATATTATAATGTACTATTATTCCACCATTTTGTTTGCTTGATTCATATGTATACCCATCCTAAATCTCTGGGCCCTATACCTTTTTAGTATTATGAATCTTTGAACTAAATCGCGGACTAACGGACATGACAAAACTATAAGAGTTCCTTAAAGACTACGGAACCATAAAGATCCATTAGAGTTCGAATTCCTTTCGAATGAATATATTTAAAAGGAGTCTCATGCATATAAAAGAAGCAATTCCGTTGACTGAAAACTTCAATTTGTCGTTATCGCAAAACTGCATGCTCGAAGTTTTACAGCGCTATAAATCTATAATATCGTAAAATCCCAGAGTAAACTTAATTACAAGATGAATAAAACTCTTTTCACACTGCGCACAACATTAATCCTGAAAACGACTTAACACGATCCATGTTCAATTTATCGGCTTGTACGTAGGTATGTATCGGAGTCCTGCAACGAAATTAAAGTAGTGCCGGCTATTGGATGGACGGAACTAAATCGTCTGCGGAATGCATCGTACTAGCGCATTCGTTGCTACCACATCAATAATGTCCACTTCGTCTGAAACCATAGCCAATACCGAAAGGTTTTCTAGTAAATTATAGAGTAACACAAGCAAACGGAGCCGCAGCGCCGGGGGAAATAGGAAATCGATATGAGAATTAACTTACAGTTTCCCGGTTTGTAAAATTCTCTCTTATTATCACTGTGGAATGCGTCATCTCCCTAGTATTTTCGCAACTATGTTAGGGTCGACGTCCTGTCTAATCGCATTTAGCTGAATATTTGTGATTTACATGGAGCGACTGCTTTTGACCTCCACAACTCCATTACTAGGTACCACGATATCCCTTATATATTTATTTAACTTCATGCACGAAAGTACAAAGGCATACTGAATGCCTTGGCACAAAGGCATTTTCTACCAGTTAACTTCTTGTACTGATTGACTTTCTTTCTAGCTTCTGACTACCCGTAACGATTGTTAAACATCCTAGAATGGCAACCATCTTTAAATGGAATGCGTACAATTTATCGAGGGATTCTGAGGGGTGTCGTGTGCCAAAATAGGAACAGGTGTATGGTGACATTCATAACTGTCGTTGTGTAAGCTGAATAATTATAGAGATAGGAACTAAATATTGTGTCGTGTATGTAGTACCGCGTCGCGACACAATTGTTTCATTTCCTTCACGCCGTGATATGTCGAGGGCCCCGGCGCTGTCCCACGGTAAATACGTGTGTCGCAGCTGCTAGCGTTAATATTTGTCCGCTGCGAAACAAAGCCAATATCTGTAAAAGTTTTGGCGCGCCGCACCATTATTTATTCAAAGGCTCTTGCGTTTCTTAAACTTTTCGAGAGCTCCGTCGATATTATAAGGGGACCCCGGTCCGGGTACAATTGGCCGCAATTTCCCCGGAAAGTCGAGGTTTCTTAATAAATTTTCGGTATTTCTTTAGTATTGCAGACAAAGGGGATTGACATTTTTAAATTGCGGCCTGAAATTAAATATCAGAGCGTGGTGAAACATGTTATTTACCTGGTTGGAAGAGCTTGTGACGCGTCCTCTTGACGTCACCAAAGAGAACAGACGACTCTGGGATGAATTATGAATTCCCCCCACATAGCGTATCATCATCAGTCAAAGTTTCCATTTCGAGTGAACGCGAGCGCCGACGTGTACTCTTTTTTTAATAACGATATATTTTATCAGTGTTCTGTTCTTAATTCAAAAAACATCTAGGTTAGTGAACACCCAGCAATAGAAACCTACAATCCCACCGTTTCTAATTGTGTTTGGAAACGGCAAGTTTCCCGTAACTTCGTCGTTTGTTTTTTCCTCAATTAATTTGTCTTTAGTTCCAACACAAGCCAACACAAATAGAATTCTGTTCGAAAATAGAAAATAAAAATGATAAAGTACCTATACAAACACAGTAAGTATACATATACACTGGCAATATCAGAAAAAGGGTTTTTTTCAGCAAACTTTCTTGTGTTATTTCCAAGGGTATATTGTAAAAGACCGTACAAAATCGCAGACAAAAGTTATAAAACCATAACTTGATTGGGGTGTATTATTCAAATGTGATAGTATTGATCTACGTTTCTTTGCATGAATGAATAAATGAATATCTTCACAAGAGTTCTTTGAAATTAATACAAAATATAGATACTATAGCTTATGCTTTTCAGTGTGTTCATGAATAAACTATACTAAAAGAAATATTCTTTTAATATAAAGTACATTTTAATTTGAATCTTTTCAAGTAATTGAGCAAATGGACCGAGCTTTTTCCTTTCATATCCACGTGCACTTGGAAAACAAAATGAATTGCTTTTCATCAAGTCTAACCGGAATGTTTTCATTGGAAATTAATAACAGAGAAATAAGGTAAAACTTAAAAAATAATAACCGCACGAGTACACACCCATGCTCGACAATAAATTATTTTCTGGAAACCGTATTTTATTATGGACTGTAATATTTTTTTCTCTCAACCCTTATCATCCATAGTGTTATAGTATAAAAACTTTAATTAACGAAATGTAATAAAGAGTAAAAAGAAAAAAGGAATGTGAAAAGTTCAAATAAAGAACGTCTGAAAAACAAAAGAATGAAGCTGCGGTGTGTTATGACGTCAGCAGCGTGTAACGGGTGTCGCCCGTTCGTTTCAGCTCTCGACTGCCGTCTGGCTGTAAATTTTAGGCTAGCTTTGCACGAAGACTAAATCAATCGTCTAGTAGTCTGCCGGTTCAAAACTTTTTGTCCAGGTTTTAAAGCAGGAGGGCTTTTATACTACAAAGTAACTGAAGTAAATAAATATCCTGTGAGTGTTTTAGATAGTCTTATTTAATTATACCTCAATTATTATTAAAGGAAGACTAATTACTAGATTAAAAAAAACTAAAAGCTTTTCGTTAAAAATCGTGCCATCCAATTAGTCTTATAAATGTGGAAGTTCAAGAAAATCCATACTAATATTATAAATGGGAAAGTGTGTCTGTCTGTCTGTCTGTATGTTTGTCTTTCTTTCACGGCAAAACGGAGCGAGGAATTAACGTGATTTTTTAAGTGGAGATAGTTGAAGGGATGGAGAGTAACATAGGCTACTTTTTGTCTCTTTCTAACGCGAGCGGAGCTGCGGGCAAAAGCTAATATTTTAATATAAGGCCGTTGGCCAAAAGGTCATGTAACCTTCAAGAAGGATGAAGAAAAATTATGATTACACAACCGTTTGGAACCCACCGAAAATATCCACACAAGGTAAATAATTACCTCGCATGCGGACGGAAATGGGTATCTCCCGATAGAATCACAAGAGAAATATCCTGTTTGCCCAAAAAATACAACACGGTACATCTTCAATATGTATGGAGAGCTTAGTAAGAAGGCGTTTCGTCCGTTATATAATTCGTCCACTCAAATCGATACAAGAGAGGTGATTAGTACAATATTTTAATAAGGTCACAACGTAAAAACATATTTTTTTCGTTCCAAAAAACAGAAATGCTGTTTTGACCGGAGCGGGCAACTTACAGCGGCTGAAACGCCGTAAGCCGTACGGTAAACGAATCTTTGTCTTAGAACATGTTCATGGCGTTTTGAATTCGGAATATGAAGATCGAATTCTTGCCGTGTTATTGTTCATGCAACAATGAATGAATGATAAAGCATTGTCACAGAGGGTATCTGTTGTTTATTGCACACAAATTGGAGGGGTGAATGAATGGAACTCTAATTTTGTTATTGTAGGAGTTCGCGGTGTTCGAAATTTATTTGCTTTAATGTTTGATAGAATGATAGTCTAAATCGACTTTCAAACTCACTTGATGTCGTTGGCACAATGTATAGTTGAGGGGAAATGCTGTTCCAATTGACGATCAAATGAAATTATCAGTAAATTTAAATGATAACTGTCTTTCTGTAATACTGTAAAATGTTTTTGTGTGTCGTTTACTTAAACAACTTGTTTCCGAATGGTAAACGGGCAATGTAATTGTCCGTTTACCATTTTTGGACTGTTTTAAATATATTTTTTGACTTATGTAGTACACAACATATTCGTATTTCGTATCTACTTTTTAGATCATATTTTGTGAGTTTGGTTTTTTTAGCTTCTCTACTAGAGCAATACTAAAAAAAAAGTCGCATGCTGACTGATAACACCTAATCGCAGGTTTGTACTCTTTAAAGAAAATTCTTTTAGATAGAGTAATTTAACTTGCCTACCAATCGCGCTTGTCCTCTTGGCGTTATATGTCTGCTGTATTTTCTTATTAAATTAATGTCATACCTTATATGCCAGTTATTTTCCCGACACCATCTTGCGAGTAGGTATAGCAAATTCCCAGACGAAGTTGAATAAAGATCTCTAGTATGCAAGTGGTGTCCGAACGTCGTGTCTAGGCGAGACATCGATTAACAACTGCGCATTTAAACTATAAAGTTGTCACGAGAATATTCTGTGTAACTACATATATATACAAGACACTGAACTCTATGCTGATCGATAATTCTAAGCACTTAAGATGCTGTGTGTGTATGTGAACCTATAACAAAAAAAAATAGAAAGGCTTTTTTTTGTACATACAAACTGACCTATACTATTGCTATGGGGCCCATGATAATTCTTGGACATATTTTTCTACAGAAACCTGCTTTTTGGCTCTGGCGTGCCTATTGGTCCAAATTAGTACAAGCCCAATAGATTTTTACAATTTAGTAAAACCTTACCTAGCCGTTGAGACACTTCACTAATAGCTATATTTTTTTTCTGACACACTCAAATTTTAACTTAGCTTACTAGTACAGGACTTCACGGCTTTTTGGAACAAGCAGCCCTGAATTTTGGACAGGCTTTCTAAAAACCCAAATCTGCATGTGGATGTGTAAAATAAATGACTTAAGTAAAAGTTTCATGTGAAAACTCCTAGGACCAATCTAACTGAACTAAAACTACATAACAAAATGTAAGTTCATTACGCTATACTTGATGGTAGCACACCGCTATGAGCAATATCAGGCAACATGTAATGGGCCCTGTCATTACTTGTATCGAGCATTTAGTTTGTTGTTGTAACTTCAACGACACAGGTGCCGCCATTACACACAATTTATTGAAGAAGTAAGAAATCATAGTATAGTGAGTATTGTATGGACTTTAAAAGAGACTTTGACCTCTGAGTTTGTTTCGGTTGTTTCTTCTCAGAGTAGTCCAGCTAGGAAACACCGGCCCCATCGTTCGATTAAAATAAAAAAAGAAAAAGTAATGACGTGTAAAAGTGTAATTTATTACCTATTTACATAAATAAAAATCGTTTAAATCGTTTTTAAAGTGGAACCGGTGATGAATATGAATGCCCTTACTAATAATCACTGTGTAAAGTTATGTCATGAATAAAGCCTGTGTAACTATACATTTTTTGATGTATAAACCTGTCATAACTTTATGCAGCGATTATTAGTAAGGCGCTAAGTCAATAAAGTCAATAAAGAATTATTATTATTATTTGGATTCGTTTGAATTTCTCGGGACCCTGGGGTCGCAGACCTTTGGAAGGCATGCGAGGGGTCAAGGCCAACTCGCAGAGGCCCCTTAATCAAGATTTTATATTATTATGTAATGGGACACCAACCGACGATTATCTCTATATTATTATTATTAATAAATAATTGAATATCTTGGGGCAACTCTCACATCTGATTCCAAAACAAGGCAGAACCTTGATTTGGCATCAGATTATTTATTAACGAGCCCGTACCGTCCCTGTCTGCTGGGCAAAAGTCTCCTCATTCCTTCCGTCTTTTATGACATTGCACTACGTTTGAATACATACAAATCCGTACTAATATTACAAATGCCAAAGCAACTCTGTCTGTCTGTGTGTCTTTCTGTCTGTCTGTCTGTCTCTTCTTCACGCCTAAACCACTGAACCGATTTGAATATCAAATTCAAATCGGTTCAGTCTGGAACCCGAGAAAGGACATAGGATAGTTTTCATCCCGGAAATCCCCCGGGAACGGGAACTATTATTCCACGCGGACGAAGTCGCGGTCAAAAGCTAGTTTTTAATAAATAAACAAACAACAATCATATTCATTGCATAAAGACTTTTCGTAATCTAATTAACGAACTACAATTTAGTAGGTAGTCACTAACCGACGAATCAGTCTGTTACGATTCACAATCTCACACAGGTTCATATTGTGAAGGACCCGTATATTATTAGGTGGGCTGTATATAAGAGTCCTTGAAAACACTCATACGCGCTCCTTACAAACGTAATGCAGATAAGATAAGGGCACTTGTTTATACTATACTTATTAATCAAATACACACAAATATATATCAAATTTCTAAATATTACAGTAACTCATCACATTGCTTGTACATTAGCCGTTGTATCATGTCTGTATGCTGTCCTTAATACATGTACCACGTGGTTAAGGTCACCTAGAAAATTAAAATGGCTTTATATTTTGACCATTTTTTTTTATATTTTCATGTTTTAGATGATTGTTTTTTGGAAGAAAATATGAAAGTTAAAAAGTAAGAATATCGCTTATAAGGTGACTGGTAATTGGCCAATACTTAAAGACATGTCACATCGTGACACTTATGATAGAAAACAGCTTTCCTAAATTAACTTTTTTTTTTTTTAATTATGTAATATAAGAGTAATTTAACTACCGAGCGCGTGTGCCACGTTTTTAAGCTATTTATCAGCAGTTAGATATAAGACGATGCTAGAGTCCCCCCCTTTATACTGCCCGTTATCTGGCTATAAGGCTAAAAGTATTACTATGGGACATTGACCTTTGCTTCAATAGGTTTTGTGTGTGTCTTTAACACCAAAATATTACAAAACCACTTTTTCTATAGAGCGCACAGTCGGTACCCAGAGCAAATCAAGAAATCAAAATAATACTTGTACCATAGAAGGTTCAAAATGCAACAGGAATGTGCCAGCTTTTGATACCTACTCACCCGCTAATCGGTGGTTTGATGGATGGCTCAGTCAAAACAGATTCAACTGTTATTGTACCGGCGACTAGTTAAATGAAACAAGTTATGATTGCACTGAATGTGGAGCACAGTTCACGAGGGTTCATGTCTGTTTATTACGCTCTCAACTCAATATTTACGATTAGTTTCTGATGTTTCATCTATTTTTTTTGTATCGGAAAACGGTTTTGTGTGCCTACTGTTGAAGTTAATTTATAACATGTACTGTTGCCTTGATTTGTGCGTTTTTTGTTGCCCTAACCGCGTGTAACCACATTCTGCGCTGTTTCAATGCTAGCTAAATAAAACTGCAGCTGAATAAAATAGTTAACATACAATTATATACTTTAAAACGTCAGTGCAAATCCTTTTCCCAATAACGTTAGGGCTGGTTTCCAATCTAACTAAATACCTTTGAACATCCAGTTTTTTACAAGGAGCCTGCATATCAAACCTCCACAACCTATATGTATACCTGCGTAAGATTCATTGTCAGACGTTTAGACTAGTCGTTACAACTGTTAAATATCCACAATGATAACAGAGACAAAGTATTACTAAGAAAAAATCTCAATAACAATTTGCCCGACCCGGGAAATGAACTAAAGCCCCTTCGCTGAGCTGTCGTGCTTTAGACCGTAATACCAACTGCGCAAGCCTAGTAAGATTCTGTTACATATCCGAGCAGCATACACAAGTATCTAACTTATGATTGCTTCCATAACATATTTAGATCCCTGCTTATCTTCCACCTTCTCGGAAGTCTGGCTTCAAATGTTTTTAAATCCCAACCACGGAACTGGAAGAGCTTCTACTGTATTCAAATTAAGTTAGAGTAGCATATAAAAGAGATTTCCGTTGATGCAGCGCACTTTTGCTCAGGCGCTTAGCGATGAAACTTCACGTCTAGCATTCAAATGGGATTTTTGAGTCCACATTTGCCAAGAGCGTGATATTAGTTGCCAATTGAACGCCAGAGAGCACAGTCTAGCTGAGAAGTCCAAAGAGAACTTTATTTAAAGTAGGGGGAACGTTTAAACTTTTTGCCGCATCTCCTAACGCGGGAACTTTACAGCAGCAGTAAGAATGTTTTGTGTAATTCCCTAATGAGTTCCGAAATTACATATCCTTTCTTATCATAAGTTTGGTAGCATGGAGTCATTAATTATACTTTCTTACATAGTTAAGAATCTTCGCCTTCAAAGTAACAAGTTAAAGGAAAATCAATATCGAATGTTCTCGTTCACAAAATAATCTCAGGGCTGAATAGCGTACGCGTAATACCAAATATCGTATTCAAAAGTGGCATGTATTTTAATTAAACGTTCATATTTATTCTCTGTGTATAAGCTTCAGGCAAATCCTTAGCTCGGTGTAAAGGCTTAAAGTATTAACTATAACAGCCAAGACTTTTTCATTTTAAGTACGTCTTAAGCAATTTGTTTTCGTTACTTTGAACTTCTCATTACTTACAATGTCTCCTACAAAATTGCACGAGGCCTTTCTATCTTGCCTAGCATAATATTACGTTCCCAAAAAATGCTAAAGTTAAAAGTGCTAAGATGGATTTGCCAGACACGTTTTTACATAATAACAAAATACGAAACGACCAACTCATTGTTAAAGTCGGATGGATAAGCAAATGTGGAGTTAACATAATCTTGTGTATTCACAGTTTGTTAATTTCAGTGTGATATGATGTCACGTATGGTCGTGTGGTGGGTGCACTTTGAGGATGTTGTGGAAAACGACTTTTGTTTCTCATGGGACGAGACAAAGGCGTTACAAAGGGCACTGGTGCGTTTGTCAGTTTGTCCTTCAGTCCCTTTCCATATTAACGACAGTCACCATTGTATATTCAGTGGCAGTTCGAACTAGCCTTTCACTTTTTCAAGACAACACGAGACGTATACTCAGTTTTTTTTTTATTTTGCTCTGGTAATAACCAAGGGTTAACTATAGTCGTGTTGCAGTCGATAAGAGTCCTGCAGATACTGAGTTATAGTGCCTTCGTCGTTATGTTGGCTCTTTTGTTTTTCTACTTCATTGTCGTACTTCTTCCCGGAAATCCTCCGGAAACGGGAACTATTATTCCACGCGGACGAAGTCGCGGGCAAAAGCTAGTTGTCGTATAAACCGACCTTAAAAGCAAATGGCATTTCGCTGCAGCAGAAACAAATAAGAAACAAAAGCCAGTATGCTTTATTTGGCAAAAGGAAACTGAGGCAGGACTATCTTTACTTAAATAGAACCATCACTACAAAGGTCATTAGTCTTACTGAGCTCTTCACTATCCCATTAAATAGCCAAGCAAATATAATACTTATTTTTACCATTCATAGGTGCAAATATTATATTTACATAACTTTGTGGTCGATGGATTTATACCCACGTCCGACTAATTTTAATAAAGTAAAAGGTTACATACAATTTCCATGATGTGGTATTCTTTATTATCCGAGTTGCGGGTTCATGTTTATATTAAAAGGAAATTGGATATTCCGACTTTGTTGAGTTCGTTAAAGGGAATACCAATGTACGAATTTCGTCATTCATGTTGAAGGTATTAGTGGAAAATGTAGGTAAATAAATTCTTAACATATGTATTAAAAATATCGGCCATTAATGGACAAACTAAAAAAATGCGGCTTATAGTCTTATCTGAGATATCGTAAAAAACTTTTTTGTTCGTAATTTCTGAGCATATAAACGGCTGTTTTCGCTGAGTTTTTTGTTGCGAACTTTTTGTGTATTAGCTCGAAGAAGAAAGCGATATTACATATAATAATAGGTCGCGGAAAGCGAAAGTCATTCCGGCCCAGTCTGATCACGAAGGTTGGCTTTCATGGGCTTCTGTAGGTTACGCTAAAACTTATGGTAATTTGAAAAGCGAATTTGTTTTAAAATTTACTTTATAGAAGTAGTAAACTAGTAATATTGTTGAATAGATTTGTCGTATAGATTATTGTGTAGAATGCTCGTTAACCTAGTAACTGCTTATATTTTTTGCCAAGGTCAATTGATCTAACAAAATATTGCTGCTTTTTCGTCGTATTATTATTGGTTCTTGTTATACATGTTATGTAGGTATGTAATATAATTTACTTCAGTGTCACAACGATACAAGCAACTATAGCTCGATATTTTCATGGACTGCGTTGTTTTGCCGAATGGAAACAAATGAATAAATAACTTGAGTTCATTGTTCCATAAAAAAATGTACGCACATATCTTTGAGTTGCTGGCTCATCGCGTTTACAAATAAATAGTGTCAGAAATTCCGTTCATATATTCCCATGTCACTTATATTGTCAGCAGTGTGATGTTCTGCTAACAACCGTGTGCATATGAGGTAAATATTGAATATTAAAGACGCAACTCCAATATGCCGCGACCTCGTGTCTCATACATGAGAATATTAACCATCGACCTCGACTAAATAATGTTGGCCGGGGTTACTTCGGCATGTTAAGTGATAGTAAACTGTTAAGTGTTACCCTATCGATAGAGTCAATAATTTCCCGCGAGTGCGTAGGCACGAGAACGACGGACAACTTTACCAAGTGCTCTTCATTAGAAGCGGCACTGGATACCCGCCCAAGAAACTCGAGCCGAAAAGTCTTATAAACGCAGCTATCGCCACTCGACCCTCGCTAAGGGTTATCAAAAATACAACAGTTTCAAAGTTACATGAAGTTTTATAGTTTTTGAAATTGCTATCCCTTACACAACAAAGTGGAACGTCTGCAACTAATACAATACTTAGGTCACATAGTCTGGAGTGGCGTTTAAAGTTACTGCTCGTCTGCGAGCGGTGGCATTGTGTCTTCTACAATAGCTAGGTATGCTGTGAGCTTATTATATGGATTTTAAATGGTTACTATAAAACGAATTCGTGGTTTATAGGTACTGTTGTTTTATTGACGTGTAGTAGTGTAGTTAGATTTTTAAAGACGTTATTTTACTGTTTTCTGGGTAGACCTTAAGTAGGATTACGAAGTTATTTTAAATGTGACTTACGTAATTTTTTTGTCGAACAACTTTTACTTTTTTATCTTTTATTTCTTTTGTTTAAAATAATAGGCTCTAAAAAGCTTTTTATATCCGTTTCACTGTCCAACAAAAATACTCTATCAAGATTAAACGTGAATCCTTTTTTAAGGATCAAAAGGAAGAGAGAAAGGGAGTGGGAGGTGGTTTATTCATTAGTATCCTGTGTGACGACTCGGTCGGCATTTATATTAATAACCAATTTCTTAGAAAGAAGAAATTGGCTCAGTTCATTTTTTTATATATCCACTCTATATTTAATTGCGTCTATCAAGACTCAAGACTCGAGTGCTCTACTTTCGACTCAAACTTTCATCATTTCTTTTCAAATATGATTACTTAGATCAAATATCAGGCTTAATGTAATTCTAGAGAGTTTGGACAAGTTGTGCCTTCGTAAAACCGCCTTAAAGTAAAATAGTTAAGCAACTAGACCTTGAAAAGTTTTCGGGATTAGCGTCATGTTCGCACTTCTAAGCTTTGTATCGGCTAAACGTGTCATGAAATTATAAAGAGGAGTTAACTCAAAGGTAGGTAAGGACTTACTTTTTTATTATCTTTAGTAATTATCTATATTATTCATAAGAAAATCAATTAAAATGTTTGCGCAGCAACAGTGAAATCGATTTGAAAACTTTTTTGTGTTTATAATGGTCATATATTATTGGGAATATAGGTTCTCAAATCTGACGAAACCCTTTTAAAAAAGGAAATATTTCACAGAACACTAAAATCACCAATATCTAGTTTTTGTAGTGAATTATATTGATTTATAGTAAATTAAGACTAATTTTATGTTATCTACTTTTTTTAATTTTCATTTTATTTTTAGTATCCCTAATATTGTAACATATTTTTCTGTCGTTTGCTTTCTACATTGTTATTTTTCATAAATGATTAAATTATCATTTTATTATATTTTATAAATAATGTATTGTTAACTATACTATTATGCATGCGGTGTTAGCCTTTAAGTGATTATTATACTCGCACATGTTGTTGCGGCGTACACGCCACAAGAAGATAGTCCACAAATACACGTCAATTTTAGTACAAGAAGATGGTCCACAAATACTTCAATTTAATATAAGGAGATAGTCCACAATTACACATCAATGTGTCAATGTGTCAAATTCTTTTCGTCTGTGGTTAATTTTTTCATTCCATTTTTTTCCTTTAATGTAAATGTAAGCACTCTTGCAATAAACCGATTTGTAACAAGTTTTTTTGGACTTTAATTAGCCCCAATGTGTACACAAAATATACATATTGGTGGCCCATGAGGGGAACAAAAAATATCAAGAACGAAAGAAATCGAACAATTAAAATTTCCGGAGGAAGTCTCGTCGAACTGGACTTACTGGGCCGGCCGCATGGCGAGCGATCATCTTTGCGCAGCTGAAAAAAGAAGAAAGGGGCTCAAACCCAAGGTGCAGCAATGCCTGAATCGTCTACGAGTTCAGGCTGAAGCAGCAGTAGCGAAAGTATCACATCGCGCATCGGACTTCTAATATTTCAGATGAGTGCCCTTTCCTTTCATTTATATCTTTCCTAATCCTCCAAATCCCGCTAAATATGCCGTAAAATATTCCAATAAAGCCTGTTAAGGGTCGAATCCATTTGTGCAAATCATGTATTTTTTCATTTGGTAGCAACTTACCTACAAATAAATAAAAATTGTCTTTGTTCGATAACCATCATAATTTGTAACAAGTAGTCAGTTTAGTGTTAAAGCTAATTTTAAATATTAAAAATAGTGTAGGGGTATTTTCAGAAAATACAACCCTTGGTCCAGCACCTAAGGTTATGGGCGTACTCTGTCGCTAGCCTTATTGCTCGTTTGATTGATGAATACTTACACATGAACGCCGACAATTTCAGATTGTTATCTACGCTGCACCGAGCGCGCTGTCTCGCCGCCTGCAATCAGCTGTGCGAGCCAGCGAGCGTAACCGGCTTCCGGAGCGCCCAGGTGTCGTCGAATCGAGGAGCGTGAGACATTTGAATTAATCAATAATCATCTTTAGACTTGATACTTTGATACCTTTAGACGTACTCACTTACAATGCCTAACGAATCGGTAGATAATAAACTCCGGTTAAAGGAGTTGCTCACTAAGAGATCGTCTGCTAAGGGGCAGATAACTAAATTTAAAAATTATTTAAGTAGTTTATCGGAGCTCTTCGAGTTGGACACCATACAATTAACCGAGTTAACGTTAAAATTAGCTAAATTCGAGGCATTGTCGGTGAGGGTTGACGGCTTGCAAAATGAGATTGAGGTTTTAAATCCGGGAAACTTAGAAGCTGAAATTGATGAGCGCGATACTATCGAGCGCGACATAATTGTTAACATTGCCACTGCAAAAACATTAATGGATAGATTTTCCAAGGTGGAAGCTGAACACAGGCGTGCTTCTATTCTGGATACGTCCTGCTGTTCGGATCATCAAGTAGTTGGTATCAAATTACCTCAGATTCAAATAGCAAAATTTGACGGCGCTTATTTCCGCTGGTTAGAGTTCCGTGACACCTTTGAAAATTTAATCCACAAAAATGAACGTCTAACACCGATCCATAAGTTTCATTATCTCATGTCATACTTGGAAGGTGATGCTGCAAGAATTATTTCAAATCTTGAGGTGTCATCCGCAAATTATTCTGAAGCGTGGAATTTACTTTGTGGTCGCTACAATAATAAAAGAATGCTAATCAATCACCATTTAAATTCATTGTTAAGTATTAAGCAGCTTTCACGTGAGTCAGAGAAGTCATTGAGATTTTTAATTGATCATGTAAATAAAAATTTGCGTGCTTTGGCCAGCCTAGGACAACCCACAGACAAGTGGGATGGACTTCTGGTTTTTATATTGTCGGCAAAACTAAACGAAATAACGCTAGTAAGGTGGGAGGAATATAAGAATAATTTGAAGGAAGATGTTCCAACATTGGATCAGTTTTATAAATTCATCACTGACCGTGCTGACGTTTTGGAATCATTAAATTGTAATAAACATGATAATGCCGCTGCTAAATGTCACATAGCCGGAGCGCGCAGAGTTCTATAACAACAAGTAGTAATAAACAGGGTCAAAGTGCTCATACAAAATCGTTCGCTACTTCAAACACTAAGCTTAAGAAATCCAAAAATAGCAATACAAATGTTTATTTATGTATTATTTGCAATGAAAATCATAGGATTTTCGATTGTCCCACTTTCAAAGCAAAGGGGACAGATGAAAGGATGGAGGATGTTAAAAGGTACAAATTATGTGTCAACTGCCTTAGGCAGGGACATCCCTTAGGCGCATGTCGAATGGGACCGTGTAGCGAGTGCAATAAAAGGCACCATAGCTTGTTGCACCGCCCCGTCACATGCTCTGATGTTAATAATCTTGTAGTGGTAGGGGAACCTAGTGAAAATGGCAACGAAACGATTGCTAGCTTTTCACGACGTAGTTCCGGTCAAGTACTGTTGTCAACAGCGGTAATAGAAGTCTCGAATCCATTTACCCAACAAAAGGAGAAGGTTCGAGCGCTGCTAGATTCTGGCAGTCAATCTTCCTTTATTTCCAAAAAATTAAAGGATAAACTTTCATTAAAAACATTACCAATTGATTCGCTAAAGGTCATTGGTATAGGAAATACCGTGTCAACACATATTTCTGAAAGTTGCAACATGAAAATTAGTTCTCTTGACAAGAAATATAGTGCAAATTGTTACGGGCTTGTTTTAAAGGAATTAACAGGTTTAATACCGCGGTATTCTTTCAGTACTAAAACATTAAATTTACCTAAAGACATTGTGATGGCCGATCCTAATTTTAATCAGCCAGCACCGATAGATGTCTTAATCGGAGTTGATCTCTTTTGGGACATCATTGACAACGAGCAACGTTCTCTTGGTCCGAATAATCCAAAATTAATAAATACACAGCTAGGTTGGATAGTATCCGGTCCTTTATATTCAAACTTGGTTAGTTGCAATACTTATTGCAATCAAGCAGTTATAGGTACCTCATCCAATCAAATTGATATTGAAAAATCAATTATCAAATTCTGGGAATTAGAGGAGGTTTCTGCGAAACGTGTAATGAGTGAAGATGGAAAGGCTTGCGAAAAGCATTTTGTCACTCACACTCGTAGAGAAATCACTGGTAGATTTTGCGTAAACCTACCTCTTAAGGACACTCCCGACTGTCTGGGAGATACTTATAAATTAGCAAAAAGGCGGTTGCTTTGCTTAGAAAAGCGTTTTAGAAATAACCCACAGTTAAAGTGCGAATATGCAGGTTTCATTAATGAGTACGCTGAATTAGGGCATCTCTCGTTAGCTAAAAATGAGCGGAGCACAATGTATCACTTATGTCACCATGCAGTACTAAAACAAGAGAGCGAATCAACAAAATTACGCGTTGTCTTCGATGGGTCCGCAGCCTCTACTTCAGGGTATGCGTTAAATGATATTTTGATGGTTGGTCCAACCATTCAAGACTCTCTTTTTGCTATATTAATACGGGCTAGACAATACAAGTTCCTGTTAACTGGGGACATTGAAAAAATGTACCGACAGGTCTTAGTAGCAGAAGAAGACCGCAGTCTGCAGCGTATTCTATGGCGAGAAGATGAGTCCCAACCTGTTGAAGTTTTCGAGTTAAATACGCTTACTTATGGCACCACTAGTGCCAGCTATCTCAGCACCCGTTGCTTATGGCAATTGGGTGAAGAACATAATGATGAGCTTATTAAAAATATCATTCAAAAAGACTTTTACGTCGATGATCTAATAACGGGGGCAGATAATGAGCAAGATTTACGTTATATTCAGAAGAAGGTTTCTGAAGCGTTGAAAAATGGTTGTTTCAACTTAAGAAAATATAAAAGTAACAATCCATCAATTTTCAATGATATCAACTGTAATAATGAAAATTTAACTATTAGTGAATCTTCGAGTACGCTCGGTCTCGGATGGACGCCATCCAGCGACACGCTATTTTTTCCAATCAAAACATTTTCCTTTGATAAAGATGCCATCATCTCAAAACGATTTGTTATGTCTAATTCATTTAAAATATTTGATCCGTTAGGAATCTTGAGTCCGGTTATAATTCAACCTAAAATCTTACTGCAAAAAATGTGGCAACAAAAATTAGACTGGGACGAACGGTTCCCAAGGCGTTGAGAGACGATTGGCTGAAATTTACTGATAATTTAATATGGTTAACTAAATTTCAAATTCCCAGGTTAGTTCTATGTGACAAACCTGAGCTAATAGAATTGCACTCATTCAGCGATGCATCTCAATGTGCATATGGTGCATGTATTTACTTAAAGTCAGTAGGTTGTTGTGGTGACAGCACTGTTAAGCTATTATGTGCAAAGTCAAAGGTCTCGCCTATAAAACCAACCACTATACCGCGCCTTGAACTATGTGCCGCGTTACTAGCCGCTAGGCTGTGCAAGTCTGTTGTAGATTCACTCCGTCGCCGGCCGGGAAGGATAGTACACTGGTGTGATTCCAGTGTTGTTCTCAGTTGGATAAATAGCGACCCAACAAAATTAAAAATGTTTACAGCTAATCGTGTGTGCGAAATAGTTGAGATAACAAAGGCGTCTTCATGGCGTTACGTTCCTACCGCAATGAATCCAGCGGATTTAATTTCTAGGGGAGTGGATGCAAAGGCATTGCTGTCTAACGAGTTGTGGTGGTCAGGCCCCTGTTTCATACGCCAAAATGAATCTTGTTGGCCAATATTAAAGGAGCAAAGCTTAGATGACTTACCGGAACTAAAGACGCATACACACTCATCAATTACCATTAATGATAAGTTTATAAATTTTGATAACTATTCCTCATTTAGCAAACTTCAAAATGTGATTGCGTATTGTCTACGATTCATACATAATGTAAATAAACCTATTAGCAAACGAGTAGGCAAGCTAGCAGTGGATGAGTTGTTAGAATCATTTCATTCATTGTGCGTTATCGCTCAGCGTGAGTCATTCCCTATTGAATACGAATCCCTTAGCAAAGGTAAACAAATACCGGCTAGGAGTAAAATTTTATCGTTATCTCCGTTCTTTGATGAAAATAAGTTAATTCGCGTTGGTGGTCGCATAAATGCGTCCGCGTGTGATTTTGAGAAAAAACACCCAATACTTTTACACGCCGCGCATAAATTAACTAAATTATATTTTGTTATGCTGCACCTTGCTAACTTACATGCAGGTCCGCAGTTGTTGTTAGCAACCGTTAGGGAAACAGTCTGGCCTGTGAATGGCAGGCACCTCGCAAGACGAACAGTTAACAACTGCGTACGCTGTAGACGGCTAAGTGGCAAAACCTTGTGCCCAAAAATGGGTGACTTGCCTTCGCAGCGCGTAAATCCGGGTTTTCCATTCCTGTCTGTAGGGTTGGACTTCGCTGGACCTTTTTTCATACTTAATCGTAAAGGACGTGGAAGTCGCTTAATAAAGTGCTATTTGTGTATTTTTATTTGTTTACGTTACAAATGCATTCATTTGGAGGCAGTTAGTGACTTAACTAAGGATGCATTCGTAATGACGCTTAGGCGATTTATTGCACGCAGAGGAAAACCCAGTGAAATATTTAGCGACAATGGTCGTAATTTCGTCGCCGCCGCAAAGGACATAGGAGTTTTTCTTAAGCAAAATACGGAGCCTATATCTAGTTTTGCGAGCCAACAGGGTATCAAGTTTAGTTTTATACCGACGTACGCTCCTCACTTCGGCGGCATCTGGGAGGCCGGTGTCAAATCGGCCAAATATCACATCAAACGAGTGATAGGCAATAGCAATTTAACGTTTGAAGAAATTATAACTTTGTTTGCACAAGTGGAGGCGATTCTTAATAGCCGTCCCTTGTGTCCTTTGTCCTCCTGTCCTAATGACCTCCTCCCTCTATCCCCAGGGCACTTCATCATCGGTCGTCCGCTCACTGCGCTACCCACTCCAATGCTGGAAGACCGAGATCACGGAAACCAAAGAAACCGATACAAACGTCTGGAGGGCATAAGGCTTCACTTCTGGAAGAGGTGGCAAAGGGAATATTTGTCGGAGTTACAGCAGAGGACCAAGTGGCGCAGAGGCAATGCTCAGCTCAATGTCGGAGACATGGTTCTTTTAGCGGAAGACAACGCACCGCCACTACAATGGCGCCTTGGACGAGTTGTGCAGCTATTTCCTGGACCAGATGGAGTGGCACGAGTCGCCGAGATCCGAACTCCTCGAGGGTGTGTGCGACGCCCGTTCACTCGTCTATGCCCGCTGCCTACCGCTGAAGAGTTGAAGGGTTGAAAGCAGGCTTTCAACGGCCGGGAATATGTTGCGGCGTACACGCCACAAGAAGATAGTCCACAAATACACGTCAATTTTAGTACAAGAAGATGGTCCACAAATACTTCAATTTAATATAAGGAGATAGTCCACAATTACACATCAATGTGTCAATGTGTCAAATTCTTTTCGTCTGTGGTTAATTTTTTCATTCCATTTTTTTCCTTTAATGTAAATGTAAGCACTCTTGCAATAAACCGATTTGTAACAAGTTTTTTTGGACTTTAATTAGCCCCAATGTGTACACAAAATATACACATGTGTTATATCTTTTAGGTATAGTGATGAAAAAGTGTAATAATTGTTAGCCAACAATTATTACACTTTTTCATCAACAATTATTACCTATTTAAATAAATAAAATAAATAAATAAATTTTAAACCTTCGAACACACGTGATTCGAGACACAATAGAAAGACAATAACAGCCCGATAGCCGGCTGTCGCTTGGTCGTCGAAAGGTTAAAATATATTTCTATTATTTATCTCCTATTGTTACTATACAGATGATATTATTAACATGTACTATTTAATCAAATATAACTACTATGGGTTATAATAAAATCCACTTTACGAGCAAGTGTATTGAAAAATAATTATGCATGTGGTTAGCCTAATTTAATTTTGTGTAATAGAGCTAACTTCATTTCATTTTAAACTCCTATTCTGATAATTATATTATATTATTCCGAAATATATTTTTACCAAAGGCCCAGTGATGGTAGATTTTGATTAAGGATTGATATATTCTTCTTTTCTAAATTAACAAATAAAGTTACATGTATGAAATAAACCATATCTACAGAACACTTTCTTCAGTACCTAACATTTTACAGAGCTTTGAATGTAAAGTGTAAATTGAGAAGTGAGATCGGAGATAGCTATCTCCGTAAACGTAAAAGGAGTAGATCTTCAATATCAAATGGCGCATAATATGAAACTGCATGTAATATTCAGGATTCAAGTGCAGTTGCGGAAAGACGAGACGTATGGGTGCTTAAATATACAGTGTTTTACTGTGTGTCTTAGCAATAAAAAATGAAGCTTCTATGCTACGTCGTAGCTGGAATCGCTACGGCGTAGACCGAGCTACTACGCCGTAGCCAAAAGCACGGTATCAACGACTTCAGTCTTGTATTGAAATCAGATATTTATTTTTAAGTGATCTCAATCTCTAAAAGCAAAGTTCTGTGCAAATATCAAATAAATTATATTATTTTTAACACAGGTATGCCTTTTACCTTATACACTACTTACTAGAATAATCTGTGTAAGTTATGTTAAGTGCCCTAAAATAACTAGCAGCTTAACTAGCCTTGTCCCGAATTTCAGTGAGTTCAGCTAAAATTATTATACAGCTTCTTCAACTAAGCCTTCCATATTACTGTAGACATAAAATACTATGGACATTGGGCGTAGGTAGCCACACAAAGGAAAAACGCGTATCAGCTTCATACACGAGACACCCATTTCTTCTTACCGTACTCAGACAATAATTCTCTTGAATATATATGTATTTCTAAGATGTGCTATTATAAAGTCTTTTTAAAAATAAAAAAGTACTTCCTAAAGTTTTACTTGGACTTTACTGACACTCTGTGCCTCGGAAAGCACGTAAAGCCGTTGGTCCCGGTTGACATTCGTCGAACTTTGGCAGTCGTTACAGAGGGTCAGAAGCCAGAAAGTCTGACCAGTCTAACCAAGAGGTATCGTGTCGCCCAGTAACTGGGTTGTGGAGGTCTGACAGGCAGTCGCTTCATGTAAAACACAGTAATCCAGCCGAAACCGGTTAGGCTGAAAGCCGATCCCAACATAGATGGGAAAAAGGCTACGGAAATGATGATAACAAAAACGTAAGTTGAGACTGTGCACCGAGTGTGGTGACGTAGGAAAAAAAGAAAAAAAAAACAACAAATAGTTGTGAAATTGGCGCGCGTTTTTAATTTATTATTTGACTACTGACTGCACTATTTTAATTGAACTTCTTCGCATCATTTGCTAAAATGCTTTTCTGTTATACATCTGTTATACTGTTAGTATGTCTGATAGGCAGTCGCTTCACGTAAAACACTGGTACCCAGCTGCATCCTGTTAGCCTGGAAGCCGACCTTAACATAGTTGAGAATGGGCTATGGAGATGATGATCGGTTATACTGTCACAGTTTGGCATCGCGTATGTGTGTGTTTATACCTCAACTCACATTTCATGCTTGTCCATTAACGCCAGTCATGCCGTCCGCTACAATACCGTACTATTAAATTTCATACAACCACGTCTAAAGTCCTCTGCGTTGTCAGAACAATATAATATTGTTCACAATAATATATATGTAAAAAGTTTCGTTAACTAGTCGAGATAGATTCCAAGAAATACACAAGTATATGTGTGCTTAGTATCCAAAGAGCAAACGAAGCCCTCCCCTTTGGAGAGCAAAACTTTTCTGATAACAGTAAGTACGGAACCAAGGAGTATCTACTACGTAATGAACTTAACGCTAAAGGTCGAAGAAACTGCCACAGTGGACATAATTGGATTGCTTCACCTTAAATATACATGTAGCGATCAATCTTATTATTTTTGCTTTGGAATTTTAACGACTCATGGGGAATAATGCCGTGCAAGACTTCTAACGACCAACCGACAGCCGGCTGTCGGGCTGCTTTTGTCTTTCTATTGTCTCGAATCACGTGTGTTCGAAGGTTTAATAGGAAATACAAAAGGATTTAAGAATAACCACCTTGGTATATTGGGAGATCTGTTGGTGCATTTTAGTGAACATTATTATTATGACCCCGGTAACTAAAAACTTAGTTAGCACTTAGAGAATTATGTTATTAATTTGATTTGACGAATTATAATGAGGCTTTATTTATAAGGCTTTGTTTTACGTGTTTTGCATATTTAGTTTGCATTGTAGTTCTATTTGTAGTATTTTTTCGTTGAGTTAGTATTTTCACAAACCTGTGTGTGCGCTTATTCATGTTCATGTCAGTTGCATGTTGTAAATATGAATAACAATCTTCAGCGATTTTCTTTGATTATAATTTAAATAAATGCCTGATAGTTGCTACCTGTACTCTTTCCTATAAATCTGACTGTCAAATACAATATAAATATTTTTGCCAATCCATCTGGTAGCTTCAGGAATTCGCGCGCTTGCATAAAAAATATCTGTTCAGTTTTATTTCATTTACATAGACTGTAAGAATACCTCATGTTGAGAAAAACAAAAAAGCACTATACTTCATTGCATAATAGATCATATTTTTATATACTTTGGCAGTCAATAAAATTGTGAGTGAGTGAATTGTGCCAGGATATTTTATTTATTCATTTAAGATTGATCAGTTTAGGAATCTAAAAGACATATGATGTCTTTTCTTGAAGTATAGAAATGTTATCCAATTATATTTAATCCATTGTTGAGTTCACCTTTTCTTTAACATGAATGTAATTCAATTGTTTGAAATGGAAAAGATTTTTTTATATTTCAATGAAGGTTTATATTTACATTACATGTTCCATTTGATTCTCATATTTACGCTTGAACGAAGTAACGTGTATCATTACCTATACTTATTACTGGCAACTGTCTACTTATATAGAGGGTAAACACGCGACTTTTCGTGACTGCAACTTTTTTAATTAGTGTTTTGTCACATTAGCAAAAAGCCTTCCTAATGAGGTTTTACCTTCCCCTTTCATTCGTGACGTAAGCGTAATTCTGTTAACAGAAAACAGATCATTTAATTACGTCGACGTGTTAATAGACACGGCGCTTCTTCACTTACTTAACAAACCACAAAGATCCCTTAACAAGAACAACAATTACACAAACAACAACAACATATTTGAATGACCCCTTGAGACACCAGAATTGATAGTGGGATCATCCTACCATTTAACGCTGGCCACAGACGAGAATCCATGCTTAGTCTCTTAAATATTCGCAATAAGATACGATGAACCAGCACATCGAACGACTACGAAATTTATTTTATAGGATAAAGTTAAATTGGGTATCGCGGGAATAAGTGCTTGTGTGGCCAGGCGACTAATTACAAATCTCACATATTTTGACCTATACAAGGGTGGGGCGTATGTATACAGTAAACAAATCTCCACAAGCAATTTGATGCCGGGATGCCTCTCCCGACACCACAAACCCGCCAGGCTGGGATAAAGCGTGATGGTAAAACCACATTTGACCTTTTTATAAAAAAGGGTAAAAGGGTTAGGATGAGGGAAACAACATCGATTTAAAGTTCACCTTTCAGCAATAACGTATCTTAGCCAAATCTTGATTTTGAAAGAATGAGCATAAAATCCCAGCTAAGCCTCAGCTTCAGAGGTATTTACGGTAATATAGGAACTACGGACAGAGGTACCGGGAATGATAATAGCGTTGTTTGTCATAATCCCGAACATTATTACAGTCCCTAAAATATTTTCGCGGATAATGTTTCTGTTATATAATATTTTGTCTGACGTTATATTTTTTACTTAATATTATGGGTTCATATTTTACAGTCAACGTAATCTGAAAAATGAGAAATAACAAGATACTTTGAGTATTTTATTTTCACAAAGACAAGAAATATGACGGAACCTAGGATTTAAATCGGAAACTGTGCCAGCTGTTTTGCCGCATAACATTGTATAATATATAACATTGTAGAAGTCGACTAAGAGAAATGTGTCGCCGCTGTCGCTGCACAGTTCGGAGCCGATGAGCTGCTACATACAGCTTATGCACCGTTGCACCTTTTAAATCCAGAATGTTGCCATGTGTGCCATGAACGACAATAACATTCACATGTATCTCGAGTAAGCTCATAGTTACCGGTAAAGATCGAGGAGATAAGATAGTACCGGGTAAGGTCAGGCTTTCAAGCTACTGGCACGCATAAAAGTATGGGGGTGATCAGAGATACGCTTACTTCATCGGATATCAATCATCGTGGATAGGCCTCGCTCTCCATACGTTTACGTTGCGCCGGAATTTCACGCTCAACGTGATAGATGGCGCTTTATATTGCCTTTATCTCAACTCTGACCGAGCTCTTTACGTTGGTTGTTCAGGAAACCTTCCCAGGGTACCTTTATTTAACGAGGGTCCTCACATCAAAAGGCTAGTTTGAGAAACTTGTGTAACTGCGGCTAGTGTTTATACGGTCTTCTATGTAGTTGAAAGTTTCTATATCATTACCAAACAAATCAAGTACCTAACTAATCAAGTATAGAATTGTGATTTCACGGATGAGTAGAGCTACGCACATCGTGTCGGTTTCGATAGGCATTACACGCGTCATTAAGAAAAGGAGCAAGACACATGACGCGCATAAGAACTTAATACGTCCATTTGGCGGGTACAGAATTATACTGCTTGAGGTGTATAACGTGTATATTCCACCTAATTATGCGGGAGATTTGAGATCCTTTGAAATTCCCTTTGCGTATTGTGACGAAACACACGCACTTACATAATGGCTCCCACTCGAGCTCTGTAGCCTATTTTCACTTACCTTGGCCAGTGTGTAATTGTGCGTGCTTCACAGCCATTAATTTTCATCATGGACCTTATTAATACGACAATTTTTACGTAATGAAATATTACATGAGAATCGATGAGCGTTCCACTGTCACCTTGGAACGAAAACGGATATTGATTTTTCGCTATCCAACAATCTTTGCATATTGATTCATGTATCGAAGTAATTACGAGCTATACAGAGTAGTATGTTGTTGTCTATTTAACCTACTTTTGCTCGGGGTTGTTTTTTATTGCGATATTTTAATTATAAATTACATTTTATTGTGTGGTTATTTATAACATCTTGCTAAAATTAGCCGTGCCCTGTATTCCGGTGGGTGTGAACGATTAAGGAATTAATCAGGTGGAAGTACATCAGCAGTCATGTGTACACTGATATCGTCGCGGCATGAAAGCGTTGTTCCCATAAACGTACTTTTGGATACATTTGATGTTTTTGTAATGAGAACACAATTATACTTTAGCTAAATACTGACGACTTAAGAGATGCTTAAGTTAGTCTCGTAAACGTAAACGCGTATTTGTTTGTTTTGTCGCTTTCGAGTCTTAACTACTTAACCAATCATTTTAAATTTGCATTCACGTTGTTGTTCGGGGTATATTAAACTACATAGGATGGATTTTAATCATAAAAAATACCTAATAAATTGTCGAAATCTTCATAAAACTCAAAATAAGGCCAGTATTCTACAACTAAAGATGAAGAAAATTATTCTTCGTTACGAAAGATAATCTGACTAATAGGCATTACCTACCATTCATTAAAAATCTAAGTAAGCACATTACAAAACCACAGCGATTTTTAAGTCAAAATGCTCTTTTCAGAACATACCCTCTTCTTGGGAAGAAAGCTAACATTTCTTTGTGTCATTTTATTTCTTTTCTTTCTCTCGGTTATTTTAAGTGTTTTGTAAAGCATTGGTAAAACAGAAGTCTTTCGAAACTGTCTTTCTGTCACACCCTTTTATCCCGGGGCATTGTCGTGCCAACTTGAAATTATTTTGCAGGAAGTATTCCCTAAATTATAAACGTGAGGAGAGGGGTTAAGCAGAATATTTGTAGCGAAAATACGACGTTTGCGTCGAAAGTTAATGATGTGTCTCACATGTTGATAAAGTAATTGAAAGATGGGAGATACGGCCAAGAGTAATCCGGATGTATGTTATTTACTTTTGCATGTAATATCCTGAAGGTTCATGTAAATATACATTGACATTTAAACCTTTGAACACACGTGATTCGAGACACAATAGAACGACAATAGCAGCACGAAAGCCGGCTGTCGCTTGGTCCTTGAAAGGTTAAAATAATCTTAAATTAAAAGTTTGAAAATATCAGCTTTAAAAGAACACAAATATCTTACATTTATGAAATAAAGACGTCATAGTCGACAACATTATTTAAAGAATGACTGAAAATAACTTCATGAACGAAAACACTCCTTGGTTGACGTTTTGTTTTCACATTTATTTCTTGATTGATGAATTTTGATTCAAAGCCAAGGTTTTTATCGCACGTAAACTTTTTCTCATGCCTCTTTCACCTGAAGAATGTGCAAGAACCGTGGCCTTTCTGGAACTTTATTTTGTCCTCATTCAAGTAATTTTTGGTACAAAGGTTTGAAGGTCAGTATATTTGGGGGTGGGAAGGCTACATTGACCTATTTTTTTCATAATTGTTTCACATAGCAGCTTTCTCATACAATTCTTCAACACTTAAACATCCATACTAATATTATAAATGCGAAAGTAACTCTGTCTGTCTGTCTGTCTTTATGCCTGTCTGTCTATCTGTCTGTCTATCTCTTCTTCACGTCTAAACCACTGAACCGATTTGAAATTTGGTACAGATATAGTCTGGGACCCGAGAAAGGACATAGGATAGTTTTCATCCCGGAAATCCCCAGGGAGCGGGCGCTATTATTCCACGCGGACGAAGTCGCGGGCAAAAGCTAGTTATAGTATAAACGTTATACAGGGCATCCCACGGATATGCCACATGGAGGGAGAGTACCTTAAATATTGTAGATAGAACATTTTACTGAAAGAAGACATTATTTGAATTTTAAAAACAATTTAAACTGCATTCATAGATATTTAAATAACTAAATCGTTGGGCCGGGAATCGAACTTGTTCCACAAGAATAAATAATCACCCCGTAGTTTTATAATACCGATCAAAGGGTTTCATCGTAAGGATTATTTTTTGCTAAATAACGTAGTGTCACAAATAAAAAGAAGATCGTGAATTTTAACACTTGATGTGAAATTTTGATCAGAAAAGTTAAAAGCTTACATTGCCGTAAGGATGAAGCCTTTCGATCGGTAGGATAAAACTACAGGCTGATTAATTTTTTCGAGTAACAGGTTCTATTCTCGGTTTAACTAAGTATTTATTTAAATATCTATGAGTACAGTTTAAATTGTTTTCAAATTTCAAATAATGTCTTCTTTCAGTAAAATGTTCTATCTACAATATTTAAGGTACTTTTCCTCCACGTGGCATAGCCGTGGGACACCCTGTATATATTATATCTGTTTAAGTGTTGAATGGTTTTTAGCGAAATAGGAGCCCCTATAAAACCACTTAATCTTTCAGTTTATCTGTTTATTTTTTTGTCCTGTTTTCCTCTGCAATGCGTGCAGAATCAAGTTGAAATTAAAATGGTGGGTTTGCAAACTTTATTACTATTTTTACAGCTGTAACAATAATCAAACTTCTAAGTCACGAACTAAAAAGATACCAATTTTCCCATGACTTTGAATGTTATTGAATGATCAGCTGAAACCGTAGTAAAAGCTAGTGTTACAAACAGCCGCACACCACCATAATATATTTTTTAATAAAAACAAGTCGCATGTATTCCCACAAGAGCCAGTTCCGGGAATACTGGCGACAATATGTTATCTGTAATTCATGGCTTTGACAGAAGTATTGTGATAGCACTGAAATGACTTCGTAAATTATGAAATTCATATTTTTACTATAACATTAGGTATGTAAATGTAGCTGTCTGTCTATCTGTGTGTAACGCGTTCTCACATAAACCACCGAACCAATTTTTAATAAAGTGTACATAATAAGTTTAAACAACAAAAAGGGATATTGGCTACTTTTAAACAGCTTGAACGAACAGTTGCATTCGTAACACTAATCACGCAACGTGCTCTGAGCATTAACTTGTAGAATTTTCTCTAAACCAGATTTTAGTAAACGTAGTTTTTATTTCAGAAACTTGTTTACAGTGTTGCTGTCCCGCATACAAAAATATTGCAGATTTAACTGGTGGCTTTAATTGTTCTTTTCTTTCCGTTTTCTACGTTTGTTTGTCCTTGACTGTAGTTTTAGTTCGTGAAAGAAAAGCAAATCAAGTAGCCCTGTAAATTGGGTTGCTGGCGGTTTAAGTAGATTTGAGCTAATATGGTAAGAAAATGACGAGTCCCGCTCATTTTCATACATATATAAAGAGACGGTAGAGAGAGAAAGATATATGCCGTAGATAGAAACATGATATTTGCACAGTAGTTTCTATTTATGAGGTAGAGGCGCGACCTAAAAACGATTTTTCTAATTAAAACGGCATGAAATTTTGAATGAAAATGGTTGGGGTATGCCGCAGAATAGTGTCATGATGGCCTAGTGGTTAAGGCGCGTCTCTTATGCGAGAGGTTATGGGTTGGAATTCGGGCAAATACTTTTTTTTTTTTTTTTTTTGGTGAGTGGGAAATCATCCAATGACTGCTCCCGTCCTGGGTGCGGCGGGAGGGTGTGTCAGACTCTTACTGACTAAAACCCACTCATGTTCCTTCGATTGCCTTTTATGTTCCAGGGTCACGGTAACAGTTATAAACATAACATTCCGCAACCCCGGCAGGCGTTGGCCCTGTTGGGCCCCTTCCTGTGCTGACTCCTTCTCTTTGAGGCGCGCGTGGAACAAAACGCGCCGTCTACGCGGTCCTGGTCCTAGCCGGGCGGCGAGCTACCCATCGCTCGCCATCCGCAGAACCGCGCCTACGGTGGCCGGTAGTCGTCTTGCGACTCTCGACGTCTTCGCCTGGGTCTTAGTCCGGGGCGAGAGGCTCGTCGTTGCCTCTCGCGCGCCGCCGCTTCCTTCACTAGCATAACTGCTTCGCAGAAGGAGGCGACGGCATCCCATTCCGTCTCGCCCCGCAGCATGGCCTGAACCAGCGCTGGGCGCGAGAGGTCACCGCCGCCGATCGCCTCTACGAGGACACGTCTATGGTCCGCCCATGCGCGGCACACCTCCACCGTGTGCTCGACCGTGTCCTCCAGGCGACCGTTGCTGCAGTGGTGACACCCAGGCGTCGCTTCCGCCTGAATCCGACACAGGAACCTCCCGAACTGACCATGTCCGGTGAGGACCTGTGTCAGGCGAAACGTGAGAGCGCCGTGGCGCCTCTCCAGCCACTCCTCAAAGAGGGGTCTTACCGCCGCTATCACGGCGTGCCCAGCACTAGGTTGCGACAGTCGCTGTCTCCACTCCTCCCTGAGATCTCGCCGGAGCTCCGTGAGCCGTGCCGCGATAACCCGCGGCAGCAGGACTTCGCCCCGGCGTTGCACTTCCACGCGCCACTCGTACGTGTGTGCAAGGACTGTTGCCTCCAGATCCCACGGCGGAGTGCCGGCAAGGAGGCATGCCGCCTCGCAGGAGATCGTGCGGTATCCCCGCACCATGCGAATCGCCATGACCCTCTGGGACGCCCTCAGAAGCCGGGCCGGAGCCTTGGCTAGGTTGGGCGCCCACACCGGAGCCCCGTAGAGGGCCATGGACCGCACGATCCCCGCGTAGAGCCTCCGGCAGGAGGCGTTTGGGCCACCGAGATTGGGCAGGAGCCGTTTGAGGGCAGCTCCAGCCCTCGCATTCGGGCAAATACTAAAGTGAAAACATCGTGAAAAAAACCTGGACTTGTAGTGAATGTATGTAAGTCTAAAATCGCCAATCTGCCTCGGGCAAGGTGGCCTGTTGAAATGTACACATACATCGCGCTACCCAATACTATCAAAAAAAGTTTGAATTAAATTAACAAGATGACGAAATATAGTACTCACTTCTTCGGCAAAATTCTTGTCATAAGCTTTATGAAACATTTTAAAACGCACTGATTGTTTGTGCATGTGAAGAAAAAAACGGGAACACATAATTAAACCAACCCTTTTTAACCCGTAACGCCGTAACAAATACCGTACAGTGTTTATGCTGCCCTCAAATCATAATGCACATCTACGCACGCAAGCTCATATCAAAAGCTAAGGGAAAACCGATGACGTCACCAAGTCACAAACACTAAAAATAAATACAAGCCACGGGGTTGTAAAAGAAATCGTGTTTGAATAAGGAAATGTTAATCGAAGGCTTTATTCGCCTTGACCTCGTTCTGTAGTCCAATGCTACCGTCTACCCGGCCTGTTCACGTGTGCCCACAATTTCAAGGACGCGGTTGTTAAATGTTTTAGTTTCGGTTTCAATGCACGGCAGTTTTGAGGTTTAGTCGTAATGCTGCTGGTTTATTGTTCGGCAGGTTTGTTAATTAGACTTCTTACTTAGGGACTACGAACATTTATTCAAGTTCATTCAGTTAATGTCCACGGTAAACAAAGGTTTTATACAGATGCGGAAAGCTGAACGTACGCGTGTTAATAATAAAATCGTTGTTTTCTATGAACACAAGCTCAATCGTCATCTCCCTAGCCTTTTCCCAACTATCTTGGGGTCGGCTTCCAGCCTAACCGGATTCAGCTGGATACTAGTGTTTTACGTGAAGCGACTACCTATCAGACCTCAATAACAGAGTCACTGGGCGACATGGTACCTTGGTTAGGGTGGTCAGACTTTCTGGCTTCTGGCTACCCGTAACGACTGTCAAAATTTTACCAATAACAACCGATACCAACGGCTTTACGTGCTTTCCGAGGCACGAGATGTTAGTGATGTTCAAGTTAGACTTTAGAAAGTACATACTTATGAATTTAAAAATTCACATTGGGACTTGCCAGGATTCTAAACCACAACCTTCTTACATGAAAGCCTTACAATAAAAACTCGGCTATCATAACATTATGAACATAAGCTGTGTGTATGTTATATTTCCTCCACTCTGTGTTGACTGGCAAAGAATGCCTAAGCAATTTAATCCGCCACTGTACCATCGACCCAATGGAATCATGACCCACCATAAGCTTGTTTTCCTACAGACATTCAAATGCAATTAGGTCGACAATCGCGTAAACATGTATTAAAAATGTCACACGTCTAGTCTTATTATTTTGACAGCTTCAAACGATTTGTCGTCGAAATGGGTCCTGATTCAATTTTGTCGATAGTACATTTGTGCATGAAGTTTAAAAGAAAGCTGAATAGCGCTGATTAACCTGTGTAGTCCTTTAAGGTATAACATTAAAAAGACATTGTTTGATCTATAAGCCTTCAGTGAATAGAAATCATGCCATGGATCATTAGCGACGGAATGTACATCTGATGGCATTTAAATTACTAATAACACGCTACGCGAAAATCGGTTGCTCCGTATCAATTTAATTGCTTGCGAAAATTGTTTCGCTTGTTATAGGTAGGTTTTAAAAAGGCGGTTTTTCGAGGATGTGATTTTGGAACCCCAGTAGCGAATCCCTTCAGAAATAATGGTGCTTTATTATCACTTAGTAGCAGGCATATGCTTACCATACGGGTTTCTTTAAATTTGGCCACTCACTAACAACTTCTACTTCTGTAACCTAATTGCTGTATAAAGTTTGATAAAGAAAATGAACATAACGGCAAATAATCTAACATTTTTTGATCGTGAAACTTGTTATAACTTTACATAGCAATTATGAGTACCTGGGGGGTTAGACTATAACTTTACGCTAGAATAAATACCGTTATTCACGAATATATGTCTGACTTCACAATATTATATTCTAGGAATAATTTTGCCTAAACTTTGAACGGACTTGGTTGCCTAAAGAAATATAATTTGATATTCAAAGGAATTTAAAGTAAAGGTTAGGCAAGCAAAAGTTAGCTTTGATTCCATAAGTAAATCAAGTTTGAATGGTCAGCATAAATTCTGAAGGCAAAATCAGCTATTTACATTAAGTTGACGGGGCAAGTTTTTTCAAAGGATGAATGAGATCGGGTCGGCAAAACTGATTAAAAAACAGCAAATTATATTCTATGTCCTTGCGTCATCAACTTTTACTCCAAGTTGATGTCCTGTTGGTGTCATGGTCGTAAGCACGACTCATCATCATCTTATAAATTACATTTTACCCGCACACTATCTTCCTATTGAATTTTTATTTCTCATTTCGCCTTCGCAGCGTCCGAATGTCACCTGTTTCCAGCAGAATGTCAGCGTCAGGCATTTTTACCTGACATTATGCTGAGCTGGATACTGGACACCCATTTGGTGCAATCTTGAAACACGAACTGCTTTGTAGGTTTTTTGTAGTTATGTTGGTACTTTTTTGTGTGTTTCATGTTCTGTACCAATAATGTATTTGTCTATTTTTTATCTTATCAGATACTATCCCGATTTGTGAGAAAAGTACTGTAAGTTTTTTCTGTTGTCTATCAATTTGACTGCTCCCGTCCGTCCTGGGCGGGGCGGGAGGGCGTGTCAAACATTTACTGACTAAAACCCACTCATGTTCCTTCGGATGCCCTTATGTTCCGGGGTCATGGTAACTATTGTAACCATTCCGAAACTTCCAGTAGCAGCTCAAGTGCAAAATGCCGTTCGTCTTCAGCCAGATTACTCCCCGGCCGTCTTAAATGACTGTCCCATCGGACTATGAGGTGAGGAAAGTGTAGTGCATATATGCTTACGCACACTTGTGCACTACATCGTCTCCTGTATACTTGGCTCTCGAGTATTCATAGAGTTTACATTGAGATTGCTTGCCGTGACCATTTAGACTCAGTGCGCCTTATTACAAAACAAGGTTTTTCTCTAAACCAGGTTTAAACCATTGAGCCAGGTTTTGTAATTTGAATCTTATTGTGATACGATCAAGATTCGAAATACAAAATCTAGCTCAATGGTTTAAACCTGGTTTAGAGAAAAACCTTGTTTTGTAATAGGGCGGAGTCAGTTTAAAATTGCTTCGGTTTGAAGAACTTTTTTTTTATTATTATTAGCAGATATTGAAGCACATTAAGTTCCACGAAGCAAGGAACGTAGAGTAGATTTTAAAATGTCAGAATAATGATAATTATGTTTGAATGTCAAGATACTGACTTTCTTCAGTTGAAAAATACTGATTTGAAGAACCATGTATTTTCTTAACAAAGGTCTCTCTCGATCTCTGATTATTAAAAGGATAAGATAAGATAACTTTCATCCCGGAAATCCCCCGAGAACGGGAACTATTATTCAACGCGGACGAAGTCGCGGGCAAAAGCAAGTATTATATAAATAAACGACTTCAAGTGCCTGCGCTCTACAGTTATATGTACGCTCAGTAAAATATTGAGTGATTCAAGTATTTGAATTGGCAAGAGTAAACAGATTGGTGTAGAAATATTTTAATTAAAAAGTTTGTCACGTTTTCCATTAAATGTTGATCGTAATTTGAATCAGTATTAATGGCTCCGATTAAAAATTCAATTAAGGTATCTTTTTAATTCAAAGTACTTATTTAAATAATATATCTTTAATCTACCCTTTTACAGTTTTGTGAAACAAAGACATTGGTTTAATAAAGCGAAGCAGCAAGTTTCGTATTTTACATCGACTTAAAACAAGACTACTTTATAGAGTCAGCGACATTTTTCATGGTGTCGTAATTTAAACGCTAAGTAGCAATACTTAGTGACGAAATTCATGTTGTTAGCTCTTTAAAATGAGGGATGCCAGTGTTAAACGATTTCGGTTTAAAAATAGAAGTTTTATCGTCAATTTGGTGAGCATTTAGGTACGTTTATTACGCCTAGCGGGTAAGTGGGCAAACAATGTGATTGTTACCTCGTTTCCCCATCTCCCCTAAAGCTTTTGTTTTGTGTTTATGTTGTACCTACCTTCCCGACGCCATGATTATTTGCGTTTCTTTTACATTCCTTGAACGTTTCCTTTTATAACAATTATAACACACGCGACTTTTAATTGTAGGTTTTGTTTATGAGTCTATACAAACGGTAATAGACATGTATTTTCTAATACTTTTTTAATATGTTTGTAAGAATGTTGCTAAGTGTGAGTAAAGTAAAGTCGATTATATGTGTTATGCTAGTCTTTATTACTGTAAAGTTCAAAGAAGCATCTTTTTGGTAGTAATCAACGCACAGCCAAAACTATTGTAATTAGAAACGTGAAATTGTACAGAGTTTATTTTTGTGACGTAGAGGCACAGAACAGATAATAGAGAGTTTATTTGTTATCTGTTTTATCTGTTCTGTGCGTAAAAGCCATTTAGAAATGATTTTTAGTAATTCAACCCCTAATATAGAAAAATACTCAATGAAAGTTTGTATGAAAAATGGGTGAGTGACGCCACGGGTAACAACTAGTAATAATATAATAAAAGCAAAATTGTAAATCGGCCCATCTGCTGTTAACCTTTACTTTAGATTTTGAGGGGGTCAGAGATAGATTTTAATCTGCGACGACTAACGAAATCATGGGCAAAATCTGGTATTTTTACGTAGGACGATAGGTACTTAAACAATTCTCTTAATTATTAAATGAATGAATCACTGCTAAGTGGTGATTAATAACCGCCCACGCAGACTTAAATGTTTTCGGTCATACGTACTATCCATATAAATGGATTGATCGATGGACAAGCTCTTCATATAAATAAAAAAGTCCTTTTAAAATATTATAACCATAGCAGTTACGCAGATGCAAATTCAAATATTTTATAAATATTAAATAGTTTGTATGGTACAGATTGGATAATATAAATATAAATCAATGCATATTTTATTGGAATATATCAGCTTTACCGCCTATACATGAAACATTGGCATGATATTATTCATGATCCAAGATCCCAGAGGCGTGAGAACTACGTCATTTTGACAATCTGAAATTTTAAAATTGTAAGTTTACAAGGTATACTTACATATTGACTAATTCATGTCTTTTAAATGACAAAATCAAGCTAAAGTGAATATTGTTATGTTTTAACAACAAATATGAAAAAGAAACATCAAAAAGTTCATGGTTATATTAGCTATTGTAGGAGTGACAAGTTTCCCAATAAGTTAAAAATCTGTCAAGCGTGTCCAATTAATGACCTTTAGACACGATACTAGAGTATACCTAATATCCTAAAAAAATAAGAATATCTAAAAAAAAGACGTTTCACCTAAGCGTAATTGAATGAGGCTCCTTTTTATACATGCCATCTAAAAAAGGTGTTAAGTTATCCCTAAGATAGGCATTGAAGCATACCTTCTTGTTAACGACATTCTTTATCTATCCAACTTAACGTACGATCTGATGACTGCGGTATCTCAGACTATCATATTTCAGAGCAAAGCTATTCTTGTTTTGACACTCAGACATAAACAATCAAAACGAATAAAACTTTGCCAATATTCTCGTAGATAGTTTCGTGTTTAAGTAGAATATTTGTCACAGTTTTTCAATTCTTTATTCTTAGTAACAAATCAGGATAAAAAGTACGTAGATAAATTGGTTAAGGGTTCAGAGGAAAAATGTAATTATGTGAGGGAGAAGGCGGAATTCTATGCAATATCTACCTGACTACTTAGCTAAATGAACGGCTATGTTTTTCCAATGTTAGCTTTGCTTAAGTAGCGGGTACATTACATAACACATACCGTTCATCATTACCGTTCCACCTAACACGGCCTAACTTCGGTACACTATAATAATATTTTCGTACCAAAAATATTGGCGAAAAAAGTTTTTATACTCCAAGTTCCAGTATTTTTATGACTTTTTCTGTCAGAGGTACGTTTGAACAAGTTTTTTTAGTGTAGGTGAACGCGTAAGTAATTCGTTAAATGCTCATAGTTATTTAGCTTTTTGTCAAAACAGTCACAACTCTTTTTTTTTTGCGCGATTCTTGCCTCGGCAGGTTGGATTGACGTTTGTTTTGTGAACTGCTGTTTAATTCGAAAGCTTTTCCCTTTATGGTTCCGCTTCTGAAATATGCCAACGGCACCAGTCTTCGCTGTCCATCTGACCGTCTGTCATGAAGCTGTATCTCAAAGAAACATAACAGAGAGGGAATTGAAACTTTCAGTGTGTATTTCTATAACAAACTAGTACAGAGAGAGTGCTTTGTTAGCGAATCCGACATACAGTTCACCAGTTTTTTAATATAAACTTAAGTGGAACAACTGGACACATCTGCTGCGTGTCAGACGATTATTGGGCAAAAACGCATGACCCAATTGGCCGACTGTGTAAATATGTTTGTGTGTATATAACAACAATCAAAAACAAAACATAAAGTTGGTGAAACCGCTGGGGACAGATAGTTCTTTATACATAAAGAGTCAGGCGTTTTGATGATCACAGCCAAAACTACTGAAGGTAATGTAGTTTATTTTTATGTAAGTAATACTGGGGTTGAAAGTTTGTAGGAATAGGGGCGGGTCTCAGGAAACAGCAAATTATATAGTAAACGCTGAATTAGGTATAGATCACTACATAGTATTTAAAAACAAAGACGTTTTCCCAATCTTTGAAACTACGCAACGAATGTTGTTGCGGTTTTCACAATAGATATAGCGTTTTAAGAGAAAGGATATATGGGTTATAGTAAAATATCTACAATCACATGATTAGTAGAGAAAACTTAAGAATTTCTAAGATTTATAACACCCGTGCGAAGTTGAAGCGGTTCGCTACTTCACTCTAATTTGTTTAAATAATTATGTACCCCATTAATCAGTTCCAACCTGTGGAATCGACTCCTAGTTGCCAAAGCATACCAAGTTTGGAAACAATAACGCAAAACAAGATTGACTTAATGGCGATGGACTCGCCCCCTTATTATACAGGACCTGTAACATGCGTGAGGAATGTGGGTATTATTCACTTCTACATATTCATGCGTGATGTTAAATATGTAAAGTTTTCTTTGTTATTTTGTAACATTGAGATAGAATGGAATGGAACTGGGTAAATATTATTTATTGTGGCAGGAACTTTTTTTTTGCAGGCAGCGTTCTAATCTGGGCTAATAGAATAAAGCTAAAGACGTTTCTAGTTTGTTCAAACGAGAGAATCTCTGGAATTATTAGTTGGATGAGAATCATTTCTATAAATATTTCAAACATCATTTATGAAGAACAGTATATATAAGGCCTACATTAGAGCCGCAGAAACTAAAGTTGCAGATGTAAGCGTGGTTAGATAGTAATTCTATAGCCAAGCAAAACCTCTTATATAGGAATCTTATTCTACAAGCGAGATAATTGTGAAATGTGGCATTATTTTTTGCTGTATTTACTAAAGCATCAATGTCAAGTCTTTTCGTGATGGCATTGGGGTCGGTTCAGTGCCGTATAAAGGAATAAAGAAGAAGTGGTCACAAAAGCACTTAGAGTTCTGCATAATAACCAAAACATAATGGTACCTATAGTTTAATCACTTAATTGCTTTCTGGTGAACACAGAATAATTGTTTTGCAAAGCATCTTAGCTCCTGTCGGAACCGTTTGGAGCCACATTCATACATCAATAAGTTAGTGGCAGCTTGCTCGCTTTGCTGTTAGTTACAACTTACGTTAAGTGATAAACTATGTTTTTCTCTCATTTTCATGCCCGCTTGTAAGTTTGGGATCCAATAAACATAACAAATTGGATCCCAATCTGGATTCGATTTATTCGCAGTACCTTTTCCAAAACTAATATCAAAATTAAGTGTATAGGACCCAGTCTACCCCATATTTCAACCTCTGTAACTGCTAGCCAAGATCTGGGAAAGTCACCAACGAAAAATAGCGTCCGTAGCTCGGTTCTAGAAAAACATTTATCAGAGAACTATCTCGAAACCCGCAGCGAGTCACAAGAAAAAGAGGGACAGGTAAAAAAGGGATTCCGACTTTCAAATCGAAAGGTCGCCTTCATACAGGTATTGGGAAATGAGGATGGAGGCGTTATTCGATTAATCACCTTTCAGATTGGATCCCAAATTGGGGAAATTGAAGGAAAGGCGCTTAAAGTGTTTCCATTTGTATATTATATGTCAAGTTATGTGTGCGATAAAAGCATTCTATATTTAACTTAAAAGGGGCGGTTTGCAAGGGTGTATTGGAGTACATCGTGTTGCACTTTACTCCGCATGCCACTCGTGTTGTTGACGTCATCGTGTAGAAAATAGTTCTGCAGAAATATAATAACGCGAATGTTCAATCAAGTTTTTCTTCGAAGAAATGCTTTAGCTTTGTTTGTATTTGTAAAGTCAGTTTATATTTTTCTTGTATTTTAACTTGCTTTGTCGTAATCCATCAAGAATGTTTATCTCATAGAAATAAGAGTTGTAGTTGAACCATGGCCATGTTTAGTCAAGCAGGTAGATTCACTTTTGTTTATAAGTATGACGTTTCAAAGTGCCTTTTTTGGTCTAATGGAAATAAATGATTTGACTTTGACTTTGACTTTGAGTGTTTGTCTACAGGGTGCAATTGAAGTCATGGACATTATTTGAAACTAAGGCTCTACTTACGATACTTATTGTATTAGAGCTACTATCACGCAAATCAAAAATATTATTAATGTATGGAAAAGTTAAAAAAATTGATAAGCCATACAAAGTATCAAGAAATTGCGCATAGCGTAGCGCAAGCAGCTGTAGGTAACCTACGCCGTACGCATAATTCTTTTTAATAACTTTTCGCATTTATTTGCAATCACAAGCCTTTTACAATGTGACTTACTACCTTTTTGAGGTTTTCCGTAATTTCATAATAATGCATGAATTTAATGATTCTCAAACTGAAGAGTTTGTTTGTTCGGTTGTACGCGCATATCTTAGGCACTGCTGGTCCGATTTAAAAAAATATTTTATGTTGGATAGCCCATTTACGTCACAACCTACGGAAGCGGAGTAGTGACCAAAGATGCAAGTAAAATAGGGGACAACAAGTGTAACGATGTTAACATTTATTGAGTTTTATATTTCGATTGCACATTTATAGCAGCGCTTCGGGCTGCTATTCAAGTCCAGCATGAGACAAATATTTGTAAGCCCTACAGGTATTCGTTGCGAGTCAAATTGTTTGGTGACTAAACACGTTTGTAAACACAAACGATACCGGAAAAAAAAGTTGGGCTAGGTGGAAAATTGTTGAAGTGACCTCCCCGTGCTTTGGAAAATAATATATAAAAATCTTTGACAGTTACTAGTTAAAGTTCAAAATTCTTTGAACAAAGAAGATATAGAGACGCGTATGCCGTCTAATAAACTGAATTCTGCTGCACCCGGTTAATGCTAGGGTGCACTAACTCAATAGTTAGTTAAAGGCTTGGCAGATGATAATTTATCATCTCTGTTGAAAGTAATAACTTGCCATATACACTTGCTACATAAATGTATTTGGCACACACACTAAAATAGCTTTGGTGGAACAAGATTCTCATATAAAAGACTTATCCCGACCCTTTATTTAAGGAATCAAACCGTTACACGATTTAAAAAAACTAGGTAAATGGGTTGGTGCATAAGTATAAGCGCTATGCGCTTTATTAAGCTAGCTGTCCCCCGCGAGTACATCTGGATTTTTAGTTACAGCAATGCTCCCATGGGTCTTAACGTTATGTCATCACGAGTTCTAGAAAACCGTAGATGAAACAGACTAACCAAGTGATAAACGTGAAAATAATAATCTAGATTTAATCTAAATTTAGTCCCATAGCTAAGATTTGTGTTGCTTGTGTTTTATTATAAGAACTTGTATAAATAAGTCATAACGTACCTAAGTTATTGTACTACGTGATCTAAGTTTTGGCCACAATGACGACACATTTACACAACTATAGTCTTATTATTCATGTCTGTTGTTCCCGAAAGCAAGTATAAACAGTAAATCAAGAAAGGGCTGATTACTGAGAGAGCAGGCACAACTCACGTAACAAAACAAGTGTCACATAAACTCAAAGTACTGCTAAGTAAATAACGCGCAGAGTTTGTGTTATTAAGCTGATGTATTTACTATCTGTTTCCTTCCTCAATTTTGCGGCTGAAACTAAGTACTAATTTATCATTAACATGACGTTTTTCATCACTCATAACTATTCATTTCCAAGTTAGAAAACTCAGTACTTATTAAACAATTTTTTAATTACTTTTCAAATGAATTACATTTTTTCATTTCACTAATTATGCTAATAACCAGTCCGATAGAGTTGTTCAAGAATAGAAAGAAATTACCGTTAATTATTGTACCGACACGTGACGAAATCCACTATCCCATTAAATGTATTTTCGTCACACTGACGTCACTGCGTAAGGTGAGAGTTAGAATGATGTGAAGCAGACAACACGAGGGGAGTGAAGGGAATGCTAGAGTAGTCGGTAAAGACAACTAGTTAGCTAACAAATTATCGTAGTTAGGAGTCAGTCACGCAATCCGCCCTTTGCCAATTTATCATGTGGAGTTGTGGACTAGGTGCGTCGGATGCCGTCACTGTTCAACAACTCTCTCATAGGTAACTTTGTGGCTTTTCGCACTAATGTACACATAGCCGGGTTTACCGTTTGTTACTTTGAAAAGGACGCTGATGATAAAGTTAGCTGACGATGAGTGAATTAGGGATGTGAAGCCAAATGTACCCCACAAATAGGATGGCTGATTCTGGGAAATTTACTTTGAAGTCTACCTGTCTTGTTTGTTAGTTTTTAGGGTTCCGTACCTCAAAAGGAAAAAACGGAACCCTTATAGGATCACTTTGTTGTCCGTCTGTCCGTCCGTCCGTCCGTCTGTCAAGACCCTTTTTCTCAGAAACGCGTCGAGATATCAAGCTGAAATTAATATCACATACTCAAGTCTGCTATCTCTCAAAGCAGTGAAAAAATCAAGTTTCTAAATCAACGCAATAAAAAGATACGGCGGTTTATGTTGCATATTTGGACATTTACAAGGAAATCAAAACCTATAGGGTACTTCCAATTGACCTAGAATCATGAAATTTGGCAAGGAGCAAGGTCATGTAGCAAAAGTAAAGGAAAAACTCCGAAAACCGTAAATTTGTAGTTAGTTCACATCAGGCGTCCGTCTGTCCGTCCGTCTGTCAAGAACCTTTTTCTCAGAAACGCGTCGAGATATCAAGCTGAAATTAATATCATATACTCAAGTCTGCTATTTCTCAAAGCAGTGAAAAAATCAAGTCTTTAAATCCGCGCAATAAAAAGATACGGCGGTTTATATTGCATATTTAGACATTTTCAAGGGAATCAAAACTCAAAACCTATAGGGTGCTTCCCATTGACCTATAATCATGAAATTTGGCAAGAAGCAAGGTCATGTAGCACAAGTAAAGGGAAAACTCCGAAAACCGTAAATTTGTAGTTAGTTCACTTGAGGCGTCCGTCTGTCCATCCGTCTGTCAAGAACCTTTTTCTCAGGAACGCGTCGAGATATCAAGCTGAAATTAATATCACATACTCAAGTCTGCTATCTCGCAAAGCAGTGAAAAAATCAAGTTTCTAAATCCACGCAATAAAAAGATTCGGCGGTTTATATTGCATATTTAGACATTTGCAAGGGAATCAAAACTCAAAACCTATAGGGTACTTCCCATTGACCTAGAATCATGAAATTTGGCAAAAAGCAAGGTCATGTAGCACAAGTAAAGGGAAAACTCCGAAAACCGTAAATTTAAAGTTAATTCACATCCGTCCGTCCTCCCGTTCGTCCGTCTGTCAAGACATTTTTTGTCAGAAACGCGTCGAGATATCAAGCTGAAATTAATATCACATACTCAGGTCTGCTATCTCTTAAAGCAGTAAAAAAATTATCAAGTTTCTAAATCAACGCAATAAAAAGATACGGCGGTTATATTGCATAATTAGACATTTTCAAGGGAATCAAAACCTATAGGGTACTTTCCATTCAATTTCAATTTCAATCATGAAAATGGGCAAGAAGCAAGGTCATGTATCACAAGTAAAAGAAAAACTCCGAAAACCGTAAATTTGTAGTTTTTAAAAAAAATAACGGAACCCTCGATGCGCGAGTCTAACTCGCACTTGACCGGTTTTTATTCAATTTATGTGATGTGTTTTCCTCAGAATTCCCGTTTAGAATATATTTGTGAAGTTGTTTATTACCTGCAATTACCTTTAAGAATAATATTTCCTATTATAAAAATGATAATACGCGACAATGACGAATGGTAAGTAACTTCGTACAGTCAAAGAAAAAACGAATTTCTTAGATCGAAAGATACACTTACATTTAGCGTAACGTTCACCCAATTTGATGTCGAGTAAAAAACCTCTATTGTCATGATTTATCTGTACATGACAGGCATATATAAATGGAAATGTTGACTTCTGTACGCCCCTGTAGAAACGTAACGGTTAGAAAAATGATACAACAATAATTCTATTTCTTTTCTACCAACATACGACCTCATGTTATTACGTTTATGTATCACGTCTCACACATTACAAATATTCGGTACTCGTATATCTATTGTGTATTTATTTGGGGTTCGCACACAACCTTAAAAATAACTCAGCCTTTAACGTTGAGAGAAACTGAAAGGATTTAGTTTATGTGTGGGTAACCGCATCAGTCAGCCTCTTCGTGAATTATAGTGGCATTTGTTTGGGTCCAACTCGCTTGTTCCGAGGACAGCACGAAATCTGAAAAAATACTGCTTACACGGGCTACACGTTCCGCGGCACTGAAGCTACACGTAGCTACGTTGTATTTACGTAGTAAAGGAAACCTTACGATGTCGTATGACACTCGATTACACGAAAGACCGTTATAAAGTGGCAGATGTTTGCTACGGCTTAGGTAGGCGTTCTGGTAACTAATATAAATTCTAGTGAACTGTGGGGTGTACCGACTGGAAATTCCTGGATAGTCGCTGGCTTTACTCGATGTGACTAACGAGTTACGAAGTGAGAGCCGGGTTGAATTATATTTGCAGTTCTGGCAGTATTTTGTTTTTATTTATACTGAAATAAGCTTATGAGTTTTACCAGTCCAATTGGAGGAATTATTTTTATTTAACTAGATTTATAAGGAATGCTATGGGGCGTTAATATAGGATATTGATACATGTTAAGACCCACGGGAGCGAAACACTTACCAAAAACGCAGATGAAACCGCAGGGGACAGCTAGTCCATACTTAATATTATAAATGGGAAAGTGTGTCTGTCTGTCTGTCTGTCTGTATGTTTGTCTTTCTTTTACGGCAAAACGGAGCGACGAATTAACGTGATTTTTTAAGTGGAGATAGTTGAAGGAATGGAGAGTAACATATGCTACTTTTTGTTTTTTTCTAACGCGAGCGAAGCCGCGAGCAAAAGCTAATTTATTATAACCATAAAAACCTGTAATTGGCTCAATGTTACAGTACTGTTATAGCTGTTGGTTTTCCATCTGTTTAAATAAAAAAATAAATGTAGTAAATATGTGATAGCTGTAAGTAAAACATCAATTTCTAGAATCGGCAGCTAATATTCTATATACAACTGAAATTACAGGGTCATTACAACATTTTTGGAAAGCATACATGCTACTGATATTTCACCGAGGTTCATTATATTTGATTACGCATAATTATCGTTGATAGACACGTAATTTACTGGCATTACCCAAAGCTTTTACAACATAAAACCGGATCGTGTTGCTGTAGGTACGAAACCGCAATCCCTTAAGGGAATAGTCTAAAGTACTGTTAAGTACCTTCCACCACGTTTGATACTGAAGTGGTGAAAGCCAACACTCGAAATACAAAGTTTTTCTTTTAAAATATGAGTTCTCTCTGAGGACGCCCGTGTTATTGTTTCAGCGGTAACAAAAACTCGTTTTAATTAACTAAGTTTTAAAACAAACAAACTCGGGAGGCTGCATTTGAAAATATTTGGAATTTAGACAGGACTTAAGTGGAACAAAATAATGTTGAGTAAACAAGAGTTTCGTTGGTCGGACGGGGTTCTTAGCTCGAATAAGAATTGAAACAAACAATACTAGCCTATAAATTTACGCATAAAAATATCTAGATCACTAAGAGATGGTATATTTGGTACAGATGAGCATCATACAATTCCTTATGCTCCGTAACGCGATATATCTCACAGAGGTGGTCAACGAACATGATAATTGTAATTTAACGCGCTCACTCTACCCCCTGCCCCGCATTACCAAACGGCTGCTCGCAGGGTAACCAGTGATCCAGTCACAACGCTAAGCGACCCTTTGATATTCCCCAAAATTTTAATTAAAATGTTGTAAACTTGTATCAGCGGACTCGCAGTATTGTTTCGGCCATAATCCTATCATATTTTAAGGTTAATAAGCCAGGCCAAACATAAAAATGTTAAATAAAACAGAACATCTTGTGAATTCAATACCACACTGTATTTTATGGAGAGCTTACTTTCGGCAACTGGGCTCCCAGTTCTTGTGTATGAAAACATAAAAAATCCGTCATAATTTTTACTTTATTACTAAGCTCGGGTTACGAGCTAAGTGGGGAAGTAATCAAGGAAGTTATAAAACTGATTTGAGAATTTCCAAGGTAACTGAGGCACCTATACAAACCGAGTCCGGCGGAGTTTACGTGACATTTCAATTAAACCTCGGATTTCGCTAATGAACTTGCCGTCTGCTTAACTTGGCAAAACTCCGGCGACTCCTGATTCCAATTGATTTCAGTTCGACGTACTATTCAATCGCAAATAGACTGACGTGTACGCGACACTAGACGAAATTGCAATAATCGTAAATACACAGTTATGAATCACTCGTAAACCCATAACCAATCCCAATATAGGTATGTCATAAATGAGAAAATGTGTTCGTATGTTTATTCTGCACTCAATCACGTCGCACCAGTCGACGGATGACAATGAAACTTTGATCTGAGGCAGCTTACGCGAAGGAAACGAGCAAAGAGTTCTTTTATCCAAATTCAATGGCAGCTTCCCCTGAGATAAGTAATAAAATGTTATCTTTGGTTGTTATTCCTTTATGGCTCGGCGGACAATTCCATCGATATTGTATTATTATCATAACTTCAAAATTATGCTAATGAAGGCGAGGCAGTCAGCGAATCGTTGTGGAGAATGCTGATTGGTTGATTTTCTTGTTGATGAACAGTGACGTTTTTAAGATTGAATCTGTTATCTATGTATTTAACAATAAATCCCTATTTCCATAACTGGAGAATGATTTGAACCGATTTTATTCAACGCAACATAACGAAAATTCCCACTGTAAATGGAAAATTTAAGAAAAGACGCGAGTGAAAAATAATATTTAATATAAAAACAATCTCCACTATTTTCAAAGAGAAAATTAGGAGTAAAATAGGGAAAGCATGAATTTTCTTGTATGTACGAAGTTTTGTATTCGGAACGACTTAAAAGCTACTATAAAGACCGCATCCTTGTTGAAACTTGAACATAAATAGAACTTTTCATAAAATATTAAGAGCCTGTGCAGTTTAGTAACGACGAGATAAAATTCAAATTATAAATTGATTAAGTTATCATTACACTTAGCAAATTACTCGACTGCCTATATATAATTACTAAAGCCAGCCTAAATAAACCCTTTTCATAACCAATATTTAATAACAATGATTAAGCGTTTAGACGTGATTTCACCCTCAAAAAACAAGGAATTTTCCACGCTCCACTTACCCAATGATTTGAATAAATGAAAAGTTCAACCCTTTTCCCAATTCTCCAATAAAATAAGTTTTTTCAATGTGTAACTTAACGTAATACTTATGTTTTCCAATATAAAACTAAAAGTGAGAAATCGAGATTCTTAAAAACTTTACCTTTTCAGGTGTCTGGATTCGATAAAAGTAAAAAAAGGTCCCTAAATAAGTTAATATCTTTTTCATACCGAGATCTATGTGTAGATCTAGGTACCTACTTGCGTCTACACCACAAAGCTGTCGGAGAAACCTGAAAATCGTTTTAAGCTATGAAATATAACGGACTTGTAGCTTTACCGACCAGCTCTTATATTGAGTGGCATTTAATTAGAGTGGTAAGCGTTGTTCGCAGACCAAAGGCAGAGCTCAAATCGGTAAGTTCAATTCTAGTTGGAACTCTCGACGAAAGGCTAATCTTACTAATATTATAAATGTGAAAGTTTGTATGTATGGCTGTAAGTATATAGGGATATTTGTAACCTTTTTGAAGTATATACTACTAAACGGATTGTGATAATACGGTAATATAGCGCATACATCAGATCATGTTTTCTAAACATCTGCATGTATAACAGTGGTTGTCTTATAGACGAATACTATATCAACTTTACATAAACACATTGTGCTGACGTGTGTTCACATAACTTCTAGTCTATATCTATACGTGAGGACTTGTAATTGGCTTTCAGTCGCCTATGTTTTGTTTTTTGTTAAAGGACATTGACCACCATACTATAGGACGCCGTTGCGCATAAAAAATAATGTAATCTTAGTGTAAATTGAATATAAAAGAGGGGAGAGGTCGTACTTTCCAAGGAAATAAAAATTATCTACATATTTTTAGGGGTTTTTGTTGAATTTAGATTTATATGTGCAAGTTTTTAGGTTAGTTATGTACCATAACTTCTACCAAAAAAGTACAAATTACAACGATATTATGATTTCTATTCTCATAAAACAAAACGGAATAGTTTTAAACAAACCAAGGAAAGTTCCCAAGTAAATGGTAATTAGGTCATACTAAATCTAAGTGGCTTATAGGCATAAAGAGTAGAAAATAAACAGGCCCCGCATAGAATAGGGTTTTCTATCCCCTTTTTAATTGTTATAATTTATTTTTAAAATGATGTTTACATGATTCGAGACACAATAAAGACAATAGCAGGGCGACAGCCGGCTATCGCTTGGTCACAAAGACCCTGTGCAGGAGGGCGAATTCGCTGCGATTCTCTCGCGCGTATCACGCGCGAGTGTTGCGTCCAGGGGGCCAATTCTCGATTTTCGCCATTTATCTCGAGTTCGAGATTGTAAGTCTATCTCTATGTCTATCAAAAATATCTCTATCTCTACCAAAAAATGGCGAATTGAGCAGAATTCCGTATTCTCAGTCAAAATAGAAATAAACGTCACGAAAATGTCGAGTCGAGTGAAGATAATAGCGGGCCATCCACTAACGTTCATTCCTGCCGGAATGTACAATCCTTACAGAATGAACGCCAGTGGATTTGCAACAACGAGAAAGAATGACGGTATTAAAATCCCACCATCCATCCCGTCGCGACAATCCTTACGGAATGAAAACCAGTGGATTTGCAAGAGCAAGAAAGAATGACGGTATTAAAATCCCGCCACCCGTACCGTCGCGACAATCCTTACGGAATGAACACCAGTGGATTTGCAAGAGCAAGAAAGAACGACGGTATAAAACCTCGCTACCAGTCCTGTCGCTACTGGCGCGACGCGCGCTGTGATCAAGTTAGTGTCTGTTTATAAATATAAATATGTTCTGCCTAAGTGTAGGGCCTGAGTGCCCGCTCAAATCGAGCGTCTAGCAGGGCGGGGCGTGCGGCGTCCATATCAAACAGATGCATTTACACGTAGGTGTCCTGAGTGGCGACCTAGTGGCGCGAGAACAACTTGCACGCAACGCTGCACGCTCCGCTCAACGCTCCGCTGAACGCTCTTCACTCAGTTCGTACACTAAGGCATTTTGATGCAGGGTGATGCAGAGACAAATCATGGTAGATGCAAAATGCAAAGGTACAAAAATAATACCAAAATTAAATATATATATTTACATAATATAGTAGTATATATATAAATACATATAGATACACTCACATAAACATAAAGATAAATATAAACATAATTGTTGCAAAATGAAAATAATCCATAAAGATTATTCAAAATGACGAGCATTCCTTTCAAATGACAACCATCTTCATAAAATAGGAGGATTGTCACCATCCACACACGCGCAATCCCTCGGTATGGCTGACAAGATGCAAAGTGACAGGAATGTACACAAACGTGTGGATGGTCACTGAAGGATTGTTTTTCCTGCCGGACTGGCGTGTCGTGATAAAGCCAGGGGAAAGAACGAAGGATTGTGGTTTAGTTAGTGGCTTCAACGGTTTTATTTTATCCCGTCGCATTTCTGTACGGATTGAACGACGGGACAAGCCTGAAGGAATGAACGTTAGTGGATGGCCCGCTAATGTTACCATTATGAAGAATCGCACGTTCCGTTTTTGGTAGCTTAGTAAAAGTAGCATAAGTGAATGAATGATTTCGTTTTAAAATGCTGAATATACGAATATTTAATTATAAAACGAAACGTTTTGTGTAAAAATAATCAGTTTGACAGTTGACTGTCTGTCAATGACAGAATTCAAGTGTTAGGTAGGAAGTAAATGATAAAGTTCTTTATTTTAAAATAAAAATAGTTAAGTCATACAAAAAATCAATTATAATAAAATCGGTTACAATAATTGTGCACTCAACAAACACGTAAATTAGGTATTTTAGGGTGTGCAAGATAGAAATTCTAATAAACAAATAAACTCGTCCATCTTTCAGTGGTTTCAAGTCTAATCGTGGTCGTCGTTTAAAAAAAACACAATGCACAAATCAAAAAGTATAAATCGAATTTCCAGTAGGTATGAGATGCCAAGCCGTATTTTATTAAAAAAATAAGGAAATAAAAACACAGGGTACAATCCAAAACTAAACGAATTCACCATAGATATATTAAAGAAGGAGATATGCCCTATAGACGAAAATGTATCGGATACCTGTGTCTCCTGTTATCCCTACCACACGGCAACTACTACACGCGCAGTTCAGTAAAAGCAATAGATACGCAGCCGCGCACACACCCGAATTTCTTGTACTAGAACGTACAACACAATCAATTATGAACCTTAAAACACCTACACAGCGTGTATTTACCATGCACCGTAAAACTTACTCACACATTAACATTGATGGCTATCGTTGTGCTGTGCAAATGCAATTTATTTTACATTTACGCTAGTGATTGACAAAATCGGAAAATTATCGAAACTTCTATTTATTATCGACCAAATCCTTTTTGGGTTCTCGGAAGTAAAACTAAATAAAAAGATGGCGTAAATAGATAAATTTGGGTTTGTGTAACTTAAAAGCATTTTTGAATTTTATAAATATGAATACGATGCAGTTATTTATTTATTTATTACGATGGTATAATACTGATACAAAATGGACACGATGGTCCAGATGCCACGCGACATGCACTCGAACCGTGTTAGGTAAGCCGAGGGAAATATTTAAGGACGCTGTAATATTTGGTCACATATGACTAATAATAATAAAACAAAATTAAAACAGGGTAAATATTAGTATTTACTTTGATATTCCAAGCGGGTTAAAACGGTGGAAAAATTAAAAAAATAACTCCCAAACAATATTTTATTCGTCAGGCGACTTTGTTGTCGATAACCTACGCTAAAGGATTTGCACATGGACATCATTAACTCACGGCAAGAACCAGCGGCCGCATCACGCGATTCTTGCGTTTAGTTAAATATCGTTTTGTGATTTTTACATTGCTTGTCTTGTCACTAAGTGACAAACTTGCGTAGTTGTGAAGGAGCAATGTATTTCAGCAGAAACAATGCAGTCGCTGTGATGCTGAGAAACGAAATAACAGAAAATATTTTTCGATTTGTTATTTTTTATGATTTTAAAGACAAATATAGGAAAAAATATATGAAATGTGATTCCATTGTTGACATAGTTTTGGTATCTGCTTCACTTTTTGCAAGAAATCGCTGAATAATACGGTATTTTAATGTGTTGACACGATGGCGTTCGAAAGCACACTAGTTCGCGGACACGGCCACTTACGTACGACCTGTAGCACGATTGCATGTTGCGCGGACAGCGACACGCCCACTTGCCACTTCTCCTGTTATTTATATTTCTATGGAATTCACACAGAAATGACGTATCTCTACAATCGACATGACATCTCTACTGCTCAGAAGCACTCGACATGAACTCTAACGTTAGCCTTCGACAAATGTCGAATTCGACATCCCCAGAATAGCAACTTTTAAAATTTGACGAAAAAATGACGTCATTCGACTTTTTTGTCGAATTCGACATCATCTCTAAAACCGAGAATTGGCTCCCAGAGCCAGCGCGTATAGAGCGTACCTACGCGCGAGTCGTATTTCCTTCTCTTTCTCTTTTATACGTGCACTCGCTCTGAAATTCGCGCGAACTCTGGACGCAACAAGGCGGCCCTAGTATCTCGACTCGCGCGCATTATGCGCGAGTCGAGAGTCCGGCGAATTGCACGCGTATTACGCGCGAGTTTATTATTCGCGCGATGCTTGTGGACGCGATGTACTGGTGCCTAGTATCTCGCCAACGCGCGAGTGAATCACGCGCGAGTCGAATCGCGGCGAATTCGCCTTCCTGGACAGGGCCAAAGGGTTAGGTTTAAGGTGGTAAGACGAGGACGGGCGGACATGACGAAACTATAAGGGTTCTTTTTGTAAAAACCATTTGAAACTAATTTATTATTGTAAACAGACAAAATCTTATTTTAGTCATCATTGCAATGCGTGTAATTCAACATTTGAAATATTAATGTGTTTGTGTGGAAATAAAAATATTCAAAAGTCAATGGCATTTATTTCACTTAGATTATTTACAAGCACAACTGAATTGTCAGAGTTGGTCGGTTATTCTAAATACTCTGTATGTTTTAGCTGTTGATGTCCATAAGCTCGTTCAACACACATTACACTTCAAGAGTTTAGAGATGCTCATTCGAGTATAATATAACATTCCTGAGAGAAGAGGATGTTCTTCTGACATCTGAAAATAAATATAATAAATATTATTTCTTAATAAAACTAGTGGTCCACATAATCAATTTACCATTTATTTATCTTATTATAATTTCACATCACAAAATGGCTGTTTCTCTTGTCGCCATAACCACCGAACAGGAAGAGGGCTCGGGCGGAAGCAGTGTTGTCTACTCTTAAAAATAATAAATGTATACCAGCCTTTTAACACGCCTCCTTACATTTATATTTTTAACTAATACACTAACTTAACAAACTTAAAATCTTTTAACACATAACTATTAACTTAATAGTTCTTGAAACTTAGTAAACAAAATCTTTAAAGGTACCTATATACCTATCAATAATTTTATAACAAACTTAACAAGTTTCTAAATTTAATATGCTTCACATTTCCCAATGATTTTGTAAAGATGTCAGCAACATTTATTTCGGTTGACACTTTTACAACTTCAATGGTTCCATTTCTTACATGCTCATGCACATAGTGATAATGTACTTCAATATGTTTAGAATTTTTAGTAAAATTTCCATAATTGGCAATAGTTAATGCTGCAGAATTGTCCTCATATATTCTTGCAGGTTTACAATTTAAGTTGAAAACATCATTAATTAAAGATACTAAGAAAATTATTTCTGTGACTGCTTCTGACAAAGATACATACTCGGCAAATGCAGATGATTTAGTGACACAGTTTTGCTTTTTAGACTTCCAATAAATAGCATTTCCAAATAATCTTATTACATATCCAGTTGTACTTTTTCTACTAACAATATCTCCAGCAAAATCTGAATCTACATAACAATCTAAGATGTTTACACAATTATTTTTATAAAATGTCAATTTAAGATCTCTAGTGGCATACAAATATTTAAGAACTCTTAGTGCATGTTTAAAATGAGTTAGACTAAAACAGTTTTGAAATCTACTTAAGTAATTAACACTAAATGATATGTCAGGTCTAGTACCTGAGCTAATGTACAATAATGCACCAATTAAGTTTCTATATTTAATATCATTATTAATATCACATGGCTGTAATTTTATATTCATTTCCATTGGTGTCTTTGGCAGCCTCGAATTTTCAATATTATAACGTTTTGCAAGTGATTCTATATAAACCTTTTGACTTAAGGTCATGACATTACAATTTGTATATTCATATTCAATATCTATACCTAAGTAGGTTTTAACTTTACCCATATCCTTCATAACAAATTTACTCATAAGTTTATTTTTAACATCCGTAATTAGACTGACATTTTGTGAACAAATTAACATATCATCAACAAACAATAGCATGTATACAGATGAGTTTCCATTAGACTTTACATAGAGACAATAATCATATTGGCTTCTACGAAAACCACAACTACTTATAAAATCATTTATACATTCATACCAAGCTCTAGGGCTCTCTTTTAGACCATACAAGGACTTATTTAACTTATAGACTCTATCTGTGCCATCCTCAAAACCTGGTGGCTGTTTAACATAAACTTCACTCATTACATGACCATTCAGAAAAGCAGTTTCAACATCCATTTGATGTATATTGAGACTATTTTGACAACAATAAGAAAGTAACAATTTTAAAGTTTGCATTTTTGCTACAGGAGAATAAGTATCATCGATATTATCAGTTTGTTGAAAGCCTCGTACAACTAACCTTGCCTTATATTTTACATCAGACTTCTTTGTGTATATCCATTTGACATCAATAACCCTTTTGTTCTCTGGCCTCTCTACTAAGGTCCATGTTTTGTTCTTGACAAGACTGTCCATTTCACGATTCATTGCCTCTGTCCATTGCTCTTTATCATTACAAGATATCGCCTCCTGAAAATTATCTGGAACTAAAGCATTACAATAATTAGCATACACACAGTAGTAACCGAATTCTTCATCAAATCTCTGTGGTGTTTTTCTGATTCTTTGTGACCTCTTTATATTCATTTCTGTCCTTTCCTCATCTGTTTCTTTTTCCTCTATTGGTTCTTCCTTTTTAGAAACTGTTTCCTTAATCTGGTCTTTTGACTCATTGTCTTCTTTTTCACTTATTTCCTGATCTTTCTTTTCATCATTAAATGCAATACATCTTACATCTTCTTCAATTATATCACAGTGTCTTGCTACAATAACTCTGTTTCGTATAAGTACTCTATATCCAACTTCAGTATAACCAAGTAATACTCCAGATTCTGCTTTCTTGTCAAACTTAGATTTCCTTTTCTCATCTGGTATTCTCACATAAACTTTACTTCCATACATTCGTAAGTAATTGTAGGATGGTTTCTTATTAAAAAATATCTCATAAGGAGTCTTCCTGACTATAGTATTTGACAATGTCCGGTTCTTCAAATATGCTGCAGCTTGCACTACCTCTGGCCAATAACATCGATCTACTTTAGCTTCTGACAGGAGACATCTTGCCATATCCATTATGGTTCGGTTAAATCTTTCAGCTGTTCCATTTAATTGATGTACGTATGCTGGGCATGGCTTTATTATAATTCCTTTTTCAGCTGCAAATTTAAAAATTTTAGAATTTATATACTCTGTTCCATTGTCACATATTATTTGTTTAATGGTCTTCCCAGTCAAATTTTGACATTCATTTACATACTGCATTAGACATTCATAAACTTGGTCTTTTGATTGGATACAATACACTTTAGCCAGTTTGCTATAATCATCTATGAAGCTAACGAAATACTTTTCACCCTTATATCCTGTGGATCTATGTGGGCCATTTACATCTGTATGTATTATTTCCAAAATATCTTCAGCTCTACTTCTATTATTCTTGAATGGTAAATTATGCATTTTGTTTTCTATGCAGATTGCACACTTCATATATTCTTGTTCAATTTCTTTAGGTATCCCTTCCAACAATTCTTCTTTGCACATTATATTTAACTTATTAAAATTTATATGTCCCAGAGTTCGGTGCAACTTTTCTTTTGTACTAATAGTTGCTATATTAGCTTCACTTACAGTGTACATGTAACTTTTCATAATATACAACATTTGCTCTTTGATAGCTACGGCTACTAATTGTCTTCTAGTATTATAAATTTTTGAAAGTCGTCCCTTTGATATAATAGAATGCTTTTCAGTTATTTTTGAGTAGCTAAGTAAATTTGCCTTCATTTCACGCACATAAAAAACTTTGTTTATAGTCACTTCAGACTTCCTTCCATACACTCTAAAATATGTTTTTATGTTACCAACCTTTGTTGCTTCCAAAATCCTTCCGTCTCCAATTTTTACTTTAATTGGTATTTTCAAAATCTCATAACTGTCAAAGAATTCATCGCTATTAATTATATGGTCCGTACAACCACTGTCTAAAATCCAATTTATTTCGTTGCTGTTGGAGCTCATATTATCACACGAAGCATGATTTACTATTGTATGGAAGCTGTTACCTTGATGATCAGAGTTGAATCTTCCTCCTCGACTATCAGAGTTGAATCTTCCTCCTCGACTTCTCCGGGAATAATTGTTACCACGATGTTGTGAGAATCCACGTCCCCGTCCACGAAAACTGTAATTGTTTCTATATCTGCAATCTTTTTTCATATGGTTTGGTTTTCCACAATTATAACAAACCAACTTACTTTGAGTTGAATAATTACTGTTAGAGTTTGAGTCGGCTTTGAAGACATTAGATGATTTTTCATTACTTTCTGGCTTTTCTTCAATTGTTTTCAGTTTAATCTTACTTTTCAAATAGTCTACAGTTTTCTCTTTTTCTGGAAGTACATCTATTAAATCACCTATGTGGCTGTAACTTGACGGGAGAGAGTTTATCATGTAGTTTAATTTTTCTTGCTCAGTTACTGTAGCGCCGGCCTGTTTCAGTTCGTTAATAGCTTTCTCAAAATCATCAAAATATAAATTTACGTCTGAATAATTTTGGAGTTTAATGTTTTCTAACTTATTTCTGCATACTATCTGTAAAGCTGTTGACTTTTTCAAATACATTTCGTCAAATTTTGCTATAATCTTAAAAGTTGTGTCCAAATCTGAAATATATTCCAATTGCTTGTTTGATATGGCACTGTATATATAATTTGTTGCTTGAATGTCCATTTCTGACCAAGTACTTTCATTATCCGTAGACTTCATTTCTCTTTGAGCCACTTCTAAGCATTTTTTAAATTGTAAGAATTTGAATATTCTTACTTTCCAATTATTGTAGTCAGCGCCATCGAAAACAGGTATTAATATTTCAGAATTTTTCATCATCGACGCCATTTTTATTTCATGTCCCGAACTCTACAATACGACTGCTCTCTATTTCTTCTTGTGTAACCAATTTACCACTTAACCACGCTCTGCTACCATCTTAATAAAACTAGTGGTCCACATAATCAATTTACCATTTATTTATCTTATTATAATTTCACATCACAAAATGGCTGTTTCTCTTGTCGCCATAACCACCGAACAGGAAGAGGGCTCGGGCGGAAGCAGTGTTGTCTACTCTTAAAAATAATAAATGTATACCAGCCTTTTAACATTATTACATATTGTTGATTGATCTTAGCATTAGTTTAATAGGAAATTCGTCCGCGTGGAAACCGAAAATGATTCTAATAGGATTTTCAAATAGTTTTTTTCGTTATCTGCTGTTACAGTTAGCTGTACAACAAAATACAAATAGTGCTATTGACTTGGACCATCTTTGGTATTGTCCATAATAACGTATAATATTGTTGATAATATAACAATAATGCGCTCATTTTCTACTACACTAACGTCAAAAAAACGTGTAAATACAATATAATAAGATACTAACCGCTGCCGGATTAATCCAGTATCGTAGAATTGTAACCATTGCATCCGTTGCTTCCCCCTGTTGGCGACGGGGTAGAGGATGTTTCAGAGCAAGGGGGGCACAGTCCGCACAGCGTTTTATTTTTATTTTAACAAAATTGTCGGTACTGCCTAAAGAGAGAAACGATCCGAAGTCGTAAAAACGTCGACGTACGAAAGTTTTGAAAAGATTGCTTGATCGCACAGAAATCGGAAGAGTCTGCTGTACACGAACTAACCGCAATGATTCGTTATCTAATAACGCAAAATAAACTCAATTTACAATAAAAATATTCGTCGCTTTGTTTTACTTGAAAGTGTCAATTTTGACTGTTAACATTTGAATTTCCGTGGCAGTGCTGCCCACAGCTGATAAAAATCAACCATAAGTGATAACTTAAACACCTAAATACTTTTTGTTAGTAAAATAACATTATTTTAGAAATGTTAATTAAATATAAATTGTTGGTAACGCAAATGAATGTTATATTCGTAATTATTTTTGAGACATCAACGTGTGCTCTTAAAAATAAAATATGTAATACTATCAGTTAAGACTGATTATGGGAAAGTTTATGAAATTGGCAACACCGCTTTTACTTAAGTACGTCATTAAAGGAAGAATGCAACAAAGTCGAATAAATAACTAATTAAATATTAACCCCTAAAAAGATTTCCATGAAGTTATTTTAGGAAAGTTAAAATATTATGTTATGATTTATGAGTACATTTTTGTGGCTATGCCCTCTTATTTTAAAGCGATGCTAGATTTGAACATCGGGGGGCACGGTCGTGCCCCCGGCCAAGACAAGCAAGCGAAGCGCAGGGGCACTACCTACCTTTTCTCGAAGTGTTTCGTCGTTTTTTCGAACCCTCATAGAGTTGGTATCCGATGTACCAGACACTTCATATTCACAAGAAATAATGTCAATAACAGACTCAATAAACATACAAAGTTTCAATTGAATAGCTTTTATACTTTAGATTTTATTGATATCTAAAATACACCGATTTCGTCACTGATTCACTGACACACTGACACACTGACACACTGATGATCATCAAAATGTTTGGCTACTTCTAGTAGTGCTAGAATGCTGAAATTTGGTATGTAGCCTAAGTTTAGTATACAACCAACAGAAAAATTCATAAACTTATAGATTTCGACCTCCATCCCCTAAAATGGGGGTGTGGAAGTTTGTTTGAACAAATCAAGTAAAAATGCAAAGAGAAAGATTGGGGTATTGGGCTATGGGCTATGAAAGCCGACACTGCTGATGTGGCTACTTCCTGTAGTGCTAGAAAGCTGACATTTGGCATAAGGTGTTTGGTAAGTTTGGTATCAACCACCTAAGAAAATTATAAACTTGTGTCGTTGACGGTCGTGTTGCGATTGCAATATTTTTCGTATTCGTATAAATTAGTTTTGCGGCTTATTTCAGTGGGCATAATTTTATGTATTGGTAATTGGTTAATATACATACATACCTAAATTGTTACGGTGTTGAACGGAATCGTAGCGCGATCCTCGATGACAAAAAGTTTAAGTCTTACTTCCCTAGATGGTGTTGGGATCGAAATAGATCGCGCTATGGTTTCGTTACATCGGAAAGTATAAGTACTATTTGATTTTTTATGTATCTGAGAATAATATTGTATGCACGTTTGCACGAAAACTCGTTTATATTGTGGAGTCTTATACTACAGTTATTCGGGAGCGCAATACAGCCTTAAATAATTTCTCCTAGATCTAAAGATCACCGTTGTACGATCAAGTATTTTAAGAATAAAAAGTGTGGGACTTTCAGGTCAATTTAGTCAATAAAATCTGTGAACGAAAAGAAAAAAAAACACTGAAAATACTGCCTAGCAACTTACAAAAAGAACTGAAATCCCACTAAAACATTTCATATAAATGTAGCCAAGACAACCACATAAGGTATACCCTGTGAAAAATATATCAGATCTCATGTAGAGCCAAGCTTCAAAATCTACACGGCCTAACTCTACAGACCCTAACTTCACAAACTCTACATATCAGTAAAAATGTATGGCTTGGCTGTTTCGGTACTTACTTCAAAAACTTAATTTTCGCATCACCTCCACGACGGTAGCGAAACGGCGAAGCCATACATTTTTACTGATATGTAGAGTATGTGAAGTTAGGGTCTGTAAAGTAAGGCCGTGTAGATTTTGAAGCTTGGCTCTACATGAGATCTGATATATTTTTCACAGGGTATACCTTATGTGGTTGTCTTGGCTACATTTATATGAAATGTTTTAGTGGGATTCTCCTTTTTGTATAGCTGTAAGTCTTCCATAGTATAATAAATAAATAAATTAATTAATAAAAAAAATAATTAATTAATTAACATTTTTTTTTTTTTTTTGGTGAGTGGGAAATCATCCAATGACTGCTCCCGTCCTGGGTGCGACGGGAGGGCGTGTCAGACTCTTACTGACTAAAACCCACTCATGTTCCTTCGATTGCCCTTTATGTTCCAGGGTCACGGTAACTATTATAAACATTCCGCAACCCCGGCAGGCGTTGGCCCTGTTGGGCCCCTCCCTGTGCTGACTCCTTCTCTTTGAGGCGCGCGTGGAACAAAACGCGCCGTCTACGCGGTCCTGGTCCTAGCCGGGCGGCGAGCTACCCATCGCTCGCCATCCGCAGAACCGCGCCTACGGTGGCCGGTAGTCGTCTTGCGACTCTCGACGTCTTCGCCTGGGTCTTAGTCCGGGGCGAGAGGCTCGTCGTTGCCTCTCGCGCGCCGCCGCTTCCTTCACCAGCATAACTGCTTCGCAGAAGGAGGCGACGGCATCCCATTCCGTCTCGCCCCGAAGCATGGCCTGAACCAGCGCCGGGCGCGAGAGGTCACCGCCGCCGATCGCCTCTACGAGGACACGTCGATGCTCCGCCCATGCGAGGCACACCTCAACTGTGTGCTCGACCGTGTCCTCCAGGCGACCGTTACTGCAGTGATTATAGAGGTTTGTTAGTTTAGTCATCGTGCTTTTGCTGCTGGCTGTAGTTTTTTGTAAACTTAATGATTGCATAAATAATTTACGAATTTAATAACTTTCAACAGCGGTATTTATGTTGTTCATTGAATTTAGATAATATTTTGTGCTTGTGTTTATTGTAAAACGTTGCATTAAAGTACCGTCGTCGGTGCATTTACAAACATACGAACTCACATACGCTAACACCCAGACTCGGAAAAATTACCTCGAGGTTAAACAAACATTTGTCCCATGCAAGAATCGAACCTGCAATACGAGCTCAGCAGCTGTAGCCAACTAATGCGCCAATTATGCGGTCAAATTAGTAAGATGTTTCATCCACATATAAAGCTGGTCGTGGTTCTAATATCAACCCATACATGTGTCGAAACAAATGAATGTCTGTGAACTACATGGTTTCACTCATGTTTCACTGAAAACATATTACTTTGCACAAAACTATGTACTTATCTTTTCATCATCGCATTTGTGTATCTAAATTGACAATCTAAAATCACACAAAATATTAATTTCAACTGAATTAGAGAGCGGTGAAATGTACAAAATTACACTCCCATATATGTTTTGAAATGCTGAATTAAACTGCTTTCATGACCTCAATTAGGGAGTGTCATAATCAAACCATACTTTTGGAGGACGGCCTAACGAATTCTAAGTAATTATCAACCCTGTTTGATGTTCACAAGTTTATGAAAACACGTCTCGCTCGAAATCGTCTGGAGAGCTCTACATATTAAAATAATTCTTACTGTTGAAATATGGATGTGTTATGTTACGGAGCTCTTGTCAGACTTGGCAGAGAATATTCATAACATCACACATGTTTTTTCTTAAAGATTAAATCAGAGATGTTTACTAAGACCCAGATAAATGAACGTTGCTTAGAAAGTCCTTAGGCTATTATACACTATGCGCCTTACTAATAAACGCTGCATAAAGTTATGACAGGTTTATACGACAAAAAATGTATGGTTACACAGGCTTTATTCATTGCATAACTTTACACAGTGATTATTAGTAAGGGCATATACAGTCGTGGTCAACTAATTAGGGACAAACAAAAATTTAAGCTGAATTTAAATTTTCATGTCCATGGTAGATCAGATTATCTAAATTATTTAGTTTAAACTTATGTAATACTAACTAATATTAAGAATACTTGGAAATTATGAGCATTGCTTCGAAGTTGAAATTATTTTGTAAAAGGTAATTTAAAAAGAAATCTCTTGCAACCAAATCGCGGCGTGTTCTGGCTGGCCATCTAATTAGGGACAAAAACAAAAGCAGTGTATTATATTTCCATTTTTATAAAATTTGATGGGATTCAACTTTTTTCTATAAATTTAGATTGGAGTCTTTACGTTCACTTTGAATTTGTTGAAACATTATCATAATATTTAATTAAACATGGGGCCAAAGAAAAGTTCTAATACAACTGTGCGAAAAATAACCATTATTGCTTATTATAGTAAATAGCCATATCGTAAATTAGCAAAATATTGAATTTGTTCCATAATAATGAATTTCAGTACAGGACAATTGTAACCTTAATTAAGAAAATATACATTTTAATCTAAAAAAGAACTAAACGTGAACTCAGAATGAAAATACCAAGAAATATACTGTGCAAATAAAAACGCAATACGTTGATAGCGGCGAAAAGAGACCCACTTATGGGCTTTGTATTGATTATAGGTCTGAATACTGTTGGTATTTGGACTAGAATATAGCGCTGGAGTAGTTTACAACAACCTTTTGACGTCAACTTGTTGAAGCTGAGCTGGAAGCTTGGCATGGAAGTACGAAAAGATCCTGTGTTGAAAAAAATTACAGACTCGCTACGGTTGGCCTTAGTTATGAGGTACCGATATAGGGACATATTTTCAATGAATAAATATTTTATTTTTGAACTAAACGGAACGGAACTAAACTATATTGGTTCCATCCGATGGCAGACAGTATTTACGACGCTCAAAATAAGTATAAACATCCAAATTACACCAATAAACAAGTTAAACGTTGAGGGGAGAACATAAAACCATGGCGTTGGTTTTCTGGAAATGGTGTGGGACCTTTAGAGCAAATTGAAGATACACTAGATTCAATTAAATAGAGAGAAATACTACAAGCAATCGCACTACTTTATGTTATGGACTATGGATCACACTATAACTACCCCAAAAAATACTGCACTATCTGTTAGAACTTTTCTCACCGACGAGTAATGTATCAGTTATACATTGGCCGGCCTAGAACCCAAATCTGAATGCTTGGAAACACTTGGTGGTACGATATGAAAGAATACCTCGATTTAAAAAATGGTGCAAATGAACTGGCTATTAAAAACTGAATGTAGTAACTTTGAAGAAGGCTAGAACAGTGAAAAATGTGTCATTTAGATTGCATCGATTACAGACCTTTGTTACATGGTTACTGCAAACCTTAGCAATCACTCTGGATATTGATTTGTATTTACTGTATGACGCATTAAGCTTAATTGAATAATAAATAAACATATTTTTTCCTTTACTGATCTCTTCAATAATTATTTTTAATTTTGTCTTAAGTGTCCCTAATTAGTTGTCCAGTGTACGAATAGAATAAAGAAGAAGTTAAGTTGAATTTTGTTGAATATTTATTTTACGTAAAATGCATTCCTTTATTAACAATGCCAATTTTATAAGATATTGGTTTAGTTTTATATTAATAGTAACTAAACTGCCAAAGTCTCGAGCAAATTTAACTTATAGGAAGCAGAATTAAATGTTACTCATAGTATATCATGTTGTCTCTAATTAGTTGACCACGACTGTATATACAATACTACTGTTACAATTGTCGAATTGCGATCGAGATAAATAGACGTTACTAAGCACTGACTTTGGGTTAGCACTATACCTGTCACTGTTACACAACTGCATAATGTCAAGTCCACGATAGAGACGGGAACATGGCTAAGCCAAAGTCAGCGCTTAGTAACGTCTATTTATCTTACCATAAGAAAGAGACCGTGAATGGCTAAGTCTTTGTTAAGTTATTATAATGTATTTGTCGTAGTCATCTGGTTGAATCAGCTATTTGATTGTATGACTAGCGCGTTTATTGAATAGCAACATTTAATTGAATGACTAGGCCGAAAGCTGATTAAACAAGCGTCACTCAACGTCCAACTAGATAGCTGATTGAAGCATAGCCCTTTGAATAGAGCGGACGTAATATCAGTCAGGTGATTGTAATTTAGTTCATTTTTTTTCCACTGCGGCGTTAGAAGTCACCAAAACAAATATGGCGTAAAATAGCTCGCACAAATAGCACTGTTTTGATATAATTTTTATTAAATTTATTTTAAAATGACTTATTCTTGATAAAATAGTGTGACAGCATGGATTTACCTATTGTCGCCGGCTAGCTTTAAAGTTTTTTTTTAAATTAAAATCATAATAAAGTGTGTCATGTCATGTCCTCATTTTTGTTATGTAAAGGAAGTTAAGTTTTTAAGTTGCGAACTTATGGTCACCCTAAACAAACATTACAAAGTCGACTATATCCCATTAAACGACAATGCTAAATGACGTTCAGTCAAGTTGTTGAACGTTACATTAAACAACTTGACGAGTTGTCGTTTAGTCATTCAATTAAATGTCGTCATTCAATGAACGCGCTAGTTTTACAATCAAATAGCTGATTCAATCAGATGACATATATATTTTATGATGTAATTTTTGTAAATCTCATCGAATAATGTAAGGATATAGATTTAAGCAACCACATTTACTGGCTCCGAACAGCTTCCCTTTCAATAATCTAAAAGCCCGTTCCCGTCCGAGCCCTATAACAGATATTCAGCACATCGCTTTGATTAGACCAGGCCAAAGAGACAGTCAGGAGAGAATAATATTCATAAGTTTGTTTCATGTGTTTTGAGTGTCAGATGTGGAATGTCCACACAACGGCACACGTAGACCTGGGTAATTCCACTTTATTAGGTCTATAGTGCCAACACGTGTACTCTCAGCGGGCATGAATACAGATGACGCACATAAATGCTGTTATTGAAAAAGGGGTGAAGTTAGAGTTTTGAAATTAATTTTTGGCTTCACTGTGAAGGTTATTGGTTTTGTTTGTTGTAAAATATTTACCTTCGTGTTATTAAATATTACGTGCCTCTGTAAATAAGGCCTAGACATTGAAGTCATGTCTATATTATAACGTGAGACTTTAATAATAAAAAAAAAAACAAAAAAAAAGGTTTTTTTCAAAACATTAGCGCAAATTCTACTTCAGTACCGGGCAACGTCAGAATAATGCAATATTTCAACGCTACATTTTGTAGCAAAGTACAACAAAGCTGAAGTAATGTCAGGTAATGTTGAACGCAACAATTTGTACACAAATCCGGATTAAAATTCCGTGTAGGGAAGTCTAATTAGGTAGGAACTGAAATTAATTTAAGGTGTATGTATGTTAACCGTTGCGGTGCAGTGCAGGGCGGATTAGATGCCGTCGTATAGAAACCGCGGCAACCCTCCACTGCAGCTTGTCCATTTAGCGGAGTGGCGCACCTTGGGAAACTACCAACGTTATACAACACAGAAAAGGTTAATAATGATGAGGTACCTTGTTATTCACTTATTACTTTATGCATACTCTTTTTGTTTGCTCAGTGAGATAAGCTACAAGTAGCTATATCAACGTGTGATATTTTAGGGTTGAGTTTATTTGGATCTACTTGGTAATAGATACGTTCTCAAATATTTTGGATGGCGCAGTTATTTGATTTTCAATTACTTGAATTTGTACGACAACTATATCTTAGAAAATATCAGAATCGTTCTTGTAATTGTTAAAAATAACATCTTATGCGCCGGAAAATGGACGCACAATTTGTCTGGGACAAGTAATGCAAAATGCTCTAAAACGCGTCTGGCAATAAATTCGCTACTTTTGCTGCGATGTTCTGTTTTAAGGTAGCCAAGTTCTGTAGCTTGTTCATATAAACGCGTGACTAAAAAAATACCTAGAAGGCACGACCAGGGAATAGACGTCGAAATCCAAGTTAAAGGCTTAATAGAGCTACCCGGCACCAACTCCGCACCGACTCGCCTCCTGCGGCTAGTATTATTTATATGGATTTGTATGGGCATGCGCTCACTATATCAACTCCGTAGCGTCACCGGATCACCTCGGTTATAAGCCCATCGCGCGCGGTCGGCGGGTGGGCCACTCGGTGTCAACTCGCTGCTCGAATGCCTGCCTTGCGTTGACAACGCGCGGGCCACTAGCGGGCCGCGCGCTGCCCGCTATTGATTTTATTAACAAACTACTCGAAAATTCGTGGACCAAGCGGCGTCAACTCGTTGACGCCTCGGCGTTCACTCGTTGACCGCGGGTGGTCCGCCCATCGACAACGAGTTGACGCCGTGCGTCGAGGCGGTGCGGGGTGGCTGCTGGGTGGCTCTAATGAGATATGACCTTTAGTCAACATAGGTTAAAAACACAATAAAATTCGGCTTTGGTCTCGTGTCTCCCCTGACAGCTCCCCTCGGGAAGACATCAGGTTTTTTTAAATCCTATTGTCTCCCCTAGACGGGGGAGACATCAGTACTTGCTAATAAATTATATTTTTAGTACTCGTATATCCCCTGTTAAGCATTACATAAAAACCATAAAAGAAAAAATAGAAAGACAATAGCAGCGCGACAGCCGGCTGTCGCTTGGTCGAAAGGTTAAGAGATATTTTTAGAAATTCCATCTATAGACGCCCCTGTACTTGTGCGGATACCCGAGCGGTAAATCAGTAAAATAATATACGTCTCTATTTACACAAACTGGACAGCTTGAGCACGTGTTTCTGTAATGTTTCCTTTGTAATAAACTGAAAAGACGCACGGATGGATGTTACAAATTAAAACATCTTGACTTTACTATAATACGCATGTATTATACATAATATAAATCTTTCCCTATTAAATAAGCCTCATCAAACTTCGTTGCACAGTTACACGTAGACAGACTAGGGCCGTGTTTCATACTATGAAGTGAAAATAAAATGATGACATCTGCATCCACGAGAACACTGCAGACAAATTAATAGTCCTGTAGAAGATAAAAGATTTGTGTAATACCTACATAAAACATTTCTTGAAATAAATAAAATATCTTACCTTTTAAACGACATACAAACGAAAATGCTTGACGATGAACTTTGAACGCGAAGGTAACGAAGGGACGTGAAACACGAACGAGTGATTGATTGATTACAACATTGATTGAAATATAAATAAGTGTACACGGGAGCCAGTTTATCATATCACGGCTGACGTCGACATGAAAATTGTACAAATTATCAAGAGAGGCGTTTTGATTATTATTTAGTAGTTAAATTTTCATATTGAAGTCGTTTAATAGACTCGATATTGGTGCCCATTCTCTTATTCACAAACTAAACTAAATTTAAGTTAAGTGCATCTTTTTCTTTCCATTTCATTAAGAAAAGGACGGAAGATAAAATATTAGTTAAGTCCTGGCAAATTAGGCAGTGTCTAAAGAAAATTGACATATATTTAGACGCCATGTTTTTAAATCGCGTCTAAATTATCTATGGAGTGTCTAAATTTGACAGGAGTTACTAATATTTTATCTTCTGTGCTTTTCTTAATCAAATGGAAAAAGAAAGATGCACTTAACTTAAATTTACGTTAGTTTGTGAATAAGAGAATCGGCACCAGTATCTTTCTATATTAGTCTCACTATCGATCACTAAGTATACTTGTTCAAGGAGGTTTCGCGTTATAATAGTGCGACTTCACTTGGACAATATATTCAAATTACTTGGGTAATGCAAACTGTATTCAAAAGTTATTAAAATAAGGTTAATGTTTAGCCAAATACACCAAGTGGAGTCCCACCATCAGACTTATACTTTTTCTTCTAGATGTCCGGCAGGCTTGGTTTTTGTACTCAGTCCCTTCAGGTTGGACCAATGTGCGTATAAATAGTCACACTTATTATGAATCCAGATTTACTCACTATGTTTTTCCTCACCTATATTGTTCAAGAGGAATAACACTGAATCTTCGCTAAGACCCAGGCGAAGACGTCGAGAGACGCAAGACGACTACCGGCCACCGTAGGCGCGGTTCTCAGGACGGCGAGCGATGGGTAGCTTGCCGCCTGGCTAGGACCAGGCCCGCGTCTACGGCGCGTTAGTGTTCCACGCGCTCCTCAAAGAGAAGTCAGCACAGGAAGGGGCCCAACAGGGCCAACGCCTGCCGGGGTTGCGGAATGTTTTTAATAGTTACCGTGACCCCGGAACATAAAGGGCAACCGAAGGAACATGAGTGGGTTTTAGTCAGTAAAAGTCTGACACGTCCTCCCGCCGCACCCAGGACGGGAGCAGTCATTTGATGATTTCCCACTCCCCAAAAAAAAAACACTAAATCTGGAAATAATCAAATCGAATAACCCATATTGGTACTAAGCCTAACTAAGTATTAAGCGATCGCGACATACGATAAACTCGTGCTTCTCATTATGTATTTATTCTTCAGACAATCCAATCGATCTGTCTAAGTTTAGAATTCTACGAGTTACCAATTCTTCACCAAATACAAGAAGAAGAGCTTTGCACAAAACAAAGGTAATACTTCAAAAGACGCATAAAAATCCCGCTGCTTAGTTAGAGAATACCCTAGTAAATTCCAAGCGATGTTATCGTTTTGTTTGCCAAGTTGTTTGTTTGTAGGATACCTGATAAGACTGCAGCATCTAAACTAGCAACAACTAGGCTACCTAAGCGAAGAGTTTACTACGAAATTCAGCCAGAATTCAACCAGGAGCAAATGAAAAACAAGAGCTTTAGCAGAAGTGAACAACAATGGATTTTATCTACAATAGGCATAATTAATGACAAAAACAATGAAATACTTGTTGTAATATTTTACATACTTACGTTATGAAAAAATAGCTTCCTGCAGTTGGAAACTCGACAAATCTTTTTCAACCCCAGGGGTTCCTTTATACATTTTCGCACTAAAACCCTTGGATTTTTAGCTACAGAATATAGGTACATCGGTACAACACGAATACCAGCGACTACTTTGAAAAGGGAATGTGTTTAAAGTGAAAAATGTGGGTACTTTATCATTAAGGCCGCATTTGAAAAGCCGCCGACAAAAATTCTCAAATTCAAAGAATTCAGGCGGCTGAATTAGAAAAGTGAGCTATAAGTAAAGGGCACTTTCTGAAACGTTGTAATATACCTTGCACACATATTATTATATAAAGGTTTATGTAACCCAACCAACGAACTTAAACGACTGTCGATTAAAGTTTTAGAGTTGATTTGTTTTAGTTTGCATCCTCATCTGGAAATGTAATAAATATGCTAAGATAGGGTTCATTTAATATTAAGGAACCAATCAATATACACAAATAGCTGTCAACCCGGCTATCCACAAAGGGTTTAGCAGAGGTATAGGTAGGTACTGGCGTGTACCCACATTCACCAATATTGGATCCGATGTGATAAATTGGTCGCCTACCGCAATTTACCCGACCCGAGACTCCAACTTTGACTTGACTAACGAGGCAAATGCAAATTTATGGCCATCCAGTTACATTCATCCTTAAATCTTCAGATATCACAGTAACAATGTTTGAAGGCTTTCATTATCGTACGACATAAACTGTTTTCATTACCCACATCACAAATACATGAAGGCCATAACCGTATCCTCGTATATACAAATTCTATAGCTGTTCTACAAATAGGGCCGACCTCCACCATAATATAGTTAAGTAAGCATAAAGTTAAGCGACACAGAAAGGTCAGCACGGGACTCTAAAGATTTTGTTATGTCAGCTGTTTAATCTCGTGTACCGGCACTTCAAAACAAGTGCTGGTCGAAAATTTAATTAGGCATCTTTGCACTCGTAAAAGCTTTCATTATCTCGATCGGCATTCATTTCTAACATAAAAAGCAGCTCGATTTAACCTCATTTGGATCCCGAGCTCTGATCTAGTAAGCCCATCTACTTGTTTTAGCATCTAAGTAGAACGGTAGACCTATGTAAGTAATGATGTAACTTGAGGATGATTGGTTCCAACGGGAAACCCAATAACTTGTTCGTGCAGTCATATGATGAAAAATACGATCAAACACGGCTGCGTGATGGATTACCGTCATCTGCACGTGTGTACTGGAGTATCAATAAGATAACCTTTGACATTACTGATATATATCACAAGCCACGCAGACCGAGTTACCAACTGTGGTGCGATCGTGCACTCACTGCCTCTGTATTCAGTTCGCAATATTTTGCTATTCAGCACACAACAACAAACTAGTGCCCTACCATTTTTCAATTCACACGTGACTGGGAACTAAATTAAATACTTGAAAGACGTCGCTTTCAAGTAGGTGAACCGCCACTCAGCTTTTTACGTTCAAAAGTGCTCGGTGAGTGTCAAGGCAAGGTAGTCCGCTCCATATTTATTCATAAGGAGCACCGTAGGCCCCGAGAGCCCGCTAAACACCGCGCATTACATCCTTCGTTCACCCTTTTGACGTATTTACGTTATCGCGTGTTATGTTATTCAGGATTAGGTACCTAAAGCCCCGACGCGAATTCAAATTATTTTGTCATAATAGAGCTGAGTGCTACCTACCACCGACCGTCATTGACGGTGACATCGTATGAGCGAAATTCAAGATTATTATGTAAGAATTCGTGGAGGAAAAACCAACTGCCGACTGAAGTAACAAAATACTTTTGACGTCATATCCGTGCTACTATTATAAACTTCTGTCTGTTACTGGTAAACCACTGAACCGATTTAAATGCATTTTTTATTTTGTATGGATAAGCTTGATCCCCAAGTAGGGACATACTTACACTATAACTTTTATCTTGACTTTACCTTTGTGTGCGTCGTAACTTCCGAGTTTGTGCTTAGTACTTTACTTTGTAAGGTATCATATTTTGTTATCTTTAAGTATTGACTGCATTTCTTGAAGTAAAGCGGAATTTCCGTGAACAGCTGCCAAAATACATATTTGAAGCAAGAGTTTAACCTACCTGGCAGGAGACACAAACCCTTGTACCTACACGTAAAGCTTCGTACTAATAAATTCCAACATGTAGATGGTTTTTTGTAAACGAGATAACATTTTCTTCTTTTTTATGTTGAAAGCTCAGGTGTTGCTGGGGCGTAGTAAATCTACTCCTTTTGTGTGCTGACGTTTTTATTGCTGCGTCTACAGCTATTCAAAGGGATCGCGTCCATCATTTTGGTAAAATATTCTATTTGGTTCTGTTGTTCCACTGCGGTCAACATCAATCAGTGATGTGAATGTGACGACGCAGTCATCGCACACTCGCCCCAGGAGCCGTTCACCTCGCCGCTGATTTAAATATGCAGACGCTCGTATTGATTGTCTCCAAGAATAACGCCCCTTCCGACGTAGAACCCTGAAACAGGCCGCGCACGGTCGCTCGCCACACCAACAGTCGATACTCAACCTATTTTTATCCGTTTTGTTAATTATGATCGCCAAAAGGGCCTTAACTCGACCAAATTACCCTTAAGCTCAAGCTATCACTGGAAGGACAATTAGAGAGAAACGACCTATTCATTACTCTCTAACTACACTTTCAGTTAGATTGGTGCTTTTCAACAATACCTGTATATTGTTCGTCGGCAATTAACTTAACTCCAAATACTTTGCGTGGAGCACTTACAATAGGTCGTTTTGTAAAAGGGCCGAGTGTGCTGCCCGAAATAACGGGCCAGTTGGGAAAGTTATTAACAAGATCATTTATATTGAAACAAACTTTGAAACCGACTGGAAGAGGTTCTAACGATCTGATATTAGATTTCATTAAAAACTTTTTAATTACACTTACATAAACAGTTGTAGGTCGAGGTGGAGTTTGTGGGTAATTTGGCCGTTAAGCGCTACGAATATCAGCAGTTATTCTATCTTTCTTAGCACTAGCTTCATAAAATGTCTGAAACACTATATGCCATCGGTGGCTTCCAAAAGTAAACTGTGGACTCTTTTGCGAAATCAATTAGGTCATAATCGACAAATAACTTGCATCATACCTACCACCAGAGACCCAGGACTAATGGAGTTGGCTATTATTGGGAAATGTGAATTCAAACATTTACCATTAGGTATCAGTTTGGTTTCGGCTTCGGTTGATATTTTGCAGTCGAAGCGACATTTACTTTGTAGAGACTTATTTGCTGAAATATAATATTACAGAGTAAATATCGCTTCGCTATAATATAATTATGAAGTCCAATAATTAAATAACATGCTAAGTATTAATGTTACTCCTAGTAATATGCATTTTTTATCAAATTGGAAGTCAATGAGCTAACGGTTGCTATGTGAATTGTTAAGTGGTCACCGCCGACTGCATATATCCCATGGCAACACATAACTCATCAGAGGTCTCGCTTATGTGATGCTATCCCACGCACCCATAGATTTTAACGGCAACACAACAAGGCATAAATTTCTCTAGAAGTACGTAGTTAACCATAATATACAGTAAGTATGTATATGTACGTGTAAAATAAAACAATAAAATGGACTTATTACTCCCTATATAATTCTATATTCGAAGAAGATCAATACGAACGACCCCACCCAATATCGGTCAAGCATTAAGTCAAAGTCAAAAGTTGACTAAAAATAAGTTTTAAAAGCAATGACGATTCGAAAAGTAAAGTTCATTGTTTAATAATATCAGTGAGAAAGCACTTAAAAGTTCCCAGATGAACTGAAAACTGCGTAATATTAAGGTGCAAAGAGCTTTCAACTTTTGACCCAGATTTCAATTAAAACTGCATGTAAATAGATTTAGAGATAGATAAAACCTCAAACACGTCAACGGCATTAATTTAATATTTTAATACAAAAAAAAATTTCGCTTAATTTTTGCCTAATATTACAAAATTGTATAAAACAGTCGCTTCCCGCTGTGTGTCCTTATAATATATTTAGATTTACGCAACGAATTTTGATAGATTTGAATGATTCAAAAGGAATCTTTATAAATGTATACAACTTGCATATATATTATGAAAAGGAAAAGCTGAAAGTAGCTAAGATTTGTAACACTGTGTAGTAATATTAAAAAGCTGAAGAGTTTGTTTGATTGTTTAGAAGAACCCACGAATTTCAGTAACTTCTAGTTATAATCAAAAACTGTTTTAATTTTTGATAGTTCATTTATTAAGGTGGCTTATAAGTCTATTTCATGATAGTTATGACTTACGGGAGAGAAGCAGTAACTAAAGCTTACCATAGCTAAATGTGTACAGTATTTTTGACGGACGGTCTCTAAGATTAAAACCTTTCTATCCCTGATTCATTTTTCGGTACCTTGCTACCCTACAAACGATTGAGCAGATGTTAGATGATATGAGCAATTGGTGGAGAAAATAAAATAGATATGCTGATGTTACTTTTACTATAATCATGTAAAACACAATGAAAGAATTTATCTACGTTGACTCTCATTCGTGCGCGTGAGCTCGGTTCGTGCTCGTATGCCGTCACACATACTGACAGCAGTCTGAACACGCCTTTAGAAGACTTTTAATAAGATGTCGCTGAAGTGAAATTCGAAAAGTGCCTACAAAAGAAGAGTTATTTAAATCAATTGTATTTCCATTATTGATTCAACTGTACTTGGCGTATTTGGCAATTTATTTGCGATTTCGATGCAACGTAATATGAACCTTATTCTAATTTGATTAAAGTTTAGTTTGTATTAATCAAGTAACGCATATATTTTGCCAAATATGCCATGTGAAGTCGCATCATAACGTAAATATCAAAGTAACGTTTCATGTTTATGCCATGGACATAACCAAAACGTTTTAATTGAAAACAAATATAGAATATACCATTAAGCAATCATAATAACATCATCATTTTAGTTACCGTCACTAAATATGGTGCCTACATATTACAAATGTTTTATCGGAACAAAAACATATTTATTAGAACTAAAAACATGTCACAATTTTTGTGTACGTTAAAACTGCGCCAGTTTAAAAACCGTGTCGCAGAAATAATAGCAGGATAATACCGCGGTGCGCGCTTTTCAAGAAACCTTTAATTAATACTAAAGTTTATGAAATTTCATTTAATTTTCCTTACAGGTGTATTGAAAAACGTGATATGAAACTGGGAACATTTTATCATAACGCTTTCGGCCCTATTGCACCCTCGCCTTCGCTTTGGGCTATAATACGGCGATGCCTGAAATGATGTACTTAGCCGACTTATGTCGTATACTCATATTCAACATTTAAATAGAAAAAAATGATGAGCAGGAAGTTCCTAACGTATACAAGTAAAAAAATTAATTAAAATGTCATCATCACACGAAGCCAACCAAGTACTCTTTTATAGGTCATAATCAAAACATGCGAAAAAAGTGTTATCACTGAATATTTCCGTATTTATGAGACTTTGTAAATATATTTTTTTATTGAAGCTTGGATTCAGTGCTAAACTATATTCGCAATGAACAATGTTCCTTTTATTTTTATTAAATACGTATTTTTTTGGGTACACAGTATGGGAAAGTATCCTTCTGTGGACTTGTTACTTCTAAGAGTAGGGAACTTTGCATGGATATTAAAAATAGAATATTCTTCCAGGCATCGTCCAACATTCGATTTATTTATAACTAATAAAATGGGCTTTTATGTTCTGGAGATTAAAAAAAATAATCTCATCTATTTTTAATAAAAATCAGATTAAACAGTTGGTTACAGAAAATGAATCCATTCTGAGGACCCAAAATACCCACCTCTAATAATCGATTTCACAAATTATATTTAGTTATTTTTATAATTAAACTTGCAATTCTATTGCAGCTGTCACTTGTCAATATGCCAGCGTAAAATTATCGGTAAATTTGTTTGACCGAACCCAAAAATTGTATTCATCATGTTTTTCGTAAAAGATCGTGTGTCTTTCCTTACTATCAAATATTTCGGTAGTTGTGCACTAAATTATTACGAGAAACTTTGTATGATTGAGTGAAATGAACTTTTTTACAAATTTTACGTTGTTGTTAATCTAACCTAAAAAAATATCACTTATTGATAGATTTTGTATATGACATTCTCTTCTGTGGAATTCTTTTCTGTGTTTCTGTGTCCACAGAAGGGGAGTCTATCGATAAAATTGAGAGATTATAATGAATATTCTTATTTATTATACTTGTGTTGATTGTTAATTATGACCACTCTCTTATCTATTGCTGATTTTTCTCACGTTAGACGGTTTTGGCTTATTTTATGAATGAAAAAACCAAACTCAATTTTGTTGGGAGAAGGCTTTGTGGATTGATTTTATATTTACATATCTACTGTACCAAATACTTTACTTTTAGATTGTTTGTTAGTTTATGACACTTATGTATTTTATTTTTTTGGGTGCAGGTAAAGGCATTTAGTTTATTTAATTGAAAAAAAAACTATGTTTTATTTAATTGCTAAATTTTAAAGAAATATTGAATGATGAGACTATAACATGGCATTTTAGAGAAGCAGGCTATGGTAAAGGGCCACACCATGGCGTGGGAGGTTATACAAGGCGTACCTGTGATCAGTCACTTGCGACAGAAACTTCAATTAGAAGATGTCTATTCAGAAGATGGTAATTTTGTTGTACTACTTCACAGAACTAAGAGGATGATTCATAATAGCATTTTCAACGACAGTGATATCGATAAAAATATTTTCAATGGACGTGTGAGTTATAAAAGCATAGTAATCTGTGAATAATGGTTATGTTGTTCCTTTCTGTAGACTATTAAAATACTTCCTGTGGAATCATGGAAATATTTTTTTAATTGTTTTTATGACTATCTTATTTAAAATGTTGCTGGTTATTTTGTTGTGCCACATACATTTAAACATTATAAGTTTTTTCTTTATCATTACGATAAACATTATTGACGCAATAGTTGTTTTCATTCTTTTCTGTGGTCATTTCGGTATTTTCTGTGGACTACAAAAAAGTGAATAGGGGCAATATTTACAAAAATAATTAAATTCGATCTTGTTTGAACCTTGGATTATGTTAATTTGAATATTTTACAATTATAGCTTGTTTTCGGATGTAATTGCGTGAGTTTTATTTTTATCAAAAAACAAACTTTGATTTTGATTATGACCCTTATATAGGCATCGATCGTATTCTTACGCATGAATGAAATAAATGTAAAGAAAGCTAGCTGTATCTCTGATTAAATTTCCATCAATGCTTTAAGAATCAAATTATTTTTCATGTTGGCTTGACTGATTCTATATAAAAAATATTGACAAAAACTCTCTAAAATATTATCAACTAACCAAAATCTGTTTTAGGTATCTACGTGATGGGAGACTTGCCTAGTCGTATTCCTTAACTACAACAATTAAGAAATTTTAAGATAGAAAAATAATTCGTAGCCCCGTGCAAATAACTAAGATAACCAGATTTATTACTGATCTACTTTTTGAACTAGTTAAGTAGTTAAACTTTCCTGCACTTAAATTTCACTTTGCTTTATCACACTTAAATTTTATAAGTCTTATAAGTTGGATCGCTTCCGATAAAAACAAACAAAAATTAACGTGTATTATTCCACATTATGCTTACCAACTAAAATAGGACGGCCAACAATTAAAGTGATCCCATCTAAATGTTTATTAGTCGCTGACAAGCTTCCTATGTCTTAATTGGCACACATAACAGACTATTTCTATGTAAATACCCCCGAAATGGGAGAAAACCGTACCGTATCAGCAATTGAATTGGGAGAAAATTATTTTCAATTATTTTAACTATCTTTGGTAAACTCAGCAAAGGTCCCTTTGCTAATCAAAATGGTGTTCGAGTAATTCCGGCGACCATGACCGGACGGCATTGATTACTTAGTGTAATGATTAACGCTCCGCTCTTTTCAGTATGAGAAGTGGCCTTTCGGGACTGTGCTCTGAGGCGAGAGAATAATAATCGGTTTCTATTGTGAGCGATCGGATAAAAAAGTCGTCAATGTTTGTATAACTATAATCTGTTTGAGATTTCCTAAAAGTTTTATTAATTTCTGCTGAGTGCTGCTTTTGTCCTCCACGATTAATAAGATGAGATATTACGTAGAACACGGCCTGTTACCAGAACTTTGTAGATCCAATTAGGTAGGTAGGTGGAAAGGTATCAGTAATAATAAAACTTGGTCTCTGTTGGTCAGGCCCTCCACTTCGGTTAACGTCCGTCATGGCCGACTTTGCTTTATTGGATGGAGGATAAACTCAAGGATTCTCGTAGGACTCTCAACTACGGCTTAGTAAGTTCTCTGGATAAAACTGGTAGGTCAGGTCTCTAGAGTCAGAAGATATATTAGTAGAAAGGTAAATTAATGTTTAGTAGTTGCAAATCTTTCATTCTTTAGTACTGTCCTTTACCAATAATTGTAGTCATACCGTGCAGTTTTATCTGAGTACTGGTACTGGATAGCAGTTAAAAGTTACTTATTATTTTTATAATTTCTTATTGGGATTATGATTAGATCTTTGACAGTCGTTTCGGGTAATTAGAAGCCAGAAAGCTTGACAATCAGTTTTATCAAATTGTACTGTAACTGGTTTGTGGATATCTTTGAGGCAGTCACTGAATGTAAATGTTGAGGTAAGCCGCATCCGCTTAGTCTGGAAGCCCGTCCTGACCTAGCTGGCATAAGGTTGGAGAGATGACAATGATTTTACACTCATTATTTTTCATATAATTAATTTTAAATAATAATTATGCCCGTGCTAATTATTTAAAATTATTATTCTACACGAAGATAAATTTTACTAAGTAGGCAGATACCAAAACTGCCAGCGAGTGGCAAAGACAGTAAGTACGAATGTGTTATATTTAAAACGCTTCGTAAATCACGAAGCGAGAACCGTGTCAGCTGAACAATTGAAATAAATCAGAATTAAAGCGTTGTAAGGAATAAGTACAACACACCTGATCGCTGGAACATTTAACAATACGTGTTTTAGATTCTTTTGTGCCTCGAAGTATCGTATCGTGGTGAATTCGACTTATCACGTAAGTAATCTTATCCCGAAAAAAGAAACCTCTTTTGTTGAATTTCGGGCTAGCTTTGGCTTGTGACTTCGTCCGCACAGTTCGTGGTTTTAATCCCCCTTCACCCGTTGTTTCTAAATTCCTTTCCCAGTGCCAACTCTCAAAATAGACATTTAAACTGTCTTGGAGTGTAAGATAGGCAGCTTGGCTTAGTTAAATTTTCAGACAGTCGGGCCTTTTCTATTTCCCTAATTACATTTTCATGCCTAAAGTAAAATATTTGCTTTTCAGGTTCATTTTATAAATAGCTAGGAAAAGAAGGACTCAATATCCACCATAAATTGGGTTGCGGAGGTCAGAAAGCAGCCGCTTCGAGTAAATCAATAAGCCGCATCTGGATCTAGACCATAAGCCGAGTCCGGCGAAATTCGGGAAAAGGGTGCGATGATTAAAGCTAAAGGTACGTCGCAATCATACGTAGTTTTGCTAAATTTAAGTATTTCGTCTGACATTTACATTTTAATCTTGTGATGTTAAATGTTTGGTCTAAAACAGATTTTTTTTATCTTACCAACCAGAAATACGTCGATGTGTGGCAAATAGTCACTCGGAGCTTTAGCATTTTATTGCCATCGTCAACTCAGCATGATACCACAGTACAAAAAATGCCGCCGCGTCTAGCATGCTAATAAAGAATATTTATCCAACAGAAAAAGCACTTGAGAATAAGTAAGTAAGCTGAGTAGCTAAAACGTTGTATGTATTGCTAGCCTTTTTTGGTGACTTTGTACCTTTTTCATGAATACAAAGTTTCATTTTCAATTTTACCCCGTTAGAGTGTGTTGATTACCACCAAAAGGCTGTGTCTTAATAAGTTCAGGAGATAAATATCGTAGTGTTTGTGTAGTGTCTGTAAATCCTAAACTTCTAATACCAATTGATTTATAGGCACAGAAATTCAAAGTGATCTGTAGTTTCAGGAATATGTTTGAAAATGGACGTTGTAAATGTAACTAATCTTTTTTCCTTCGCAAGAAAAATATTATACTTTTATTCAAATTTAAAATGTAGATAGGGACATACTTAGATATTTATCTTTCAGAACCAACCATTTCAAACAGAACTAACTAACAATCAGGTCTTCATTCAACTAACAAGTAACCTAAGTTATATAGGGCTGTTGTCATTTACCTAAGACCATAAGACGGTTTCCACACATGAATATGCGCAACCGTGTTTGGTTTTATCAGTTCGATATATGCCACTGGAGACTGGTGTACACGACCTAATCCCCCCTGAGCCCGTGTGAGCACGGCGCCAAATTCGACACTCGGTATTCCCGGGATTTTTGGTTGACATCCCGGGCCACCACGTGTAGGTAACTTAGCCGCGAGTCGTGACAATCAGGATTGGTGGGTAAATTGACGTTGAAAATTGGACGTGGATTTAACATTTTTAGAAAATAGAGAAGTATAACTACTAAGTAGCTTTTCCCATAAGATGCTACCTGTGGTACATCTAACATTCCATATCATAGTCCTCAGTCCTCACATATTTCATCAATATTTTCATCGTTTCAAAATTCCAGTATGTGTAAATCCCTTGACACTTTATAGCCAATGAGTTTTAGCCGAGCCCATTAACACATTATAAAATATTATTAATAGCTAAAAAGGTAATTCTATCTTTCTCTGAAAATATTTATCATTGCAAATTGCAAACATACTTAAAAATATAATTGTTCAGTACCTAGAAAAATGTAACGTCTCTAGTTGCCTAAACCATGTTTTGAAATGCTAATTTACACGTGAATACAAACAACAAGTGAAATCATTATGTACGTTATCATCTAAGTTGGCAAATGCCTAAATAATTATTGTTCCTAAAAATACCAGTGGAAAATTGATTTACTCTAAATTCTTAAAAATTTGGAAATTCAATATATAATTAATTAATAAACGATTGAAAGTGAAGTCGTTTTTCACTATGTTTAATTGCACAAAACATCCGGAGAGCAGCTGCTGCGGTTGGAGGGGGACGTTGGAGCCCAACGTGGGACCCAGATAGCGTCGTTTACCGCAGCACGTATTTGCTAAATGAGTTGGGTGTAGTCGGGTGAACGGAAACTATTAATATTATCACCTGTCATACCTTTATTGAGCCTGGAACCTCATGGTTTCTGCTCTACAACGTTCCAAAAATATCGATTCACGACGAATCCAGCATGTCGGCCGCCCTCTAGGGCAGACGGCTCCTCTCGCTCTACGTACACATAGGACACAACACGTCAAGCGAGATATCAAAACGGTTTCCCGCCACTAGTATTTTAACACATTAAACAGCCATTGTGGGATTTTTAACCCGCGGTGCCCGAATGTAAGGATGACCACACTATTTTTTTAGTTTTTATTAATGTTTTACTCAGGATATGGTAGGAAAATGGACTAAAAGTTTCATTATGCCGTTAAATTTCGAGGCGGGCACCGTACCGACCTCCCACGCGCGCTCGACCCGACTGACTGAATTTCCTACATTTCCCGGCGCAAGCCTTCACCCCTTGTAATCGAGCACGTTCGCAAAGATCTAAGGGTGAATAATATCTAGATGTTCTTTGATATTATTTTTATAGGTATGTACTAAATAGTAGGTAGGAGTATGGTTATTTGTGATATGGGTTTTTAAAAACAGCGGTAGAACATTCGGCTGTCACAAAAAAATACTTATACCTATTATAACCACGGGTTTCATACTGTTTGTTTTAAAATTCATAACATAATCTTCGAAGATTAAGAAGTTTTCTTTGATCGGCGTTTTACAAGGTGCTAGGTGTATGTATACTTTTCTGCAAACCCTAATGAATGGCTCTACACGTAAGATTACCTTCGAAATTATACCTGTACTTAGGTAAAATTTTCATAAAAATAAAAGTATAAGGTAAAAATTATAACTGAAATATGCAGATGATTAAAATGGCCTTGTCAATAACGCCAAATAAAAAATATTGGTAGGTAATTTAAATTATAGTTTTAAGGTTACCTAAAGCTCTTACGTGTTTAGTTTTGCATACCTAACGTAGATCTTTGGTTATACTTATTATGGGATTTTATAAATTAGTTATATCGTAATCAGTGGGTTTATATATTTTTGTTGAAAAACCGGTGTAGAATATTTTAAATCATTCCATTCAAAATCGAAATGCAATAAACTATTTTTGAATTGGCGGATTTCAGAACGAATACGACGCTAGCGCCATCGCCGCATGAATCGAGTAGTTTTGACATTCCGTTAAGAACTTACTACAGCGATCCATAGAAGTAATAGTTGGAATATTTAGCATTTTGATTAGGTTGTCTTGCTTTGACACACTACTTTTATATCTTGTTTTCCTGCTGTCATCAATGAATAGTAAGTTGTTAGCGCTGATGTGTGACGTCTTCATTCATTGAAGAATCTCAGAACTCAAAAAGCAAAACAAGCGTGTCTGAATCAAAATTTGTGTTTTATTTACGTTTCTTCGTAATAACTTTGTTAAAGTCGTTTTCTTAAAATGGCGCAAGCTGAAGACACTGAACTACGAGATTTAGTTATAGAAGCTTTAGAGAGAAATGGATCGTTAGCTAAAATACGCGCGTTGCTAAGAGCTAATATTTTTTTAGCTTTTGAAGATGAGTGTCAAAACTTGAAGCAGAATGTGAATTTAGATAATATCCTAAAATTACCAGAGGGCCTGTTAGCTCTGTCGGTAGTTCATGAGTTTTTAGAGTTCTGTTGTTTGAAAAACACACTATTCGTTTACATGTCGGAGTCTCGACAAGGTAGTGAATACAAATACGAAGGAAAGAAAAAATTGTCGGAGAAACTGAATATACCCAAATCTGATAACATAAAGGAACCCATTCTATTCACTCTTCTTAAAAGTATGTTAAAACCACAGCAGATGAAATACTTTGATCCAAATGCTAACTCAAAATATAACAGTCGTGAACAAAACGACGAAAAGAATTACAGGGACGAACAAAACTGTACTTACATACTTCATGAAGAGTCGCCGAGTAGTAATTCAAGTTCCTCCCAGTCTGATAATTCATCCGATGAGAAAAACAAACTACACCTGCGGCTACAGCTGGATAACTCGGACACTGACACTTCTAGTGACTCTGCACGTGATAAAACAAGTTCAGAATATGTTCCTGGAGATCATATACTACAAGTGGAAAACAGTGGTGTTAACTCCAATTATATTACAAAAATATCCAGTGATTGTGTAGATTCGAGAGACCAAAACAAGTTTGTAACTTTTAACAGACCAAGAAATGATACTTCTTTGTTAATGAGTGAATTAAAACTGACTAATAGTAGTAGTGACTCTACCTCATATGTAGATTTAAAACCTTTTAACTCATTAGATGAAAAAATGCTCAATACTGCTGGCTTGCCTATTGTAGACACTGATGTTAAAGATCAAACTAATACTAATATGTTAACAGTAATAAATGATGTATTGTCACCTAAATCTGCTACTGTCAGTAACAAGTCACATGTATCTCAAAAGCAAGAAAATGACAGTAAAGCTACAGAAGGCAGTGACAAAAAATCACAAGAATCTGGTAAATCTGATGGGGATACTGCTGAATTTAGTTATGGTGAAGATTTTTCCTCGTCACCACTTTCCAAATTTAAAGAAAGTACTGATAAACAAGCTAAGTCTTCAGGATCTATTCAGGATGAATTAGAAAAGAGTGTAAATAAGAACACGTCTTTAGACAGTCCGCATCAAACATCTCAGAGCTCACAAAGCTCAGTCTCAATATCCAATGTTGAAGACTTGATTAGTGAAAAAAGTTCCTTAAGTATTACAAACAATAAGTCAAAGCAGTCAGGAAGTATTCAGTCAAAGGGGAATACTGATGTCAAACAGAGTAAAGTCCACAGTGATGACTCGGGAGACTTCACAGAATCACCCGTTCCCTCTCTGTCCAATTTAAGTCTTGACATTCACAGTGATTGAAAAATAATCACTTAAATGTTTCTTCTCTTAATAAGTATTATATTACTTAGAGAGTTATAGCAATAATATTTCAAATACAAAATAAGTTCCTTGAAATACAATATTGAAAAAGTTTTTGGTAGAATGGTTAGGCTTTCATTGTTTCCTAAGCTGTTGAACTATTGTGCACAATTTGATGAAGCCTTAACATGTATTTTGTAATCATTATTGAAAATCAAATAAATGTGAAAATATTTCAGACTTCAGTTACATTTTAATTTGATGAAGCCTAAACATGTATTTTGTAATCATTATTGAAAATCAAATAAAAGTGAAAATATTTCAGACTTCAGTTACATTTTAAAATAATATTGAGTCACTTATGCATTTTCTTTTTACAGTAGAGCTCCTAAGTTTTTTTGTAATATAACTAAGCATCATTATTGATGATATTGTGATAATTTGTAGTTATTCAACATGTTTATTCCACTGTATCCCACTGGAAGACTATCTTAATTTGAATTCAGAATCTGAGAGGTCACAATTCACAAATTCAACAGAATATGTAAAAAAAGATCTCATTAATTAATTTAGAACTTTGTTGCAAATGGTTAAAATTCAACTCTCATCATCACTAATTTTATGTGTTCAAGTAAATTGTTCAATAAAGTGGTAATCAAAGATTCTGTATTTAAATATAGGTATATTTCCATATGGGTTTAAACATGGCTTTTGACCTAATAGCATAATAGTATTACCTATGTTTTATTTGTACATGAACTGTTTAGTAAAATAAATACACAATTATGTATATTCCGTTGCCTTGATTACAATGAGAAGACAAGATTATTACCATAACAATTGGTACATAAATGGAACCTTTATATATGTTGGTGTGTGTGTCATATGACTTAGGTCATTGCAATAAGGTGTCAATTGTAATAATTGAAATATTATGCCCTATACATTTGAGATGTCTGATGTGCTCTTAGTTGATACATGTAATCAAGGCATGAATTTAAATCTAAAATAATTATACTTTTACCACTATTTTGCGCACCCTGAAAATAAAATGGGGTTTAAAAAGACACATTTCATAGGTTCTATGTTAATTCATTTTCTGGGTCATACTTGTAAAACTACTGATTACTATTATTTTGTCTAAACAAACTGTAAACATTTTTACCAAACTTTAACCTCCACAACCCCTGTATCATGCCATCTATAGGTATGTGTGTGTGCATTATTTAATGTAAAATAAAAGAAGTTCACAAACAGTGGATTGTTTTTTGCTCAATTTTAAGAACTGTTATTGCCTGTGAAGCTGTTAATTATTACAGTATAGTAATTTGTGTCTTTTTGAACCCTATAGATTTGTTATGTGTCTTAAGGTGGGAACATATCTTAGTTAGTTTTCTAAATAAGTAGTACAGGCGCCAGCACATCTAGCTACAACAATCTTTTACATTCAAACACACGTGTTTCGAGACACAATAGAAAACAATGGCATCCCGACAGCCGACTGCCGGTTGGTCGTTGCAAGGTTAAATTTATAGACTTTCAACTTTATGGCTAATGAATTAGGTTCGAAGTCGTTTGTAAAGATGTGCTGGTGTCTATACTTATCTGCATTTCTGTGTACTTACCACTGCTTGTCAATACTGATTTTAATGATAATTCCTGTTAGAATTTAATATGTGAGTCACGACAGATACTGGTTTGTTAAAATGGTTGTGCCTTATTTATATCTATTGGATTCACAAAACAAATGCGATTGTTCCTTTTAGTACTCAATAAATGAAAATTCTAGTCCTAAATGAAATAAAACTGTTTCCGTCCAAATTGCTCCAACATCATATCTGTTTCTGGCGTAGGTTTGATGAAACTGTGCTGTAGTCTGTAACGTTAGTACCTATCTACTTCAATAAAAATGCCTCGACATATTTGTTGTTGTTATTTAATTATAATTATTAATGTGAACCATTTAAAAGCTATATTAACTAGTTACACTTCCTATTATTAGTACGAATGACCGAATATTTTTGTACTGATACCTATTACTTACCTACTTATATTACTTACCTACTTATTTTGCCAAAGGTTTATTATTAAATATTCTTTACATATTACTTTTAGCTTATGCGTAGATATTTAAGTTAAAAAAATGTGTCTTCGTTCTTTAAATTAGTAGGCACGTGTTTGAAATCAAAGTCATCAAGATTTTTGTAATCAATTTTTATTTCACATTTTCTGTAAAGCATAGATTGTAGATATCACGTTTCACTTATGCACACGAGTCAATCCATACCGAACACTAACACAGTTGTTACGCATTTTTATACAAAAGTAACGCTGTTTATTACAATAGATAGCGGTTAGTGCAATCGCATACAAAAAGAAATATATTAAACATATTTACACTTAAATATTTTATATTAGGTACATGAATTTTAATATGAAAATGGTATAAAAATTACACTTTCATATGTTACATACATGTTTCAGTAATACAAATGCGGTTTATATCCTAACTTTGAAAAAATATAACAATAGTAAAAGCCACAATGCTTCATATAAACAGTAATAGATCTAACATTGTAATTACATCGTAAAAAAATGGAAAATTATCGCTCCAGGCACTGTTATTGATGTCTTATTCACGAATGAGTGGAAATGATTTTTTTCTCATATGAACTAAAACAAAACAGTTGTACAGAAAGGTCTGCATACTCATGCTATCGATATTTGCTAGTAATCACAAATATTGCCGAGTAAAACCTTACGAAACGAAAATAAATACCGCTTTTACAATCAGCGATAAAATATGAAAAGAAATCAACTAGAAATAATTATAGAATCGCAACTAAAGTAACACTTAGAATAAGTAAATAATAAATATCAATAATGTACATATGGCAAATATTTGGCTTTATATATCATATTATAATCCACATGTAAGGAACGTCAGCTTAGTTCATACACTGCATGGAATTACTGCTGGTATTACTTTGTTTCAACTACAATTCGCAGTGTTGAGAAGCAATATCACAGAATACCAGCGGGTAGTATAAAATGTTATTGATAATGACGTCACAACACAGTCGGACGACGCGTCGCTATTATAGCTCGTTGCCCATAGAGCTGTCGTGAGTGAGATTCGAATCCATGCTCGCGTTGTCAGAGTCCTGACTTTGGTTTCCGCTGTAGTTCGCTGCCTCTTGTAGTCGCATCAACATGTTTAACTGTAAAAGCAAGAAGGGTAGTTAAATAAAATGATCTTGCGCCATAACGATAAATAACATTGAAATGATTTGATTCTTACCAAAGGGTCTTGATTGTTGTTAGTGTTGGAATCTTGATTCGATTCTTCAATACCAATCTCTTCCACAGTGATTGCTCTTAGAGTCTGGAAATTTATGAATTTCGTAAATTTTTAATGCAATCAATTAATTAGAACTATATCCGGATAGCTATAACATTATATTATAAATTTTAAAAGATTCATCATCAGCCAATTATTTTACTAAGTGGACTGCAAGCGCGGATCTAAGGAGGTCCCTCCCTCTCCCTCTCACGCCCGGGTCTCGGGTGGTCCATCACAGATTTATTTGTAATCGACTTGTGAATCATATTTTACTGGACGTCTACTACGTGTTCCCCTGACTTAAGGGCTTGACCCTCGACTAAAGGACAACTCCGGACCTGTCTTGAATACTGGGTCCAACCTTGACTATCAGGTCAGTATCAGTCATCTAAAAGTAATTTTGATATAAATTAAATATCCTCACGTGTGAATGGTTGGGTTCTCTCCAGGGGTACGAGGACTTGATGTGCTGCAGCGGGTCGACGGCGGCGTGTCTTCGTCTGCCGTACAGCGCGATGCCCTCGCGGACTGCCTCCGACGCGTACGGCACTATGCTGTAGTTCCACACGTCCGCGAACCACGCCTAAGAGACAAGGTAAAGTTAAATTATTAACAGTTGTATTAGGGACCCTAACTGCTGAGCTGGAGGTCGTGGGAATGATTTCCACTCACGACAAATCTTTGTGTGATAAACAAATTACCTATTTAAGTATGGTACACCAGTTGTCCAGCTGCAAGTTAAGCCTAGTTTAAGATCAGAGTTCAATGTAGTCCTAGTTGCAATGTAGTATGCCTAGTTTGAGGTCAGAGTTCTCTCAAGGTATTTATTAGATAGCAGAGTGGGCGAAAGTAAACCTATACAATTAAGCTTATATTTTACGGTTCTGGATTTAAATTATACGTCAGTCTATTTACATCAATCAAACCAGATTCAGACTTCGATTTGCTACAGACAACTTTGATTCAATAATTCTGTCATTATTCAATTATCGTGACGACACATCAAAATTAAAAGAAAGTCCGACCACAAAAGTTTTTTAAATTAGGATTTCCAATGGCATACTAATAGCCACGGTTTCACTGGCCTAGCACATAAAATTTAAAGGAAGTAATAAAATTTTCAATGTCTGTTCTTACCTGACTAGCCTCCAAGTCCATAGGACAAGCGAGGAACAGCCTGGGGCCCACGGTGACGTCACTGGAAGAGTGCGCCTCTAAGAAAGCGTTGAGTGTAGACCACACTCCCGGCAACCATTCGAGAACGGCCGCTAGAGCCGGCTCTCGACGGCCCAGGCGCAGTTCTAACGTGAATAACTTGCGGCGAAGGTACCTGGGTAGAAGAATGGTGGAATTTAGATGAAGGTTAAGTATGGGGTGGAAATGTCTCGTACATGTATATAATCTAAGGTCTCGTAGTTCCGATTAAAGACAGAGTACAACAAATCTGTACAAGTTAGTTTGGCAGATTAGACGGATGCAACAAAGTCAGATTATTTCCTTTACTTGGTAAAAGACGTTGGGTACAAGATGCAAGATTACAACAGAATTTTCGATTTAAAATAATAAGTATAATGTTTGTGATACTTGTATCCCATAAGTGTAGTATTTTATATTTAGACTTTAAAACTGTCTTTATCAAAAGTCCCAAGGACTCCCAAGGATTTTTAATAAAATTTTAACCAAGGCAATAAGGTTTGTTCTTAACCCCAGATCTATGAAATTCCTCGTCGATGCGATACGTTTATTAAGTGAACTGCTTACCTAGCTAAGAAACCTTTGACAGGTTCCATGTGATTGGCTGTAAGGAGCCACCTGAAGTTGTGATGGAGCTGCAGGTTCGTTGTGTTGCACGTGGCTTGGGACATTGTTCCTGAAACAACAAGTAATTTACTTATAATCTCGTATTTATCCATATCCACTAACATATTCAAATTTTTGCTTGAGTCCAGCTCAGTTTACAAATAAATTTCCTAAGTGAACTAGCAGAAGATCGACCTAGTTCATGTCCCGAGAATTTACTGGTTGTTGGCAGTCCCCATTTAGGTAGCTAGAGCCTAGGTTCTTCAAATATGGCCCCGGCTAGTCAGTCGTGAGCGTGACTATACTATCCAGCAATGGACCTTCGGATAATGAAATAGCCCATGTTTTTCGTTCTAATGGCGGAATACTCAAACGTCACTTAATTTTAAGACGCTCTCAAATCTGTTGCTGGCCTTGTCACTCTAACGGGATAAAGTAAGGACGGCAACAGATTTGACAGCGTCTTAAAGTTAAGTGACGTTTGAGTATTCGGGCATAAGTCCACCAAAACTGACTTACCAATAATAACAGGCATGTTTCTGTTGTCAGGAGGCAGCAGTCCAGCGAAGGCGTCTCCTAACGCAGAAGCATGTTGAAGGTTGTCCAGAATGACTACCGAAGGCAAAGCTGCCTCTTCACCGGCTGCCGCCGCGCCGCATTGTTCCGCAATATTGGCCAGATATGCACGCAATTCGTTGCAGGATTTACGGTCCACACTGATAAGGTTGGATTTATTGATTATATTGTTTATTGCACACATAATAAAAATAATTAGGTATAAATACAAATCGCATAAAATCAACCTTTACAAAGGTGATCGTTACCCAGACTTTAGTTTTCTTAATTCTTAATTCCTTTGTCAACTGACTTGATCTAAAAAAATCTGAGGACGAACCGAACGAACGTTGACCAAAAATACTTATTTTTATAACTTGTTTGTGTTATGTTTTCACGTTACAAATTGAACAAACAGATACATAAACGAGCAGACTATTTCATTTTACTATTTCTGCAAGATCCAAAGAAAAATAAACACATCAAGATAAGATTGTATTGTATTAACTGTCTCACGTTTGTAAATACAAATTATGTATGAGACCAGACTCATTATCACTAAAACAATAAAGATTTCTTTCTAAAGTGATGAACTCTGGGGGCACTTACTTGAAAGTAGCCACGGCTTCGGCGGGATTGCCTCTACGTTGCGTTTTTTGTACGTAAAACTCTGCTAGTTTAGCCGCCAAGTAGGACTTGCCCGTTCCACTGGGCCCACATAGAATTATTCGCCGGTGTTCCGATAGTAGAGAAACATATCTAGAAAACAAAGAATATCAGTTAGGACTGCCTCCAGTGCCCCCTCTTGCAATGTTTGGAGAAAATATTGATGGATAACACTTACCTATACACAATATTTTTTGGTATAAGACTATCGAATGCTAAGCTCCCAACTCCTTCTAAGCAGATGTACAGCGTATTAACAGTGCCAATGATGTAACCACAGGGCAAAAGTTCTGGAAAACCTATTTCAGGTCCTCGCGTCGCTTCGCCCAAGTGATACGAAGTAATAGAATCTGTGTTCAAACCCAGATTCGTTCCCAAGTCTATTCTAGACAAGTAATCTTTAAAAGTCTTCCTAACTATATAATCTAAGTTCTGCCAAGTTGTCTTGCCAGAAATATAAGTGTAAGCTATTGTGAATTCATTACAGTTTATTGTCGAATCACTATTATAAACGTTCTTATACGAACTACTGTGCGTAGATTTATTGCTTTTAAGGCTATTTGTGTTAGACTTATTTATTTGCGAGTAGTCTTGCGTCTCTGTTTCCGGGCTGCGATTTTGCGACAGTCGCGGCGAGTCGAAACTGGACTGTTTCTCAAAATGATTGTTGTATGAACTCGCTGATTGCTTAGCGTAGAACCTGCATTCAGATTCTGTGAGCGTGTCTTGAACTTCTTCGAAGTATCTTTGGAATGTCTCGGGCTGTCCTAAATATACGGCTATAGCTATTTTTTTTCCGTCGGTCGTATCTCCTTGGCTGTCAGCAACACCTGTTAAACAAACACAATGAGTCGTTAAATGAATCCTTTTGTAACTGGATATAAACAAATCTGTTTTAAAATTAGACTTACCGATGTCCGAATAGCTTTCCCCTATTGCCAGCTCCCGTGACTTCGGCGGCGGCAGCACAGTGTTTATGTCGTAGTCGCCACTGAGTCGGTCGCCTCCGTTCGCGAATAAATCACTGCTGCCATTCAGTGCTGCTAATAGCGTCTCGCTGTTTTCATTTAGTTCGCAAGCGGCCTTATTTCCGTATATGGGCTCGACCATGCCCGATTTAGGCGAGCCTTTTTTGGAGAAATCCATGGTAGGGGTCGATGACATACAGTTGAAGTCAAGGTCTAGAGGTTGCGAGTGCATGTCCAGTGTCGCCTGAAAAGAGAACACAACAGTTGTAGCTAATAAAATTAAGCTTTATGTCTCGACGGCTTTCAATTTGTTCAGTTATTTCCTACACATAAACGTTGTGAACTATTTGTTTTTTATGGTCTATAACTAGGTGCAACAAGTGCACGGAAATCACAAAATTGACGTTTTCTACTCATTTTAAACGGTACGCTGAATTTGGTCTGCAACTCTCTACAAAATTGTCATGAACACGTATTTGCGTGTGCAGTCGTGTGTAAATATGGACACGTTGTATTTTGTATCATTAGCATTACTGTTTGTATAATACCGTCACGCGTTAAAAGTCCCTGAAAGTGTAGTGTATGGTTCATAAAAGCGAGGGTGTTGGGGGAACATTCCTGTGACGTGTCATTGGCTTTGTACAGGTGCACATAAATGGCAAATGTTAAGAACGGTCCACGTTTTAGTTGAATACCAATTCAAGTAGGAAGTCAGATACTTATAACCACCGATCTTCCTTTAAACGAAATAGCAAATTGTTTACCTAAGGAGCAAATGACTATTTTATAGGCGAGAGTGTTTCTAATTCTGTGCACAGAGAAGGATTCAAAGTTCGTCACTCGAGTTTAATTAAAGTTACTTAAACAACGTTCGTGATCGATCTCTTCACGTGATTGAATCTCTTTCCTTCTTTGTCCTTAAGGATTGTGCGTGTTTAATCCCTAGGGATTAAAGAGCTACTTTTCTGCCCTGTTCACGAAGAACAAACTAGCTCTCCATATGTTAAAGAGGTGCAATGCACCATGTGGCACATGCGTATCAGTGAGCAAGATCTTAACCTTCAACAATTAACTGAGTCATTTTGTCGTTCAGTGCTAGATTGAAGAATTTTACTTTTTTGAATTTCGCCACAAAACCACTTTCCGTCTTCCACATCCAGTCTAGCCCTGGTGTCCTTTTAATCGTATAGTTCATTTTACGTAAAATTTTCGGTCCTTCATAAATATCTCACCTGATGCATAGTAGCCTGGTCCGCAAGACTAAATCGCCGCGGGTCCTCAACAGCAGAACCGCCGGTACCCAACGAGCTCTGACTACCAGCCAAAGACCGTGACGTCACAAGCCTCTGTAACCGCTCGTTGTTTTGTTTCAGGTTCAACATCTCGTTCTGGAAGTGTACCTTGATTTGAGAAGGACATTTCAACGTATTTGTTTAAATATATCTTAATAAAACTAAATTATTTTAAAGACGCATGTCAGGCAAAAACTTATAATAATAATGTACTGTTAAAGTCAAATTGCGAAGTACTTAAGTGCTATTTTTTGTGTTCGATAAATATAGTTGATGTTCCACTACTCGGTACGGACGTAGTGGAATTTAATTATATATGAGGGGCCATTTATAAACATTTTGTAGTACTCCGACTATAATCAGTTCCAAATAGCGCGTTTAATTTGTATAATGGCTACTAGCGGCCCCTAATGAATACTTACTGAACCACCTTAATATTAAGTAAGTGGATACCGACTATTCCTTGGGGTGTTTTCTTAACTAATGATAACAATCTTATAACTATTAATGCTATATTAATAAGGCTCGTTATTAGCAATAAGCTATTTAATCATTGTTCTATATTCTTACCCTCATTTTGATGACTGTGTCCTTAAGACTTTCGAGTTGATGCGCTGAACTGAGAGCTTCTAATCGGATATCTGTTAGCACCAAATCCTTTTCTCGTAATTGCCTCTTCAACTCATCAACTAATCCAGAATCATCTGGTTTGTCTGGAAATAAACATACAGATCTTCAGCCACATCCAGTAATTAACTCTTTATTACCGTTTAATTGAATGTTCTCGCGATGATCCTAAAGCTATAAAATAACTATGCACTAATGCCTTAGTAGTGGTCTGTAAAGGAAAACCGATTGCCTAGTTTCTTCTAACAAATTGAATCATAAAATTTATATGATCGTAACCAATAACAGCAAAACTAGTTCCATTAGGAATTAAAAATAGAAAAGAAGATATCAAAAATGATTTTTCCTATCGATGTGGAAGTGTCTTTCGTTGTTTTTCTCAGAGTAATCAGCTAGGAAACACCGACGTGTAAAAGTGTTATTATTAACCAATTTACGAAATAATAATTTGTCATAATTTTCATTAAATTATACCGTAAGACAAGGTTCAAAAAGAATCGACGACCGATATTTCAACAACAATGTAGGTGCATTGTCCTCTCTACAGCATACATTAAACTTTTACCCCTAACTTTCTCTGCTATTGTTTGCAGACTAGCTAATTTCCCTTATATCTCACCTTTGGTCTGGTCTTCTGTCTTGGCCTGCGGACAGGGCTTGTCTTTGACGTCGAGTGTCTCGTGCGAATGTTCTAGACTGTTCTCGTTGCTTCCCTCGCGGATCGTGTGCGGGTCGTCGTAGTGATGGGATCCAGACGAGCTGTCTTGCGATGACAGTTGCCCGAGGGACGAGTGCTTCGCTGTCTTTGAAATCTTGGCGTTCCGCGAGAAAGCTTTCGTGAAGGATGAGCGGAGCTGTTGTGTAAGATTGTTTTGTTAGTACATTGTTTGTTTATTAGGTAAATAACTTTATTTATTTGAAGACACTGCCTGTATCTTGGTAACGATTTGATTTGAAACGGTTAACGTGGTATAAATAGAGCTCAATTTCTTAAGTAGTGAATATGTAAATGCGCGTGTAGTTTTAAGTTTTCCGAATAGCAATAGATAACCAAAACTTATTTTCATAGCTTGTGCTCGCTGTTCAGTCACGAACAAAAACATGTTTACACGTAACAAAATTGAAATGCAATTTTCTCGTAAAATAGCTAAAGACGTTCAGTTAAAATACATTTTATTATTTACTATTATGAAATAGGTTAAAGTCATCTTATAAGAAAATTGTTTTTAAATGTTGAGTGAACGACACGTTTTTGTTCGTAAGTATACGTATTATATTGCGTAGTGAGTAGCTACTCAGACAAAATTGAATTTTCTAATTTCAATAAAACACTTGTGTCCTGATTATGTAAAATTTCTTCAACAGCTTACTTAGAAAATCAATATTTATTAACATACATTATAATATTTATCAAGATGCCCAACGAAGACCTAGAAATTACATAGCCAATATTTACTCAAGCTCATTTAGTTTGTTATATGTATGAATAGATAATACGCGACATTTCCAAAAGTTTTTATCATATTTAATGAACTGACAAACTAAAGACTACTTTCTGTTAAACGTAAATAATAATTTCACACTAATATCTTTTTAAATTAATATTGACGTAACGTAAACCTGGCTTTACTTAAGGCACTACATTATCAGATTTGGGGACCATCACTATTATAAATAAATAAAAAAAGTATTTTTATAACTTACCCATCCCTTCTTCTTGTGTTTCTTGTCGTGCGGTGCAGACGAGCCACTGCTGAGGCTGTTGATACTTGATACACTGTCAGTAGACAAATGTCTCGTGATAGCACCGTTGCCCGTCTGTGCCAACCGCTGCGGAGATGACTGCGTTTGACTGCCTGGCTCCTACACGCCAATATACAACAGTTATTCAATTATTTTCGTCGTTAATAAGAGCCAATTAATTGTTATTTTAAAATTTTCCTTCGTTATTATTATTAGCCTTTAGTTTACGTCCCTGAACTTTAACGATTTCGACAGAAATAACATTGACTACGCACAAAACCTTCAGGCCTACTGTCACGAAACCTGCTCAAATACTACGTTTATTAATAAGTAATGCATGAATAATAATATGTAAACGTGTACGGACATTTCAAAACATTGTTAAAACAGCTATGCAATATTTGATGTAAACACATAAAATAAACGATTTGAATGCCAAACATTTGCAGCAGCCTTTTACATTTAGAAGCTGTATGCTATATTTATCACTCTCTCTAATTATCATTAGGTTTCACAACGATTGTAACGTATGCTTGTATCAATTTGAATAGTTCATGATGTAGTTACAGTTAATATTAAGGAGGTAGTAAGTCATGCCACTTGTCTATTCTCGGCGCGTCTCAAATGTGGAACAGGGACGGATCTATTGACGGTCAATTTAATGCAAATGCTATCGTTGCCTTATTTGTTTCTGCTTATTGGACCTCGAACGTCCTGATTCCGATAATGCTACAAGTATTTCTACGTAGTCTGCGTTCCGTATGTTTGTCTGTATGCTAATGATGTTGTTCTTATTGCAACTCATGCCTAGTATAATGTACATTGATTGATAGATGACATTGGACACCGTACAAAGTTTCACCATTAGAATTCAAAATGTAAATGAAGACGTCGCAACATTAGTGCTCGTAATCACATTCAGACAATCGTTTATTTAATTTTTTGTAGCTTTGACATGATAATGGACGGTTAGAAACGATACAAGCATTATATGACCAGAATATTTGATTTTCTAAACCGTTTTGACTTGTATTATGAACATGGAAATATACTTAATGCAATCGTGACTGCTGTATGTTTAGTACATACCTAGGAAGGTAATGCTTTGAGTACAAATAGATAGAAGCTCAAATTTACCGGCCCGGTGACATTAACTCCATCCGCCCGAATACCCATGGACTGCATATGGGCAGTCGTAAGCCCCGCCTGGATTGACTGCTTCCTCAGCAGCTCGATCGTTTGACGCAACTCCGTTAACTCCGAGTCCTAAAGCAAACAAAAAGTTTGAGACCACATCCGAAGTATAACAACAATAAAACGTTATAATTAAAAGAAAGTAATTTGTTTCCGTTCGAACAGGTTGGAGTGCCGCCGTCAGAACGGCTAGTGGCTTGAGGCGTTTACATACATTATGATGCTAAGTACGGTACGTTGTTTCGTTAACTCCATGATCTTGTATACGGATATTCAAATTATCTAACAGCAGTAGTAAAGTTTTAATGAGTAATAACATGAAATTAAAGGATGTGTGATTTAACGATGAAAATTCTCGTTGTTTATTACCTTTCTCTCGGCGGTTGCGGTGAGCTGCTGCAGTCGCTGCGTCATGTTGGACAGGCTCTGCTCGAAGGCGGACACCACGTGAGCCTGCAGCAACGGGAAACACATTTTGGTTAGTTTGAGGTCAATTTAGTTTCGCTATAAAATATTTAAAAATACCAAAGATATCAAGGAGATCGGTTTTAGTGAAGGCAGATTGAATACCCGTCTAATGTTATAATGTATTTATTGCTGTATTAATTGCTGCATTGCCTACATTATCAAAAGTTAACAAATACCAATGTCTAATTAACGGGTACCTTACAGCTTCCTCCACTCCAGCCAGTAGAACTTCATAACTGTAATTTCTATTCACTTTAGTTTGTAATCAGACGCGACCACAGCCCGACTGCCGACATAGATCTCTCCATAACTTCGGTTAAGTAGTTGCAGGGTAAGATTATTATGTATCCAGCTCGACATCCTTAGCTCGATAATGACACCAATTGCTCTCGAGTCACACGAAACCGGTTAAATGTACCACCTTGACAACAAAATAATTATTTACGTCACATTCTACTTTAGTTACGTCGCACGTCGTAGTAAATATTGGATAGGTATAAACATTTTATGAACTTTTAAAAATGACTCATCGAAATAAATTGCTTTATAGAACGGTAACTCAGTAATAGTGGACGTGGGTGTAGCTGGTCACGGGACCCTTTGTTTGCTGCATTCGTTGTGGGAACGCACTCAGCGAAATTAAAACAGGGGCTAACGTCCCCGGCCCTAACGAAAGTATGAACGTAAACTTGTAAACACACCTACTACGATAAACGTATAAATTCATTTGTTCAGAAATTAAAAGTCGAAGACGGTTTCCTGTTGCCATTCCATTCGTGCCATCGGTTAACTTGAATAAAAGTAAATTCAATTTAAATACTTACTTACTTACCTATATCTTTTTAATAGAACTCTACACCTGCCTCAACGCATGTTGCTTAGCCAATTACGATGCCTGAGCGTCATTGATAGATCTCTCCACGAGACACCTTGTACGCGTGCCGAAGTTAACGAGTTAGCATTACCGCCTGCAATTACCTACGGTTCGTGAAACTCTGAACATCAGGGTCTTTACTGGTCATTTCTAATACTAAGTACACATCAGTGCGATTTAGCGTCTATTACAGAGTTCATTAATTAACACGCACTAGGATCATTTGCAGAACCAACCAGCTAGATTTTTTCGGTTTTATTTAAAGTTTGATGTTACCAAAGCTCTGTGTAAGTGACATCTGAAAATCATTCTTTAATTTTCACTCATCGGGATTCTAGATCCTAGAACGACAAAATATGAAGATATCTCAAAAGAAATAATCGAGAACCCTAGTTCACATGCAATTTTAAATCGATTTAACGGCGTTCGGTTTAACCCTGATAAATATCTAGAAATTCTTGTTGCGGAGACGTACTTAAATGCGCTGACATCCTTTGTTCAGTATAGTAATAAATTTCTCAATCATGGAACCATAAAAGTGTATCAGACAGGTGGATACTAATTATTAATCAACAGCTGCGGAAACAGCCGCGCTTTAAGAACTTAATGACACGATCAAATAGTTGCTAGTCCTCTGTAAGGAAAGAATTATGTCGAGTGTGCCCGCGAGAGTTTTTACTGCGAAATATTTAATGCATCCGTCGGTCTTGCGGGAGTTTTCGCAAATGGACATTGAAATTATCTTCTTATAGACGCAGGTGAATGTTACAGGAGGTGTATACAGTTAAATATTCTAATTTATAAGCAGGTGGAAAGATTATTAGAAAAAAATATCAAGTTAGAAAAAATATCTAAGTAATGTATAAGTCCTTCTACTACCATCTATCTAGCGGGCGGTAACTCGTACGCTTCTGATGATTTCCAATAAAAATAATGCAAGAAATAACCTGAAACGAAAATACTTAAAATATGAATGCTTATTTTTGTATACTTAACAAGTTATACCATTTCTGCAAATATCAAATAAAAAAAAGAGAAGACTGGGAGTTTATAATTTATAAATGACACGGAACAGTGGAACACCTCTTGTAACAGGTTTCGATGCACAACAATATTTAACCATAATCGAAGAGGTTTTAGTGTCAATATTGTACCGTAAACCTACCAAATGTGACTTTTACCACTTTATTACGCCTGGACCTATTACTTCTTCCTTGCTATTACATATTATGGCCGTAGCTATAAGACAGATAACACACGAAACAATATAATTTGGAAAAATATATTGTACTCGTGGACAATAAAATCGATATCAAATACAAATGGAGTAGGTGTTACCTACAGGCCCTCCGTTGATATTTAAGGCCCACTCGACGTCCCACTGCTGTGTTTTACGAGAAATTGGTACAAGGCGGGATATTATTTGTTCAAGTGCACTCTTCCTTATTCGGTTTGGACATATCTGGGCTGCATGTCGACGGTCAATTTATGTGAACGGCGGCGTATGAACCAACGCACCGTCAAAATTAAAAAAAGGCTTTATTGGAGGTTTTATTTGTACAGTTGCCACGTTTGAAAGGTAAAGATTAATGTATTTTTTATGCTAGTGTTAAGTTATAAAATAATGGCAGGTGTAACGTTTTATAGGATTGCTTTGTGAATAGTTTGCAAGTAACCGATTGTTGTTATCTTTATAAATTCTGGGATTCAAGATAACAGTGCAAGTTTTTGAACAATAACCTCATAAAACAAGTCCTGAGAGAAATGGTATAAGCGGATGCAGTTGCGTTAGGAAAGTGTGCCGTGGTCGCACTGGCTACCACCTCCGCGGACATCTGAAGTTGCGACGCGCAGGCGTTTGGAACGATAGTTATCTCACGCTCGATCCCAATGTACTTATACGTGGTTCTGTACCTATAAACCACTGGAACCGATGGTCGTTAATATTAATAGGTGTGTACACCGTGACTTTACTGGCAGTTACACTGATTTTCCAAGTATCGGACAGGTTTTTTGTTGCCTTTCAGTGAGCAAGAGTTCAAATGATTGCTTTGAAATTGTTAGAGAAGTTGAGGATCAGTAATGTTATTCAGAATTGATTGCGAAATTCGCTTTTAACTCTATTTTGTTGATTTTCTTTAAATCTAAATATGGCGGTTGAATTGCATTTGACCTCTTTTTGTCCGCTTTGATAGTCACGAGACCAAACAAAATTAATCCCATCATAACGACCTGCCGACGAAGGCGGTAAAAGTTTGTTTGAAGTTGTGTTAAATAGAACATTAAACATCGTTAGGAATAAATTCTTCAGTAGATAAATATATACTTTTAGCCTTCCATTTATGGTAATCGTTGCCTAAGTTCAAAGGTGTCCCTTCAAGCGATAACAATAGTCTGCCATTGGAGGCCTGTCACCCACGCTTCCATAATGATAAAAAATATTGTGTAGACGAAATAGGATCAACAAACAGCTGATCTATAGGGGAAATCGCCAAGTAATTTTGTACATTTCACAACTTGCATTCTTCTTTTGCTAAAACGTTGTCCGGAAGACAATGTTCTATGTTTTCTCTTGTTAAGACTTTTATATCACTTACATCTGAAAAGTCGCATCCTAAAAAATCTGACCTTATAAATACGGTATAAGATTATTTTAGGATCGTGGGAAAGGATATTATTATCAACCCAATGAATGGGATTTGAAGAACGATTAAGTCAGCACCTGACCGTCAGTCAGTATAATAGAGGATCGTTTTGATAAATCCTCGGTAGTCAGGTAAGGTTTTTTTGGACGATTATAATTTATAATGGCAAAAGGTTCTCAGCGATTCTGAACGAGATTTTTTTATCCAAACACCTGTTAACCTTTACGAAAGTTCGGATTGGAAAGCGATTCAAATCGAAGTGTGATTATCATGATTTCATTTATAGTCATAGAAAACTGTATACGTCATGATTTATAAAGTCATCAACTTAGGCGTTAACAAAATAAATTACAGCTGGAAAATTTTACGAGGTTTTATTAAACTTGCAATGTATGTTTGTTAGTTTGCAAGCTGAATTAATATCACTCCCTCTTATCCCCTGTGGGGATAAAAAATAATAATTTGGTTCAGTTCTAATGACTATGCATTTTGTGGTAAGCATGATCTGTTTTTACACCCAGGATAGGATTCTTGATCATTACTTATTACTTCGGGCTTTTAAAATACCTTTTTTTACCTTTAGTTTATTAAATTTTAAATTGAAACACCGTGACATTCCCTGAGTAATCTATTTAAAGGGACTATACCCCACCTATGAGATGTCAGGTGAACACGCTACGTCACTCATTAGTATGCTCCCCTAGCTGATGTTTCGATTTGATACGCGTGTACTTCCATCGCCATGTAATATAGGCACCATTCCATTGAACATGAGGGAATAAAAACCGCACCTTTTACAGTCAGCATTCTTTAAGAGAAAAGCGTAAAAACCAATTGTACAAACATTGATGAGGTTGTTAAAGTTCCCATGTAGACAATAATCACAATGAGTAAGATATAATTATATTCTCTGAAAATACATTCAGAAATTATCATGATAAGAGTTTATGAGAAATAGTTTATACAGAAACTTTAATAGAGTCCACCTAGAAAAAAACGATATTGGTGCATCAATAAATAAACATAAAAACTCACCTCTTCTAGAATTGGACAACTTTTGTAGCGTGACTTTTTGAGAGCCAGTTCCCACCACGGCACCGGTGGCTTCGATCGTAGGATGGTTTGGCACCCAACTTTTGGATCTTGAGATTCGTACAGAGTTCCTAATGTCCTTGACGATGGTCGCGATAGTGGTTGATCAGAATCTTCCGCAGGAATTCCGGTTATACATTCGCAGCATTTATGAGGCCTTCTCTGTGGCCTTAAATCAGCACTGAAGGAATGCCTATAGTTAAGTCGTTTTGAAAACCCGTTCGTTTCGCTTACAGATCTCTTGAAACCGTTTCTATTACTTTGTAGCGGCATCCTAGGTATCTGTTGCACTTCACTGAGAATACTAGGCTCGCTATGTAAACCCGCATGCTCGTCAGTCAACGGTGTGTTTGGTTCAGAGTGATAACCTATTCTATTTCGTTGCAAGCTTCCATACTTTAAAGGGTTTTCTTTTACATTTGCAGATTTTAAATCTATGTATTTTGGCCTCCTTAAATTTAATGTGGCATATTTCTGTGGAGATTTATGAAATTTTGATTTATTTGGTAAATCTTTCAATACATCCTCAGTGTCTGTAGATGGTATCGTGGAATTGTCACTGTAACTTGATATAGGCCTGTCGTTATCGGTGAAGTATGAGGACGACTCCGAGCAATTATCTCGATCGCTATGGCTCCTTCTACAGTCGATGGAGGAACCAGTAAAGTCTGTGCGTACGGAATGCAGCTCGCCGCCATCCTGGTTGGCTACGTGCTGTTCATACGAGTGGCGCTCGCCGTTACTCAGGTTCGAGATTCCAATTTTTTCCCCGCTACTTAAATCCTGCTCCGTTGATAAATCCAAGCTTTTTAATCGTCTACGAGGCTTTGTGTCTATAGAATCGTAATGAATTTCTTGCCTGCTATTTAGAAATTTCACTGGAGAACTGCTTTTTGAATGAGGTGGAGTCACTTTAGCATAAATAGGTTCTGTAAAGCTGAGTCGTGACGGTTTATCAACGTACGTATTGCTTGCTGCACTATTATTGACATATTGAACTCCACAGCTGCTATCTAAGAAATTATTTTTGGATGTCCTGTTTAACGTAAAATACTCGGAGTGTCTTTGAGGTAGATTAATGCTTTGATTTGGTTCAACTAGATTTCTTATCTTTATTCTGCTTCTCGGTGCTCTAATAGTAGCAAAACCATCGTGTATTGGTGAGCCATGATACGTTGGAGATGTGGTCACTGCCATATCTGATATATTTCTCATGTTTCTATAGTATACATTTTAATTGTTTCCATAGCATATTGAAACTGTTCATATTCACTAGTATTAGCTCAAAGATAAACAACAACACAGAGCGATAATATAGCAAGTACTACACTTCTTCCTCCTTATTACCTGGAAAGCGGAAAATTGCAAAATACACGTGTAACTGGCATCTATCGAGTCTTGGTACTTTCATAGCAATAATGTATGTAATCGAAATCATTGGCGGCGGAAAACTTTAAAGGGTAAGCTTCACCGTGTCTGGATATTGTTTGAATGTTCAGATAGAGACTGATGTGAGTCAGAGTATTCTTGTCAAATCTAAACCACTTGACCCGTAAAGAAACCGACATAAATATGAATGGGATTTATTTTCGGGAATCCATTAAAGTGCTTCAACGTCCGGCTCAATAAAGTCTTGGTAGATATCCACTCAAAGAAGCACATTAATGTTGGATATTAAAAAACGAACAAATAGTACAGAACTTACTCAACAGTTATGAACTTATGGAACTGCAATTAGACTGGTCAAACTAGCAGAAGACGTTGTGTAATTCGGTATTTACGATTTCTGTTCATGTTGTATTACGCACTTATCAGTTGTAAATTCAAGATGCCTTTTATGATATCTATCAACTTTCTAACTCAATAATAGTACACTCGTACGCACTCTCGCGCACTTGATAAGATACAGCCGGTCACAAAAACTCTTGATCGCGTTCTTGCCTTCATATCAAATATTTATGGACTCATCTAATGTATAAGTTAACAGGCAGTCCAGTCTATTTCAAAACAAGTGAGTATTATGCTGTCGTTATGAGTTTTTCTCATAACCATTATAGAATCATATTTTAATTACTACTTCAGAATACTGAAGTAAAATTTCATATTAAGTACTAGCTTTTGCCCGCGACTTCTTCCGGGATGAAAACTATCCTATGTCCTTTCTCGGGTCCCAGACTACTATATCTGTACCTAATTTCATTCAAATCGGTTCAGTGGTTTAGTCGTGAAGAATAGACAGACAGACAGACGGAGTTACTTTTGCATTTATAATATTAGTACTGAAGTACTGATTATGTTATCAAATTTCATGTCAGAGAACGTGAGGCTTCCTAGGGGGTCCGTTGTAACTACGTTAGAATTTATGCGGGCGAATATCATTTTATCTTCTTCTAACATAATTTTACAGTTTTTCTTATTGCAGTTTTATGATGCTACGAACTTTTACTGTTTTCTTCTTAGTTTCTTACAACAACGTAGTAAGTCGTTACATAACACATCTAAGAGTATGCAAATGTAATCGAGCTGATAGTTGCATTGCGCAGCATCGATTTAATATCACCTAACACGATATTCTTGTGTAAGTGTCATTGATTAAGATAAATTATTACAATTATTGAGCTGATAGATTCCTAGTAAACATTAAAGATAAGTAAAGTAACAAGTTTCAATGAACTTGAACCTCAAAGCAAAATATTTATCTACTAACGACAGTGTAGTAAGTGATTTATAGGCGATGAGTTAGATCATAAAAGCCAGAGTTACGAGTACTGCATTATTCATTTGCATCACAACACAATAGTGTAACCGGCTGCCTTTATACGAAGTAATGCTTACACATACTAAGCAGACGTGGTCAACAACCATGGCTGGGTAGTAATTAGTGACAATAAATCACGTATTATTAGGGCTCCGTAGCAATAAACCATAATAATCGCTACCAAATAAGTCATTTTATTTCCAAGTATCCTTCTGTCGCACGAGTCTGAAATGTAATAACGCCATCTATTATTTCGGCAAAATTGACCAAAATCATATCAATTGTATCAGCCATCTTGTACTCCTTAAAAGACTCACAATCGAAATCAAAAGGAATGGTTACGGTTTTGAGAAATTATACTTTTTGACTCTTGCATTTTATCGATAAGAGCCACCCAAGTCGTTTACACGAATGTAGTGCATTAAACAGAAAACACTGCTAAAGTGTTACGAGACAACGATTTGCAAAATATAAAGTAAGAGGATATTGCGATTTTATTTTGCTTAATATAGGTAACGGTCTGTTTTGCTAACAGACAATAAACACATTGAGTTCTTTAAAAGACACGGATACCATTGTTACCGACTCCTTACCTACCCAATACAAATTGTTACGTATTTGTAATGTTACAAAAAAGGCCTGTCCTAGTCTTACACTACTTGTTCAAGCCGTGTTCAAATAAATAATGATAGGTCACGTCGTTATACGGGTTAAGTTATAAATTATGTGGGGGGCGATCGCGGGCGCCAATCGAACAAGCAACGTCTCAGACGGAGGGGAGCACCGGGAACCGTCCCTGCAGCTTTAGCTTTGCACCGTCCTTAGTTTTTTTCATCGTTCTCAAAGTTCACCTTTTTTTCACGCTTATGAGCAAAAACATGAACGATAACTTTTTTCAGGTGCTTTGTGTGAAGTTATGTTTAGTTGCAGTTACATAAACAAATATGTCTAAATATAGACAAGTGTTTACCAGACTTCACTTATTTGCATGAACAAACACAATTTAAATATGACTCATCCATCATGTTATCAGTTAATCATTAGTGAACCTCATTAACCTTAAACGTGAAAGTAGCTTACACTATTAGAAGAGCTAATCCTTTCTTTATAAAAATTTTGAGAATCGTTGCCAGGTACACCAAGGAGTAGGATGCCATTATGTTTATATATCTTTCTCTTTCTAACTAATGCATTGGCCGCGTCTCGTCCGCGTATCAACGACCTGTTTGTTGTGGTGTGTAGCCTTTGCTTACTGAGGCCGTAGCACGCTGCTGTAGTAACAGCGCTCAGCGCTCAGCACAATACTTATTTTCATTTCATGGTCATTTCGTAACATTTCAATAACCCTGCCCCAGTGCTCGTTGACTGACGTTTGTAAATAAACTTCGGCACTGCAACTGCATGACAATAGTCGTGATTGTAGCTTTTTTGTATTGATAACGGTACAACCCATTCGATTTGGCATATAATGAATCGACAATAATCTATTCATGTGTACCATGTTGTGTCACACGGGAATTCTCAATTAGTGTAGATTATGTTGTTTGCTGTTTGTGGAAACAGCTTTTAGTGGACTTGTTACTGTGTACTCATAAAGAGGTAGTGTAAGGTTAATGTTCTTTATGATTAACCACTGAGTAGGAACTACTAGCGACTCAAACGTAGGTTAACGTCCCTAAGCAACTAGGCTTACATAACGAATGTGAATGTGAGCTTTTATCTCTAATGGCATTTTAATTTGCGTTATTTTATTTTTCATTTATGCATTACCAACCAAATTCACTACTTTCCCTTCAATTTACTAAATGTTTGTAACGAAGGTACGAAGAACACGTGTGGCAATGAGATCATGGCCCTAACGGTTCCTATGGCGAGTCTCATTGGCGCCACGGTAGAACACATGAACATCGATTGTTTAGAAAAGCAATAATATCATGATTATTAGCAGCCTTCGAACTGGATACTCGCGATTGCATTCAAAGAAACCCAACAATGCAATGACCCTAATGAGATGGGTTGGTCTTCGTCGAACTATTTTTCACACAACTGCCTGTAGAGAGACTTAGGAGTCAGTTAAGTCTTAGTTTGTGCGAATACGTAATGTTTTTATGTATTTTTAAGGAAGCATACTACTCGCCTAAACCTACTTTTTCAGCCATTATGTGGCAAATAACAATTCTAAACAAAGCCGTTTTCGGTGTTGTATCGACCATTACTGATTTAGTAATAGGTACTATTCCTCTCAGGTCGGCACACAAGTTGTTATGCAAGATAATCAACTTGTAATTTGAAGCTATTTCACGTACAAAACAACAATTTTAAACCAGAGCAATTGACTCTATTCGTTATATTATACACATTCATTTTTTATAATGTTAAAAATAAATGTGTTGTAGAAGCATTATCTTTGACACTGACTCTAACTCTGAATCGTAAGATAACCCCAGGCTATGTAGTAAATAAATTGATATCGAAAACTACAGGAAGCTCTTAGAACTTAACATTTAAATTAAAACGTTACGTAGAAAGTACGTTTAACTGGTTTTTTTTTAATGGAAATCATATGTTAAAATGTAGACTTATGTAATAACAATCAACGCACACCAAAATCTCACGGTGTGATCATAAAAATGTCTTGCCATTAGAAGAATATAAATTGTTTCGCAAACTAAATGGAAAATTATTTAAATGTCATATTCCAACCGCGTCGGTACCTATGCTCAATACCTATTAAAATGTACACCATCAATCTAAGAGTAAATCACGCGCAAAAAGGACAATCATGTTAATAGTGATGATCTCAGCGGACTGGAGTAATGTACCAGATTTGACCTCTAAACACGTTGGTGTCTCTACGTAATTCCTTTAGATAATAAGGAAAATATCTCGACTTCCATTAGAATAACATTACATAATAATTACGTCGAATACCAACAAGGAAATATAATAATCATAATTTAATTAAAGACAATAATAAAAACTACGGGTTCGCTAGTGGCCAAATTATAAAGCGTTTCAAAAACAGTTCGAAGGCTCAAGGGAAGCATCTGTCGCGCACATGGCCCAGTAGCAAGCCGTTATAAGAGCATACTTGATGGGAAGACATTCGATATCTACCTACAAGAATGGAATGAACATGGGCAACACCCAGTCATCTGTAAGTTTTTTAATTAGGCTCTGAAAACGCGGTCAAGGACCTGAAAGAAGCCGACACGGTCATCTATCATAGTAAAATGCATGCATCTAGTGAGCAAACTAGGTTGTGACAACAATCCAAAATTACTTTGTTACACATTTGTTCACGTTGTAAGATAATGTAAGAGCAAAATTAGGTATACCTAAAAGTGGAATTCAGAATCTACGTTTTATTTTTATTGTTGATTCCGAAATTCCATTGACAGACCTAATATATTTTATGTTCCAATTATCATAAATATGTAATTTGTAAACGTAACAACGGGTCTATATCTAGCTAAAATTCCAATAAAAGTAACGGACTAGTTTCTTTTGAATAAGGTATGCAAAATGCCTACTATACTTCTGTAGGAGTAGATATAGGACTAACCAACGGTTGCTAACCATGAACACAAGTAGGTACGTAATACAAGAGCAAATTTCACAGACGACGGCCGTAACAAGCAAATATACTGCGTGGGTTGGGCGCATTGTTTGCCTCTCCTGTAAGCTATATTCCATAGGTACGTATGTCACGTTAGGTGCCACAGCACTGGATTTTAGGGGCGCCGGCATGACCTCCGACCTCCATTCTCAGCTATTGTCATGCTAATGCTATCTACAGTTATTAATCAACTGTGACGAGAATCAGACAAAAACGATGAGGCGAAATCGGATTACAATGTAGAAAGCAACTGTGTATTGTCGTCATTGTTCGGTGAATGGAACTAATCATATTTACATTATTATTTGACTGATAACAAAACTACCTACTGTCATTAAGGTGAGTTCAATGAGGCACTCGCACAGTTGACTCATGGTCACCGGCCATTCGTTGACAAACATTATCTCAAGTTTTTGTCGAGTCAATGAAGACCACCAAGTCGTGCTAAATGTTCGGAAAGATGTTTACAATAAGCTGTGTGCTTATGCACAAATATGTTTATAGTTTACTGTAACCTGAGCTTGAGCTCTAGCTAATCCATTTTAGAGTAGGTGTACTTGTTACAGGCACTTCCTGACTAGATACGGCACAATCCTGTCTTGTAGAGCTTCCTTCCGCGCTTGCTATTGAACTCTATACACAGGATAACGGATAAACCACTTAGGGAAGTAGCTACATGTTGTACAAAATTTAGCTGTGATAAGTTTACATAAAACCAGTTCGATATTGTCTCGAACCATACGTTATTTTTTACAAGTCAAGGATGATCGAAGATTGTAAAGTAGGTATTTTTTGGAAGATTGTAGCAGTCTTCCTGTCAAGGTCGGCGGCCGTTGGAGGTGACGCAACCGACGCTGAACGGGTTTTGTATTAACACGCGTATTTCATTGATAAAATCCCTCACGAGGTGAAATGATCGAAGCCTTCACACTTATTTATGCATTAAATGAACATACAAATCTTATTAACGGTTCGTCAACATCTTAAATAAACCTGAATCTGTTCAAGATTATTCAAAACCGAGGATTATTAAGTACTTATAGAAATGTTGGATGGCAAATGTATTTAAGATGATTAGCCTAATAATATTGATTACGGTTTAAAATAGCTAAAGTATAATATTTTACGGTAGGTAGCCATATAATTTTCGATTATCTTTAAATGGTCGAAAGATATTGCGCAGTCGTGCGACATTACAACAGCACGTTAGAAACGCTTAATAAATACACTAGCCATGACAATGTAGTAGCAATTAAGAACAAATAGAATACAAAATGTACGGTCGGTTTGTAAATTGACAGTTCCATTTTGGTACACTAATTATTTCTTAAGAATGCAATACGTATATACTCAGCCTTATCTGAAAAACCTATTTAAAGCTTCGTGCAGCGCATTTTCATGCAAATTGAAAAAGTAAAAATATACCCCGTAAACTCATTAATGGGTACAATTTAGTTACGAATTCTAGTTGGTAACGAACCAAACGTTAATAAATTCATGAGACTAAAAGTTGCAAATTGTGATAAGTATGTTAAATTACACTTACAATTTATTAATAAAAAAAAGATAATAAACCAATTAAAATTAACAACAACCAATGCGTGATATAAAGTCATTGGCACCAAAAGCTACATGTCGAAAACATAAACACAGCATTTCAAAAGGATTTGGGCGATACATGATAACATAAAAAATAACTGAAAAAATACGATTTCTTTCCAGTTCCTGCCTATTTAGTAGTTTGTTACCTAACCGACTAGAACCGTTGCGGACGTTATTAATTAAATAGCGAACAATTAAAACTTCTTACAACGCGCTCTTTCCTGTTACCGATACCTGCAGTAGATTTACATTTCCGATATCATTTCTTGACAGGTATTACACCGGATTTCATACTTTCGATCATAGTCTATGCATTAATTAGTTCTTACCAACACGTTTCGTAATTTCTATACCTATTAACTTTCTTGATTTCTATAGAAGTGTCGTTTGCAATATATTTCATTTTATCGACATAGGTGGGTGCGTCCCAAACCGAAACTGAAAATACAGGCATCTGCAAGTTCATGTTATTTTACGTACATTTTACGAGTTCGTTGTCTTTGTTCTATAAACACTATTTTCAGTTACGCCCAAACCGTATAAAACATTAAAAGATTATGTTAACATCGGTGCTCGTAAAAGACACATAATAATGCAACTACTAGCGAATGATGACCATCTTTATATGGCAAATAATATCTCCCTGTCTGAAAATAGCTTGGTACCTATAGGGAGAAAGTCTAAAGTAATAAAAGAACAATTTGTTTATTCAAATAAAGGTTATTTACTAGGCCATTTAGCTTATTGACCAAATAAATAATGTAGGGGCAGCACTATCAAGAGATCCCTGGCCAGTCTCCATACGAATTAACCTCAATTGACAGTGTCGAGGAGGCGCTTCGCTGATTGAAGACAGCGAACTGTAACCACCACTGAGTGCCACTTTCTGTATTCGATATTTGAATAAATAATGATATATTTGCAAGCCAAAGGCGTTCCGTCCTTGTCATTAAAGTTAGAAATAAATAAGACGTATTGGTATCGTATTTGGTGAACCGTTTCAGACACAAAACTCTATGAAGATAAGATATAATAGGACCAGCAGTTTTGTGTCGATATTTAGACTATGTTATCAATCGCAATCGTCACAAAGGAATTTTCGTTAATAAAAATGTATAAACATACAAAAACAATGGAGATTGTGTTTAGTTAATAGTTTGTGCCGTACATGGGCAGAAAGACTAACGTCAAACAAAACCCAAAAATGGTATCAGTCTAAAATCATAAGAGGTGGGTAAACACGATCTAAACTAGTTTTGAACATTAAGAACATTGTTAGCAATAAGGAAGAGTCTTTTGAAAAGCCTGTGCCAGTCTTAGAAGTGGAGCATATTACCTACTGCTCGTTATCAGTACAATAGTTTGATATGCCAAGTGGAACAAAGTTAATGAGGTAGACATGTTTGCATAGATTAGTTTAGATTACACAGGGATGCTGCAAGCGATAGCCGCGGAGTTGCGTAAATAGAACGAGAGGCGTAGCTGTCCTGCGGTGACATAGGTACGTGCGGCAGGACCGCGGCCCTACCGCAGCCCACTTGTAATATACCACGTTGATTTATTGTACCCATAAAAAGTCTAAGAACAAACAGAAATAACAATATAACTTTAAACCTTTAAAAGGCTTCCATTATACAGAACAAAGACACAGGCTCGCGCTGCCAATAACCAATAAAGTAATAAATTGTTGTAAGAATACACATATTATTTAATGTGTTTGTATTTAAACGTTTATAGGTGCGATTGTATGACACAGGCATGATAAGTTTTATCAATGTTAGATTAAAACAAGAATCATTGCTTAACATTTTGACGGAGTAAGAATGTAAGTAGGTAGTCTTATCATACTGACTAATATAAGCAACAATTAGTTACTCTTTCCAAAACAAAATCTGAGGATGGTCGGTAATGAGCCGGCTACAAAGCAGCTGTTATTTATCATAGCAATAAAAAGCAAGAATGTAATCAGCAGGAAGATTAAACTTTTACTGTTTATTTTAATTTCACGAGTGCAGTCAGCACGGCACTACAAAACTGTATGTTATAATATACCCGTAAAACACATCAAACGAGATATATCAAACGTTTGACCCCAAATAGAACCAGATCGTCAGTAAACAGATTTCGGTCCACGTTTGATGTTAGCTTTTATCGTTAGTCTCGAGACAAACGCAACTCTTTCCAATTGACAACTTTCATGGCCATTACGCGGTTTATAACTATTTCTAGAGAAATATAACGATGCAAGTTGTTGAAGTAATATACACTAACGTATTAGTTATGACTACTTAAGCTTGTTTAACATCGCAGCAGTTAAAATTAGTAACCGGCCAACTCATTTCGTACTCAACCGATGTAGTAAAACGTCTGTTGTTACTTTGTGTGTACCAACCAACCCAAGGACAAGTACAATAGTGGACATAAACAAAATCATCAAAGGGATATTGTTCGCGCAAAGCAGGATCTCTCAATAGGGGCTTTCACAGACCTAGTGTAAAAAACGGGACGCTGTTACCTGCTCTACAGAGGAGTCAAGTCGTCGAGGGTAAAAGTATCAAAATAGTTATTCTGTAAAATATAGTAGTAGATTTAATAATACAGGATACCTTATAATTATCTAATATATCTAAAACCACCTAATTGTTGTTTCACTACTTAAATATAAGTGAAGACCAATTAGTAACCCGCCAATGATTCTCATTACATTTATATTGCTTGTTATTGTGTTTAAAACGATCATTATAAATAAAATATGATGTATCACTATACCCATCAAATATGGGCAACTGATAGAAATGTTAAACCCGGATGTCTTGGTAACAAAACAACAAACGATAATCAAACGTGTTTCGCTCATATGGAGCTCAGAAGATGACTGAAAGTACAATGATCCAGTATTGTTAAGTACCAAAAGTCGTAGAGAACACACTGAAACTATTAAACATACAGCACTATTCACTTATATCACGATAGTTCACAACGAAAAGCAACAGTTTGTTTATAAGGTCCGTAGTAAAATGAACGTGCATAAAGGCGTGGAGCCAACACGCGCGCGACCGCACTCTATCGAGGCTCCGTCTACACTGGCTTGACTGATGGTACCGTGTTTGTGACCGACTGCATTGAATTTAACTGAGTCACGGAACCCAAGGAACCCGGATCACTGATCAAACCAGTAACACACGGTCTATTGATTACAGACAGGATGGGGACGAAGGATATTTAGGGTGTGTAGAAACAACCACGATTGTGTTAGATGCAATGTCGATTGTAATGATAAAAGCAATAGGGGATACAGGAATTTTAAATACCTATGTGGGGCAATATTCACGAGGACTATCTAATTCTTATTATTTTTTACAATTAGCTAGGCCAGATTTATAACAAGTTGAATTAAGATAAGAAAATAAAAGATAGAGAGCAAAGAAGGCGGGTCGCACACATTATCTATGGTACGCGAGGCACTTGTTGCGCAAGTGCGGCAGGCACTTCTGAGGATTTATGGGCCACGAGCTCGAGTTACACTTGATAACGTCTCTGCGCACGCGGCGACTACGACTCAAACATGTTTAAGTTTAGAAAAAGCAAACAGAGGACAATAGCGAGCACTAATCTAGACGATACACAAACCATAAACTTTATGCGTTGTCCAAGAGGGCAAAGAAAAGGAAACAAAATTACAAGGAAGATTAACAAAGAATTTGTGAGTTTTTCAGCAACTCAGAAAATGATTGGACCAGAAACAAGAATGAATGTAGAAAGTACGATAATAAAATTCGGCGCCAAATTAAAGAAGACTGACCACCTTATTGAGCATAAATGCACTATCTTCAAAAGGACTATCTTCACGATTCACGAAAGAAAGAATAATGTTAATAACTAACTTCTGGAAATAAAATTTTGTGTTTAGAATCAGGACAAGAACAAAATATTCACTATTGTCAAATGTTTCAACTCATCGAGAACAATTAGCTTTCAATTGAACAATTCCGCTGTTTATGGCAAACTATATTCAATGAGGATAACGATGTTCTTTGGCTAAAATGGCTACGTGCCAACACATACTTCTGTATGTCATATCCTACATTAATTAATATTCATTAAGTATTAAATTGTGTGTTAATCTTCTTTTATTTAGAAATAATATTAACAACTGACGATGAGGAGGTGGACGAGTAAATCGCACTGCACAAAGCACACTAGGAGATACCGAACAAGCTTTGACATTTTAAACAAGATATAAGATCAATAAGATAATTGCCTTGTTTTTCTGACGTTTCTAATTAGATTAGATTGTATTTTACTAACTACTATTAAGTCTTTTAATGCTTGTTGTGTTTTTTAATGCATCGGGGATACTGAATTAGAAAATGCTGTTAACATCACAAGAACTCTGAATTGCGATACGTGAAGGCAAGGCAGGGCAAAAACGATCCATATATCAAATTAAATCGCCATTGAATACAATTGGGACCTCGGGCTCGAGTGTAACCGGCCACATTGTCGCGCTTTTAGCTCTAATGTCAGACGATAAAGAAAAAGATCTCATTGCTCAACTATAAAGTGTAGTAATTAATGTCAATAGCAAAGGCATTAATGCAGCTAAGATGCTGAAATAGACACTAAAGGAAATAGCGTTCTCAATGACAACAGACACTTTCATGACGTTAAAATGTTTTTTTTTTTTTGTATTGGTAGGTGATTCAATGTCAATGATATGACATTGAGACGCCGCATCATCCACTGTGGCCAATTCTCGTACGACGCAGTTGCATTGGTACAAAACTAAACAATGGCAGCACAAGAACATTGGTAGCGTTTTTCGTCATGCATTATGCATGTCGGCGATACTTTAGTGGCCAGTAAATTAAGAACACAAAAAATCTACTCCATTCATTGAAAAGTCCACTTTTTCTTAGTCCAGACAAATTAAATAATACATGTAGGAACATTTATGAGTTCGATAACGGTCACATGTCTGATCTTCAACCGAAGAAAATTCGTTTATTCGACCTCCTTTCGTTATTGTTTTGTTTTCATGCAAGATTTCTTTGAATCAATCAATCACAAATAAGATGTGTGTTCTTGCTTGTCCTTAAAATATGGTATTTTACTAATTAACGTTTTATAACAGGATGCATTTAAAATTTTAATTATCGTTCTTAGATATTTATCGCATTGCATGTGCAAATCTGCAATAAGCTCATCAATCAAAACTGAAATTTAATTAATGAAATTTGGTATTATTAGCAATAATCATTGTAATCAAGTAGGTAATTGCAGAAGAAATTAAAAATAATATGGGTAATTATCAAAAAGGTAGAACCTAAATTCGACGTTACGCTTTAGTTACTACTACTAAAGTCCATAAAAAATAATAGAGAGTTCAATAAGCTAATTGATATGTCAATTACATTCCTATCATCGTCAAGATTATTATGACAGCTTTATAGATAAAGCTTACTGATAAACATGTCATGCTAATTAGTGCACTTCTTAACATCATCGAAATATATCTTTAGCTACTGAGTGTAAAGCAGTTAGAGAAAAATGTGAGTGACATTTCTGACAATCCAATAAAAGAACCGATCCTGTTCAGTTCGGTGACTTGATTTGATAAGTGAAGAATGTAGAGCAGTGATTTTTGAGACAAGGTAATCCCATATAGAAAAATGAAAACTTATACTTAAGCCGAGCTTGCTAGGTAGACTCTTTGTTGACGGTTCGGGCTTTTTATTTCTAACGAATATAGTATCATTCTTATAAGGTTCCAGATCGTAGAAATATTAATACGAATGTCTTTTATCTGGTCTACATCGGCGGCACCAAGTTCAAAGTTGTCAGTTGCCATATTCGCTCGCATTTATAGGCGGTTTGTCACACCATTGTCAAGACGTAAGAGAGAAGCGATAAACAAGAGTGCTTAACTGCGTTGGTGCTTTAGTTTATATTTTGAAATATCAAATATATCTTTAATAGCACTTGAAAGACGGAAATTATGAACATTTTTCAGTACCTACGTTATGAGATAATTTCTTATTTTTCAGTACGTTATGAGGTAATTTCTATTTCTACATGTCACTATTCGTCTTTAACTTGGACATCGTATGTTACAGTAGATAGCGGCGGTAGCAGTTGGCATTTGGCATACATTCTTACGCCCGATATGGGTGGAAACGGGAGAACGGGCGTCTCACGGCCGCACGGACCTCTGATATTATTTACTGACCCCTAACTTGTAACATTCCATCTCAACTTTCTTGTAAAGGGACTTAAGGGGCTACAATAGGTTATCGGCAACGATATCCAAAACTTAACCGATATCGATACCCATAAAAACTGATGGCTGGAACAAAAAGTCCGTATTTCGAAATGGGTAATATGACCATGGAGTGAAAGTACGAATCTGTGCTTAAGGAGATCTGTAGCCAACCGCAGTGTTATGAAATATGATGACCATTAAATTGGATCGGTATGAATTACATTGTGATTTTGACTTAACAAAAACAAGTAAGACAGTCGAGCATCAGTGAGCATATCATCTCTGAGATAGATTTACAAGGTGGCGACAAGTCATTATTTTGTCTACGAAGATAGTATTAAGTTTCATAGTGTAGGTGTAGTAGCTACGCATTGTGGAGCCCGTTTTTAAGGTGTCATTCAAATAACAGTTGCAAAACAATATCATGTTACATGTTGATTAGAGCTTTCTATACGTAGGTTTTGTTAAATAGATGTATTATTTTCGAAAGTTATGATTTAACCTTTCAACGAACAACCGACAGCCGGCTGTCGGGCTGCTATTGTATTTCTATTGTGTCTCAAATCACGTGTGTTCGAAGGATAAGTGTGTGACATTTTTAAAGATTTCTCCCTATGTCCATAAAAATACTGTAATGATATTTACAGATATGTATGTTTCTGTTTTTGTATATCTTTGGTATTTTTAATAATTTTACGCAATCGACACATCTGGCAGTAGTACCCTACTGCCTACTGAATTATTTAATAATAGGTACTTACATTAGTTGTGAGTTGTGTGGTCAGCGTATGCACTTTTTCTTTAGCATCAGCAAGTTCCCTTCTTAATTTCCGGACCTGATGAAAAAGACATGTTTAATTTCGCATTAATTTATTTCGCTTTTTAAGCCCTAATGATTAGTTAGCGAATGGCAATGAGAATATAATATGCAAGATAGTTTTTGTTTATGAGAAACCTGAATATAGTTTTTTCTAAGTAGTAACTGAATCGATTCAATAATTTTTAAGCCATGTTATTATATTGTCCAATTTTTTTTTCTTATTTAAAGTTGGAGACAAAGCTTCTAAGTACCGCAATCATGCGTCCAACACTAGTCAAGATTAAAATAATGCGTGTGCACACAGCGGGGTGGTGGCAACACAACCCCTTCGAGCTCGACAAGCTTATAACCTCGTGATTTTTCAGTACACAGCTTTGAATTTTTGTTCATAGATTCTTTACATAAAAATATTACACACGTTTCGGGTTTCCCATAAACTAAGGTTGTATACCTTGTCAAAAAGAGAGACAAAATTTTCAATAAACAAATGATTTGAAAACACTAAAGAAACTTTTTCAAAAATGCAAGCATTTAATAAGAATAATGATATAATTGAACTTTACATTAGGTACCTCGTGTGCCTGCCTCTCCTCCGAACCAGCACCCGCAGCCAATGACGAGGCAGTCGACACCAACGATGCGGTTGAACCGTGCACTATGGACAATAATGGGGTAATATAAATAAAATAAAAAATAAGAGTAAATACCTTAGTACTTATAGTGTAGCAGAAAAGAACTGACAATGTTCCCTGTGGTGTAGGGAGCTAGCATCGAAGTCAAAGGCATCTTTTTCACTTAGACTGAATTATTGTTAAAGAGTCGGAAAGCTAGTCACGTAGGTGACGCTAGTTGCCTGTTCCAAAACGTAGGCTCTATGGAGAAGAACAGGCAAAAAACTCATCAGTTCTAAACCTAAAAATTAACCACCGCTTGTAGATGTTAAAGTAAGATAGTTCTATAGGTATAATAGATATAATGTTGATTTTGGAAGAAGTGCAAAATATAGCCACTACGCCTTGATTAAGCGAACAATTATATGGAAAAGCTTCCTTAAGTTTTAAACAGATATCCATTTTACTGTCAAATTACTAAATATCAATGATATGGCATCTAGATCACATCATAGTCGTTATACTTCTCTACATCCATTTATCTGTTAATTTATAATCAACTAGCTTTTGCCCGCGACTTCGTCCGCGTGGAATAATAGTTCACGTTCCCGGGGGATTTCCAGGATGAAAACTATCCTATGTCCTTTCTCGAGTCCCAGACTATATCTGTACCAAATTTCATTCAAATTGGTTCAGTTGTATAGGCGTGAAGAAGAGACAGACAGACAGAGTTGCTTTCGCATTTATAATATTAGTAAGGATGGAAGTATGGATAGTTTAACTGACGACATTTACGCAGTACTTAAGTTTTCACTAACAACATAAATAGAACTCATATGTCAGTGTGGCCCATCGTATTTTATCAACGAGAAAATATTCCCAAACATTACCGTAAATAAATGTTTTATGTTCGAATTCTGTCTCCGATGCAAGCCACATGTTTGCGGTTGCGACATTATGCCGCGGACATCTGCTTCGTATAAATGATACCAATGACCGGACGACACTAAAGTACCCGTTATATAGAACAGAGTAATTAAAGTATTGGGGAAAGATACTTATTCCGTATACGTTTTTCTTTTATTTGTATTTTTTTGATGTCGTGATGGGGTCATCACGACATTAAAAGTAATGATGTGGTTTCTCAGAGGGCATGTAAAGTGTTACCCACTAACTGTGTTTCTAGACTCAATGGTGGTTTGTTGTTTCTAGGTCTAATCAGCAATGGTTTTTTTTTTGGTGAGTGGGAAATCATTAAATGACTGCTCCCGTCCTGGGTGCGGCGGGAGGGCGTGTCAGACTCTTACTGACTAAAACCCACTCATGTTCCTTCGATTGCCCTTTATGTTCCAGGGTCACGGTAACTATTATAAACATTCCGCAACATCAGCAATTGCTTCAGGTAAAACACAGGCGGACACGAGAACGCTTAGACAAAAATCTGACACTGCTAAAAAGTTGGAAAAAAGGCTAGGTTCAGCACTTTTCACACGTATTAGTCTTTTAATAAAGCTCGGTAGCACCTGGGTAGAGCCCTACCTAATCTAATTGTTGCATTTTATTTTCATTCTAATAAGATGTTAGTCCAGAAAACAATTAACGATCTTGATATTTCTATTTACAAGATTATATTTCGATTATGGGGTCAATTTCTGTCGAACTTTGGTTGGTTAAAAGATTGATTCAATTCGTCCTGTATATTTTATTTCTCATCTTAAATTTCTAATTGTCTTTATCGTTTTTACACTCCAAACACTTGGCATTTGGGAGCGAAGGAAAAAAATGTGACTTCGTTCGTCATGGCTGTTCTTTTTTGACGTGACAACGTCTTAAATTAGGTTGCGGCTGGGAGTCACTTATGAAAAAGTGTAACGCTCGGTAACGTTACGATGAGTCACCGAACGAGAGAGAGGCCCGCCGAATGCCTTGCGTCTCTCTCCCACTCAACTATGATCGGTAAAAGACGTTGTCACGTAAAATCTTCGCCCGTAAAACCGACTTTACAGGCAACCATTTTTTCATTTCATTATTCATCGTTGTTTTATTTTATTTAATTATTCTTGTTAAATTATATTATGTAAAGTACCAAGCTTTTTGGTGGAAATCAACATGAATCAAAACAAATGAAAATGAAGATCAACACACAGCCAAAACTGCTGCTGGAATTAGAAACATAAAATTTACACAGCAGTTGATTTTTATGATGTACCGTGCAAATAACGAACCGTGCTAAGAAGCTGTTTTTGAAAATTCGTTTTAATAATTAAAACAAAATGGGCGGGCGAAGCCACATCATTTTAGTATTTAAAACATAGCTAAAAATGTTAATTCCAACCGGTTATTCAACAATATTCACGAACGATACAAAACATTTCAGATTTTGTGTTACTTAGCTGCCTGTTGTAACCAGGCAGCTAAGTAACACAAAAAGAAATATAACATTTACGGTTATCTATACAATGTGACTCACCTTCATCATTTTTCTTAGGATAATGGTGAGAATGCCTGGGAGTATGCATCACGTTGCCGGGCTGGTGCGTCGGACTCAGCGCTGATCTCGGAGACGGCGACGGAGGCTCGGACACGCCGTAGTTCAGACCTATACGTCACACAAACATCTCTCGTCAGCTATTGTTTGTAAGTTTTTGTTGCTGTGCCTTACATCCGTACTAATATTATAAATGCGAAAGTAACTCTGTCTGTCTGTCTGTCTGTCTCTTCTTCACGCCTAAACTACTGAACCGATTTGAATGAAATTTGGTATAGATATAGTCTGGGATCCGAAAAAGGACATAGGATAGTTTTCATTCCGGAAATCCCCCGTGAACGGGAACTATTATTCCACGCGGACGAAGTCGCGGGCAAAAGCTAGTGGTCCATAATTGTACCTTAGCTTTAAGCCCATTGTAACATCTCTAAAAAACATGGCACGCAAATAAAGAATATGAATGCTTTAAACGTAACCATCAAAATAACCCCTTAATCAAGAGCGTTTACTTCAAAATAATTTAAGTATTTGCATCAAAGCAGGCTATTGCATTAAAAGTTGTATACTTTTTCTGAAAGATTAACCTTATATTAATTCGCGTTTCATCATTTAACAAAATAGAAAACGTTTACAGTATGATGTCATTAATATTTTTTAATTATTTTTGTTTCTTGTAAATGTCAAAGCAAGAATGTGGGAAATGTATTTTTCATAAACTACCACAAACACTCTGTCAAGAAAATACATTAGTGATATTGCTGCTATTTACTAATCAGGACAAAGTAAATTGTACCACTACATTATGTTAATTATTTACCACGCCACAAGTAATAACATACCCACATCTGTTTTTATGTTTATTGTAAAAAATCTCGAAAAAATCGAATTTAGCCTAAACTTCGTAGGTACAAATTGCACTTCTTGCACTAATTAAGATTATTTATGCAAGAATGTACGAGATACACATTGGCATCGCTCAAAGCCACGTGCAGTAGTGAATATGTAACAGCATTCCAAGGCCCATCAATATTAAAAACAGTCAGGTAACTAACATAAATGTTCACTTGATGAATGATGTAACACAACAAACATACTAGAAGTAGTAAAATCGATGGAAAGAATCAATAAAAACAATAGTCACGGATCGATTGTAAAACAAACAACACTTTATGTCCCATAAAATCTTACCTTGTCCAGATGGTCCGTACTGCACTGGTAAACAATAATACGGTTCATAGTCACTCTCCGAAGATCTTTGCAGCATCGATGGGTATAGCTTCTCCGATTTTGTAGACCTGCAAGGATATTGCTTGTTGAGTTTTTGGAGAGGAATATAAGGGACTACGAATACTTATTCAGCTTAATGCAGCTTATGTTCATAGAAAACAATGATTTGTTTGAAGACGATTTTTACAAAATCTCTGGTTTCTATCAACTAATAAGCTGAATGAAGTTGAATAAATGTGCGTAGTCCTAATCTTCACAATCTACGGTGAAGCACATTTGTTCGTATTGCTTGTGTTTCATAGCTAGGAATGAGTAGAGGTGTAGTGACAATCTTATGCCGCAGATGAATTTCGATGTGTGAGTGCGGTGCCTTAGGGTCTTTCTAACTTGTGTTATGACGGGATGGTTTCCGTATGACAACAAAAATCAATGTACATAGTGAGATTTTTATCGATTTAACCTTTTGAACGCCAGAGCAAAACGCACGCGGGTGTGCTAAACGCCAAGCACAAAATTCACGAATACTTATTTGTAAATGACGTAACTTAGTATTTAAGTAAGTAAATCGTTGTGTGATTACCATTGACAGTAGTTCAATTTTTATAATAGACGAGTATGTAAACACACAAAAAAAAAAATTATGTGCACCAGATTTTATGACACATCTTTGCGTCGTTGGCGCATCTACAGAGCTTGCGCTCGCTTGTCAACGTATATGTGACAATGGCGTCCATCAGGTTAAAATGCGAATAAGAAGGAACGCAACTCAAGGTTTAATCGTCTCTTAATCATTCCAAGCTTACTAAAACGCACGTTTACTTTGTGAAAGCCCTCGGTAGCGCAGTACAACATGACATGACACAGTATTATGTTTAGCAGAAGACAAAAGCCCGTTAAAAACTAATTATTAACTTACTTTAAAATTACGACTTTTAAAACACTATTTAGAAATTAGATAGACGTTTCTTTTTTGTCAACACATAAGTCAATTAATACATTATAGGTACTCTTCATTTTCATATGACAATTCATAAGTGCCCGTAAATGGTCTAAGCGACACAAATGCCTCTGAATTAGCTACTAATTGTTTTTTGGGTTTTTTTTTCTGGCTTTTGTGTATTGGTTTCACTGTGCGCGAGGATGAATGAACGAACATTGTGCACATTGCATTTAGTGAAATGTGTGCACTGAATGAATACGTTTACAAAAAAAATTTTACTCCTTGAAACTTGAATAAAATTATCAAAGAAATATGAAATGGCAATTTACAATGGCGTAAATGAATATCGTAAATTATAATAAGATAAGCCGTGCCTTGTCCAAATCATGCATACTTAATTGTTTATTTTTTTAATGAAGCGTGCCACCTTGAAGCCAAAACATGAACAAACTTCCAACCGTATGGCATACCTTGGAAACGTCCTATCTCTGAGGTAGCTAAAAATTTAACCAACAAGTCAAGAAAATTTCATAATAACCACCCACCGTACAATAAATATAAATACATGACAAGAAAAAGTAAGCATTAATGAGTATAAGGAACAATAGAATGTAGGTACACATAAGCATGATGTATGAGAAGGGAAGAATTAAGCTAGAATCTGTGTTAATTTTGTCAACCCATTTTCAATTTAATATGTGCAACCTAAAGCTGGTTTTTCAATGTGGTAATGTTAAATGAGTAATGTAACAAACCACCAACATGACCCGTTATTAAATAAATATATCGATATCGCTTATTGACTTCTATGACTGTTAAAATCAATATAAAGTAAGTATAACAAATTTGGGGTTTATAGAATATCAGAAAACAACATACTTAATAAGTACAAAATAGTAAAATAAAGATTCCCGAGACTGTAAACTAATATTTTGCAATTGCTCTAAGTCAATAGGTACATGGGGGACCCACCTAATACTGTTGCTCCTGTTTAACCTGGAGCCCTGTGCGTCTCGGTGCATGATGAGCTTATTGTGTGTGAGTGAGCTGCGGTGGTGTGAGTTAGGGGAGGAGGTGTGGTTGTGCGCCTGCGCCGAGTGCAGCGACGTGAGCGACTCCATCGACTCGCCCTCGGACAGGCGACCACTCGCTGAGTATGTATTGCTGAAAAGGGGAAGAGTGATGACGGCACGTAATGGCCAGCTGTACACCATCTCAAACGAGATCCATTTACAAATCCATCTATTTTTTTTTTAAATAAAACTCAATTTAAACAAAAGAAAATCGAATCAAACAAAACTGTCGTGTCCTACAACTGGCCATTGAAAATAGGTCTGAAAAGCTGGTGATCATGATAGAAGAGTTTTGTGTGTCACTATACTTACTCATTTGGTTTTAAAGAAGATCTTATAACGTTTTAATAATAGGTATCAATTATGTATGTAAATTGAGACCGAAATTTTTATCGTAAAATTGAACACCCCTTTAAACTGGACATACAGTTCAGTCCATTAACTTTGATCAGAATCCGGCCCATTGTATGACACTAAAGACCACGGAAAAATGATGACACTCAAAATAAGCATACAAGAATGATGAGGGAAATATGGTGATGATAATGACATAAACAAATATACACACTTACTGTCATAACAACATAAATAAAAACAAATTAGCTGGTTATTTATCACTCATTTTCATAAAAAACACCCAATCACATACAACATAAGTAATTAATTAGTATTAACAATAATTACCTGTGTCTTAGCCAAGGTGCATACGGGATCCCGTAGTCAGACTTGACTTCAGAATACGTTTGAGTATCAGAGAGACTGCCGTCACTAATCTTAATGCCACCTCTAGGTGCGATCCTGGAAGCCATTTTATGGATTAACTAATGCCAAAAGTTTGGCGGGAAACACAAAACGTAAGGGGGCAACGACTGCTTTATCTAAAATTATAAATGTACTAACACCACTGCAGAACAATTACACTTTACTGATATTATTTGAAGAACGTATAAGAGCATGGCTCTTAAACCAAGATCGTCTTTACACTGATCCGAAATTCCCACGATGTCGACTAGATATCGATAAGAACTATTTGCTTACTTGTCAACATTCATGATTATAACGGCCTATATTTATTTACTGAACTCTTGGAGGCAGCATTTGCTGATTACAAAGTAAAACTTGCTCTAAATTATATCGTCCGCCCGTCACGAAATTCTTCTTGGCAATGTGTATTTACTCAATTATAAAGTCACTGGCCAGTACAGAGACGAATTAAGTCACAGTTCAATTAAAGAACCGCATACGTCATATTTTGCCATAACAAGTTTTCTTTGATCCGTGAGCCAGTCAAATGAAAGTTATCTTCACATTCCCGGATTATAACCAAATCCTTGTTTGCATTACCATTTAAATATTTTGTACCCAATTTGATATGAGTGGAATTATTGGAGCTCATAGGTCAAATATTGATAAACTATCTACTTAATAAAAATATAAGGAACTTGTCAGTTGGTGTTTGTAACTTGTTGGGCATAAAATTCCCTTCACTTTTTATTTTAACGAAATAGTGATAATGTGGAGTACGTACCTACATAGTTAATTACTTTGAGACGCGCTTTTTAAATTGTTCTTGTTATATAACAAGTAAAACATTAACTATATCTTTTCAGAAATAAAACATAGTAAACCCATTTTATAAGTTTTTACAGCTGAGCTCGATCTTAATTGGATCTGTTTCTGTTTCATATGACTAATTAATTGTTATAAGTACAAGTATTTAGACAACATCGTCAGTTCCGCCCTGAATTTATAATTTCAAGATCATAGTCGTCATCTAGCTTTGGGGGAGAGAGCAAGAGATATATTTTCATCTCACTCTCAATTATAAAGACTATCCCGATTATTAGTTAAACTGTTTAATTGCCGATGTCAGCGAAACAATTGCCTTGGAGCAGTTCATTTGTATGGCTTAGCAGTCAGCTGTGGTGTGGTGTGCGTAATTTCTAAGAAAGATTGGATGCAAATGTAAAAAAAAATATTTTTAGAATAATTATTTGAAAATAGGTACATTGTTTCCTAAATAGAATTTTCTACTGATATCTAATAGCTTCAGGCGTGTATGAGGTAGGCAGTAGTCCAATATTCTTTTATGTTTATAATAAGATTATTATATCAAACGGTTAGTGTTCAGTACTGAATAAGCACAAACATAACGCCATATTGAATCTGGACCTCGTGCATTTTGTTTAAAAGCCAAACGTTTATCAAACACAGAACAAAATTAATCTCATGCGTTTAGTTGCGGCGTTTTAGCATGACAATTTTAGAGGTTGTTGCCTTTATTCTTACTCTATGGTTTATGTTCTTAGACACTTAAACAAAAACTTTTTATCGTTTGTCGGACAGGATAAATAAGAGCTACAAATATAAAATTGGTTGTTGCACAACTATATTGTTGTTTCATAAATATATTGCGATAGAACGTGCGATTACTGTCAACTCTAAAGTTGACCGATAAAATAATTCACATAGATATCAGTGCCAATCTACTTTTGATATAAAAATTGTAAAATTATCTACCACAACTCAACTAATTAAGGACACAGTCATGTCTTAAACAATTCAGGACGTCAAAACTTTTTTTTCTGTCTTCTTTTCTTCCTAGGAAACGTAAGTTAGTCAATAACCTCCATGGCCATGCTAAAACGCCAAACTAAACGCAACATTTACCTGTGATGATGGAAGAGAGCCGCAAACTCGTGTGTCCCAGGCTTGGGCAGGGACTGGGAGCCCAGTAGCCGCTCCCGCACCGACGCCGACAGTTGTGCGGCAGCTGTGCCACCCAAAGAAAATGATTTCGGACCGATTCCATTCTCTGCGTAGACGTGAAAATGAAGAATGAATGATAAAGCAAAGCGTAGTTGTTTGATTTTTGGATTTCATGCATGGGAAGAACTAGGAAATTTTTAAATGAAGGGTTCGTTATGGGTTTAAAAATATCAAATGGGTATAGTGTTAAGGCTATCTATGTTAAGGTAATTTGTTATTAATTCAGGTAACTACGTGTGTAGTGCAGTTACCCAGTTTTGTGAGGGTATATTAAAAATTATATTTCATCTTCATTGTAAACTCTCATGATAATATTAAAACACATAGATAATCCCATTTTAATATTGCTGTGTTAGGCAAGCTGGTAAAGGTGATTTCTATCAAAAATATTGAGTGTTTATGGTGAGATTTATTATTATGAAATGCCGCGTGCATGCATGAGTATGAAATTAAGAAAAAAACATGATCTTACTGTGAATTTGCAAATCCTGTGTACATGTTTGTGTACCACCAGAAACTTTGACTTTCGTCCTTGGCACAGCAGAAACTTGAGCAGTCCTTCCACCTAAAAAATATAGTTTTGATTAGAGTGCATAAAAATATAAATGCAAACAGTCTAACAATATCACAATCGTAAGAAATTACACTATTTTTATTAAATAAAAAAGTTGAACATCACTTTTCCCGCGCGCCAATTTGTGTCATTAGATTTTTTTTTCAAAATGGCTGCACTCTATTTAGCTATAAGTTCTCCACAGCCAATATTTTTTTTTTCAAATAAGTAGATAAGTTTTTTAATTTATTTAGTTCCGATTCTTAAAAAAAGTGATTGATATATTAGGTGAAAGATGAAATTAATTTAAAGGAATACTTTTAGTTCTTTGATGATTTTAATTTGAATTTTTTTTCTATGATAATACGACATTTTTATTATTTACCATGTTGTGGGGGTCCATTAGACTGCGGTGCGGGCTGTTGAACACCATTCTGTCTCTTCACGTAGCCGAAACTTTGTGGAACTTTTGCTTTGCTCGAAGAACAAGTGCTGCCATTTCCTCCACTTGACACGCTAGACGGACGAGATCCGCCCCCGGGAGACTGGAGCTGCTAAAATTGAATTTTCAATTAGAGATCTCTTTTAAACTATAATTTATCTATATCCATAATATATAAATATAAATATGCCTACAGAGAACCCACTCAGCCTAATCAAATCACTAAACCGTTTCAGACCCAGCACAGCACGCCGTAGTAAAAGCATTCGGTTTTCAAATTTTATATGCATCTGTGTTAATAATCTAGCATTACTGTTTAATTTTATGTTACAGAACTCTTACTTATTATTTATTAATACGAATATTTGAGTATGCGATCGAAAACGCAGACACACAAATGTAACCAATTTAAAAATGCCGGAAAAATGATCGTAGTTTATTTATTTATTTATTTATTTATTGCACACATGTTGTTAAAAAGGTGTTACATAAGAGTTCTAGATCCAAACATGCACCCTGCTAGGGCACAGCAACATTTACAGATAAAAATAATATTATTCTTGCATGCATACAGTTATATTACTTACACATAATTATATAAATCAAAGTTTGTCAAATTTAAATAAAATAAAATTATAAAACATTACACATTATTCGATGAATTAATTAAGAAATATCAATAATTATTACATTGTTATAATGGTCAATTTTAAAATTATATTATTTATTTATTGTATCTTATCTTCCATGAAGTCGTTTATCGTGTAATAACATTTTTCTATAAGTAATATCTTTAGTCTAGATTTAAAAATGCTTGATGTTTTAATAGACCTTATATTATCAGGCAGTTTATTATATATTTGAATACTTCTATATTCTGGGCTCTTTTTGAACATTTCTAATCTAGGTACTGGCAGAACTAATTTATGTTTACGGCGCTCATTCTTTTCAAAGTTATACATATGTATATGTTTCCTAACGAAAGTGGCTGCTTCTAATATGTAAATGGATGGTAAAGTCAATATTTTCTCTTTTATAAAGTGTGGTCTACAGCTATCTCGAGGTTTTATGTGGAATATTATACGTAGGCATTTTTTTTGGGCGATGAATAAATCTTTTGCTTCTGTACTGTGTCCCCACATGATGATTCCATATCGGAGCCATGCATATGCATACGCATAGTATGCAGACAGAGCGCATTCTGCCTTTGTGTTTACCTTGAGTACACTTAGGCCATATGTAAATGATGAAAGTTTTAGTTTTATTTTTTCTATGTGCTTTTTCCAATTTAAATGGCTATCCAGAGTGATGCCTAAAAGATTAAATTCTTCAACTTCTTCAATGTCGATATTATTAGTTATAGTTTTAAGATTTATTTTTTGTTTTTGATATGGTTTAAATTGTATTATTTTGGTTTTTTTGGTGTTTACTTCTAGGTTATGGTGGTGAAGCCAAGATTTGACTTTATTAAAGGTGTCAATAATGTTGTGATTATTTTCTGGGTTATTGGTAGGGCTTTTAAAGAGAATCGAGATGTCATCAGCGAATAGCACACATAGATTGTCACATATTTTCGGCAAGTCATTAATGTACACAAGGAAGAGTATGCATCCTATCACACTCCCTTGAGGAATGGACCAGTTGGTGGTAAGCGTAGCCGAGCGTACGTTTTGTAACTCACGAGTATGATTATCCAGGTGTTCAACTTGCACACATTGCATCCTATCCGTGAGGTACGATCTGAGCCAGTCGTGTGCGTCTCCCCTGATGCCAACTCCATTCAATTTAGTTAGTAGGATAGGGTGTGATACTTTATCATAGGCTTTAGTCATGTCTAGCAGAAGACCTATTGCATAGTTTTTTTCTTTGATGTAGGTAAGGATTTCTTGGGTGTATTTGTAAACCGCTAGGGTCGTTATCTATATTCAATCAAGTACCTGTGTTCCTCCACTTCTAGATGCATGTTGGCCAGATGAATTGGATGCAGCATACTGTAAATTAAAAAAAAACTTTTTAACTTCTGCTTTAATTTGTTGTAGGTAGTCGAATTAAACCTTTCTACTTCTTCATCATAAAACCATGGGGACTGGTCTACTTATTAAAACATAATAATTATTTTATAGTCTTTGCTTGACTTGGGAACAAAATATGACGTATGTCTTAAGTACAAAGTTACTCAGAGATTACCTATACCAAAAGGTCTGCAGGAACGTTTCTCGATTTGGCTATCAGCTGTGCGCTTGCCAAGCGTTAGCAATAATAGCTATCTGCTTACAACAATACTTATTATCCCATATTAGCTATTGGCTGCAGTAGTCCCATATCAACATTAAGTAACGACTTTTTAGGACAAAAATGGACTAAGATTGATGTGAGCTAAACTTCTAAGTACTGTAAGTGTCGTTATTATAGTGATAGGCGTTGACTGAACAGCATATATAAAATAGTGTCTGTAGTTCCCAAGAATACCACAGCAAAACCGCAAAACTGTATTAATGATGTGAAGACGTACGTAGGTACATCAATAGGTAATTAGGTATTGAGAGTATGTAAGCTTACGACTAAGACTACTTACTTTAGGAAAAGTGAGCATATTTATTAATTTTAAGACTGATACTGTACGTATTTTCAGCTTGACTGAAAGTAAACTAGCCTAACTAACTAGTTATTTTACTTAATAACAGAGTAAAGTAAATTCCCTTACAAATTATATGTCAGGCTTGTCAAAATCGGTTTTAGCGCTGTAAAAGCGTAACCAAGAGACAAACAATTTCACTTTTATAATTTTGCATCACCATATTAGTACGAAAAGAAACTACCAAGAAAAGAAACTCCAGCTTCCTAAAAAAATTGCAGTATGACGTAAACCACTTGATTCGGGGATCTTCGACCATAACTTAGATAAATTAAGAGAAAGGACTTCGGTACCTGTGGATGTGGTGCAATGCCAAGCTGTTGCGCTGCAGTGAGCTTCTCCCGCTTGTGATGCTGAGGCGAGTGGTGACCAGTGCGACGCTCGCCTTTCCGCCCGTGAGACGGGCTCGGCGGGGCTTGCGCGGGCTGGTTCTGGAGATAGGTAATATACGGTTTAGACTTAAGAATATTCAAGTTAAAAAGATAAAATTTGGTAAAAACACTACTGAGATGGTGCTTATGGACATATTACGAAGAGGCCGGGTAGATGATATGGCCAGAAAAAAACGAGGCAACAGCGAGGAAGACCACTAATTAAGTGAATATCTATAGTTAACTAAAAAGACTTTGGAGATGAATGACAGTCGATCTCATTTAAAAACTCGCAGTTCTTCATGTAGATACAGACGTAAATGTCCACAAGAAATTGGCTTGAATTGGAATTGAAGCTGTGTAAAATCTCCTAATACACAACGGTTTTAGTTGCAGTATAAGACATCTAGGAATATAAAATTCTATTTACAAAATCAGGATAGTTATATTAGTTATTTTTTATTGACGACGAGGAGCAAATTTTGTGTTAATTGTTGTATCACGCACACGGTACAATCAATAATCAAATCATTTATTTTCATTAGACCAAAAAAAGGCACTTTGAAACGCCAAACAAAACAAAAGTGAATCTAGTTGCCTATTTTAAAATGTTGTTTCGTATGGAGAAGAATGGGCAAGACATTCCATACTTAGTGGTCATTCATTATAATTTAGGATTATTAGGTTACCAGTGGCGGAGCCCCGACTCCCGGTGAGTCGGTGTACTTCTTCCACGTGGTGTCTTGCTGGCGCGGCGCAGGCGGCTGCCGCTCTGTCTGTTGGCCGCAGTCCGCCTTACTGCGAGTGCGACCCACAACGCGGTACACGACGCCGCTGCCGCCTTCCATGCCTCTATTGCGGCTGCGTCTGAGGAGTTAAGAGGAACTGCTGTTTAATTTGTGTTAGATCATTTTGATTAACAAATCGGATTTACAAAATGGGATATCTATGTCAATTAACAGTCTTGTGTTTGCCTTCTGGAGTAATGTCTAAGTGAATATCATGTTGTTAGTTGAAATGTCTTTACCTAATTACTTAGATACCTACTAAATATTTTTAGAGAAATTTCATTTTGCATGTGTGACTTTATCTGAGTCCCGTTATCTGGCCTACATTTTAGAATTGATTATTTCATGGAACGTTCAAACCGATCCTAACCTTTTCATGAATTCAGCTTCTCATTAAATAGTCGAACACTGCCGAATTTTTTGAGAAATAATATATATGCTATGATCTGAGTAACACATATCTACGTAAATCACTTCAATCTTTGTCACAGATTACACTAGCAACTTTAATGATGTCGCAAGTACCAACCATTCTACCAAATACATTGAAAGGGGTGCCATTACATTCTCGTAGATACAAGTCCCTCTGCTTAGAAATGGCATTAAAGGGTGCCACCGCATTTCCCCTACTGACTATGAGTCAGGGTTAAAAGCCTTAAAAGAACCTAGAAGTACTTAATACGCAGAATTAGAAACTGCAACGATATGGTTCAGCTTAATGTACTTACACAAAGCTTTGACCAAGAAACACGGACTTTATGAAAATGAAATTGTTTTAGTTTGCTTTAAGTCCCATAATAGGCTTAACAGCTCTAGAAAAACAGCCATTAACCTTACTTAGAAGAAGCTTTGCCACACAGAAGCGTTAACGAGGCTTAGTTAACTCAAACTGTTATTCTTATTTCTCTACGCTGCTTAAAAGCGCTGCGTGGCGAACCCCTGATACCCTGATGAAACATGAGACAGACAATCATAGCATCTTTATTTGGCTTAAACCTCCTTAGTCAAGCTTGACTTTACAGCGCTTACTAATAGCGTTATATTTAATCAACTGTTCACCGCATTTATTTTTCTTCAACGTCGCTAGTCGTCAGTCTAATTAGATCCAGCACTTCATTTGTCACTTGTTTTCTTTTCATTCTCCGTAAACAAAGCCCTTATTACGTTGCATTTCCCCATCCCTACTTTGTTTACCTCCACCGTACAAAGCCTTTTACCCCTCCACCATTATACAACACAGGTTAGGATTATAGGTAGTTAATGTTTGCAAAGTTTATGGCTTATCCAGTACTTTTATTTTGTTTTGCGTGACTTATTAGTGGCTACGTACTGTGTGTTATACAGTGTACATTGAAGATCAAAGCAGATTGAACGCAGGGTGCCATACAGACGCGGCTGGGCTGAACAAAGGGATTGAATTGATGGCAACTGATAAAAGGGGAACTGTATTCTCTTATGGAGACGAGCAACATGTCGCTACGACCTACTTTTACAGACGTGTGGGGTTCAAATACAAAGATATTACCCCTAAACGTTATAGCTGTCTCGGTGTTCTTAATTAAATTCATTATTTTACGAGCGAAGGTACGAAAGTAATTTATTCCTAAATCATGTCGGAGACATTCTACAAAATACATTACGTGTAAAAAATTGTGTACAGGCCAACCAGCCGTCATTCACAAACAAAATCAATCTTACTTGTTACGTCAGTGAACTTTTTTTTCGATACTTATCTCACCTACTTATAAAATTGGTTTAGTTAGTACGCAATGCGGCTGATAGCCGATAATAACGTAAAAACAAAGAAATGAGTCCGTACGTTAATTATAACAAGATGAGTGAGCTACCTAATACTGCGAAAGAACGGGTGTATTCAGTATGATCATTAATCACTCTTTATTGCACTCATTTAGGATCAATGGAGTCTTTATGTTGTAGAATAGAGTTCTTTTATTTTTAGCTCGTGTAAGGAGGTCGATAGCGTAGTACTTTGATAAGTGAAAGGGCATTTTTAATCATAAATCGAACATCAGTATGGTGTAAATATCACCGAGTTTTTGTAAAAAATACTGGTGATATTATTGCATGAAAACAATGTAATGAAGGTAAGGACTACGTCTAATGCTATTTGATAAGATACAAAATACGTTTAGCTAATTTACAAATTTGAAAAAATAGTCCCTTTTTCTATGGGGTGCTTGTCGAAAATAAGACTACATTCGATAAGCAGAACAAAGTCTGTCCAGATTAGCTAGTTTAAAATAATAATAACAAATATTATACCTATTCAAAATTACTTTTAGCAGATGTGGATTAGTTTATTTTTACTCTGAGTTTCTACAAATAGTAACAAAACGATTGTTTTACGCTTATTGTCTCGAACCGGATCTCCAAAATAACTTTACTCATATAAATTTATTTCTGCTCAACTTCGGAGATTTTCCTCCCTTTGTAAAAAGGGCACAAAAACGCCCCGCTATAAAAATTACGATAAGAAGAAAAGTACGTCAACTTTTTCAACTTTCCAGTGTTCTCGTGTCCCACTTACAGTAAGTACCACAATTACATGGAGTGAGAAATACAGCCGTCGGAAAAGAAGGAAACGGTGCTGAGAAAATTGTTCGTCCGTCTTGAAGGCAGGTTAAGCAAACTGTAATCTATTACAGCCAGAGCCAAGCCTTTGCGGTTACAAATGCCGCAGTGTCCTAGTTTATTGCTAACGAGATGCAGTAATCCATTTTGCATTCTATTTTCGGAAAAAATGTTGTATCGCCTCACTTGAGCGCCCTCCAATAGCTATTTGCTATATATAATTTTTGTTCGAGCTACGGCGCTTGCTTTTGAACTGGCAATCTAACGGATATGGTTAATGCTTTAACGTTTAAAAGGAGCCAGAAGTTTTAGTCCTTTCATATCTACAAAGATTAAGGTATACGTACATTCTTTAAAAAATCTTATTCCTTCTTCCCGTTTGCGTCAATGAATAACCCTATTTATTACGTATGCTTATTACCCGTTACTTCTAAGTACTGAAATCATCAATTTTTATATTCGTCTCTTATTTCCGTCTATTCAAATTATTCGACAACGAAAGCCCTACGTTTCTGAAACATAAATAAATATTCCATTCATTTATTTAAAGTCCGCAGTGAAAAATGTACCTAATGTGCCAAGTTTTAAAACCTCCAGCTTGTCTGGCATTAAGCCATTCTTGTTACCTCCCTTGTTTACCTTTCGTAATGGCCTGTTGCCAACTTACAAACTATGATATATAACACGTTAACTTTTACTTTACATTAACTACAATAACAATTTAACAATAATAGCCACTTCACTATGTCATTCATTAGCCATTAAATTAATCAGTACGGGTTTACGTTAGTGGCTATAAAACTATTTTAACATCGTTTAACAACGCTTACAGAGAAAGTGGTTGTAAGCAAACTATAAAGGAACTTTTCATTATAATATCTACGTATAACAACGTATAAGTACCACAATATCACACAAAGCATGTAATGGCAAAACCATGTAAAAGAAAATTTTAGAATTATTTAACCAAAACGAATTCACTGAGTAAAAGCGTTCCCATTTCATGTATTCTTCATACACGATTTAAGATTCAAGATCGTAAAGTGGAGCGGTTTTTGCTACTTGAGAAGAAATATTTTTAATGCAGCCTTCACAAGAGTTTCAGATTGTTGGCACATTTAAAGTGCTCATATGGATTGAATACTTGAATGGACTTGACAATAAAATATTACTTTGCCGTAAACTTCATCGTAAGCTAAATAAAAACACACGTAATTTAAACAATAACGTGTCTACCAAACGTGTCTATTCATATTCAAACAAATTTTGCTTTCATTTCGGTTTTCAATTAACTAATAACTAACGTATAGACCATATTCATAACACTTACAAGTATACCACGGTTACTAAAAGAAAGAAATTCGTTATGAAACGACAATTTAAAATAATGCACATATAAAAGACACTCCATTGATCTAAACGACCTCACTTCAAGTATTAAACCTGAGGGAAAATACAGTGCAACACGCCATATACGAGTATACGAGGCAAGGGCAGGGGAGATAAAATTGTAATCAGGCGTCGGGAACATGCCGTGTTCTTCCACGACAATTAGTACTGATAGACGCAGGTATGTAGGTGTATGGAAATCATAAGGTACACCAATACGTCCCTAGTCCTTTGACTGTTGTCATTTGAAACATTGGCGTCTTAATGAAAACTGAGCGCCTGAAGCCCCGCGCTAATGATGACGGATCTACTGAAAGGAACAGTCTCCTACGTTCTCATTATCTATGAGCCAAGCTCTCTCATTATTCTCTCGTTCATCTCATCATTATTTTCGCTGAAATGATGAATGCTCTTTTGTTTTTATTTGAATGTATTCGCCGTGTGTTTTGTTGGTCGTAAACAGTGCGTTTACATTTTTTTCAGAGATGACTACAGCATATCCTACTAATAATATTATAAATGTGAAATGATAATAAATATAATATTAAGTGTATGGATTTTTGTTGCTCTTTCAAGCAAAAACGATTGAAATGGTTTTGTTGAAATTTACAGTAATATAGCATTAGGTATAGCTTATACATCAGAATAATATATAGGAGACATATCTTGCACTATGACCTACAGGAGCCGAGCATTAATCAATAACATAACGCGGGTGAATTCGCGGGGAATAGCTAGTGCGTAATAAAACAAAGTTCTTCATTAACAAATGTCGTTGCGTATTTGTTATGCAGGCTACTACTATTACTTTTTTCTACCGTTAAACAGTAATACATCGAGCAAAAATGTTTCAAAACAAATACAATCATCAGTAAAAACTTAAGTTATCTCGAATACTTAAACAAGTCCGATAACTGTTTTCACAATTCAATTAAACACATAATTTGGCGTAAAGTAAGATTCTATCGAGTTCGAGTGGCGGCGTAAATGATAACAATGTATTCTATTTCGTTTATTACGTACTACGTAGCGAACATTATGTAGATAATGCACATAAGTACCTGCACGTTAAAGCCACAAACTCATTAACAGTAACAACCTCATTAAAAATCACTCGAAAATAGTAAAATAATAATTTTAATGAGATACTAGAGGGTCACTACACTGTTACTTGTTGACAATATAACAAATATTATCTGATATGTTTTTGTTTTTACTACGAGTACGACAACCCGTATAATATCGACTAAAAACTTTTTGTAATAAAAAATGAAACCATTATATTGTAACATGTCAGTTGTAAAATACAATAAATAACTCTCATGTACTATACCTATAGGTATCAAAACTTACTGACAGCGACAACCCGTAATCTATACATATAATAAAATTCTAAAAGGTCGGTGTCTGTACATGGAAGATAAATAAGAAAAACTTTACTAGGGGAACTTTATACACGCAATAGAACCCAAAACAATGATTTTGAGAATTTTTGTCTGTTTGTCTGTATGTCTGTTTGTCTGTTTGTCTGTACGTTTGTTCAGGCTAATCTCAGAAACGGCTTAACCTAATTGAATGCGGTTTTCACTAATGCGTTGCGGTTTTTTGGGATTAACATTTAGTCTCTGTTTTGTATTAATCGGCCAATAAATAGAAAAGTTATGTCAATTTAAAGAATCGCATTATCACATCAATCAATCAAATCAATCAAAAAATAAAATATTGTATACATCCTTACCAAAATAAATAATTTTTTATTCAAGTCTGTTTCAACACCTACTAATTACTTTTTGAATTACTCAAATCGGACATTTCATTCAAAAAATATTAAACCCAAAGCGCAACGGTTTCAATTTCTCCATAGTTTCCGTTTAATTTTGCTAGATGGCGCTGTACCGTCTGTCACGATTCCTAAAAAGTGGTGTTAAGATTTTTGTGAAAATAATGACTCTCCCAGGCAGCTTTCCTTCGTGCAGGTTCTATCCCTGTTGTAAAAAGTGTTTGGTTGTCGATGCGTTTGTGATAAATATTGGGTCATTTGGTCAAAAACAATAAGTAGTAGATTAATTAATTGTTTACTTTAACCCCTTGCAGGTTCTATCCCTGATTCGATTTGTATGTGGGGTGTCGTTTCGTATGCTTATGAGAGTGGGTCGTGAAGCAAAATTATATTATTATATAAATTCAAAACTAGCTTTTGCCCGCGACTTCGTCCGCGTGGAATAACAGTTCCTGTTCCCGGGGAATTTCCGGGACGAAAACTATCATAATTATGTCCTCGGGTCCCAGACTATATCTGTACCAAATTTCATTCGAATTGGTTCAGTGGTTTAGGCGTGAAGAAGAGACTGACAGAGTTACTTTAGCATTTATAATGGTAGTACGGATTAATATTGTAGGATGATTGGTGATCGATACTGATGTCAAAAATGCAAGATTGCATTTTTGACAAAATTACTGATTTCAGTAATTTTTTGTCTGTCTGTATGTGCAGGCATGGGCTAAAAACTACTAAAGGGATTTAACCAAACTTGGTACGATTGTATTCCATACTCTTGGCCTGGTTATAGGCTATTTAACATAACGCTGAGACACATAGGCGCCCCGGCGGGCGCTCTCACGTATCGCCAGAAACAGGTCCTCACCAGAAACGGATATCTGAGAAAATGGTCGCCTAGAGCACACGGTGGAGCATACGATGGTGGTATGCCCGCCGTGTTCTTCCAGAGGCGATCGGCGGGGGTGACTGAATGGGAAGCCGTCGCCTCCTTCTGCGAAGCAGTCATGCTGGAGAAGGAGGCGACGGCGCGCATGACGCAGCGTCAAGCCTCACGCCCGGGACAGTGAGCCAGGCGTAGACGTCGAAAGTCGCAAGACGACTACCAGCCACCGTAGGCGCGACTACCAGTTTATATTGTATAATCTATGGGCGCGACTGCGAATGGCGAGCGATGGGTAGCTCGCCGCCCGATAAGGACCGTTTGTTCCACTCGCGCCTCAAACAGCAGTCAGCACGGGTTACGGATTAATTCTAATAGTTACCGCTGCCCCGGAAGTAAACTCACTGACTAATATCAACGCGTTTGTTGATATTTAACAATAACTAACTAGAGACACGAAACTTAGAGGATTATTCTTTGTGAAGAGTAAGCTTAAGCCACTAAGAAAGGATTTTTTTTTATTCAACTCTTAAAGGGCTTAAAATTGTGGATAGAAGTTCGACATCTACGCGGGCGAAGCCGCAGGCAAAAGCTAGTAAATAAATAAATATTGAACCAATGAGTCAATTAAAAATGTCTATCGATATTCTGAAACGTATATATGGAACTCATAACATTCATACCCTGAAACTATGCAGCCTGATCAGTTTCAAACTTGTATTCCAAAACTGAATCATGCCATAGATAAACAATATTGAAATACCGATAGCAAAAGTTGCATGAACAGCCATAGAGCCGAACGCTGAAAGCTATTCAAACCTAACCGGATTTCCTCTCGGTGTACCTATTTCAACTTAAATTCACTTTGTTATCAGCTAAAGTATTGCTTTGGATGCTTTTATGTTGAAATAGTTGCACGAAAACCGATATCGGGGTTTTAGATTTAACACTGCACATTACTTTAGCGGTTTTCTTGCTATTTGGTCCAGTACGATTATTTAAGGTTCGACGACCAACTGACAGCCGGCTGTCGGGCTGCTATTGTATTTCTATTGTGTCTCGTTTCATGTGTGTTTGAAGGATTAAATAAATACATATCTTGGCACAACTCATGCACGGCCATCTGATCCTAAACGCGAGTTAGCAGTCAGGGTCACTAACCATTTCGTCCGCGTGGAATAATAGTTCCCGTTCCAGGGGAATTTCCGGGATGAAAACTATCCTATGTCTTTTCTCGGGTCCCGGACTATATCTGTACCAAATTTCATTCAAATTGGTTCAGTGGTTTAGGCGTGAAGAAGAGACAGACAGACAGAAAGACAGACAGACAGAGTTACTTTCGCATTTATAATATTAGTATGGAAGTATGGATAATCCATACTAATATTATAAATGGGAAAGTGTGTCTGTCTGTCTGTCTGTCTGTCTGTCTGTCTGTCTGTTTGTCTTCCTTTCACTGCAAAACGGAGCGACGGATTGACGTTTAAGTGGAGATAGTTGAAGGGATGGAGAGTAACATAGGCTACTTTTTGTCTCTTTCTAACGCGAGCGAAGCCGCGGGCATAAGCTAGTATTGTATAAAACAAAGCCCTCCGCCGCATGTGTTTGTTTGTTCGTGACAAACTCAAACACTACTGAACAGGTTTGCGGTTTTCACTAATAAACTGAATGATTAATTAGGAATGTTGAAGGTATAATACATGCATTTGCATATTATATTAGAGAAAAGCTAAGAATTTCTAAGACTTGTAACACCCAGTGCAAAGCTGGGGCGGGTAACATTTGCTAGTTCCCAGTTCGTTGACCGCAAAACTCTTGAAGCAATAATAACCGATGTGCTACGAGTTTTTCATATAAATCTCGCTGCAAAAAGTACCACGTTTACGTCGTAGCACCGACTACGTCGTAGCATTAACGTAGTACTAGTACCTACGTGCAAAGTTTTTGTAGAACGTACGTAACAAAATCAAAATGTTAAACACGACTCACCTACAATCCCTTGTTTACGCTAAAATCCGTTTAAAATAAAATGCAGTAAGCATTTCTGTTCATGGAGTTTTACTCATAAAATTACATTTTCCACCGCTTATTCAGAACACGTTGCTCGGTAGTTTCAACAAAAGCATATATAGTTACGGGCTTACTTAGATACGTATACCTGATATTTTGTTTTTACTTGAGCTGAAAAGACCTTCGGTATCGAGTGACTCGCTTCATTAATTTTATTCGGTATAACGGAGCGAGTACGAGTATGTGTCCCTGCCTGGAGGCTTACCCTTGTCAAAGTTAAGACTTGTTTCACTTATAGTTTCCCTGGAATGGAATACATGCGAACCCAACACTTTGAAATAAAATGATCTTATATGCACATAATGTATGATGTGATGGCCCACTGTGGCTAGACAAGTGACATCGTAGAATCGATGGATGAATGGAGTTCGATACGAAATGTCAAATTTATTTAGCGAAAGCTTATGGTTGTCATAATTATAATTATATTATATTTTCCCTTATTTTACAGTGACTCTGGCCTAGAGGTGCTGGGTCGTAACTGCAAACCGGGTAAGTGTAAAAGTTACAACTGCTATGTAGAAATCAATGTGTAAAATGATGTCATCACGGTCATCCCTTGCCTCGAACAGCACGTAAAACAGTTGATCTCAGTTTTAATTCATACATCTTTGACAGTCGTTACGAGAAGTTAGCTGATAGAAAGTCTGACAATTAGGTAGTCTAATCAAGGGATATCGTGTTATCCAGTAACTAGGTTGTAGAGGTCTGAGATAGGAAGTCGCTCTACGTAACACACAGGCAATCAGCAAGGCAACCTTAATAATATAGTTGGGAAAAGCTAGGAAGATCTGCACGGAAAACGCTGTAAGAACTTACTGTTAGTTTTAAAAACTATTTTGTAATGTTTCGTACTTTTAAAAGCCAACTCATTTATAACTTTAATACACATTTCATTTTCTGTTCGTTTCTCCCAATACCAAATTCATTGAATAAATAATGAGAAAACAGAAGAGCCGATTGCAACGTGTTAATTATGTACTTGTGAAATACCTGCCGTGAAAGATAACAAGTTATTTCCAACGCTCGACTTCGTCTCATTAAAATTTCAAGGAGCGGAACAAACAGAACGCCATTCGCTTTGCAATATCCGAACGCGGAATTTAAAAGTTTTGCAGCGAGAATAGTTCTCATATTGTTAGGTCCTTTTTCAGATTTTCCGCTGGCCGTTTTCCAGCTGTTGTAAAGGGGAAGAAAAAAACAATGACATTTCAGCTGCATAACTCCCAAGTTTGTTGAATGAGGTTCACTAGCGTTCAGGACGTACTCACTGCAGGAACTATTCATTGTGATCATTTAAATTTTTCGTTTAAATAGCCCACGTATGCCTATTTATACTTGCCTTCAGCTGGAAATAGAATACAATATGGCCAATCAAACATTCAATCAGAAAATGTAACGTCAATATCGTTAATAGACTCAATCAACTTCGGCGTTCTGCAATCAATGTGCATTTATTTATTGACAGTATATTGCGAATAAAACGAGCATATAAAAATACCCAGTTTATGATTCACGGCTAACGTAACCCCTCTACAATATCGACGCCGGCAATGCATTTTAGTCCTTATAACCCTAAAACATGAGGACGTGAATCTAAACAAAGTAATACCCGCCTTGTTTTAAAAGTCTTTGTCTATATGGAAAACCTAAATCTTCAGCATACGTCCCGATTCGGTTGGTTAGCCCCCATTTTAGTAGGGGACCAAATTTAATGTAGTGGATTTAAATTTCTCTGATCGCTTTAACTTTCTACGCGGGTAAGCATTTTTACGCCGACTCCTTGCTGTTTTACGACTTTAGCATTTAAATATTTTGGTACTCTTTTACGTCTAGTTACTCATATTTAATGTAGGTCTCTACTAAATAGGAATATACGTATGTGTTTATTTGCTTTGGAGAAACGATACACATGTGTGTGCGAACACATACATATCACATAATATTTACCCTGAAATCTCTAATAACATTGGGAATTCAATGAAATTGAGGAACCCAGTCCGGGGGATCAGGCTTAGAGATTCCCACCCCGACCCACAACCCTGCAGATGCCGAAGTAATAACCTTACACGGATCAATCGCTTCGGGTTGGTAACCGTTTACATAATGCACACATTAGCCACATTTACGTAACACTGTTAATTAAAATAACTAAACTAAATATGGAATGCATTGTTTGTTCAAGCTATAAATGATAAGTATGCGATATTGTGCCAGGAATGGTGGCCACATGTGACAAACTAGCGATACATTGACTTCGCTAACCGCCACATGTTTGGACGGTTATTGCCTTCATGACAATTAACTTGATCGTTAATAAGTTAAATTAATCTAAAGTAAAAGTAAGTCTAAATAATCAAAATATAAAGAATGCCTCACCGAAATAGTTTTATCCATCTTCTTCACACTTGATTCAAATTAGTTGAAAACTTATTACTCTTCTATAAGTTTTATTATCTATAAAGCACCGTAAGCTTACAGTAACAACGTCTAACGCGAAAAGCAAAGACACATAGCAAGGCAACACTGATCTTATATTAGTGTCCGTGAAATTATTATCATTGTTGGCGTATAAAATTACAGCAAATCAAATTTTGTCCGTCAAGCGACCGGTACGCGAGATCAAGTGACAGAAGGCACAACGCATATGGTCCACTACATCGTCTAAGATACACTTATTAACTAACACCAATGTTTAAACGGAATAATAACAGTCCACGAGATTAGCGTGTGGCGCGTTGGTTCCGCGATCCTTTGTTAAGTGCGGTCCAGCTCCATGGCGCCAGCTGTGATCGGCGTGCTCGGTTCGACGAGCGCGCGTCTGGCGACGGGACGATCGATGCCGGCAACAGATTTACATTTTCCGTCGAGGAAATCGGGAAAGTTTGTCACGTGCGTGTGTGAGCGCGGGCGGCGAGTACGGCGCGCCCGCACGCCGATAGTGCGCGGCGCCGAGTGCCGCCCGCCCTGCCGCCGCCGCCGCCGCCGCCGCGCGGCCGCACGCAAGACACCGACACCGCCGGCGACACACCGACACTCACTACATGACATTGAAACCCTCTATCCTCTCAGTTGATACGCCACACGCTAATACCTCCAATATTTTAAGCACGATTAATTCCCGAAATGAAAAGCAGAGCGTAAATAATTTGGTTTGAAGCTCATTTGTGTGAAATCGATTGACAATATTATGGGAAAACGCAGAAAAAACATGATAGCATTCAGATGGAATCTGTGCCTAAAAACGTAGGATGTCATTGAGCGCAGCGTGGAAAGTACAGTTTTATGTTGAGATCGTTAAGGTGCCGAATGGTGCGGTGCTGTTAGGGGTGGTTAGGGTCGAGGCGGTGGCACAGAGGTGACGTGCGGGGCAGGGGCGGCGTGAGACGTAGGAGTATCGATTTTGGTCACCCCGCCCTCTCCCCTAACGCTGCGACAGTGTGAGTGAGCCATGTACTGTATAGTCGTGACTGCGAGATCGTCGGCTGCACAGTCGGGAAGCAGCGTCCAAATATTAACTAAACGCTTTGTTCCCACTAACAGGCTACTAGCAATACTAACACTTTGCCAACTGTCGCCACCAGAACATTTACTTGCCTTTGATTTTAGATTGGTGAGTCACACGCACTATATGTATAGGGTGCAAATAGAAAAGTAGGGACGGATGAATGATTTCCTTTTTGTTCATTTTGCTCTATATGTTACAATTCTGATTTTGAGTATGTCTATGTGATAGAACGGTTGAAATAGTTGTGACCATTTGACTTCAAATACAATGTTCAAAAGAGAATATTTCTGATCATATATCTTCCTAAATAAATCGATATCGAAGACCACTAAACTATTTTCTTGTTGGAAGGCAATGTAGCTAGTGACAGAGAATCAATTAATGTAGATGTAAGCAATGATCCGGGTGACACACGCGTTAGACCATCGTTACATTATGTCGGTGAGTGACGGAAGGCGGGCCGACCACTTGTGGATTGAGAAGCTCAGACGACGCAGTTGGAAAATGGATTTTCTTAACAGTCACATTATCTAAGTACAAATAAATTACTGAGGAAAAAGCCCATGTTATATTAGTCTTCATAATTTGACACTAATACATAAAAAACTGTTTAAACAAATCCATACTTCATCAGCTTCCAAGATCAAAGGCATAACAACACTTTTAAAATTATGTTAACTACTTTTTAGTTTTTAAACGTACTTAGTTTTGAATATCGCGCCTGTCTGTGAAACATTCGAATAACATAACTTCAAACTTAATTTCGATCTATTGGATAAACTTTGTGACATTATGAATGACGCAGGTCTAGAAACATTCTAGCCGGCTAATGAGCTATAAAATATTCCGTGTTACTTTCTACCTAGCACCTGATAGACATTGCTACGAATTTTTACATAAAACTAGCATATATATTATTATGATCTAATAACTTTCTAGTTCATTCTAGTGATAAAACACGCTGCTTACGCGTTACGTAATTAAGGACTTTAAAAGGAGTACTAAAGCTGTAGGTATATAATTAATTCTCCATGCACTTAACTCAGCCGCCCCTAAAAACTCTAAAAAGCACACCCATTACCGGAGCAATTTCACCTCGGCAATAATTCGCAGGCCCTAAGGACTCCCTTAGGGCCTTCCATTTATGTTTTATAGTACTTCGGAAAGAAAAAAATATTACCAGTAATATTTTGTAAATGTTACTTCGAACTTCACACATAGTCTAGCAAATTCGATAATGAACTCAATATATTTGAAGTAAATTACTGTAGGTATATTGTAGCTGTAGTTCGACAATACAGTAAAATAGCAGTACGACACAGGAATATAAAAACTGAACTCACCTTTCATCGAGTTGCTGCAACTGAGAAGGCTGCTGGTAGTTCATGCGGCGACCATATAGCGAAGCGCCACCCTCCGACATATACCCATCCATCATATCATTATTTCGACCGCACTCCATTTCTCCCAGATTTACACGTCTCAAGCAATCACCATCAGACATATAACCCGAGGCAATTTCAAGATCGCAATAATCTGGGTTAGAAAATCCTGGGCCGTAATTTATACGGTCACGTAATCCCATGTTTTCCCTGCCAAAGTTTGCTTTCACCGTATTTGCATGATGAGGATAACCGGGAATGTTTTTCTGCGTCAAGCCAGAAGTTCTCATTGGCAGTGTCAGATGGCTGTTGTAACCTCGTAGTAGTGGTCTCATCGGCAGTACGTTCATCATTGGATTTTCATCGTCACCAAGTGAATTGTCACGACAATGGGATGGTGTACTTGATCTGCTGTCATTTTCCATCCTCTTATTTAACTCTGTCAATGTCCTATTGTGATCAAAGGTAGGTTTCGGGACAGATCTATCCAAAGGTCTCCTCTGTGCTGCTTCCTTTTCAGAGATTTCAGCTTCATTAATAACTTCATTTATGTAAGTAGTATTCATGTCTAGTCTTTTATTTACCGTATTAGTAGCAGCTTTTGATATTTCAGACCCAGATTCACTGGAAGGACGGTATATAACGCTACTATCACTAGAATTAGAATGTTGCCCTGTAGTACTATGAGTGGAATTTGAATGTGAACTTTCAGACATTTGCGATGTATGAGTGTGACTTCCGGCGTTAATAACAGGCATCGGAGATACTGCCAAAGTCTGTTTTTGTGCTATATCTTTACTTAAATTAGACTGTTCTCTACTGAATGGAAGTGCACTTATGTTATTTGTAGAATTTAAACTAGAATTGCTTTGTATTGGACTTAATTGACTATTTGTACTTTTATGTATAATATGTCTATCATCTTTCGCTATTTTGAATGTCCCTTTCACAGCGGCTGTAGGTTTTGGGATTCCAGTCTGTGGTCCAAAGTTTTGTCCTGTTGCTGCTTGATTCTGATTTCCTTGGCTTGGTGGTGGTGATACATTTTCGTGACTCTGATGGTTTTTAATGTCCGTTCTACTATCAGCTCGTTTTTCACTCAGTCTCATTTGACTTCCGGATAGTTTGACCATCTTTGAATTGGAGTTTCTCGAATGGTCATCGATCTGATTTAGCTTAGTGTTACTAATAGACTTAGGAGCAGCCAGTTTGGATTCTTTGTCACGAGCAGGAAGCTTCGGGCTATTTCTCGATTTGTCACTACTACTCGTTTTACCACTACTTTTGTTTAAATTCGTGGAAGATTCTTTTGGGGATTTAGAACTAACTAACTTAGGTTTTACATTTTTAGCAGACTTGTCTTTTGATAACGTATCGCTCTGTTGCCTTAAACTTTTGGGTCCTACTAAATTTGATGATTTGATATGTGAATTGGGAGTGTTGGAAGACTCGTTGAGGCTTAAACTGGAATCAGATCTTTCACTTTTGGCAGATGAGAAACCACTGGATGAACTGGTACGTTTTGATACTGCAGTATTTTTGCTGCTTTGTTTTTCATTACCTATTTTGTCTTTATTAAAAAGCTTCAACTTATCGAGCATGGAATGCTTGGTAGGTGTTCCATTTTGACTGGACGGTGTCTGTGGATGTTGTTGTGTTTGAGATATTAATGTCGACGGGATTTTACTACCGGGTGCCAGAAGCGAGGAGTTAGGTCGTGACCTGTAAATAAGAAGCATAGGTTAAATAACAAATTATTTTGACCAATGGTGATTGATTTATCAATGATGCATGTTTTTGAATCTTTAAGTGGTATTTAAGGGTTTCCATATTTTTTAAAATGTTTGGCTGTAGATCTTAAAATTTTAAATTGCCAACAATATTTCGAACGAAAGTTGTGAAGAAATAAACTGAAAAAGCCAAAGCCGTAATTAGATATCTTGGATGGCACCATATCACTTGCGTTACCTATTTTCTAATGTAAGATAGATATCACCGCCGAAATCTTCTTAGAATTATGGCGTACTTAACCCTAGATAGATAACCATATTTCACTGTACACTAAAGATAACCATACGTCGATTCGACGTGCGAATGTTTGAGTGAACATATTTTGGATTATGTATATACTAGGTTTATGAATGTGATATTATGTCTTAATATCTTTAATTATAATGTGATTAAATGAAAAACATTAGAGTTTATTTATATTTTTATTAGAAAAAAAAATAAAGTACAAAACAAGGTAATTCTTACTTTACGAAACTTAAACATTTAGGAATCTTTCCATCAGTCTTATAATTTACTATATAAACTTTTAAAAATCATTTTTTTTCAATCTCTAGAATATAACAAATTTAAGTAAATCACAATTTTTATTCATATTGGTATCAAAAGCACTTAGGGCAGGCGCTAGACTTGTGCTCTCCACAAATGGGATTTTTGCAGCTGTCGCACATTGTCTTTGTCATCCTTCTAATTTTTGAAGGACAAAAGGCACAATATTTCCTTTTTTTTGGCTCAAGTACACCTTCATGTTGTGTGGGAGGTTCGGCTGGTCTTTTTGGCAGTATACTACTAATTTTTTCTTTGATATTTGTCGGCAAAGTGACCATTTGACGCCTTGGCGTCAAATGGTCACTGGAGACAAGTCTCATCAGGCTACCGCTGTCCGTATAATATTAGCAGCAGATACTCTGTGTCTCTCTTCTTTCTGCCTTTAGTCGCCGTCCAACCATGATCGTTTTTGCCTCTAAGAATTTGACGCTGTGGCATGACAATACAACTCGGCATAGTTTGCGAAGCACTTTCAGAAATTTCAGGGTTATTTCTGACACGTCTTCAGCATCAGTGTTTACCTCCACCGGTGCACTGTCTTCAAAGTCTTCGGCATCACTTTGTACTTCATCTTCTAATAAACAGTCTTCAGTTTCACTGCCCGACCCCTCAATCTCTTCATCGCTTGTTTCAAGCAACAACCGACAGATTGCTGCATCGTCTGCACAGTTTCGTGACGTCATAATGTTATTTTTATCGTGGCCTATAACAAGTAAAAAAACTAATAAAAAACATGTGCATTTATTCCCAAAAAAAAAACAATAACACGTTTTCCCAAAAATCTAAAAACTAACACTAAAGATAACCATACGTCACTTCGACGTGAGGTAGGTAAATATTGAAGAAAGTATTGCACTTACCGGAGCGATACGGGTGTGTCCTACAAGCTCCGACGGCCGACTGAGTTGACAGGAACAGGCAGGATAGTGACACAAAAAACAAACGAGTTATATCGATTTTTCAAAATCGATTACGTCGTTTCGACGTAGGTTATCTATCTAGGGTTAACAGAGCTAGATTACCAAGAAGGTATAGGTAGGAGGTAAATAATATTATGATATGCTAATATAAAATGTAGGTATCTTAAATGCCCCTTAAAGTTGTTGACTGAAAAACTCAAGTTATGATCATAATAGTAGACGACAGACTTTTCACATTGCAAGGGCACACCACTAAAAAGTGTTATAAATGTGAAGGGCGAGCGTATTTAATAGGTCAAACTACACTAGACTGCCCTGATTAACTTTCCAACGCAAACACCCAACAAAATATTTATCGTTTTGCTTAAAAGCTCCTGCTTTGCTGTGCAAATGAAACAGTTTCCAAAACTAAATCTAATTTAAGAAAAATAAGCAGTAGTCATTATTACCAGTTGGTATTCTATTCACCCTTCAAAATGAAAACAACGGAAGAATGCAGACAAGAAGCACTTAAACTCTTTAACTCTTAACCACAAGATAAACAAGCAAAGTTACCCGGATGAAGAAGTTGGTGCTCGCGGTATAAAGCTGACAGCTCCTTGTCCCAACGGGCTAGTGGAGCGACTTGAACTCGCCGACAATCCGCTCTTGCCACCTGCAATAAAACAATAGCATTTCTTTAATGATTACATTTCATCGGCATATCTACCCATCTGGAAACCTCTGATTCACGATCACGACTTACCTACGGAAACTATGTCAATTATTATCCAATCTATATTTACAAATATTATTCCACATCAAGCTGAGTAAATATTATGAATGAAGAGCTAACAGAGATAACTATGAGCTTTTATCGACAGGCACGGGTGGTCTATCTGCGCGCGCGACTACTCACCTACTAAGCTGCAGCAAACAGTGCATGCGCTGTACTAGCACCTACCAAAAACATCTGATCCCTAACACCCCTTCGTTACCACACATCGTGTTCCCACACGAGGGAACTTCGATTCAATGCAACAGATCAATTAATACTGGTTCATAAATCGATATCATACCGACCAAAATAATTATTCGTGATGTCATTACATTACTTTTCATATGTATGCGTGTGCGTAAACTAACCCTAAACAAGGGACATTAATGAGTCAATGGTCATAAATAGCACACATTATAGGTTTCCGTGAGCTCAGTTTGTTTTGGCATTAGAGGATAATGTACTATTAATAGTATGGACTACTTAACCTATATATTATAATTGGTGAAAATAGACAAATACAGTACCTATCTTAGTATTTCTGACTTCCAATCAACGATATCGATATCGATAGGAACTTACAAGTAAATTGCTGTAGTAATTATTGTCTCGTAAATGCACTATAATTATGAAAGTAAATGCCCTTGTGTTTTTAACAATACCTGTGTATTGTTTACTGATTGCTGGGTATTAGAAAAGTAAAAAACCATTATTTATAAGTGACAATAAAATATCATTAGGTTTTTTGTTTATCCAAAACAATGTTAAAGGGGACTGACAATACGTTCTAGTGAAAAGAAGTATTGTTGTATTTTGATGAATAAGAAAATGTTATCAAATTTTTATACATATTTTAGATGATAAGAGTATTAATACATATTTAAGCTTGTTACTCAGCTGCAACTCGTGAAAATAATCCTTACTCGATCCTTCGAGCACACGTGATTTGAGACAAAATAGAAAGACAGTAGCAGCCCGACAGCCGGCTGTCGGTTAGTAGTCTAGAGATTAATATGAAAACGATTTAATTAAAATACAAGTCTATTATGGTTTTACTGCAGGACAAAGGACTCTTTGCATACAGAGAAGGCTAGCATTAATCACCACTACGATTTTAGACTCGAGAGGAAACATGCAGCCTTATGCTGTTTAAGTTTCCTCTCGAACTTTCCTTTCACCGATATCAGTGATGAATTGTTAAGTAAAGTAAAATACGTACCCTGGTTTGCCGAACTCACAACCATGAGAGACGGGCATCTTAACACGGGCGAATTAATTAGTTATTGGAAATTTTGAAATCTACACAAATATTATAAAACTGAAGACTTTGTTTGTTTGAACGCGCTAATCCCAGAAAGTATTAGATCTAATTGAATGATTTTTTTTTGTGTAAGATAGCGCATTTACCGAGGAAGGTTATAGCTAGGCTATAGGATAACATCACGTTGCGACCTACGGCAGCCGAGTAGTCACCTATGATGCGGGTCAAACCGCGGGGAACACCTAGTGAAATTATAAGGTTAGTTGTAAAGAAACTTAACTAACTACAATCCAAGTTATTAGTATCTTAGAGCTGTTTAAAAAGCCACTATGTTAAACTACATACTGGCTAACCCACTTTCAGTAAACATAATCATTACCCGAAAATAAGGAAACTTACACGACCTACCATAAGAGCACACCATATGCCAGATATTCCATCATTTTTTAATCATAGCATTACAAAAGCCAGCAGGAACTTGACAGATGAACATAGACTGATAGTATTCGACGTATGCTACATAAACTTTGTATAGAACATAAAACAACAATGGTTACATTCAGGTGCTGCATAGTTCGAAGGAAACGGATCGTTGTAGTGCGCCAAATAACATTGTCAATCAACTGTGGGCTACATCCGTTCTTTATCCAGGCCGAGACTATCCATCACTTTAGCAACGACGATATGACGCACGCGACTACGTGCTTTTTTTTCTAGATAGGTATCAATGAAGAGAATTTTGAACTTATTGTTTATTACCAGAAATCTAGCTAGTAACAAAGAATGAAGTATCTTTATTGTAGGTAGTTATAGAACTTTGTCCATGCGAATAAGTCTTGTGTTATTATGATAGTAAAAATGCAAAAGTAAATCTGATGATCCTATTTTGATGAAATTTGTGTGCAGAGTGAGCTTGAACTGTACGTATAAGTGAAGCCGAGATAAAAATCGGTGATCAGCAAGGGCTTCGTTTAAGCAGTGTTACTGTCATCGTAGCTTAACTATCAAACTACTAAGACATATAGAGACGGAAATTAGCTAAGCCAAAGTGCGTGTTAAGTAAAGGACTTGGGAAACTGTTTTAATCCTTATCGTATGAGTTCGTGACAGACAATATCAACGGGAAATAAGTGGAGTGCAAAATCAAATTAAAACTCAAACCTGTTAAGAATTGATGTCTAATTAAATCTTATTCGAATTCAAAAATCTAAGCAATAATTTCATTGTTCTTAAAAACATTAATAATAAAACTTACAAAAGATTTAGGTCTACCCACTTATTCACACAAACTCACAAACACAAAATTAACTATCCTGTCTCTTATAAATGTCCAAAACAACTGACACAGAACACTTCGAAACTTTCGAAATAAAATTATGATAATTCGTACATTTCTATTTCAAATTAATTTTAAAATAAGAACGTCAATGAGCGGCCAGCGTGAGTCGTGGCCGTCAACTGAGGATGCATCTGCATCAACTACAGCGCGACATCTACACGATATCACCCGGCCAGTCTAGTCTCAAGATAACACGCCCCGCGTGAGAATCATAACAATCATGTTGACATACGAATTTGTGGCACTTTAAAGATATCAGCATTACAATGAAGTTAATGTAACCGAAATCGTAAACAAAATAAAGATTGGTTTTGATTTACAGAGTGTTTATTAGTCAAGTACTTTATCAAAAACGTCTTTAAACTGGATTACGTTACATTTGATTTCAGGGGTAACTTAACTACTAAATGAAGTGTAAAACCAATCTCGCTCCAGGACAAATAATAATAAATCTTTAAACGAAAACCTCTAAATCCAATAATTCAACAAACCGAGACCTTAGTGCGCCCCGTGCCGCGGGCCCCACCGCTGTGCACCCTTTGAACCCTCGCTTAAGATGCCCTTGAATATCAGGAGCAGGGGCGTACAAGCATATTATTATATTTCATTTAAATAACTCAAAGAATTCAATATAAAGTTCTATATTGAATTTATTCTCCTTAGATCTCTAGCCTACTTATTCAACACACGTACCTATATACCAAGCCAAAACGTCTAAAGAGAAAACAACTACAACTTTAAATGTTTACCAAAACGGATTACTTAAAAGAAAATTAATCCTCATTACTCATCCAGAATTCACACGAAGAAAGTGATTTAATACCGAACGATTTACGACTGATTACAATCCTTGATAAGGAAAATGTAACAAAAAAATCTTAAGATAAGGATGGGGAGGGTTCACTACACGTGTACCAGTGTTCATCGGCATGTGGCAAGTTATAAAACGGATGACGTTGGGCACTTATCAGTGAGAGTAAGTGAATAAACTTCATGTAAACCCTTAAGTACGCCACTCGGAATTTATTCTGAGGGACCTTACAGCCCTCAGGTGAGTTTACGAGCGGCAAAATGGTTTGCGACGACGGTTTTTGGATATGAAAGCTAAAGGTCGTCTGCAAATTCATATTCGACGTGTGTGTAAACTGTTGAGGTGCGGGGGTAAAAGTACGTGTTGTACATAATATGTGAGGCCTTATTCTGTTAAATATTTAAGGACAGCTGAAGATAATAAAGTGATCGTAGAATCGAATGTATGCAATATGGAATTTTGCAATTTTATTTCCAAGTCTTTTGAATTTTATATCACCTTATCACTGTTTTGTAAATTAGTTTTATGGAGAACTACAAAGTGACATCTAAGTTTTTTTTTTTTTACATTTAAAGTCGTAAAAGAAAAAGAAACGTTTGCTCAGTAGACGGCTACGTGTTCCTCGCATCGTTAGTCTCAATTTACTCTGTTTATCTGTTGTCGAGGCGTTGAGACAAACAGACGGACAGACGCCTCCCACTGAGTGCAGAGGCTAGATATCGAGAGCTAAATAAGTAATTGGATTCAATTAATTACACTTCTCACTCACAGGACGCTGCATTTAATTCCGACGTCTGGTCTGGACTTGAATGCCAAGAATATTCTATTCATGAGTTATTGCGATAGCTTATGTATTGTCGGTTTAAGATTAGTTAAATCTTAGAAGGAAATTACTTATTTAAGTATCAAAAAAAAATATTTTTATTTTTGTTTGTTTAATTAGAATAAGCAAAGCTACTTAGCTGCATTTAGTTAAGGTTGTAGTATATAAGTTTTTTATTTGTAGCGCACATTGCGCGAATAAATTGTCTTTCTTTCTTTCTTTTCTTTCAAAATTATCTCTTCGTTTCAGGCTAAGCTTTAAAAAATTACCAATACATTTGATTTCGATTCATTTTATAATACATCTAGTTTTGGCTTTGTTATTAAGAATTAGCATTAGGTAGTCTTAATTTACATCTAATTTCCATCGTTATTCTAGAATTCAACCTAACAATTTTACAAACTAAGTTTGCGTTATGCAATGTCCAGCCACAGAAACACGGCCAATTCTCTTGATTAGTTTCTTACTCTTTTATGACGCTCTCGAGGTCCACTCTAGCCATCAGCGTGTTATGAAATTGTCGACGCTTTCATTATACCCGTCTATCTTCCTGCCTTATTTACATTCGCTGTTAATTACATGCGCTTCTGAGGACAGCAGCCTTTCATAGAAAGGTTGATTAATAGCTGAGTACCTAGAACCTACACATACGTTGACAATACACGAATTAAATAGCCACTTTATATTTAAATTGCCTTTATGAAAAGGAAGTTGTAAGCGATATTCAAAGCAGTTAATATTATACAGTGACCTGTTTACTACCCGCAATGTTACTACAAACTAAGTATTGAATTATGAAGATAGCAGCTGCTAGCCATATTGTCCTTATTGCGTTAAGAATGTACAAGTTATTAATATTACATCTATTACTGTTTGCGGTTTAATAAGTGAGGCACTTAATAAATTTATATAATGGTAAACTTACTGATGACAATGAAAAATGTTTATTTGTCTCAAAATAGTTACTTGGTTTTATGTAAATGCTGATTGACTGACTGTTGATATATCAACGCACAGCCCAAAACGCTGATTCTAGAGACATGAAACTTAGAGGGTGTGCTCTTTGTAAAAAGTAGATAACCACTAAGAAAGGCTTTTTTGAAATTCCAACCCCAAAGGTATAAAACATAGGATGGAAGTTCCGACGTTCCGAGAGCAACGCGAAAGCTAGTTTAATAATTATTAAGGCCCTTAATAAATTAGGATACAATTCGATAATAGTTCCACGTTAAATTTATCGTAATTAAGTTCTATACCTATGATAACTTACAATTGAAATCCAACAGTAATTGGTATCGCTCACGACATTTACGGCTCGTTATTGATTTTCGTCGATCGCCAGTTCTATCGTGTATTTTAATAGGGCTGCTTTAGATTAAGAACAATCGATGTCTTTTGTCTTCAGAATCGGATTTACAGCCTTTCTAGTAAATTCTACTACTTTAGTACTAAACTATGTTTGAAATACGTAATAGTTACTTCGATTGTGCCGGCTGTGTTGTCGATTTATTTATTAGATTTTGTGTGTGTCATTGAAACTGAGAAAGTCTCATTTATATTTCAAGCAATCAGTTTTTGAATGTTATGTAGGGACTATCTATTAGAACTGCTCGCCTCTGTAGCGATTTGGCAAATCTATCACGGAGAGATACAGGTTATGATAATGATCAGCAAAGAATACAAGATATATACGACTACTACTTAACCAGATACAGTTTTAGCGTTAATGCTAACAATCGGAAATAAATCAATAAAGATGAAACCAAGCCCGGTCAGGCCCAGTGCACACTACGTGTTTTAAACGCGCAGTTAACGCGCGTTTTATGCGATTTAGACGCCCTTGGCATTTTGCTTTTTAAGCAGAACATCGTTTTAATGGCAGCATCGGTCGAGACAAACAAAAGATTATTTCGTGGTATCGATGCGCAAATGGGTCGCGTGTTTGAATTTATACAAAAGCGATAATAACGCGCGTGTGTACAAATAAAAACAAGCTGCCCTGTAGAATAAAAGCTTGCCGCCCAGGTACGTTTCTAAAACGCGGGTCGACTGCGCGTTTATTAAACGTAGTGTGCAAAGTAACCTTTAAACCTATAACTACCGGTTATCAACATAAAGTTTGAAAGGTACAAGTACTAGGGCAACATAAGTTACGGATGTTGTGTTTACCTGCATGCGACGGCGTGGCGGGCAGTGGTCGCTTGTCGGGCGGCGCGCGACGAGCGGCGGCGGCGGACGCGGGCAGCGGGATCGACGTCTGCAGCACCGACACTTGCCTGCACAAACAATCGTTGTTGAACAAACATTGGACCCAACGTGCACGTTCATTTGTTTTAGTTATCTGAAGAGGGATTTACACATCAAGTAACTGTTTACATCCTTAAGGTGGCTATTGACGGTCATTTTGGCGCGTCAGTTGAACTGACGTATGTCCAAAATTTGATCATGAGTGTCGGTCGTCACTCCAGAGTTAGTTGACCGCCTAAACCACTTAGGCGATTCACACACGGCACCGCGCTCCGCCGCGGAGGGCGGTGAGGCGGATGTCATGTTGTACAAGACACTTTGAAATCCGTTGATACCTAACACACGTACACCGCTCGACCGCGCGGCCGGGCGGTGTACGTTTGTTCACCCTCCGCGGCTGTGCGCGGTGCCGTGTGTGAATCGCCTTAGAGTGATGCCACAGTTTTACGACTAGACTGAAAAAATACCGTCAATGGCCACCTTTACATTTCATTTGGATTTAAGTACTGAATAATTTCTTAATACCTAAGCAATAAAATAATATTTATCTAATAATAATCCTTTTAACGCTAAACAGCTTTCATACCTTTTATGCATTATGCATGTTATAGCATAAACATTAATTGAAGTTTATACCAACATGAAACACTAAACATAAATTAATTAATAATAATTGTTTTATTTCATTCATGCGTTTAAGCGTAAAATAGTCGTAGGTTTTATGGGTGTAAGGTGATACAGTCAATGAGTATCGATTTTACGAGTCGTTACTATTAACTGAGTACAGGGTTCAATAGAGGTCAGTATAACGAAATATTTACAAGCGCTAGTGGTGATCGAGGTGGTTGTACTGTAGCTAAAGTAGGAATAACTATGTAACCCACTCACTATAAATTGGGTAGACTCATAATATGAGACGTAGCTCGGAAGTTACGCTGTGACGGCAAAAAAAAAATTGAAAAATGAATCAAACTGAAGTTTTCTTAAGTATTAGTTGACTGACTGATAGCTGATTTTAAAGCATAGAGCTCCTGGAGACATGAACGTTGGAGAATTTAGTTTTTTTTTTAATCAACCCTAAAGATTCAAAACGGGCCTGTTGATGTAGTGGTTAGTGGCCCTGACTGCTAAGCCAGAGGTCGTTGGTTCGATTCCCACTCAGGACAAACTTTGTGTGATGAGCATGATTATTTGTTCTGTGTCTGGGTGTAACTTATCTATATTATGTATGTATTTATCTATACTAATATTATAAAGAGGAAACCTTTGTTTGTTTGATTGTAAAGAATAGGCTCAAAAACTACTGGACCGATTTAAAAAATTCTTTCACCATTAGACAGCAACATTGTCCACGAGTAACATAGGCTATGTAATATCACGCTATGCCCCACGGGAGCGAAGCAGTAACCAAAAACCTAATGTAACGTGGATGAAACCGCGAGGAACAGCTAGTAAATTATATACATAAGTATGTTTATTAGTTGTCTGGTTACCATAGTACAAGCTTTGCTTAGTTTGGGATCGTGACCGTGAGTTGTCCTAGGATATTTATTTATTTATTTATAAAGAAGTACCTAAGGTAGGAGAAGGAAGTTTCAACATTCACGCCGGCGAAGCCTCGGGCACAAGCTAGTATAACATAGTGTTATGAAATCAAGTATTACTATCACATAACTAGACCAAGTTACGACCTAAAGAACAAATATTTTTGTCAGCTTTACTTTCACCTTAAGAAATAAAGTTGGCAAAAGTATCACAACATTTTTCTACTAAAACCTATTTAAAAATTTCGCTACACATTTTCTTGCGTTATTTCATGAGCCGTGATTATTCAGCCCCTCCGAAGGGGTAGCAGGGCAGGTGATGATATATTTTACCGGGTTTCCGGGTTTTAACACCCGTAGGTATTCCCATTAATGTACATTTCAAATGCATTATTTTATTATCATTTTTTGAGAGAAATTCATTTAGTGGGGTTGGGGTTTGGGGGTACTTACTCAAAAAATATAGATAGGTACAGTCTGCAATGCAAGACGATTAACACTGTTACTCTTGCCTTTTACCTATATAGACACGAAATTATAGAAGAGATTGTTTCCTGGCATTCCAGGTAAAAGCAATATTTAATTTATCTTGTTTTTACATCAATTACTACTACTAGGATAAAAAAATTTAAGTGATAAAGGATTTTTGATGCTGACCGTATATCTGTCCCTAAGTTTATCATAATTGGTTCAACGTAATAGGCATAAAAATGTAACGACTAAACAAACTGACTCTCTTATTTACAATACTAGATTTTGCCCGCGACTTCGTCCGCGTGGATTAATAGTTCCTGTTCCCGGGGGATTTCCGGGATGAAAACTGTCCTATGTCCTTTCTCGCGTCCCAGACTATAACTGTACCAAATTTCATTCAATCGGTTCAGTGGTTTAGGCGTGAAGAAGAGACAGACAGACAGACAGAGTTAGATAGGATTAGTGAAAACGAATTATTTACCACATTAATAGCGCGTTTGTCAACCTATCAACGGTATAAAAGTTCAAAGAAATGAAAGCTGAAAAGTTCTACTGAAAAATATTGCTGAAGTCACACGCGGCGATATTTAACAATGTCGCACTATATTTCATAAGTAATGATCCGTAACATGGCAGAAGCCATAAAATGTGAGTATTTTTAACATCAAAAAAGATCTAAAAATGGCTACGGTTTCATAAAATTCTTTGGCAGCTTACCTAATCATCTTTTCCAAAACAACTCTCATTGGTCTAAGCCTGATTATTTTTATAGGTTTAGTTTTTCACTACTATTTTCGTTGAAGCGATTGAGTGATCATTTTATTTCTAGCTTTAACTAGCTTTAAAGGAGAAAGTGTGTACGGATGGATGAATGGATGTTTGTTACTGATTCAGGCTTTCATTAATAAAATAAGCACTAAAACATATACACATAACATTTTTGTCAGAACAATTGACTTCATTGACCTCTGTCACTAATGATACGACATTTTCTTTACTTTAGAAGAGGAAAATAATTTCCTTGAAACCAATTGCATCAAATAATACTTTAATTAGTAAATTACATAATAAAATACATACACCGAAAGTTGTTTCATGCTATTATAATCACAAAAATAATGATGACTTTAAGGACACATCTCCATTTTCATGTCAGTCGGGGCCAGAGGTCAATTTGGTAATACCATGTCAGTTATAACAGAGGTCAATGAGGTAATAACCCAACAAGCAAAATAATCCTGAAAAGCGATTGTATAATGCTGTTTGGAATTATAAAGCGCCAATTATGGTTTTGGTAGTTGCTACTGCGCTTTTAACAGGATACATACATGCTGTTTTTACTCAAGTATTATTAATCCTATAATTTGTACTTATATCGATATATCGGATCATATTTCCTGGCAAATACAGGATCAAGACTCCTATAAAAGCATGAAACAAGAGTAATTGCACTCAAGAGTAATTTGTCCAGTTGCTTGGACTTATATGCGCATATAAGATGACATCTGCGGACCATTTAAATCTTAATACTCCTGTAGGAGCATGTACCAAGAATATTTGCACTGAGGAGCAATTACTCTTGTTATTTTTACTTATAACCTCATATAAGCTATATTTTTATGACCAATATAAGTAAATTAAATTTTAATTACTGTAAATTATGTATGGTTTGGTTTTATATAAGCTTAAAAGTTGCTTAAAAGTAAGTTTTAATAAATCACCAACACTCGGTAGGATAAATTAATGTTCTCTAGGATATCTATTTATCGTATGCCGATTTAAACCTAGACATATTTATTTAGGCATTTCACAGTAGTGTTATAGTCCAAGTAATCTTTAACAATCCTGGTTAAAACTCTTAAGAAGCCATTTTTGCCTGTGACGACTAGTACGTAGGCGTAAACACGCTTTATATAGTTTGGCAAATTCTATTGTAGGATTTGACATCAAGCGATTTTAATTACCATGGTTGGCCAAATTATTAGGGACAGTGGTCACAGTATTTTTTTTTGTTCAAACACCTTAATCAAGAAATCTAAATAATAGTTTCATATAATATGTAGGTTTTAAGGTTTGGTAGCACTACACTGCTATGATTATTATTATTTTTGTAATGTGATAGCACCATGAGATAGAGCCATATTCAAAAAAGTGGTATAGCTTCTAATATATAACAATTTTGTTGAATTCCTTTAAAAATTATATTTGTATCATTGATGGCAAAATAAGGAGTGTGTTCATTTTACAAGTTTTTTTCTATTTAAACTAATAGAGCCGCGAGCAAAAGTTCTGATTGCATACTTTTTTTTTCAAATTTCATTGCGTCTCCACCAAAAATCATAAAAACACAAACGTTATTGCTGCATTTTACACACTCTTAGAGAGATTTAGCAGCTATTATAGGTGTCAGCTATTAAAGGTGTATTTACAAGTATAGCCTGTAATTACAAGACCTGATACCAAGGCATCACAAAATATTCAATTTTACACAAAATATTTTCTTACTTAACTAAGTAACGCGATATTTTTATCAATTTGTAGTTTTAATTTCGCCTTCACATTTTGTTGTTTTTATTATCTCAATTAATAAGGTGTTTTAATAAAAAATACCGCTTGGACCAACACCTAATAATTTTCTTGATAAAAGCAGTCCACCCACAATACAGAAATCTAAGAACTGTCCCTAATAATTTGGCCAGGTACTGTACGTACAATGGCGACTCCTCTTTAGTTTTGAGAAAACCCGATATAGAACCAATATACTTAAATTGGTACTATGTCACACTTAAAAATGCTAAAAATACTTATATTAGCACTATATCACACTCGGAAATGCTCACCAATAAAATGGCAGCTGCCTTCCTAATTTTCATTTAATATTAATTATTAATAAAATTTAAATAAGCAAATTTCAAGAGGCGCTTAAAAATTTTGATCGATACCATGATAGATTTCACAGAAAATTCACGTTCCCCTACGATTGAGCTATAAGAGTAACAATTTGTCAAAAGTAAAATTTTGTTTTTCTATAATGGTTGACATGAATAAATTCTGATTCATATAAAATATGACACTCGACATGTTAAAAATTATTTTTTTAATAGAGCACAACAATGCTCAATACACATACGACTATTTACAATATATGAACTTAATGAAGCATTTCTAGGAGCGTATTATTCTTATTTTTTACTAAAACTTACTTATATTGAGATTTACAAGAGTATTGTCATAATTCTATTATAGGAGTCATATAGGCGTCAAAGGCATTTCAGCGGTCTAATATAAATACATCATAAGTAAAAGTAGACTTATAAAGTGGGCCCTTTTCGCAACTTATATGCGGATATAAGTTTAATATAGTCCTCGATAATTATGGTTCTAGGATGGTTTCAAAACCACTTTTTGCTAGTTGGGAAGTAACCTCCACAACCCCTCAGAAGTGTTTGTCGATCCTTCTACCAAACATCCTCTAGGCATATGTGTCTAAGTTTACATAGGATAATGATTACCGCGTTATATTTATTTATACCTATATATTATATTCTCTTACATTTATCCTTTCAGACTATAGTCCAATACGATAAATGCGCCATAATTTATTATTAACCTTAATACGATCAAGCGTTAGCCGGCTGCCGCTTTGCTATTGTCTTTCTATTGTGTCTCGAATGACGCGTGTTTGAAGGTTTAACCTAATTTATAATAAAACGACTAATTTATATAAGAAATAATATCGAATACATTTCTTGAATTCACTCAAGAGAGTAAAATACCTATGTAAATTGCTAGTAATAATTAAATAAACATTTTACAGTTACAAGCTCTAGGTACTATTTTGTATTAGCATACATAAATACGAGAGAAGCTTTTAAAGGAAATGATTATACATTAGTAAGGACCTAAGGCCGGTGGGTCACTCTACGAGATCGACTAGACTGGTCGAGTAGGAACACACGATATGCCCGGTTGAACTGCGCTTAGGCACGAGCGTGGGTCACGAATTTATAATAAACCACCGGCTAAGAAGCTCTCGAGTGACCTGCGCCAATAGACCATATTAATAATTTCTTATCTGCATAGTAAGTTTAAGTTATCGATTTTCTTTTGAATTTTATGATTTTTCAGTTGTATATTTATAATATTTTATAGCATCAACCGGTACTATGCGAGGTCGTTTTACAAATCTTTTTAATAACTTTTTTTTTCATGCCTTCCATTTGAATCACCGCATTTAAAACCATTTCAGTACCTATGTAAATACCGACAAAAATGTATTTTATTACATTATCCTAAGATTTTTTTAATTACTCTATTTAACAATGTTATAGAAACACGTGTCAATTACCCATTTAAGAAAATTATGAAAAGAATAATGCTGCTACTCCCCACTAGATGTCGCTAGTATATTATGTCGGCGCATGATTTCAAGCCCGATTTTTTTTTAGATGCTGATAGAAATCCAATCTTACTTTATTACGTAAATATAAATTCGATACATAATGTAAATTAAAGAAACTTTAGTTAAATATTGGTATCCTAGGTGTTTTCCGAGAAAATCTGAAAAGCTCGTTTTTTTCCATCACCACAGAAACAAAAAAAAAATAACAAAAGAAAAATGTTACAATATAAAACGCAATAAATCCCTTTGTAGTTCAGATTAAGTTCCGCTACGATACTTCTTAATCCAATAGTCTGCGGTCTAGACGGGAATTGCTCTTTTTATTTCTATGGCTATCATTCACTCAATGTCTAGTTGAGTATAAAAATCGTACCCATTATTTTATTAAACTTACAGTTATTTCTTCAGAATAACCAACCACATTTATGCCCATACCACGTATTAATTTCTTTTTATATTTTTGGAAAGTTTAATTGAATTGAAATAAAACTATCAGACTCTCGCATTAAAAACGACCCTGGTTCACAAAATTCATCTCCAAGACACAGTGCAAATATCTAAGAAAGTTTGCCTTTTATTGAATATCCCAAAAGGGTAAATTGTTTCCTTCTTTAAGAAAGAAAATATCTCACAGCTTTTGTAACTATCAGCAAAACCCAAACTCAATCAAATATACGAAATCAACAGTTAGGTATGTCCAATGACAGTAGCAAAATTCATACCAAGGATTTATTACAGTAAACTCGCATTTAGAATGCAAGGCTTGTTTAGAATGCAGCTAAGTGCTGGCCCTTTGTCCGATCAAAGCTCCGATCGATAATGAGGGCGATATCCAAACAATGAACATGTGCGCCGGCGCAACCCGACTCCGTGTCATTTGACATGCGCCGGTATGCTTTGCGTAACAGATATTTGACACGAGTGCTCGGATAGACAGAGCAATAGTGGCTTTGTATGTTTTCACGCTTTGGTAAACGTGCTAGCATGTTTTCGGTGTAATAGATACTCTTTATGTTTCAATCATCACACCGGGAAAAAAATCCAAATATTTTTAAAACTCGCATCATGAAGACTCATTAGAATAAGCCAGTAGTAGAATGTGATAATCTAAGTTAATTAGTTGAGGGTATCATTAAGCTTAATAGGTCAGCAGTAAAGAACTGTTCAAGTCGTAAAAAGTTAATCAGACATGGTTATAGTGGATTATATTACTTGGTGTTGCACAACGAATAGTCGTTATACCAGGTTATACGAATGCGATTACTGTTTTTACTGTTCGACGAATACGAATTTAATATATATATTTTATACTATTCATACAGTGTTTTGTACATACATTTCCCTGTTTTTTTTATTCTAGACGATTCACTTACAACAATCACGATCAATACATTTGAGGGTAGGGCCCAAAAAAGCAGCAAACGTTTGGAAACATTAATCATAATATTGTCACTAATTCCATTGTGGACGGTTTCGGTTTTGCCCAAACTTGCTTTACGAATCTCATAAAAGTATTCGTTAAACAAGCCCTATACTTATAGAAGAGATTCTGATAGCTAGTTTTCTTCACCTCATTAGCAATATCAACAGTGGCTGTTAAAATTTAAACACAAAAGTAACGTGACCTGAAAAGCACACTTTTCTATTTTCAAGATCTTATTCCTAAAATCCAAGAGGAAAATCGACTGCTTCGTACTACAATTAATGTCCCTTTAAAACTAACATTGCATGAGAAGAGAACTTTTGCTCACAGAAACGCGACTATCATTTCCGAACGACTGGCTTTGCTCTAGTTACCATAGCGCAATACTTGCAAACTACCAACATAACAAACAAATAGATCTTTGAACACCATCGATTTTCATCTCTGTCTTACGTGATACAAATTATTGAAACAGGTGATAATATCTGCATTGAAGAAAATTACCTATACAGGTAGGTGTCAGTACAGGGCGTGACACTTCCAAAATAGAAGCGTGGCGCGTGACATGGCTTCCGGAGCGGGCGGCTCGTTCGGAAATAGAGGTTGTCGTGGGACCCACACCACGTGACGTCACGTCTACCATTTCACGACGTGCTTTATTGAGTGCCTATTGAAAATGGACAGTTACAGCTTTTAATATAATTTTAAATTTGGAATAGTTTAGCACGTTCGTTTCTCCCTCGCTTCAATTTATTCGCAAAATATGATATTCGAAATGAATTGCTTCTGAAACCGTTACATTGTAATGCTTTTGTACCATCTGTCACATTTTTTTTCCTGCGCATTGATAGTACAGACTCTGAATTCTTTACAAACGCCTTATTCGGCCATATAATCACCTAGCTGTCTCACGCCAGCGATTAATATCGCTTATAAAGGACGAACGGAGGGCAATGTACCTCCCTTCATTGTTTACGCACCTCCGCAACTCACAGTAAAGACGAGATCTAGAGATCAAAGATTATCCACCATTTAACTTTTACGATATTGATGAAATACCTAGCGTAAAACGTTGCGCGTGACTTGAAAGTCTTCAAACTGATGTATTTTAAGCCTCGCTAAGTGAACTGCTCTTTAAACAATGATCTGAAGAAATATTTTCAAGTGAACAAAGAGCTTTCGTACTAACCAAAGTTAGACGGCGCCTTGGGAAAATTGTTCTCGTTAGAAGCAAAGAATATCCTGCCTTCATATTAGAATGTGAAATGAAACGCTTCGGATAGCGTAATTTACTGCGCAAATGTATAAGAGCACATCATTAGGACGTCTCGAAGGCTTTTATATCGCTTCACTATAAAAAATAAATAACAAGTTAATGATAGACAGGGTCTTGTTATATTTACAATTTCTATTTATAACGTAACAATTAAAATATCTGACGATCACTGTTGCTAGGAGACATTTAAATACCGTCTCTTCCTCCACAGCAAGTAAACAACTATGAATAGTTCATGTATTGATTTATTAACATTTCTATGGTCTACGGAACATTTTTCAACGATACATACCTCCTCACTTCGGGCGACGTTGGAAGGCTTCTGGATTTCCTGCTCTTGCTGTTCTGCCGGTGATGGCCGTGCCCCGAGTTGGTATTCCCCATCGTTCGGTTTTTGTTCTCAGCTCTTCAAATAACGTTGCACACAGTACAAAGGACACAATACACACGAGTTGCAATAGACACACATTTTGCACAATTCACGGATGACACTGTTCCCAACAAGTACCCCAAGCGGAGTTGTCACGGGAAAAGCTTTTATATTGTCTACCCTCGCTCGCTGGAAAATATATTATTTCCTATGTGCGTATGTTATTGTTTGTGCTGTGGTTGGCTGAATGCGAGAGTAATAATAAAAAATCAACTTATTTAGAAGTAATTTTTTTTTAGGTACAAAATTGTTTTGTACATTTTTGCGTACTTGAATGTCCCAACGTCCTTGCTTTAATGTCAAGCGTTAAGACCAAATTTCTGATCACTGTTATGGGTTTGGCGTGACTCAATACCTGTCTATAATTCAGCGAGCCGAGCACCACAAATGCCAATGTTCGCCGGCGCTCCGAGCATTGCTGGAATTTCAAAGGTCAGGTCGGTTGAACCGCCGAGCCATAACTTACTGACCACGGTGCACGACCGCAAACATTCCCTTTATTATGTGCAAAATCTATTTTTGAATTGCATTTTAGTATTGAGAAAACAAGTTCAAATAAGGCAGTACATGATTTCTTTTATAAGAATTGATCCTCAACAATCATCAATTTAGTTAATAGTGGGATAGGAGGGGACCGACCGATCAGTTATTATTGTCTCTTTGTTCCAAGAACTAAGGACAATGAAGAAAAGGGCCTAATTACGAGCGTCGTTTCGAGAGAGTTCAAGGTACATTAACTTTCTTAGACGCTGAAACTTTTTGTAATAAACTGTATAATGTAATCCCCGCCAGGCAAATGGAACTAGAGCAGCTGGAATAATGGATGAATTTGAATAGGCTAACCATCAAGCGAATTTCATTGTAAATAGTCCATTGTAAGTTGTAACTAGGACTGAACGAGAAGCGGTATTTTGAGCGCATTATCGAAATTATCATAGCGGTGCAGTGGGGCGCTGAGCTCTGGCGCGTGCAATATGCACCAATTCCGTAAGCTAGGGCAGCTTGCACTATTTCCATTCTCACTTAGCTAGAAAGTTTTGATTAGATTGTAGATTCTATATAAAGGCACACAGCGTTACTAAGTTTATTTTGCTTCTATTTTCAATGCTAATTAACAGAATAGACTTCACGTAAGCGGTGTATCGCGTTAAGATGCTTAGTCGTGATTTTTATTCATCGTGCGCCCGACGAGTATTTCGTTACTAATTTATACGGCGATTGTTATGACGCTATTATGAGCTTTGAATACATTGTTTTCGTGACACGATCGATAGTTATTTTCGTTTGTTTTCGGGTCTGCTATCAATATGGAAATTAAATTCTAAGTAAATGTAATCACGATGTCAAGAAACGAAACGTACAAGCCCACAACAAGCAAATAAACATCAGTTGGGTCTCCAGACGATATTGTGATATGCGAAGGTACAAAGGTAAATAATTCATGAGCACTTCACTTAAACCCGACGCCTATTAGCCTGACGCCCACTTCACATAATGACAATGGACAAATCGCGTAAAAGAGCGGGGTGTGTGGGGGGGGGGACTCGTGAGATGTCAAATGTTACTCGTGAAGGATAAATCTAGATTGGTTGGTGATGCATGGCTTTACTGGGCTAAATTCAAACGACTTTTGTGATATTCCTTGCGCGCGATGTTCCAAGAATTCCTCGCGACTGCTCAACTGGTTTATTTCGCCCGTAATGAGCGTGAACTGCATTTGTTTGAGGAACAAAACATTCCGTTTGTTAGTTATATCAATCATGTGCTTTCTGGTGATGGGTTTACGTTTTCAGAGAAAGTTATATGGCTGTTTGTGACTAAGAAACTTGCAAGAACAATGTATGGAGAGCGACAAATGCTTGGCATTGTATGATGTCATTGTCTTTTTCACGCTTTGTTTTATCCTAAATCAGGAAGAAACGATAACTTTAAATGGAAGAAACTCTACTTAATACGCAGCTATATAAGTAGCAATGCCATCGAATCCCCCACATACAGACACCTTAAGCATGCATTATGCAACAAACATCTAAATTCTAAGTAACATCAGTGGAATGGACCAGTCATGCGAATATTCAAGTTAATAGTTTAGCGCTTTTGCCTAAACAATGCACTTTCTTGATAATAAGGTTGCCGGCAAACCAACTTATCTTTTACTGAATTCTTAACATAGCATGAAACTTGAAATATTTTTTACGCAAAACGTTAAAACCAGTCTCAAAAGAACGAACAATGCGTGCAGCAAAACAGACTTGATTGTCTCATAATTATATTTTAAATTAACTCTGACTTGTCTTTACTATTTAACTTATACTTTTAAAGCTTCGAAGACACGTGATTCGATAGACAATAGCAACGCGACAGCCGGTTGTCGTTTGCTCGTCAAAGCTTTCTAAACTACTCACAAAGGACTAACGTATTCATCAACCAAAAATAGGCTTGAAATTCTGCCCAATGTTAGTTTCTAGTATCGGTTCACTGGTTTAGTTGCCAACCCCGTGTAGCCAGTAAACAGAGAATCGCTTTTCGTCGAAGCGACTACCGTCAGCGCTTGTTCCTACGGTACACAGTTTTATGCAAATTTATGCACGTACATATTCGATCGGGCTATAATGCGTTTCACTAGGTTCACGTGGCTTAATTGAACCACATAAATTGAACGAGGCAACACTAGGATCTCACGGCGATGTTCGCAGCTTTCAATTAGTAACGCGATTAATTCGGTTAAAGTCGTGGGTTTAGGGGATTATTTTAGTGGTATCTGTATTGCGTACTATGTATGCCTGCCAGTACTAACAGTATAATAATAGAATTAAAATCTGATATTAAACTTATTAAAAAATCAATTTATCATGGCTTAAGAAATACTAACCAAATTAAATTACGAAGTCATAGAACTAACTACGGCAAGAAAACCATTACATATGAAGGTGCACAATTATATAATAATCTACCTAACAATATTAAGGATTCTAAAGGGCTTGCAGTGTTTAAAATAAAGTTGAAAAAGTACATTTATGATAACATTTACTAGAATTTGCTCGATCTCTAAATATTACATTGCATGTTTATTTCTTTATCTAAGCTCATTATTAAGTGATCTATGTATTGTTCTTTATGAGTAATAAATTCGTTAAACCTATAATTAATTAGTATACTGATAATGGCAGGCATAAAGTTGAAACTGAAGTAAGTTTCTCCTAAGTTAAGAATATCAATCAAATTTAGAAAAAATCTCACAAAACATATAAATATAAAATATTAAGATTTGCAAAAGTATCATTTGCCTCACACTTGCTATTTTTACGGTTCATTTCGCGTAAGTAGACATACTTTACACTAAATATTCCATTGTAAGTTTTCCAAGAAACTTTTCTTGACTAATTAACATCCACACGCAACCCGAATTATTTAGTGGTTATTAGACGGCAAACAAGTGTGTACCGTTCACTAAACGAGGCAATCGAATTAATAAATCTAATAAAATCCGTTGATTTATTTTATATCAGGCAGTGTGTGTGACTAATCTTATGAATAAAATGAGATTTTATAGTTGTACTAACTAAACGACGTGATAAATTCCGAAAAAGTTTGTAATAAGCGCGTTCCTATCAACGTTAAAAGTTGTACTTCTGCAAAGCCAAAAATGAACTTTGTAAAGAAATTCCTTTTTGTGACGCCCGAAATAGATGATGATTAGATAAAAATCGTAGCAGCGGTCTACGATTTTCGTAGCTCACTCTAAACTGCTACGTAAATAGTAACGGACTTATTAACAGCGTCACATTTCTCTGTCACTTTTAGAACGATCAAAAAGTGGATGAACCGTATTTATAGATGTGATGAATCTATCAATCGTTTCCGAGAAGATGCGGGATGAATCATATTCCCTTTAGAATAATGCCCGTTGGATGCTATTCTTTGGCGCTTCAGATATTCAGAGCAATAAATAAGTCAAGTCCAAGGTAAGTGCATGTTGGTGGGGACAGATTTATCTCCTACAACCGCCGATGGCTCTTGTTTCGTGCGATAATATCATAAAAGTGATTTGGTGGGACATGTCAGCTATTAAGCCTTGTAAGTTGTATGTCGAGCGGTACCTAGATGACATTTATGGATACAATTTGTATTGGACATTAATAGTGAGAACATTCTCTGCCCCAGGGTGGCTTTTTAATGGGACGAACTAAATTAGGGACGAAAATGTTTATGACATTTTTATATTCGGATTGAAACGGCCAGGATATTGATTTTATGACAATGTCCGCTCAAATTGAAATTGAGTGAATTTCGGCGTACACAAATCCAATATTTATTTTCGTCTCGTCAACTCGCTGTGGAACTGTGGATAAACTGGTCATTGACAACTGGTCGTCAAAAATACCTTTGGGAAATTAAAATAATTGCAGTTCGCGGGCGAAGTGCTAATTACTTCCTTCATAATAGAGATATAGATGCTAATTTAGTGGTTACAAGTGACAAATTGGAATTATGGACGTGATAGTGGGGTCATTTACATTCATAGCGTGGCACTGCAGTCCAGGAACTTTATGCGATCACCCTCTTTGATAAAATACTGTTTATTTTCGTGAATTATTATACCTTATCGGCATTATATGCGATAAATAACTTGCTTCTAACAAGTGTTGCACCTAATAAACCAAATATTGTACAGGCTATAGGATTTAGTAAATAAAAATAATGAATGAATCATTAATGTATTAAAAAAAACATTTTATTCTAAGCAAAATAAAAACTATTAGGTACTGTTTTGTATAAGCACACAAAAATTAAATAAAAGCATTTAACGATTTATGAAACCGATATGAGCTTTCAAAGGAAAACGAAATAGAACTTTCGGTGTTGCGGAATTAGATACATAATCCCTTAAAGAGTATAAATACTAAAATTCATTGCGGTAAGATTAAAAGTTGCGAAATATTTGTGCCGATCGTGATTCAACAAAAGCGTAAAGACTGCTCACATAAAAGCGAATTAATTAAGCCCATACAATAGCTGCTATAAACAGGGTGTTTGTTTGTGCGCGGATGGGGGCGTGAGTTGGGGCACACTGGTCTGTGCGTGGTCCATGGTGGAGGAGACTGGCGGTGTTTGTGTTTAGGCCTTTTAAAAGTCAAATGTGAGTACCGTTACCACAATTTTATATGAAGTTGCAGATTAAAAGGTAGCATTATGTCTTTCCTTGAGACATAAGGCTTTTGTTAAAGTTTTGCCGGACCACATTTTAATAAAATCGGATTTAGCTGTGAAAACGGTACAAATAAAGACAAGTTGTATGTAACATTAGTATGGTTTTCTTTCTTAAACAATAATGAAGAGAAAGTATCCATTGAAACAACTTATGTGCATTTACATGCACATAATTGTACAACAAATTAATTTCTTCGATCTTACCTATTTATAAAATTAAAACTTAAGCACCAAAAAAATATCAATCGCTTCAGCTTACATCACACACCGAACCTTACGCAGCAAAATCAGCTTTTAATATCATCTGAGTGCCGTTAATAACGTAAAGCCTTTTGTGTGAAATTCCAATGCGAAAAATCTCGGCAGACACGTTCTTGGCGCGCTTTCATAAGACATATTAAAATATTTATCGAAGAACGCTTTGCAGAATTAAGATCTTTTTGGTATTCATCTTTTTACATAATATGGACTGATTTTTCTCACGTTACTTGAATGCGGAAAAGACGATTTCATTTTATTAGTTTTCCGTTATGAATGGCCTTTTTATTACGACTGCAAAGGAAATTAGTAGTTTTATGGGAGAAATAACTAGCCTAAAGCCTGTTTCACGAGCTTGCAATAGGCGCTATTTTCCATTATATTCAAAAATGAAAAAAAAATGAATTTATCTGCTGGATATTTTAACCAGAACTTTTAAGATTAATGGCCTTTAGTAAAATGACTATTTAAAAGAATAATATTTTTTTGTGAAAGACAAGGTTTGCAGATTTTAAACGATTCAATTTGAAAGTGGAATTCAAATTGCTAATACTTTATAGTAAAATTTTCATCCCTATATTTTACTATTCTATTGGTCGTTTTAAAAAGAATAATGTCTCGTTTCTGAATAATAATACGTAGCAACACATTTTGCGATTGAATTTCTTCTATTATTTTTCTCAGGAGTTGTATTATTTATGCAAACTGAAACACTGTATAAGAAATGAGAGCAATTTTATTTAAAGTTTGCTTTCATATTTTGTTTCTAAACAAAGGGGGAGTGGAGAAAAGGTTGAATTTATGGCATACTTGAATCAGACGCCTTTACAGATGCCCTTTATTGCTGAAAGAAAAAAACGCTCTCTATTATACCCGATTAGCTTTCGCCCGCGGCTTGGCTCGCGTGGATGTCGGAAATCTCCACCTTCAAGGTAAAATAGGGGGTAACATTATCAAAAATTCTTTCTTCCTTTCAAGATCCTCCAAGGTTTCGATGAACAGCGGTTTGGGTATTAGATTGATAAATCCATATCTCGTCTGTTTTCTATTTTGTATTTTAAATTGCTATGTTTCAGTCATCATGATTGGTATTATAATTAACAGTTTTTTACGTGCCTTTTTTAGGTTACTTCATAAACATTGCTTAGCAAGTGCTAAGTAATACGTCTGTCACCGTTGCACGTCTTTCGAACTACGATAGAAAGATAGAGACAGTGAATAGCTAAGCCAAGGCACGTACTAAGTTACGTTTATTTATTCCGGCCGAGCTTATCCTAACTTTAAATAATATACATCAATATATATAAAACAAAGTCGGGTTTGTTACAACACTTATAACTCGAGATCGGCTAGACCAATTTTCATGGTTTTTGGTTCGTTGGATTTGTCCCCGCCCCGAATAGCAGAACACATCTTAAAAATAATGAAAAATCGACGAGAACATAATTATAAAGGATGAATCATTTTCCCCTATAGTTAATTCTAAATTCAATTAAAGATTGAAAACTTAAGAGAACAATAGTACTAGCGAGCGCAGTAATGTGAAATGATAATGTGACAAAATTTAAAATACTGAGATACTTAGTACTTAAATCAAACAAAAGTACTAGGCGCGCAGTTGTGTGAAGTGGTTAATAGAAAATATATGTTTATGAACTTAAATAATATCCATCCATACTAATATTATAAATGGGAAAGTGTGTCTGTCTGTCTGTCTGTTTGTCTTTCTTTCACGGCAAAACGGAACGACGAATTGACGTGATTTTTTAAGTGGAGATAGTTGAAGGGATGGAGAGTAACATAGGCTACTTTTTGTCTCTTTTTAACGCGAGCGAAGCCGCGGGCAAAAGCTAGTAGATTATAATATAACAATAATAATAAATCTACGTCTCCATAAAAAATACAAAAGCGCGAACCACAACAGCCAGGAATAATAACCCAACAAAAAGGATTAGGTAGCTTGATAGGATTTGTTGTTTATGTTTGACGAGTATTAACGTTAATTAACGCGAAACATGCTTTAAATGCAATATGTTTTAATTATCCAGAAAAAAAGTTTTAACCAAATGCAGGAAATGCGAAGGTATCATATATTTTCATTAGGGTTGTACCTGTGGGCTCGGGCTGCTCATGACACTAAGTCAGATTTATCACGCGACACCCTTCGCCCTTTTTCAGTGTCATTCAACGGGGCGAAAAACTTCCGAAACTTCTTCAATAGCGTTTACTTTCTCGATAAATTATTGCTTTCCGGAAAAGAAAGTTATTTCAAACAATGGAAAGATTTTATCGTACTCAACATGAATACTAACTTAGGTCTATAATTTTCTCTTTCATTGATTTGTTTAACCTTGGCTTTAACTCGATTATTGTTTGTCATTTAATAAACAACTTTAAAGCTTTCACGCGAGCTACACTTTATGAAATATACTTAGGTGTTTTATAAAGAAAAACATCGCGAGGAAATCTGTACTTAATGAATATCTATATGTCTGAAATTGCCAATCTAGCTTAACCAAGCGTGGCGATCATTGCTCGTGCCATCGCCATGTAGAAGAGGGACAATAATAGGCTGGCATTATATATGTATTATTATGCACTTAGAAATAACGTACAAATTTCGATAGGACTTTCATCTCGCACATTATTGAACTCAACGGCCTCGTTTAACAGTGATAGCAAATATCAAAGCTTTCGCGCATAAGGTTCCGTGACCTATCGAACTCAAGTGTCAGTTAATCAATTAATTTAATTATAAACACGCTGTGTTTGCATACAGCTTCATATCAATACTACCACCGTTACACTTATGATGTAGCAAGTCACACGTGTTGTCCGATCCTGTATTTATTTTATACTAGCTTTTGCCCGCGGCTTCGCTCGCGTTAGAAAGAGACAAAAAGTAGCCTATGTTACTCTCCATCCCTTCAACCATCTCCACTTAAAAATCACGTCAATCCGTCGCTCCGTTTTGCCGTGAAAGAAAGACAAACAGACATACAGACAGACAGACAGACAGACAGACACACTTTCTCATTTATAATATGTTCTCAATAACAATAATACATCATTACGAACAGAATCGTAAAGCTGGAACTGCATACAAGGTTATCGACGAAAGCTCTTGCAGACACGTGTTCGAAAATATGGCAACTATCCAAACAATACAATCTCGAATAACGATCAGTTAATAATATTGACTGTATTACATAATGAAAGTGATAACAATGGGGTAAACGCGTTGGAAACAACGCAAGCGCATGTGACCGTTCACAGGGGCGGTCAACAAATGTTCGCTATTATCGATCGGTTCGTGACTGTGAACTATTGTTCCGCAGATGGGGGCCCAGAATCTTTAGGGGACACCGCCCTTCATCCCTTCCCTGTTTCCGATACAAAACAATACACCGCACTATAGCAAACAATCTTTATGGTTACGAAACGGGACATTTAAACTTTTAAATTATAATTAGGTATATTGGAAGAATAAACTTTTTATAACAATTACGTATGGTTATGCTTCTTACAGCCGATTTCTGAATTGAGTATTGAAGCTGGAATCAGTAAAGTTTTGCTCAAGTGGTTGATTAATACTTAAGTTTTCTACGTTTCAATCGTAAAAATTTGGTTTTCTCAAACCATAATTTGTTAAGTTTTCTTTACCTACAAAAATTGAGAACAAATCAATACAGGGACGTTCCATTACAAGTAAAAAAAACTGTATTTACTATTACAGTTATTCTGTCTTAATATTTGCATTTGTCAATTATGAAATATATTTTAATAGTACCCGGAACGATAAATTGCAATAGATCGGAATTATTTTAAAAGGTAAAAATGCTTGATATTCTGTTATTATTAATTATCTCGTAGGGAACGTGTGTTTGCGAAGAACGAAACGTATTTAAATATGACAAGTGATCACTAACACTAATATTGACAACCCAACCGAGTTAGAAAAGTCAACAAACAACAGGTGTATTCCGCGGTTTTTTTTTTATTTGTTTAAATACGAATCGAAACATTGCTTCCTGTGATGATGTGGTAGAATTTACAAAAGGCGATATTAAATATTTTAGGCATGGATAACACTATCTCCTAAAATGACACACAGTTATAAGTCTTTGTATTCTTGCAAATGGTAAATCCTAAAATCTAGTTTTGAACTGTTCATCATCGAGAGTCACAAAAAAGTCTGGTCGATGTTTTGCCGTGGTAGCCTTACTTTACGAACCTCTATCCGTGATAGATAACGATGTATCGACACTGAAGATGTTTTATTTGACGCTAAGCACAGTTTAAGTAGTCCGATTTGGGTACTCAACTATCTGATGCTCAATTTAGCAGTAAGCAGGATTTGAGTACCGTAAACAGTGTTCAGAAACGCAAAAGTTCACAAAACTCAAGTTGATTACAATATTTGATGTTCCAAACTGTCAAATTTGAGATTTCTCAAACTCTATGCTTAAATTTGAGATTTCTCAAACTCAATGCTTAAATCAAACATAAACTTAGTTCAGAAACAAAAATGTTTTTTAAGTCCTACTTAAGTCATAGATAAGTATTCTCAACGTAAAATACTCAATTCAGAAATCGGCTGTTAGTCGTTAATGTAGTTATAATTTAAAAAACATGTCACAGAACTCACACTAAAGTCGTAAAATTTTAATGTAGAACATTTTAGGGTGTCGCAGCGTTTTATTGTTTGTTCCCTATTCCGGATGTTCTCCTAGATGCAGAAACCACGGGTGAATTCAGAGGGTCATTCCTTTTAGCGTGACAACAGGACATTTGCTTACTATTCACCACCGCTAGAATTATTATAGTGTGACCAATTAATTGAATTATGCGAAGGAAAACTATACGTGGGTTTAAGTTTGAACAACGCAGTGAAGTTTTAAATATAGGTTATTGTCTACGAAAGCAACGTATACCTTTAAAGCTCTGAGTTCTTGTTAATATTTAATGGGAAACTAAACCATACAATTAACCGCTTGAACACTACAACAAAAGCCTCAAACGTGCTTAATACCCAACAGTACTACCTACTTCTCTCGAGCAAAGGTTTTGTATTAAAATTTATTCCAGTGTTGCATTGCAGTAAACTGCAGCGGGTATGCACGCCTACAGACGCCCCGTGGAACTGGTTTCGCGATAAACACACACACATTAAACGAGCGAACATTTTCTACAGAAATCACAAATTCCAATCAACGCCATACACTCTGTAATAAGAGAACATCCCGAACTGTCTGCCGTAATTAAATGTTCTTATCATTCTGAACCGAGTGTCATTTGATATTCAATTTGCTAATGAACTAACTTTATACACACAATTGTCGTCAAATCTCGGAATAACCTACACTTCAGCTTATGTTCTCCTTTTCATAAAAGTTCGTTTACACCAAAATGTTGATGACAAAGTACTGACATGAATGTCAACAGTAATAGAAACCCGAGGTTGCTGCCACAAAGTTTATGAAAGCAAACGTGTATTCAGCTTACAGGTCGGTGTTGTTTACAAAAAAAGATAGCGTGAACCGCAGCCATGTCACAGAAATAACATTTTTATGATCATTCAAACAGTCTCCTTCATATAACATGGAATGTTACTTACTAGTAGTTTGGAGCGTTCAACCATCAATGTTTCTGTTTATTATTTTCTTGGCAAGCACGCTTACTGACTTTCAAAGTAAAAGCCCAAAGTAAGTAGTTCATGTAACCACTTATGAAGCATCACTTGTCTTATTTATGTTTATGATTCACATCTTTGAGAAACCACAACATACAAATTAAGATCAATCAAATACATTTTCCGTTTGCCCAACGAGTGACTATTTTATCTGAAACCCACCAAGGAGTGGTAAAACAGGCTTAAAGCGCTACAACGGCTGGAGTTGTATATTGTTAGTAAGTACATGAAGTAAATAGGTACAAGTACTAAGACTAGACTTGGCTTAGCACAATTTACTTAGATTGTATTCAAATGTTCTCGGAGGCGATTTGCAGGCGCAAACACTAACACTTCAAGTTTGTTATGAATAACCCCGAGCTTGCTTGTCGTGGCTAGATTTACTACTTTGTTATTAAAGTCGTCAATCACACCTGTGTCTAATTGGACTTTGTTATGAAACATTTGTACAGCTACCACTTTTATAGCATCACCGAGACCACGGTATCTAGATCTGTCCTTATCTCGCACCTAACTTTTACGAACAATGTTCAACAGAGAGCGTCGTGGTCGTCTATTTTCCTGCTATTATGTTTGCCTTCCACTTAACAAGACTTGTAAGAAAAAGCTTCGGTTTATCTGTAGAAATATAAAATTCAACCATCTCATTAGGTATTATATTTACCACAAAAAAGTATAAGTTTTAATAGTCTTTGTATCTCAATACTCGAAGTGTTGTAACATGTAACTTATCTTCGCGTTTCATATTAGTCTGCCTACGGGCTGCACCTTTTTGTGTTGCGATTCTATTTCAGAACGACTGACTGCAGATACATTAATCACGTTTGCACTCGACTTTAATGGAGCTAAACCAGCTTTATGCATAGATACCTGTTCAAATGGCTTATTATGTTCATCTACATTATAATACAGTAGGGTAACTCTGCTAAAATCTCACTCGATGTTATATTAACCTTTCGACGACCAAGTGACAGTCGGCTGTCAGGCTGCTTTTCTATTGTGTCTATCACGTGTGTTCGAAGGATAAAATGAATTCAGGACAATTCATTCAGGTATTAGGAAAAAAAATGAAATGAGGGTTTAATTGAACCCCAAGTCACCTAATACTAGAGATGAAAATCTCACTTAATATCCGGCTTATTAAAGTTCAGTGAGAACAACACTGCAGATTATATTTAATTGCTAACAACTTCATTGATACATAAAGGCAACCATTGGTCGTAAACACTGTGTTTTCAAAGTGTGCCAAGCCCTTTATGTTTATTATGTTGTAAAGCTGGCTGTAGTGTTAGAAATCTGTTGTTAATACTTTCCTATTGATTATCAAAATGTATTGTGACAGTGTTAGGATACAATTTGAATTAAATTAAGGCTGCAGTTGTACAGTTAGTGCGTACTTGTACAAGTACGCACTAGCGTCGAGTCTTGGTGTTGGTCAGTTAGGCAAGTCTATGGACGAAGCGTGGGCGGACTACTAGTAGAAAGTGATCAACACTTCATACACTATAAGTTTTACTATCTATACATGATTGTAGCAAATACAATCATTGTCTACGTACGTATAATATGGTATAAGTGATTTTATACGAAAATAGAATCATCACCAACCCATAACACGTGAACTTAGTAAAAAAGTGACAGATAAACTGGCAAGAAATAAAGACAAAAGAACGTTTAATTGAACTCTCACAGTTGTCAATACAGTGATTGATGTACACTTAGATTATCTCATGAGTCACAATTCAGGAGCGGCATGCGATGACATTAATAACAGAGGACTGACAAAATAAGAAACAGACCATTTTTTTCTGAATGCTTGAATCAATTACATAAGTACTGAGACGGTTTTATTTCAATGAAACGCAGCTTGTTTTGGAGTTTTATCGGTAAGGCTCGGGACCAGTCGGCTCTCGTGGGCGGCAGTCAGGCAAGATAACCGGGTCCCTCGCACACTCACGCGCAACTTGCAGCCTCCACAGCACTGCAATAACTTTAACGCGAACCTTGTTACACTTCAGGATTGGACGCAGCGAAGCAATCACCGATGAATGGATAAGAAAATCCAAATTTTTACCTTTATAAAAGTACCACTTTACTCGAAGTACGGTTTCATCCAGTTAACCATTAAATTGTTCTGATTGTTTGTTGACTTTGAATAATTTGGTCTTATGTATGCAACAGAAGTAAACATCGTTTACGCAACCAAGTTCAACTCGTGTGATTTTAAATCCTTCGATTTGTCAATAAAAGAGCCACTTCAATTTATTTCAAGGGCTTGACTAATCTGTGAAGTCATGCCATTTCAGATGAATTCTCATTTTCTTAAGCTCGTGTTAAGTCAGAATACAGAGAAGTGATTCACGCGTGTAAACAAGACGACTAACCGCTCGAATTAACTACAAATACGGCATAAAACGTAAACATGAAAATCATCTCTGGTCGTATTGCGTCCACTTAAACAACTCCGATTAGAACACCGCTTTACTCTGGCTATAAATACACGGCAGCGAGCTTTGCACACCATAAACAATAATCCTTAACACGATTTGTCACAGTCGAGGCGCACTCGCGTCGGTTCAACGGCGCGCGGCGCGGGCGCGTGCGACGGCCAGCGCACGAAAGCGTGCACGCGCGACCATTGCGTCCGCACGACAGACAAAACAGTCGTCGAAAGCGCAAGGGCCTTCGCCCCTTCCGAATCCGTGATCGCGCGGCGGGATGCAGCGAATGCTAATACTAAACAGGGCTGTCCGTCAAGCCCGCATCGCTCGTTAAGCTCAACTTGCGCCATGCTCATCCGTTGCTTCGGGTTATGGGAAGCAGTTAAATTGCACCATCCTCATTGATTCACAGTCATGTTGCTCATTAAACTGCTAATGGTGAAACTCGTTTCTTGTTTCCTTGAAGCGGTCTCACTCAGCGTTCAGATTTCCAATTCATGAATCATTGTGTACTTAGTCGATAAGTGTGCGTTGTCCCTTAGGTTTTCTATAATTTGGTTGTATTCCTAGATCAATAAGCACAGCCCTGGCTAGATGATGTATGAAAAACTGACGGCACGGGTGCCATCTGCGTTAGGGAGGGGACCCTTGCATTAGCGGGATGACGTTATGCACTCCCAGAAGGGTTCGCGGCTTATCTCGTTAAATCACTCGAGCTGGGACGCAAAATAATTTACAGAGGTGTATGCGGTAAACAGTTTCCTATGAGATAACTACGATTACCTTTCGGCAGACATGGTTATACGGTGGGTTATGTCCGTTACTTGTCGACATTTGCTGAGAAGGGTCCAGAATTATTACCACGGATTGAATTTTATATCAGATAGGTACCGGAAATGATCTTTACGCACCTACATTTATATTCAGATCGTTGAATTTATATGTGGGTGGCGTACCCAGATGTAAATGACATTAAACGTTTGTAATCTGCTGCGAACAAATTTATGAGTTAATAATTTGGGCGAATGAAATAGTGCTCGTGTAATAATCGAATGCGCATTAAAATCGATATTAATTTCCAAGTCGATGAAAGTAATAATTTATTTGGCTTATGACTACATCTCGCATAGCAATAAAGCGTGTTGTTATAATCGGAGGGTGCGTATCGGGCTTAGGGTTATTGCGTCACTTAGAATTCATACTTATCGATTATAATGACATAAACGCCTAACACATGAGCTCTTTATTGATGGCATAGTTTTTTATCTGTGCAAAGTTAAAGTAGAAAAATATCATAAAAAAAATAGAAGAAAGCTTAATGAAAGCTTCTATCACTTACTAAAACAACTGACAGACACTGTGACAATTAAAATGGTCCAGTAAATGGTTAAAATTAAAATCTTTGAAATTTACTTCCATTGATTTTAGAGCAAAGAATTTACAGACCATAAGGGTAGTGTCATTTTAAAGGTTATAAAATTTAATACACTCGTAAACTCAACTTAAAACCATAGTTTAACGAACGTCAATATTACCTTAAGCATTAAATAACTCATAAAACTTGGAAATGGTGGTAAAACAAAAGAAAAAACATGAACGCTGGTATTGTTTTCAATGTTTACATGTGTTCGCTGCGGAGCCGAGGGCGGTTTGAAAGAACAAACACTATAAAGGCAAATAAACTGTTGACAATATTTCGCAGTGCTACGAAAGTAATAGAAGAACCATTATATTATTGTGAAAAAAGGATTTTTGGAAATTTCAACCATATAGGTGTAAAATATGGAGTGAAAGTTTCGAAGTTCAGGCGAGCGAAAGCTAAAGACTTTTTTGTTTGGTGTTTCAATAATCTCAGAAACGCAGTTCCAAATTCAAAAAATCTTATTGTATTGGTTAGCCCATTTAACGAGGAATGTTTTAGGCCGTATACAACATCTCACTACGGCCTATGGGACCGGAACAGTACCCAAAAACGCCAGTGAAACCGCGGGACACAGCTAGTGTTAATAATATTGTCGAGCAGAGTGCTTAATTCCCAAATAGGTAGGACATCAGACTCAATTTTTATAAACTCACTAAGACTGAAAAGTTTTCACATCTCAAATCTCAAAAGAACCTGTGTCAATCATTATTTGTATGCAAAAACAAAGCAAAAAAAATAATCACAAAAGGCATTTCTATTATTTTTCACAAAATTTTACCAGCGTTATACAGTTATAATTATTAACCTCCAATACTACGGCAATAATATATTTTGTAAAAGTTTTAATACTATTTAGAGTACTACCTTATTGGATCTTCTTTGATTTATTATTTTTAACAAGTGTTGCTGGCCTTTTTTCGTCGGAAAAAAATAGAAACGCCATTTGTGTTTTTTTTTATTTATTATTTTTCTTAACAAATAGTGGCTGAAACCCGCACTGGGATTACGTATCTTGCAATAGCCGAGCGATCGCGATAATTTAGCAAAATTTTGCTGCTCAAACGTCAATTCAAAATAAGTCACGTCAAATAGCAAACTAGCGATAGTGCTGCCTCTGTGGAGCAATCAGTTAACTAAAATATGCATTTTTCGTTTGGTGGTTTCGTATTTAGTATGGTTTTTAAGAGCAAAGTTAAGTTTTTTTTGTTAAAGGTGATATTTAATTAGTTCCAGCGATTGCTACTTTATCGTCATCGTAGCAATAAGTGCATTAGAACAATCAGCGAGCGATTAGCAATCGGTTCATACATAATACGATTTTTTTTGACGATCGCGCGGTGATCGCGCGATCACTGCGCAAATATTGCTCATTGCTGTTTCATAGGTAATAACCCCGCCGTTTTTTGATATAACGGCCAGTTTTGAAAGTAAGTTTTAAGATGTCAAAACTCTTCAGTGAGTATAATAAAATTAGTAAAACCTATTTGATTATCCTACTCGTAATATTAAAATAAAAGATTATGGCGAATTGGGGAACTCCTTTTTAGAGTCGGTTAATAAATGCAAAGTTTATGAAGATGTTTGTTATTGGATGGATATTTGTTACTCTTTCATTTTTTTATTAAAACTCTTTTCGTGTTGAATAACTCATTTATCTAGAAAAGCTTTAGGCTATATAACACCACACTACGAGAGCAGAGCAATAATCAAATATTCGGGGTATTCCTCGGAGCGCTCCTGTTTTAAAGCGCTCCTAACGAAGCGCTCCTAAAATATTCCGCCAAGCGCTCCTGTTGGGAGCGCTTAGAAAATCAAACTAAAAATATTATTATTTCATTCCTCGAAGCGCTCCTATGACGAAACATAGAGAAAAGCATGAAGTGTTCGTAACAAATTATATCGATAAACATTTCGACGGCTACTAGTTGCTTATATTAAAACTATAAATAGCTAGAATAACAGAATAGTAAAAATAAAAGCTTTGATGAAAAGTACCAGGGTGGCAGAAATTGCCAGGAGGCACCTAAATGATCTCATATAAATTGTACACCAACGATTAAAGTCTAAAATTATTTTGCTATTATTCACTATAACGATCTTATTATTTAGTAATTGTTTATAACTAAAATGTAGTTATAGATAAACAGTACATAACCTATAGCTATCAGGAAAACAGAAATGAACTAGAAGTAATTCCTTATGCGATACTACTCAACTTGTATATTATAATAATATAGTTTTAACAATTAACTTTCATGTTGTTCCTTTCCTTCCAATGGGTTCCATAGATTGATCACAAATTAAAACAAACTTTTCACTTTTCGCCAATTTTTTAATAAAACAAACTTTTCTTAGTACACAACTTCATGTGACGTAGGCGCACTCGTAACTAATGAGTTTAGAAGACAAAAAAAATGCGTATTCGATGTAAACTAGTTCCGGAAATGCTCGGCTGCATTCGGAATCACTCGGTAACGCGACCACGCGACTCTCTAGGATAAAACAGGGAAGCGGGGTTGACAACAGCGGCTAGTGTCTTGTGTCACTAAAGTCACTAAAGTACGTAGTTCCAGTTCATTTATGCTTCCCTAGTAATTTTAAATTATGATAGTTGAACTTTAAAACGTCGATATCGATATCGTTTCTTACAAATCCTTCATGCTCTGCCCTATGGTATCGTCACGTCATAGGAGCGCTTCGAGGAATGAAATAATAATATTTTTAGTTTGATTTTCTAAGCGCTCCCAACAGGAGCGCTTGGCGGAATATTTTGGGAGCGCTTCGTTAGGAGCGCTTCAAAACAGGAGCGCTCCGAGGAATACCCCAAATATTCAGATGAAACCGCGGGGGACTGCAAGTATCTTTATAATACTTTTCTATTTAGCCCCGACGTACCTTGTCCTGTCCTGTTGTTTTGATTTAAACAAAAATCCGTTGGAAAAATATTTTCTATTTTAAAAATATTTGCCAAATTGGTCTAGTCACACTCACTCATTTAGCAACTCATTTTATTTATATAGACAAATAGAAGACTCATTTTATTTATATAGAGATTAGACTCTGAACTTTCACTCATATTATAAACAGTTCTATTTTTGCCCGTAGCTTGCGCTCAGGAATACAAATCAAATCATGCGTTTACGGCTTAGAAATCTACATGGATATGAATAAACCAAGTGGGAATGGAATCTACGTCCTTATTGGAGCTTGTGATTTGCCAAAATGAGCCTAATGAATTGGGTATCTACAGTCAAACTAATTGAATTTGCCAAATCCAATACATTTCTATACATTTCCCCATACAGCAAGAAAATACAGCCACGTGTATAAATAAACATGTATACGCCACGCAAACATTAAAATCATTGACAGGTCTAAATGTTTCTATGCGTGAAGTCTATGGCACAGCGTGCAAAATGCAAACAAAATGTAAACGGGGACACGTTTCACCCCGCATTATAAGAATTTGCTGCACTGCGCCCCACAAACGAACTCCAGCGAAACGCACAACCTACTTCGTCACATGTCACAACCATTCCTTCGAACACAAGATTTATTAATCCTCAAATGTCTTATAAAATCAATTAAAATAACAACTGTTCAAAGTGTTGAAACAATGCGGAAATGTGCCGGCTCGGTAGAATCAACTAATTCCCCTTCGCTTGTAAAACGGATTAATACTATTCGTGGAACATCTAAAAGCATCCAGTGATTTATACCACGAACGTGAGAAAATATGAATTATATTTTTGAAGCGGTGTCGATGGCATTTTACGTTGTAGAGACGTTCATGTACTTGCTGAACTATAAAAGAAGGTTAATTTGCTTTAGGTTTTCGATTTGGTGGAATCAACCAAATTTAAACAAAAAAAGTGAGAAGTACAGAGAAAATTAAAGTGCAACATATACCTAGAACCTTATTATATCTCAGACTTCATTGACAGTCAAAGTGTATTAATTTGTTTGTATCATTTTCTATTGTCAGTATGGTAAAAGGTAAGGTAAAGGTAAACGAAGAGAAGACACTTTTGAAGACAATATTCTCAGCGTCTTTTACACGCGAAAGTTTGAAGTTTGCTATAGGGGCTCTGCCGATGCGGGCTGTTAAGTTCCAAAGAGAAACACGAAAATTGCAACATTTAAAATTATGCCTACTACAGGCATAATTTTAACGGTTGGTTCAATGGCGATTTTATAAGATAGAGTATCAAAACCCTTTACTTAGTTTTTAATTTCAAAATAAAATTTATAATTCAAAACGTGATTCAGGAAATGTGTCGGTATCTGGTTTTCTCTCTTCCTCATCTTTTAAAATCATAAATATACGTATATGATGACCAAAACTTTCTTATTTCTGACTTCAAAACCAAATCTTTCAAGCACATTTCATCTTCACTTCTTCAGATATCCTTTCACCGCTTCAGCCGACACCAAGCCTTAAGAGCGCACGTATTGTCCATTCCTAACAACAGTCGGATTAAACGAAGCATTGAACTCATAAGGCGTAATTTACGAGCAATAAAGAGTGCAGTTTAATAAGTGGATATTTCAACAGGGGCCCGCCAAGCTCGAGCTTCGTCGGTCGTAAACGAAATCGTCTTGCTCGAACTCTGCTCGAGACATTTTTCTATTACAAAAATTCGCCATGGAGTTTCGTGTTTTTGACAGGTTCACTTAAATCAATTTTGGTTGGCCAGATTTGAAAGTTTCTGGGAGTTCCATTTATAGCTTTCAGATGTTGCGTTCTGTTTATCTTTCTGCTTTCTGCTAATTGGTGTTGATACTTATTATTTTTCAAATATTTATCAAATTATTTTGGTTAGTGTATGACCCATTTTTTGGCACTTATACGTTTTTATGACCTATTGCGTAATACACTTTAGAATAGTTTAAGTACATACTTGGACGTGGACTTGCTACTCATGTCACTCAAGTACGTACTTACTACTAAACAGTAATCCACCAAACGTTAAAAAGTAGCAACAAAACCACATCCCTAAACTAGCCTCCATCATGGGTATTTGTGTATGCCATTACCATTAAAGAGCGCAGCCGAAGTAAGAGAATTATGTTTGTTGACGGAATAGACAGACGATAGTGACGAGCGGCGCGAGGGATATGTAAACAAACATGCCATGACACGCTGCGGCTGCTGACAGCACAAACAACTTGCAGTAGCTGCCGGCTTTTGGGTCGAAAGCGATATGTTTTAAAAGCATAATACCATTTACGTAAAGGATTATGTAATTTGAGAAGCAAATCTTAACTTCTGTAATGGATATTAGAGTTATGAAGCTGCAACCGAACGCATTAAAGATCCAGATTAGCTTTAGCAGGGGTTAAAAACTATACTACACGGCAATTGAGGAGCTTAAGGCGGTGTTTATGTTGACAACTCGACTAGAAATTCGATACGAGCTCTTAAGTTCACACCACCAACCACCATTGCTAACATCGTAATTGGCTACTCGAACCCTGGCCCCCAGCCCTCAGTAATTGTACACTTATCGCGGCAGGAGACGGAGCCGACTTGTTACTTAAAATGAGCGATGATTCTGTCATCTGTCATGATCAGACCGTTATCTCGAGAATTAAGTTTCGAACGCTTTCGCGTCGATTACGATTGATTGTGGCGTCAGGAATTTTGGTAATTAGTTTTAACGATTCCGTTGTTGTTGCCAACCCTTTTATTACTGTTATATTTTCATATCTTGTTTTCTTATTCTTGTCTGCGTGTCATATTTATTCGGCCATTTCAACTCCTACGAGATTTCTTTGAAACAAGATGCCTTGAAGAATATGAGCAACTGACATGCCGAAATATTTTACAATCCCCTAGAGAACCCGAGGATTACATTGCCTTGATACAAGAAAATTGCTAGTCGTGTTCGGACTGCTCCACTTAAACGAGTTTTGTGTACTATGATTAGGATTTATTTACAAAGATTTTCTTTAACATCGAATGAAATAGTATAAATACTTTTTGTACTGAATCTAGCTTAAAAAAAGCAATGTTTTAACATCCGTTTTTAGAGCTTTTAGGAATAATAATTTTACTGAATACGGCAATATTTCTTTTAAATATAAACCGACGCGTCTATTTTGTAACTATAACTCAGAAAACCGATATAATCAACAAGATTGAAATCTACGCTACCAAAAGAGAAAAGAATGGACTATAATATCACTGTCACAAATGAATCTTGCATCACGTCCTCTTGAATGTCACAGCGACATTTGATGTGTTACACAATTTACATCATTATACTTAATGATCTGTTTTAAGTGTTTACCCAGGGCACATAAAAGGCATTCAGTCGGTCTCTCGGCGGGTCCCGGCCCTTACATGGGCCAGCCCGGTAAGGAAAGTGGTCCCATTGTGTAAACGTGCGCCCTCGGTTGTTCACCTATGTGAAAAACTGGCGGAATTCTAAGTGTGGACCGGTTTTCTTTGGCAAGGAATGCATTCACTTTTGCTTTGATGTTGCTTTCAAAAATCTGTTTTTAGAATCTTCTTTCAGTTATAAAAAGAAATGGGTTGAATATAAATTAGACCACAATCAAGCAAACCGAGGTAAGGCAAAATCTTTCCTACATACCTACATACATAAATAACTACTATGTAATAATTACTATGTGTGTGTATGTAATAATTACTATGTAAATCTTAATTTTATTATTCAGGATCTGATCTACTCAGTATTAATTTTTGGTTAAAATTGCAGCACAATATATAATAATACGAATGGTAAACTAAACAGATGTTGTAAGTAATATATAACGAATATAGGTAACTTAACTTATAAATGCCAGTTCAAAATTAAAAATAGAAATATTTACTAATACTGATTTGGAAAACACTTTCTATTGCATTAGTTTAAAGCCGAAAGTGATTAAGTAGTGTTAAGTAAGAAAGTGCTTAACCTTATCATGTCCTTATCAACGGCTTTAGGAGGATTTGGGTTAGAAAACATCGACATCTTTATATTACTTTACGCCGTGACCTAATTAAAATTTAGGCAGGAAAACAAAAGGTCGGAATTTAATTAATTTTGACTCCGACACGCAATTGAGCAGATCTTGTTCTGCTAAAATGAGCCAACTGGTAATCTCCCAATGATTAAAAGTATTGAAATAATTATGATATGATCATAATAGGAATTCCTTCATTGATTACTACAATAGGGTAGACAGACCAGAAGGGTGTTGCGTTTGGTTGTTTTTCGGACCTTTGTAGTGTATATTAATTCAGTGCTAATGTCGCGGAGAACTTTAAATACGTGATGTAGAAAACGTTACTTTTCACGAATGATGCAATATATTTAATGTAGGTAAGTTCAATTTAGTTTAGTCCGTAAGCAACAACGACCACTTAAAACAGAAAGCAGCGTTAAATACAAAAAAAAAAACATGTAGTGACAGTGAGTGAGTAGTTCGTTTTAGTTAAATTTTTAAACTGTCAAAACTTAGGACCCTCATCAAAACTTAACAAAAATTCGTTTTTTACCTATAAAACAGAGCACGTGCTACCCAGTCAAGCGGGCGACGCAACAAATGACAAACAATGGCTTGTTAGCTCTTTGTCGTGAGTCAAGTTCGGGGCTCCTGACGTGACATCCTCGCATTGTGCTCGCAATCAGGGAAGCATTGACCGGTGTCAAGAGGGCTGAAGCCGTCAGCCGCATGTTTATTAACATGTAAATAGCCCTTTAGGCTCTTAAGGTGATCGCTACCTGTTATTAGTTTTATGGGAGATTTGGAGCCCTTTATTAAGATACCTAGCTAAATGAATAGGAGATTTAATTATGATTACTTATTAAGCTTAATAGCGCCCACAAGATGTGATACAAGTTAATAAAAGTCGGTAGATCCACTTCGCCAAGTTGCGCCAAGGCACGTAGCAATCTATTTAAAGGGCAACATTTTTATGCTTTAGGCGCCTTTCATGTTGAGAGGTTGTTGGTTAACAATCGGGTACAAGTAAGTAATTTATTCTATTTCGTTTTAAAATAACGTGAGAAAACTTTAAGCTGGACTGAATACCCGAAATTGCCAATTAAGCTTATTTAGACTTGTAGTTGGACGTTTTGCTTAACTAATATTATTAAGTTCTATTCAAATCAATACATAGAAAACATGGAGTAATAGGTAGATCCAGGGACTTTGTACGATGTAAGTAGCTAATATAATTTTCCTATGTACCGCTTGAAACAATAATATTAAAAATAAGAAAAAAAAATCCTGCTAATAAACTTGATATAATTAATCGATCGATGCGTCGTGCAATAATTGTTGATGTCACTATTCCCTATGATGAGAATCTCATTAAAGCTGAGAAAGAGAAAATGTTAAAATATCTTGACCTCGCTCATGAGGTTACCAGCATGTGGAATATGGACACGACAATTATTGTACCGATAGTCGTGTCAGTCAATGGTTTCATAGCGAAAAGTTTTGACCAACATATTCAAAAGCTTTCGCTCAGCAGCTGGCTCAGGAATCAGATTCAAAAGACAGTTGTTTTGGATACGGCACGCATTGTGAGGAGGTTCCTCACTCTGAATCCCTAACCTGCATCGTTAACTTGGGTTTCAATATTTAGCGAAAAAATGTTTTTATATTATGAAATTTCTTTTTTAATACAATATGTAAAATAAAGAATGCTGAATGAAAAATAATTTAAATAAGAGACGTCCTTTTTGTTAGTTACTTCGCCGGTTAAAAATAAAACGACCTGCAGCTGCACTGCTAGACCAGACAAACATAGATTTCAAAATGTTGCCAAAGCCCAAGAATAATAACTTACTATTACTACCAATGGTAATGTCCCTGTCCCAAGTTCACGTTGCCAAGTGCAGTCTTTGTTTACTAACATAGAACATGAGTAAACCTGCAGCTCATCTCGGCAACTCGCCAATAGAGGGCGCTAGTCAGAAATAGACATGTCACTGGGCGGGCTGTACGCAAGAATTATAGCTTTCTCTGCTGTAGAATCTGTAGATATTTTGATCTTTCGACTAAATTCAAGATATTATGCTTTACAATTTCGTATTTCTAAATGTACCTAATTACTTAGCGCTTTTATATTCGTTCTAAAATTATTCCATATTTTACTAACAATTATTGACCTATTTATTAAATAATATTTTTTAATAAATTACTTATATATATATATTAAAAAAAATTACTGTTAAAAATAAATTAGAAATAAAGTACTTAAAAGTGGAAACAGAATAAGTAGATTACGGAATCAGAAAGTTCCCAAAGTGGAATAAGCTCGGAAAGATGTTTATTTATAAAATGTTACGCGCGGCCAAGTTAGGAAGTTAGGAACTGCTCGGAACTAAAAACAAAAATAGGTAGTCTAAACAGTTATCGAAGCGTTGATACAGTAGGTACATAATAATAACTTAATAAGTAAGTACTTAAGTATTTACGGTCTTATGTAAATACTAACAATAGTACAGTTACAGTAGAAGTTATTTTAAACAGTTAGAAAAAAAAAAATTTTAGGCTCTTCTGAATAAAGAAGTGCAAATTATGTGGTTTACTTTGTAACACAGATCGCAGAAGTTTGTGAAAAGTTACTATACCCTGTGTTCTAAATTCTAATTGCAGGGTTCTATAATTACTAAGGATAGAATGAATTTAATAAATTTATACGTACCTATAAGTACGTATATTTATTTCTATATTTCACCACGATATTTTAATTAAACCTTTTTAAGGTACTCTTACTAAAATATTATTTGGATTTATTTTTAATCAGTCAGCTTTTAAGAAACTAATATTTCACTTATCTGGTATGAGAGCCATCTAGCGTCGAGTAACTGCATTGCTGAGTACGCAACGGTTTCAATTGAATTATACAAGTCGTCAATAGATGGCGCTAATGTCGAAATGAACTATCTCAACTGATTTAGTGTTAAAAATATAATTATTAAAGTGTAATGATTATAAATATAATTATTAAAAAGTGACATACCTGTTTGCTGTTAACGTCGTCATCTCGACGTTGTTAGAGCACGCTGTTAATATTTCATCGCAACTGCTGCCACCTGTTATGCGTTGTACTGCATTCAGTGAAACATCCTCGCTTGAGTTCTTCCCAGCGTTCGTGGCATTTCCGCTAGATGGCGCTGTTCTTTGTTTTGATGCTTGTTTATGTCGGCTGAGCGCGAAAAATAGTGCTAATACTGCTTTTAGTTTCGCATCCCTGATATCCGCAGCTGTTACTTGCTCTAACCCCTGGACCTTTTGCGCGTGAAGGAAGTCCAAACAGCATTGAACGTTTTCCAACTGTAAAGAGAGAGAAAAAGATCATTAGGGACGAATTCAGATTGACAAACAAAATACATAGGAGTTCTATCTAGGGTAAATATTATATTAATCAATCACTTTAATCCTATTGAGTTGTGCATGTACAGAGAATCAAAAATACAAGCCACTAGCCAGATAGTAAGTATATGAATAACACGAAAACTAATACGAATAGCCTACGTACTATCCTACAGACGGGAGCCTTGTATTATTATGGTGATAATAAACCCTGATACCCAAACCCCTTATAAAACATAATGCAGTTGTTTAATTCCAGTCATCGTCAATTCAAAACATTGACCGCTCGTAAAAAATCACAAAGATCGGCTCGAAGTGCAAAAATGGTAGGCTGATAAGTGCACAAATTCGCAATGATGACCGTATTATTATCACTATTAATAATTAATAACACGAAGCTTTTACGTGTGTTGTTGCCATTGTTATGCGCACACGCATTAGCTTCCGATTTTACACGAGGAGCGTGTCAATGAGTTTATCGCTTTAAGATGGTCCTTGAAATATCAAATAGGTGTTTGGGCAGTACGTGCACTTATTTCATCATAGTATAGGGACGTATTTGTCTATTGATGTCAAATAAGTTGTTTCATATTGGGTTTTTGAAATACTGTTTAACGACACCGCATAGGATAAGACCACCTGCCATTTAATTCGCGTTTTTGCAGATTTTGTCATTTGTAAATACAAATGACAAAATCTGCCAAAACGCAAACCGAAATTTCCGGACTATTTTCTCCATAATAAATATAAGGTTGAAATTGGTAAACGTTTACTTATTTGCACAAACTTTGGCAAATAAGTGACATCCAACTACGAACGAAAGATAGAGACGAGAACATAGCTAAAGTAAAGTAAATGCAGAGTAACACTAACTTATCTAGGCCAAAGTACCCTATGCTCCAATTCCAGAAAACCTTTTAAGCACCTGACATTTTCGCGTTGAGAACATTGTAACACACCCCAGAAAATACATGATCTCGAAGACTTCCAGAATCAATAGGTGACCTCAATGTGACATGTTGTGCAGGTAAGAAGCATGCATCGCTCGCGCTTGTTGCGACACGGCTGCGCCGGCGCCGGCCCTTAAAAGGCAAGTCTCCTGAGCTCATAGGTCACCGGCACAACCACTGGTTCCCGACGACCGTCATTGTGAACCTACCCTGGCAAGATCAGGGTTGTACTGACGGTGTTACATAACACTGTGATCTTTTGATGTGGAAAGTATCAAGTTTTCTGATGCCTTTCTACTAATTGAGGTGTATTTGCCAACAGCGCTTTAAGGCTTGGCTACGAGGGGTGTGTTTTAAAGCTTTTATGTAGCGCCTATCTAGCATCATCAGTATGTTTACCATTGAGAGGAAAAAAATACGGAAAATTTTCGGACTGCATTATGTTGGAGTTAAAAATTATCTGTACGTATTTTTGCTATATTTTTTAAAATACAAGTAACCTTTCTCCGTCTTCAAACAATATTTGAAAAAAGCCAAATTAGTCCAGGCGGTCTCGAGTTTTACGCTTAGCAATATTTTTGAATTATTTAGATCACTCACTGTGAAGCCAACATTTATATTATATTATGAAAAGAAAGTTTTTGCCAGCCCTGAACACAAGTAAAGTGAAGCAATCCTGTGATAAGGTAACATTGTAATTGTAATACAACTGCTATTTTGTATCTTTTGGGTGGCTTCTTGTATCTCAGAGGAACAAATGCGGCCCTCCCACGACCCGTTGTCATGACAAAACATCCGTAAAGAAAAAAGGACGAGTGATGCTTCATTTGAAACTGTAGCTCTGAACAGCTTCTTGATTGACGTTAAAAAATGACATGCTAAGTTTGGCAAAGAAAGAAATTATGATATCAGTTGACACTGCCACCCAGTTGTAAAAATTTTAAAGCTGCGTGACCAACTAATCATTTATCATCAACCAAAATTCGCTAACCATTTAGAAAGAAGTTGTAAAAATTGGCGCGACGTTTTGAGTGTACAACAGGGCACGGCTAGTACCAATGCCACATTTTATACTTATTTCATATTTAGGTACTGGCCAAGTTAATTTTGGGCTTCGGTTAATTCGGTTATTGGTGATGAATGAACCCACGTCTTTTTTACGGTCATTTAAAATAACCCATCTATCTATGTGGAATAGTATTGAATAGGTTACTACCTACATATAAATGTTTGACATTTTTTTTTTTCTTTTTGGGGAGTGGGAAATCATCAAATGACTTCTCCCGCTATGCGGCGGGAGGGCATGTCAGACTTTTACTGACTAAACCCACTCATGTTCCTTCGATTGCCCTTTATGTTCCGGGGTCACGGTAACTATTATAAACATTCCGCAACCCCGGCAAATGTTTGACATTGTGTCTAAGTTTTTAGAAGTAGCCGTTAGATGAGTCCTCAAGTGTAGTATTAACTGATTTCTTTCAGCACTTAGTTTCTTAGATGGAAGCTAAACTGCGATTGAAGTAGATGATACACTTAAAGAAGAGTAGGCAGAGCAATATCTAGTTGTTTAAAGCAAAAATTGTGACAAAGTCCTTGCTCCTAATGGAACAACAAAACGTTATTAGGCCAACGAGGTCACAGTGTATAAAGTTTAGCAAATTGCAAGTGTACCGCACAGGATTGAAATTGGCTTAGGTACAAAAATAGAATGAGAAAATTGTCTCAATTATGTCACTGCGTTACTTCAATTACGTAGGAAACTGACAGACAGAGGAAGTGTATTGTTGAAGTTTTATTGTTAACGAGCATTGTGACATAAAATAGTGTGGTAATACTTGAATTAAGTTGAAAAATCTTTGCTTAGGTAATGCTTTAATCACTACACCAGCATTGTTTGTCCTAAAAATAAAGGCGAATATTGATCTTATCCATACTAATATTATAAATGGGAAAGTGTGTCTGTCTGTCTGTCTGTTTGTCTTTCTTTCACGGCAAAACGGAGCGACGGATTGCCGTGATTTTTTAAGTGGAGATAGTTAAAGGGATGGAGAGTAACATAGGCTACTTTTTGTCTCTTTCTAACGCGAGCGAAGCCGCGGGCAGAAGCTAGTTTAAAATATTTGCTAAATTGAAATTAGGATTCTGTGCTTGTCCTGTGTGCGTGGGTGAGGGGTTAATTTTTAATTTTGTTTAAAAACACAGATACAATAAACATTCTTTTGTTTTCTTTAGAATTGCTTGAACTCAATTAAGTATTTTATGTACTTACCTATCATACTAATTCAATATTACTAATTCCAAGTTTAGTTTACCTACTTTATTATTAACTTTACTTTATTATTAGCATTTAAGTAAACTTTCGACTACACGTGATTCGAGACACAATAGAAAGACAATAGCAGCGCGACAGCCGACTGTTGGTAGTTGAAAGGTTTATATTCATTTTTTCCAAGTTATTTGTGGTGATCGGCTAATAAGCACTAATATATCCAGGGAGATAACTACTTGTTTCTACACGGTTCACTTCCGAGCCAAACACGAAACTTCGGTAACTAACTACGGCGAACTAGCCCTTGCTAACAAAGCTAGCCCATTTCCCTTCATTGACTATTGCTCCCGATAAGATAAGCTCGCAGTTTTGAGTTTTCCTGTAATTTCCCTTATCAGCGTGAGAATTAAACATTAAATAAAACAGAAAATGTTTTGTTTACATAATGCTGTTTAGCTAAAATGCTGAACAGGAATAAGTAAATAAAATATTATTCAATTGACTAAATAGGTCTATGCAATTGACTGTACCTGTACAGTAATTATGCTGCTTTTCCGACTTTATGTTGTCTTATTTTTTTTTAATATTTGAATGAAGCGAATTCTATGGTCATTTGCATACATTATTTTATTTTATAAACTGTCTAAAAATTTCCTTTGCAAAATATTTTTTGTGTAATAAACATAAATACCGCTTTTGTGTTTAACAATGTGATGGAACTTTCAAAATTGCTAGAGGACCCTGCCTTTTAGCTAAGTATGTTAGTCCATAGAATTGATTAAGAAAGTATGAATAGATATAAGCCCAGTCATTCAGATATATTATTGAATAAATTTGAAGAAAAATGTCTACAAGAAAATATAATACCGGAACGAACAAAAATGTTACTGGTTTCACAAGTTCTCTCTTCATTTCTCAACGTTGAGTTATTTTCGTCTTGAAACAAAACTTGTAACTCGTCTATGAGTTATTATAAGCAACGTCGGAATTAATTAGACAACTTTGACTTTAGAACTGAAATAAAATTAATTTATATTATAGTTTACTAAATGGGTCGACATTCTTTATTGGGTGAACTACTAGAAAAAATTTAATAGACTCAGATAAGCAAATGTTTTACGTGTCTTTAGTAAATGTAAACGCTAGTTTTATTTGTATTTATGTTGTGAACTTGCCTTCATTTTTAAACATATTTTTTAAATATAAAAAGGCAAGCTTCTGCAGGAACGTCGCAATTTCTGAAGCTAGAATCATGAAACTTACTTTTACGACTTATGTAATCATTAAGCGATATTAGGAAAAAAACAACGGCGTAAAATAGGGATTAAAAGTTTGTATGAAAAAAATAGACGGCCGATTCCACAGGAAACAACTAGTAAATTTAACTTAAAATGAAACAGTACCTATCACACTGGTAATGACGCAGACAGACTGTGTGGCTGTAAGCGTAATTGATCTGTCCAAGTGTCCACCAGTGCGCTTTATAGGATTAGTACGAAGATCAAAGCATTCTGATTGTATTGATAAGTATAATTGTATTGATTGTGGTAAGTTTCCTGACTTAATGAAATATAGTAAAATAACACCATTATTTAAATCAGGTAGCACATCTGACCCCAGTAATTATAGACCAATTTCAGTGCTACCCACTTTTTATAAAAATTTTGAAAAGCTAATTTTAAATCAAATGCAAATATTTATATTTCAATAAACTCGAGCTTTTGCATAAAAACAGTTTGGATTTACCAGGGGTCGTTCAACAACTGATGTTGAACTTTTAGGACATATAAGAACGCTAGTGATAACTGCTGTCGTATCTAAACATCAAGAAAAAATCAAATCTGGTGAAAATTGGGAATTTGTATAAAGAATTCCAACCACATCTAGTATTTACATATTGGCCTAGACCAAACAAAACAGATAGAATCTCTAAATAGCTATCTAGACGTAGCCTTAGTCCACAAACGTGACAAATCTGCCTAACAGCTTACAATCGAATCGTGCGCAGATCGATGGAGCAACTCTAATTGGTCTTCGTTTATCGTACTACAATTAGATTTCACTTGGGAACGAGAAATCGTAATATCTGACCTATTGTGCAAATAGATTGGTGCAACAATAAATAAATCATAGTACCTATATATTACTGTCAGTACAATCACGTTTGTGATTACTGAAGGCTAGAGATGTCACTTATTATTCATTGGCATGTTTTTAGTCGAATATTTTTTTCTGACCGACTTTGATGGTAAGCTTTTACATAACACACGTAAGTACTTTAATCCCAAGTAAACGTATAATAAGCTAATTTCCGTGCTCTTTCACATAACTTAAAATTATCATAATAATTAATCAAAACGTTAATTATTTTACGACTTCTTAATTATATTTTTACACGATGTCTCACACTTGTAAGGCATGAATCATTTAATATTTTCATTGTGTTACCACGTGGGTGGCGATATTATGGAAGCGATGTAGCTGTGGTTGGTTTGCGCGAATTAGTTAGCGTAACACAGAATGGCAGCACCATATTATTGCCCTGTGGTCACGACTGTGAATATGTTGCACCATCATTTCCCATGGGTGTCGTATGAAGCAACGAGGACCTGTCGCGGTGGTCTGTGAAGAAAGACGTAACATAATGGACTTTTACCCGATTGCCGCAGGAAGGTTATAGGTACACATATTTTGTTATACCTTTTATAAATTAAAAGTTATAAGCTGGAAATGTGGACGTCTCACTCACAGCATAAGTTACGAGTTCGAAAGCGGTGGACTACGGAAAATGTGAGTTTATTCATACGATGTTTGTGTTGTTTTTTGATTAACTATAGTGAAAAAATGTGCTGAAAATATTATTAATGATAATTATCTTATTACTAAGAAGTAAAGTTGTTTTTTTGGTACATAATATTTTGTTTGAGTAAGATCTGACTCCATTAACCCAAGTAAAAGATACCGTAACCCTGGAACATAAAGGGCAATCGAAGGAACATGAGTGGGTTTTAGTCAGTAAAAGTCTGACACGCCTTCCCGCCGCACCCAGGACGGGAGCAGTCATTGGATGATTTCCCACTCACCAAAAAAAAATCCAAGTAAAAGAGTAATAAGGTATGCTTTTTAAATCCTATAGCCTGTATCCGTACTAAATCCGACCTATCGTACACTCTAGTGTATTGGTATTGTGTCTAAGTACACAATACCACATTATGTAGATATCTCACATAAATGGTATCGAATATCATACTAAACAGTTTTATTACAGTGCAGGTAGTAAGCTCCTATTATAAACAGAGGAAAGTATTTAAATCCACCGTGCGGCAGCCGAAGCACGCGCCGGCTTGATCGGCACGCAGCAAGGTGAGACCTCTGCCCTACACGCCAGATACGCGTAGAAAAACAAACTCGTTTAAAAGACCTATATGCGAATGTAGGTTATATAATTCGGTAACAAAAGCAAAATAGTAATATGGAAGAGTGTTGTTTGAATGCAGTGCGAAGCGAAGGGTTTTTTTTTGTTTTTGGTGAGTGGGAAATGATCAAATGACTGCTCCCGTCCTGGGTGCGGCGGGAGGGCGTGTCAGACTTTTACTGACTAAAACCCACTAATGTTCCTTCGATTGCCCTTTATGTTTCAGGGTCACGGTAACTAATATAAACATTCCGCAACCCCGGCAGGCGTTGGCCCTGTTGGGCCCCTTCCTGTGCTGACTTCTCTTAGCGAAGGGTTGAAGGTTGTTGGGTTGGGTTTGGGTTGGGTTGTTGCGTTTTCAACCCCTAGCAACTAGCTTATTTCGCAATCAAAACTATATCATGTCCTTTCGCAGGGTATGGACTATATCTGTACCAAATTTCATTTAAATCGGTTTAGAAGTTTAGGCGTGAAAGCTTATCAAACAGAAAGACAGACTTTAGAAATTTTAATATTAGTATGGAAGTATGGAAAAAAAATTGGTATCATCATTTAAAACCGCAAGTTACAAGTCTTTATTGTAATCGTGTGGTTGCTCGCTAAGTTGCAGTCATTTTGCATAATCATGTTATGTGATGTGACTATCGGAATATTGTGGTGATCAGAAAATTAGTAAGCAGACCAGATTTGCAACGGATCACGCTCACCTTCAAGATAACAAAGGTGATTACGACGTGAACAATTGATATTGTTCGAAGTCTTCAAAGTTCAAGGCTTCTTGGCAAGGAATCATGGTATCAACTCTTGGCCAATATTTGTATTATGTTTTCAGGGTACTTTATTGAGTAATATAAGTTTAATCTTTCTCTAAACTGTTTTCTTCAATAGTTATTTTGTTATAAACAAAATAAGATATCCTCATTATATTAAACATCAAGTTTTTTTTTAAGCTTTGTTGAAGAGAGTATCCATTCTTGATAGTACTTCTCCTATCTACTTCCTACTGTCTTAGTAATCAGCAGCTTACTTCGACTTTCTGACAGATGCATAATCATAATCTATTTGAGGGTTTTAGGTGATAATCAAAGCACATATGAAATTACAAAAGCTAAATGTGAAAATTGCACAATAATATCTTCTTATAACGTAGAGGCGCAATAAGAAATAATTTTGCAAATTAAGTCTTCGAACGGGCTAAAACAGGAGACGAAAGTTAGAAAGCAAAAACGCAGGAATCAGCTAGTTTGAAATAAACCCTTGGACTTTGATACTATTATTTTCAGTAGTATAATTTAGATTTGATGACTTCCTAAGCCTGCGTCTGTTATATTTATAGCGACAGTGACTTCCTTTCATTTACACCTTAAAAACACTGAATGATCGACATAAGCTTGCATAAGCATATATCAGTTCTAGATCTTTATAGCTCTAGTGGTATATTTTTATCTGCATCTCAAGGCTTTATTAATGTACATACAGCAGATTTGTTAGATAAATGATGATTGATGATCAATGCCGATCATGGATTATATTCCATATATGTCTCATGTGATTATTACATAGGTAATAAGAAGAGATACTCTTGTATTTTAAAGCAAAAGTTGTATGTATATCATTACTAATTAATAATTTATTGGCCATTTCACTTTGTCATGACATGACACATACATCGAAGGATACATAATTGTTGATATTTTGCCGATTAGAACTATAGGTGACTAGTAATTAGTGATCTATACAAAAGCACATGATTGTACTTATAAAAAAACAAACAACTTACCCCAAGAAACGAACGTTGCCAAGGCATTAACTCGTTCTAGATAAAATCTCATAATAGAAAGAAAACAGACATACTGTGTGTTATTTCGTCTCTAATATAAAAGTCATTTGGCAATTATACTGTAGTAAAGGATAATTATTATAATTGGTTCAAATGGTTAACTAGTGAATACATTATAGTAAACCCAGATAAGTTTTGGTAAACTTTAAATGTAGAAAAAGATTGACTGATTGGTATAGAATTTATGCGGCATGAAGTCAGCCTTTGATTAACACATTCAAATATTATTCGAATTCAAAATGTACTCTTAAAGTTTGTCCAGAACATCATTGACATCCCGTACTGATTGACATTAGTAGATCTTTTGGAGTCTTTACTGATCATGAAGTCTGACATTCAGACTAATCAGGGGCTATCGAGGTATCCAGTCGTTTAAATGTGGGAGTCCTATAGTTAGTCGCTCCATGTAAAACACTGGTATTATTTCAATAGAATCCAGTTGTTTCACTCGAAACCGACCCCAACATACTCGTAGTTGAAAAAAGCTGTTATACAGGGGTAAAAAAAATGTTTCTTTGTTGGTGAAGGGTAGTCTCCGCAACAAATTCATTAAAAAAACCCTAATAGAGAGCCAAATTATCCCTTTAGTAGTACTACAATCATGAAGTTACGGGCAAACAAAGTCGCGAGCTAAAGCTAGTTTATTAATAATGGGGTATGTATACAAGTCCAAATACTAGATCTCTGTATAAGTAATATCTAATGGCTAAACAGTTAGGTGAACAGTACTCGCCGGTATGCAAACAGCTCATTACTTTTGTGGTCGGCTGCGGATTTTAAAAGCAAATAAACTGAAAGTCAAGTGCATCCCGTTACGCGGTAGGTCATGGTACACCGGATTATAGTGTTGCCAATTTCATACAAAACAATGTGATCAGAATAATCGGGAGATTTTTTAGCAAAGTGCTTCCATTGGAATGACAATCAAATCCGGCTATGTAGAAATTTCACGAAGGTCTCAAATTTCTAAATTGAGAAATGGCTATGACTTATTATTTTTTTCTTCATTTAGAGCTCCTCGGGAATAACTACCCACCTCCCCATAACTGCACAATTAAGTCTACAATTTTTGACACATTCAAATTGCCATTGCCAAAATGAGGTGCATTCTGGCAACACCGTCGCAAGCGCATGTATGTCGAGGCCTTGTCCTGTGCGACAACTGGAACTTGCCATATCAGCGTATACGCAACCATTCGCACCTTCCACATTCGACAACAACGCGTAATCGTGTTTTAAAGGTGAGTAAGCAATAAATGTAAATTGCATTAAAATGAAGATCTTACCAAAAGGGTAAAGACTTGTTTTTGTTTTATTTTCGTCGCTGTTTATTTACGTTTCTTGTGCTAGATTTCAAGTTCAGCTAACTTGTTGCAGATAAAGGTATTATTAAATCAATGTTAAAATAAAGGTGTTGTTAAATCAATGTTATGTATTGTAGTTTCTTAGAACTTATGCAAATTAACCTAAGTTCATAAACTAACACTCCAAATGGATGACGATTATTCGAAAACATGTTTTAATTTTCAGTTAGAAATTGAACCAAATCAAAACACTAAACAATTGAATAAAATCTAAAACAAATTGATTTATCAATACCTATCCATCCATCTCTATTCTATTTTTTGCCTGTAAAAAGAAACAATATACAAACTCATACAAGTTTTTCTCACTATGTAATCGCCATGTCAATACTGCCACCGATTTGTCAACTACAACTCATAAAAAATCAGACAACCCATTACAGGGTTAGTACAATAAATCATGATAAACAGTGGGGCTCCTAAAAGTGCGTAGATAACAATTTAGAGCTGTCACGACACGCGGTCACGCGACAAGACATGTTGCCTGTAGGTGAACCACCTGTCATGTTATGGCCCCACATGGCCCAGTTTAGAACATGTTCGGAAGCTGACAGCTGACCGGGTAAATATTGAGAATTATTGATTAGCACTCTTGACACTTTGGTGTTAAGAGTTTTAACATTTACATACCTATCATCTATGTGGGTTTGTATACCAAAATTGTATAAAAACACATGTGTCTGAGGTGCGATCTTTTACACAATTGAAAATTACCTTGAACTTCTGACGCAAAATGTAATGACTTGACGAATAAAGGTGAAGGAACCAAATTATGTGTCTACAGTCATTGTACTCTTAATACTATGTTATTACTATCTAAGGAGGGTTTGAAACATTTTCCTCCTTGCTCTTTCGAGAATTCCTCTAAATATTATGTTCCGTTAATGACATTTTTACGGTTGCAAAGTTTCGCAAGCTACAGAAGATACTAGAACACTCACATTAATGCTTTTCCACAAACAGCCAGAGATCAAAAGTACTTACAGCATGCCTAAATGAGCTTACTATGAAATGATTGAAATTTGCGAGTTTCTTAGAAACCTTGGTAAAGACTGAATGCTTATGACTTCCGTGCGAATTCAGCTAATCCTGAGGAAGTTTTACCTAAGTAGAGGTTGAGTCTTTGGAATATTAACTTTTGCCCATGGCTTCGCAGGAAATGTAAAATAAAGCAAAAATATTTTGAGTTGACATTACTTGATGCAATGCAAGTCAATCGAGATTCCCGTGGAAACCCAAAGAATCACAAAATGATCAAGTCTTGACCACTGGCTACACTTCGACAGTTACGCGCTCGACCTCATCTAAATAGTAAATTACTTCCAAGTTACCGACATAGGTATGCGAGTCGTGGAGCCCAAGTCTTACCCATCAATTGCTTTCCCCGAGTGTTCTCGCTTACGTACTTACAGCGTTACTACGTTACAACTCATAAATCTGTCGTATGTTACAAATTAGCCCTCTTACATTTGGAGCGAGGTGCGTCAGATTCAACGCCGGAACAAATTGTATGACCGTCGTGTTTTGTTTTGAGCACTCAACAATGTTGCCCTATTGAAGTACCGTGAGAAATGTACGGACATTTTTCATAAGTTTGTAGAACAATTTTGACATGTTTAGTTATTCAAACATTTTTAAGTAGCTGCCCTATTGTTGGTTTCACATTCCAATTCATTATGTTGGATTGAAACAACGAAGTAAAAGTTAATAAGTACTTTAAAATATGCAGCTTGGAAACGATTGAAGTGTCAAGTACGGGGGAAACTTAGACGGCTCGTTACAATAAAACAAATGAAAAGAAAAAGCCGATATGTATCCAATAACATTTAATACAAATTCAGCTACAGTATATTATGAAGAAATTCGATATGAAAAGTAACAGGAAATGCAGTTAGGTGCTTATTAGTACTTAGGCACAAAGTTTCACCACCATTTTGGTCTAACACTAACTTATAAGCATTGAATTGAATACATTATAAGGTCACACTAGTTTCTCTATCCATTCATAGTTTATAGCTGTTTACAATCGCACCCTTTTAGATACGGCACCGATTCAAGGAGTTACATTTGTATAAAGACCTTTAATTCGATCAATTCATTCAAAGGAATCTAGACTTTATTTGCAAAAAATTAAGTCTAGTTAACCAGAGGTCAAAAATAAGGAAAAATGGTAGTAATTTACAATGACGTTTTAGGTCACCTTGATACTTATATACACATAGGTAGTGTATCTGATTGTGTTGTAAAATAATTTTTTGTTACTGTGTCCGAACACGCGTCAAAAAAGGACCACAATGTACCGACATCAAAACAGATAGAATTTCATTCAGAGACATTCATCGGCTTCTAAGAAAACTTCGATTTATGTCTGCTGGTTACTTATCTGTTTTGTTGACCGTCCACTTTTATATTGCCGATTGTCGCATGATAAAATGTATGTAATGTAATAATGTACATCAGAGCATTTATATGTAATGAGTTAATCTTTTTTAATTGGCATATTTATAATTCCAAAATTAAATTTGGCATTTTTTCTGATGGAGGCGGTGTTCTTTCGGACCATATAATTATGTACGTCAAGGAATGTGATGGGTAGATACTGTGATGCTCGATGAAGCTAAGGTGATCTTATATTTTTATTTAATTAGTAATGAAACTGCTCTCGAATAGGCTTGACAGACAGTCCTAATGTATCTTATTTTTCGTACAAAATATGTAGTGAGCACTAAAAGCCCCTTGAGGATTTTAAAACGCATAAATTACCACTTGTTCCGCATTTGCCTCGCCTAGTTTCGCCTCGATTGAAAATTCCGCTTATGCCCCACATTTTATTCCTCTTTCGCCTCGAAAGTCATTTTTGTAAGTAAATTATTATTTTTTTCCTGTTTTGCCTCATTTTATGTACCTGTTTCGTCTCGCTTTTTTGTTTAAGCATTTTACTTCGACATTAGTACAGACAACCAAAAAAAATGTATCACGAATATTTGAAAAAAAGAAACTTAGTATCTGTGATGTATGAAAAAATCCTAGATGCACATTTTCAAACAAAAGCAATACTTAAAAGTGTCTCCAACTTTAAATACTTCACGTATACATATTTTTTATTTGCAAAATCAACCTAAAGTAGTATTTATAAAGTATTGTATAAGCGCATAATGTCAAATTATGCATTATGTTTGAATTATATTAATGTACTTACGCCGGTTAAGAAGAGACAATAAATGTTTCTTTAACTCTTCTCTTTTATACTTGCTACATAAATTACATATTAAACTTATAAGTGAACTATATTATTAATTTCACTTACAAGTCAACAATTTTTAAATCAGTCAGACTTCAGGTAAAAGCAGGTAGTTGAAAGACAAAAGAATGGGGTCCGCTCGCTTGAACCCTTTTGTTTCAAGGCCAACCAATTTGAACCAATCATAACACTACACGGCAGGGTAACTAGAAATTGTAAGATGTGTTGCTTATCTTATTGAACTATTAGTTTGTGTCATGACGTTATAAGTGCAAGGAATAGTTTGTGGTTAAACTCATGAATTGTTGTGCTTTAATCCAAGGTAAGTTTTAATATAATTTCTCATATTATGTATCAGACACATACATTTCTCTAACTGATAAAATTCATAAACACTAATGAAATTGTTTAATTTAGTCACAATTTTCCAATATTTTAAAAGATTTTTATATGATTATGGTTACGTAGATTTTGTTGATATATATTCTTCTATTCATCTATTTCAGATCTTTAATCATTATAAATACGATGGAACTAGATAATTTTTCATTACCATCTACTTCACAACCAGATATTGCATTTATAAAATCGAAAAGAGGCAAGCCACTCCTTTTGTATGATGGATATGAACATACCACACGAAGGCATAACAAAAATGGTTCCATATCATGGAGATGTGTTAACAGAAGCTGCAAAGGTGCAATAATTACCGATATTAACAATCAGTTTAAGAAAAAAACCAAACACAGTATTTGCAGATCCAATGTGGCAATGAATGAAATTAAATTGGAGTTATTTCATTGTAAGCAGCAAGCAGCATCCGCTGAAGGCAAGCCTATTCCTACCCTTTATAATGAAAGTTTATTAAAGGTAAAAGACCGAGGCACAGATTTGATTGAAGACTTTCCAACTTTTTCAAAAATCAAGACAAGTTTATACAATGCACGCAACAAGTCACAAAATATTAAAAAGTCAACATTTAATAAGGCATTCGAAGTAGAAATACCCAAGGACTACAAGGACTTAGTTCTTTTTGATTATGGATACAAGAACACAAGAATACTAGGTTTTGTTAATAAAGAAATCAAAGAAAACATTAAAAACATAAAATATTACTTAGGAGATGGAACTTTTAAATGTGTAATAAAGCCTTTTAAACAATTATATGTCATTTATGGAGACCTTGGAAGTACTGATGAGAAAATTAACGTAATACCGCTAATTTATGTGTTACTAATGGATAAAAAGGAATCAACATATGAAACTATGTTTTCACTAATAAAATCACAAATTCCTGATTGGGAACCGACATCATTCAGGACCGATTACGAAAAAGCAGCTATTAATGGCATACGTAACGTTTTTCCTACTATTGTGTCAAAGGGCTGCTACTACCATTTTTCTAAAGCACTGTGGAAGAAGGCCAAAGAGTTAAATTTAACAACGAAAAAAATTTACAAGAAGCATGTCGCACTATGTTCTTCATTAGCGTTACTGCCATCAGAATATAAAGCTGATGGTTGGTTATACATAATGGAAGATTGCCCACAAAAAGAAAACGTTGACAAGTTTAATGACTATTTTGTATCATCCTGGTTGGATAATCAATACATGCACGGAAAATGGGATTTTTATGGAGATATTTACAGAACCAACAACCCAGCAGAAGGCTGTAATGCTAAGATAAACAGATGTATCACCGGAAAACTTAATATAATCAGTTTCTTAAGAATTATTAAAAAAGATGCTGATTTAAGTTTCTTACGATTAAAAAGCCAAGGGAATGCTCGTCGCCCTGATGATATCGATAGGGATAAAATTATAAATGATTCCATAAAATCTATGTTAAACGGCACAATTACTATTGGACATTGCTTAGAGAAAATATGTCCTTTTGTATTTTAATTGTACGTAAAATATGATTCAGGTTTTTAAATTTTTAAACTGATTTTTTTTACTTTGATGTTGATTTGTTACCTTATATTATATTTGATTTTGTTTTTCTAATTTTATAATAGTATATTTTTAGTTATGTGTACCTACCTACTATTGTAGTAATCGATCTGTGATTCTGATTGTTATTTAATAATAAACACTTTTCTAAATATTGAAATAGTTTTATTTGTCTATAATTACTAAAAATAATTTTCTCTAATTCAAGAAAACAATTGTATACTTGTAAATAATACTCAACGCAATACATAAAAAGAATCACATCCAATTTAGTTTTGCTAACTGTACATTAAGTGATGTAGGAATGTGGGACGAAACAGGAAACAAATTTAAAAAGGGGCAAATGTGGAAGTTTTTAGAATGTGGGTCGAAAAAGCGGGGCAAATGCGGAACAAATGTAAATTACAGGTAGGGAAAAAATGTTTTAATCGGTCCCTTTAGAAAAGTGTAGAACTATGTTTCGCAAGAAATTGAATAGTCATTCTAACTTCAAACACCCCTACTTTCTCTTTAAACTGTAAAGGTAACATAAAAAGTAAAATACTTATAGGTATATATATAAAACTTAAAAAGTAAATCTAAAACTAAAAAGTAAAACATAATAAAGCCACATAATATTAGTACGTATGTGATAGGTAAAACTAGAACAGAACCATTAATTTCTTTTTAAAAAATAAACTCGACACGATTTCCTTAAATTGGTCGCAACTGGAAAATTGAACGGCAATCGAAAGTCCGAATTGATTAAAACATTTCTCCATTTTGAAGATCTGTAGGTTCTGTAAAACAATAGTTATTTAATCGAAAATTTATTAATAGGTACTACGTTTTAAATTTTCCAATGTCACTAAACCAGTTTGCAAAAAAAAAGAAATAGCGTGGATTTTTATTAATAAGGTTTTCCACCTTGAAGTGTCCACTTTGTCGCTTTAATTATAGATAATTATTTATGTAATCCGGTAATTTACTTGTAAATCTAGACTTCACTGCGTATATGTTGTGTCTGTTTGTTACGCTTTTACGCATGAACCACTGAACCAGTTTTGATGAATTTTGGTAGATATACATTACATTGTACCTTGGAGAAGGACTTGGCTATATTTTAATCCGCGCTTTCGTCAGCGTCCGCTAAAACCCGTTAAACTTGAACGAAGTCGCGAGCAATAAGTAGCTAATAAATAAATAAATCTAATTACACAGGTGCTCTGTGTATAAATTCCTTCTAAACAAGGACTGTTTTACTAAACTATCAGGAATTCTCTACATCTTAATTAGTAGGGTCAACAGAGATCAGTGGGTCAATAGCAGGTTCCCAATGCACTTTATTTAATAAATACATTGGCTATGCAACATGATATAACCTCTGTTTTTATTGCTGTGCACTTGTGTTTTATTCAACACGCAGTCATAATAATAACAATCTCCAATAACTTAAGAAACGTTACGTGTAAAGGTCACAAGTTGTGGAATATTAATGTTTTAACTACCTACCCACTAATATGGTAAAAATATTAAAATACCTACTTCACCCGCATGTCATGCTTCGGCTTTATTTCTGCGAAATAAATAAACTTAATGGTGTTATTATTTTAAGAAACATCTGCGTTTTATTGAAGAACTATGTTACGGCTATGAACGTTCAAAGAGATATACGGAGCAGTGCTAACATACAAACGGCCTACTAAGAAGAGAATCGACAATGTATTCAAACAATTGATCGACTGTACGTCCGCTTACTTTTTATGTTAAACAAAGAGGTTGTTCAAACATCAATTTGTACAACGATAAACGAGATAATGTACCGATGCCGATAGTTAATGATTGACAAGATTCCGATATACCGCGACCTTGTTGAAGTTCAGGGTCACGACCGCAGATGCTGCGGACGTCTCTTCATGCAAACTAACTGACTAACACTAAACACATGCTTATAGGATCAGCGTACTTTTTATTTTAAGGGGGATTTACACGGGATGAGTTTCGCACGACAAGTCGCATTCTTAAAATCGTCTACAGCATACAAACTGCAGCCAGATGACCTAAATCGCAACTTCCAAGTAGAGCAGATTACGGCTTGGTAATAGGTCGTCGGTGGGTAAAATCGACCGTGCAGATAGATAAATGTCCTGTTATGTACTATAGTTCAGCCAAATTCTAAATAGAATAATTTAAGGGAAACATTAAGTGGAGGATAAGTTGCTAATTCCTTGTAGGCATGATATAAAAGTAATATATTTAGATCTACAATTTAATTTACTACGGCTTAATTAATCCCATTACAGTGAAACACATGTGGTAGGTAACATTAGTGTACCCACAATAAAGCATTTAGTAAAGACTATTGTGTAGTGTAATTAGGCGGTATTTTAAAACCATTTGTGAGCTACTATCCCGTGTAAATCCCCATCAGTCGACAGCTGTAAACAGGACGAATATCATGTGAAATAATTACACGTTATTATTTTTGTGAACGACCGCCGACAGCCCGACACGCGTACCCGCATTTTATTTCTGATTATTATTTTACGACATTGCAAAATCGTAATTGGTGTACAATTTATGCGGCTATAACAATTAATATTAATGGTAAAATTCACACGTATTAATGTAAAAAATTAATTGAAACCTTGAAAATATACCTTGTTGTAGTCGTATTTTATTTTTATGGGAATTTTATTAATCTATCCTAAAAAGGACAAAGGAATCGACGATTAATATGCTATTACGACGAAGAGATGACAATTTTGTTTCCTCAAAATGGACTCGGATTGTCTCATATTGTGTCTCGTGATTATTGTCGGGTAGAATAGGATTTCTCGGCGGACGTGACAATTGTGTCGAGAACGTGACACCGACGATGTGATCTCACCAGCCTCAGGAATTGACAACTAGCTCGCTTGGAGATAACATCCAGAATCTAGACGAGTCTAAACCAATTCTATTTCGACTGAGTAAACAGGATACGAGGCTCGATTCTTGTCTATTGTATTTATATTATGACGCCTATATAATGTGCCTATTTTCAATTCGTAGCGTGTCAGATTAATAAATTAACGCCTGGAAATATTTTGGTATGACCTTACAAACAATAGGACGAACGTGGTTATGCTTTTAAACGTTTGGGAAAACCATGAGAATAGATTTACACAGTAAGTTTAACTAGATGTATTTATTGTATTTACCCAGTAACCGATACGAGTAAGTGACACGAGAGGAAGAAAGCAATATTTTTGCTGAGATCCATTTTGATTGATTGACGTCATACCACACAACACGATATCCTGCATAAACTACACGATTTTAGATAGGCGCCATTCAAGCTCACATTATCATTCATGAAATATTATCTGTTTAGAATTACGAGACATAATTAAATAAGTCATGCACTATACTCAATTAAAACCGCGTAATGACTCATAAATAAACTTGAAAGCACATTATTCAAGTAGTAAATTGATTTATTTTTGTTGACTGGATTCTTAGAATAAAGATTATTCGGATCGGTACATTGTTATGTGTAAGGTTCGCAGAAACATGGACCTCTAATTGCGTTCAGCAAAAACATTATTGACAAGAGAACCAGATTGTATGAGCAATGCGTTGAGTAAGACTGACTTTTGATGGTGACTCACACTTGCAAAGGTAATGTAGGTGTATATTCTATTTTAACTGAGCTAAAAAACAAGGAAAATTTATTTATATAGCCTACAAACTGTACCTAGAACTTTGGAATGAAATTTAGAATTACAACAAGGTCTAACATTAACCTTTATCATTTAAGGATGAAATAGTAAGCAGGAAAATGCATAACATTTCGAGCAGCACAGCTGTTTTTCGCGTTTTCAGCCGAGCTTAATTAAATCTTTCATCTCCGTTCTGTCACAGATTACTAAATAGTTACTTCGTTGTGTGTCCGTAGGTTATAACGTAATGGTCTTTAAAGTTAAGATCCTTCATCCTTTTAGTTCATTTTTTTGCGTGGAATACCTAGTACCAAACTTTCACATTTACAATATTAGTAGAATAGGATTATAGTAGGACATAAATTAGAGAAATACGAAATTAATGTAAAAGCGAGATAAACTAAAACTCTTCGTATACTTTAAACGATAAAAATGTTAAATACGTTAAATTAACAATGATATAGGCATAATCTATGCGTTGACTAACTGTACCTAACTTCTTATATTATCTTTTAGTAAACAAATTAATAAAAACATACTCTAATAATACCTATAAAATAATCTCGGTTCAACAGTTGAGTGATCGTAATACATAATAAAATAATAACATATTGATAAATTGTAACGGTCGTTTACAGATCACTGACTTAACTAGCTCCGAATACAAAAAAAAATATCGTAAAACGTTGGGCATTAATCAGCTTGGCACACTTGCGTCTGGTTTTTGGCAATTATGAGTATGTAATACAATACATATGTTTGGTTCTTAACACCCCGAGGCGTACACGAGTAGGTAAGTAAAAGATTTCGTACTGAAACTAACCTATTAAAATGATGCAATAAATCAGGTTCTGCCGTGAACTTTACAGGTGGTTTTCACCTAGAAGCAATAATAATGTAATCAAGATTTTGTTTTTGACTGAAATGAGTATCTGTGTGAGTTTTTTGCCAGTTCTTCTTAGAGATAAACCTTTTTGGAGCAAGCAATGAGTTTCATCTAACTGGACTCTTTGACAAATCATAGGTGGCTGTATGATCTTAGTGAAGTATGAATTTTATTCTAATTTTTTTGAAATAGTTGTTATTGAGTTACTGACCTGATGGATGACGACCAATAAAGTATTTTTCCATTGGTGATCTTTGGATACGAAACTTTCAGGTTAATAGCTACTGGTACAGTTGACTGCACATGTAACTACCGTTCCTGAAGTTAAAGAAGCTTTCATTAGTAAAAATAAGTATTTACTTTTAGATCTTTTTTTCAACCAAATTTTATATTAACGGTATTAGTCATAGACAAAAAAGTTTTGACTTCCGAGATCGATGTGCGGTACCGGCTGTCGAAAAATTAAAAAGCTGCCACCAGCATCACAACTAACAGACAGAATTATCGTTTTTCTATTGTTTTAACTGTTAACAAAAAACCTATACTATGTGTTCAGGCCCTGACATTAAATCTGCTACTCTAACCGCTTGGATGACAGTTCAAGGCGGTCAGAGCGGCGCCCGCGCATCACTAGAGAGGGGAAACATTTCATCAGATCATTTTTACAGCTGTACACACGATCAAGTGTGATTTATTTACTCTTCTGTTTTACGATTAACATGTCTTGTTTTTCTTATAAGCAGTTAAGAAAGCTTACGATAATTATAATTGTTTTGAGGTTTCTCTATCAGGGACAGTATTCTTAATTATGGTGACAATAATCAAACATATTAAGTAAGTAATAGTAGCCTAATTATAATTTTAGATGTGTATTGGAAAAAAAAAATTTGCACTACAGGGCAAAGTAGAAAAAGAAACTCAGGCGGTTGAAAATAAAATTAGTTTGAATCTTTCACGAAGTTCCATGGTTTGTGTTTTATACGTCCAAAGCTGGTGGTGTTACTGTACAATGGATACGATAAAGAGTTAAGGCAGGAGGAAGGACGAAATCAGGGAAACAGACTGTAGATGAAGAGTCTAGAGGAGAAAGGTGAACGAGATTAGCATAATCTTTAAGAACTAGCATAATCTAAAGGAATGGTGATCAGCTACTTCTGAAATTAGAATTTCTCCAAATTATTTTCTTGTAGGACAATAAGCATTGCAACTGCTAAGGTGCCCAATAATATCGACTTTAGTATGTTCATGAAACGATGAAACTGTGTTGATGTCTAGAAATCTAGACCAGGATTACTGAAATTGTGTACTGTGAAGCCCGAATATCCGTAATTTTTTTGCGAAAATCCAGCAATTTTCTACTACTTAAAAAAAAATGTGGGTGGTATGAAATGTGAATGTTGGTGTAGAAGAACATGGTTTTATTAGAACACACTTAGTAACTATAATTTAGGCTCCCATTAAAAGATTTCCAAAAAGGTTCTCTAGTCAAGAAAGTTTGAGAATCACTAGTCTAGACATAAACAAGATTTTCAAAGTACCTAGTTACCTAGGTATTTAAACCTTTTTCAGTTTATTGTCCTGAGTTACTAACATTTTCATTGTAATTTATTACAATTGACAAGGTCAGTATTTATTTCAGGAGTTCATTTGATAAAACCCTAGTCGATATTTGCATAATATGTATTCAGATTGATTAATTACATCGAAAGCTCACACAAGCTACACCTAAGCGGTATACCTATAGATAGATAGTACATACAAAGGTCATCCGAGGTTAACGGTCTGCTTTGATTCTAAAAGACAGTTTTAATCCCAGATTAAATAAAAAGTTTTTAAAATAAGCTAGTTTATTGTGGCTGCAGAGCAACTGCATTTTTAATTAGTTTCGTAATTGGATTAAAAAGGAGACAAAAATGTAGGTACTTGATACTTTTAATTAGACTTAACCAAAGGCTTAGCCTCTTATACCACAATAGGTTGCTAAAATAAATAAGACCAACAAAACTTTTTAGAGATTTTTATTGAATTCGATTCTGAATAGTAATTAATTGGAGACTTCATTAGGAAAAGTTTAAAATACTTCAAAGAAAGTTACAAATTAATTATGTCAATTTTATTTTATTGTAGGTAGGTAAGCAAAAAGTAAAATTAACCTAACAATATAGGGATCAATATATTTCATAATTAAGCTCTAAATGTAAGAGCCACGCGACTGACAATTTGTTACGATCAAAAACCAAATGATTATTCAAGAAACCGGTACCCACCGGAAGATTCAAAAGAAGAATTAAGTAGCTAGGCGAACAACAAAACGTATAATCTGTAGACATAGCCAATTGTTAAGTTCTTGTCTATCGCTAAACGGTTCTTTTAATCAGAATCTAATAAAATAATAACACTGACCTGTATTCGTAGCACTAAAATAAGCTCAACAGAAAAAAAAAAACTAAATGAAAAAAGAACACTTGTCAATGTTTGATCACAATGCACTTTTAATCATCTCACTATATCACGATATCACTTCAACACTAGTTCAAAAGTGTGGTCAAAATAAATTTTAATCGATTGTAAAAAACATCGATACGTCGTCGTACATTGAGTACAAAGTTCGAGTCGTTGGACGCACCCGTCACAGTGGAAAGCGCGCGCGCGAATGAATGGTTGAGCAGTCGAGCACTGGAACACTTCACACTTGGTATCGGAGATGTGTCGAACTTCGAAGGCAGACCAAGCTGGTAATCGCGCGGGAAACCTTTTAGCCGACTAATTAGCAGGCGAAATTGGCGAGTAAACTTCATAACCTTAATATAAGGAAAGTGGGTCTTAAAATGTCCCATAACCGTAACGGTTTAAAGGTTGGAACAATGGCGCACTTGTGCATCGTCATGCCGAAGATCAGTTGAGATGATTATCTGGAAGCCGCGGCCGGGTGGGTCACGGCCGGTAAACGATTGTGCAAATATGGCTTAGCGTAAAGCTCAATAAAGATGTAAGATTACATTTTGCAGTCACAGATGTTCATGTGGACGCAAGAGGACAATCAGAACTTCACAAGAATCGAGTCCATAATTCTTTATTGTTATTTGATTTAGAACAATAATTCGCAAGTCTCCTCACAAATGTATAATCACAAGATGAACTTGATACTAAATAATAGGTAACAGTATTGGTATCGGTGAATCTTATAAGCTTGTAAGAGGAAACACCCGAAGAAGGCTCGTTCCATGATTGTTACAATACCAGTTCGGTATCAACGCGAGAGATCTCATTACAAACTAGAACAAGATTTTCTGTAATTTATTATTATGATTTTATATTAGCTGAGCGATTAAGCCTGGCAGTTATTACGCCTGTACTGTTTATTTTTAATTGGTTTGAAGAAGTTTCATTGTTTGTTCTTTTCTTTTTTTTTTTTGGTGAGTGGGAAATCATCCAATGACTGCTCCCGTCCTGGGTGCGGCGGGAGGGCGTGTCAGACTCTTACTGACTAAAACCCACTCATGTTCCTTCGATTGCCTTTTATGTTCCAGGGTCACGGTAACTGTTATAAACATAACATTTCGCAACCCCGGCAGGCGTTGGCCCTGTTGGGCCCCTTCCTGTGCTGACTCCTTCTCTTTGAGGCGCGCGTGGAACAAAACGCGCCGTCTACGCGGTCCTGGTCCCAGCCGGTTCTTCAAATCTTTGATAAGATGTTCTATTTAGTAGTCTTTACCTATAGTATACAATATCATTGCTATCAATGTTTTAGATCAGACATATAACAACACTTTATAAAGAAGTGATAATCTAGTCAGACAATAATGTTCAGTAGCTATGATATACATATAAAAAATATCCTTGGTTGGCTGTAGTCCAACTACGTTGTACAACTACATAATTGGACCATGGATTTTTCTTTTCAGTGGTTCAATTAGACAGTTGGACATAGAATTGAAAAAAAAAATTGCCAGTAGGCCAACTGGGTAGTTACCACTGGTCCCTTGAATTTGTGAATAAAAATATCTTCTAAGCAATAAAAAAGTTGTACTGCGCGTCACGGGTTTAATTCTCAACATCGTCATCAACATACCTTTCAATGACCAACCGACAGCCGGCTGTCGCGCTGCTATTGTCTTTCTATTGTGTCTCGAATCACGTGTGTTCGAAGGTTTAATATTTGTTAGGCCTACAGATATTTCTTCCTAGTCTGGTTGTTTCGATACAGGTAGGATTCCTAGGCCCGTATTAATAGACGTTACTCAATTCTGAGACGCTCTCAAGTTTATTGCTGTCCTTATTCTTTCCCTTTAGAATGACAAGGACAGCAAGAAACTTAAGAGCGTCTCGGAGTTGAGTGACGTCTATTAATACGGGCCTTAGTGTCAAGCAATGTTTAAAAAGAATTAAACTAAATGCTGAAGTTCACCATTTTCAAATTGACTCGAGCAAAGTTTAAAAAAAAGAAAAGAAATTCGGAAGTCCTCGATTTTCAAATCCACACGAGCTAAATCGCAAAAATTTGCTAGTTAACCTATATCTCCGTAATCGATTGATTGATTTCGTAACACTCAAGCGTGTAATATGTGTGCCTGTGTACGTGATACACCCGTTAACTCGTAATAAATCACATGTTGTTAGACAAGCAAACAATTGGTTTGTTTGTCAGTTACCAGTCATCTCCGTTAACGATCTATCATCAACGCTTCGCAAAAAAACAGAACATTCCAACTATTTAACTTTTTTGCTAACGTTTGTGTAGCGATGAGAGCACCCTGGGAGGGCCCACTTAAGCATCTCATTAATAACTTAAAAGGGTGTATTTTAGAAGAAAAAAGTCAAAGCTTTGTTTCTTTGTTGATTTTAATATGTTAGTCAGTGGCTTTATTGACAGGCCTGTAATTAATCTTAATACAACGATTCCATTTTTAATTCTTTTTTTTAGTTTATTCTAACATTTTTTTTGCTGACGCACTAAACCCAATGAATGAAGTAATATAGTGCACGCGTTAACTGCTCGAACTCGTAAAAGCTCGGAGCGCAAAAGTTCTTTATTTTCTAATATTCTAATGGCTGGGATCTCGTTTCACATGGTGCTAATATTCCATAGCGAATGGCCCTGGACAATTGTAAGTTCAATAGCATACAATAGCGCAAGAAACGACGACGCGTGCGCCGAGCTTGCCTAGCTGGTTCGTTTCTTTCAACACTTGCTCAAACAATGCTCTACTTCCGATCTAATGAATGCAAACAAAAGCCAAGAATGTGCTGGCCAAATCATATTTATGCTAGTTTTTTATTAGGTTTTGTTATAATGCTATTTTTACTACCCGTTGTGTGGAAATTGGTAGCATATGGAACAGATGTAGATTTTAAAAGATTGGGTTTGTTCATGGGAAACATGTTATTGCGCGTTAACGTTCCTTTTTCAATAAATACAGCCAGTCAAGAGCGAGTAAGAATAGGGTATTACACTCTTTTTTTTTAATTCATAATTCATAATTCATAATTCATAATTCTTTATTTGTATAACATAGGTATTAGGATACAGGTCTTAGGCTAAAGGAGGGTCGCTATGTTATGCCAACAGGCGTACAAATATGTGTATTTAAGGTAGTGAACATATTAATCATGAGAAAGTTATTAATGACAATATTAAAGTTTATCATGCGAAAGTAATTAGAAGGTCAAAATTAAACATATTAATTAATAATCATAATAATAAAAAAGTCACAATAATAAATATAAAAACAAATTAAAATGTTAAAATTATCCTAATAATAAAAAGTCACAATAAAAAATATAACAAACACATTAAAATGTCATTGCGGAAGAGACAAATTGGAGTAAGTTAAACATTAAAAATTAAAATTGAATGTCAAGCGAAAGTAGTAAACACAATTAATAGAGTAGGTCAAAATTAGGTTAGGTAAGTTTGTGAGTATTATCATTCAAAAATTCTTGTACAGAGTAGTAACATTTACCTAATAAAAAGACAGTTAGTTTTCTTTTAAATTTATGTCCAGTAAATTTTTTTACTGCTTCCGGTATTTTATTATAGTTGTTCAAATAACTCCTACAGTACTAAGAAACCACAAAAAAAAATCCTAAATTTTTTTTTAAACGCTAAGTACCCTAAAAACGCTTTTAAAAATTGTATTTTCAAGTTTCGCGCGGAAATTCCCAAAAACGGAAAACGCCGTGGGCGTGGTTTTGCTTTGGCGATATGACGTCCTCACGTCATGTAAATAAACAAATGCGCTGTGATATTTTACATCATTATTATTGTTTTTATCTAAAAAATTAGTTACTGTTCGACTTACCGTTGGTGTGCGTTCCGGAATGCAAGAACACAAGTGTAAAACATCGGAATAATTGTGAATTCTAGTGTTAACTGATTCAAATTTAAGAAAAACTTAGTTAAAAGTTGTGGGAAGAGTATTCCAACTATTACACCATAAAAACCCGTTTGTACTTTAGTAAATATCACATTGATGTAAGTAACTATGTGCTTTAGCCATCTAAAATATATTTCACAATAACTTCCATAAAAAAGTATATTTTTATAATAAAGATCGTATTACGAGGTTATAAATAAAACAAATAGTGACGTCTAGTTGACACTGTTGACAGTCGAACGCTGTCACTGTCTGTGGTCTGTATTTCGGTGTGTTCAAGAACAGATAAAAAAAACTGAAAACTTTAAATTGAATTTAAAAAAATATTTTCTAGTTTTATGAACTAAAACTAACACTGTTCGGCTGCTTTTTGCATAAGCTATCTCAATAATATATTTTTAGATTATTTCTCTTACACAGTGTAATACCCTATTGCATACAAAAAGAGTAAAGAACTTATTTTATAATCACGTCGGATGACAGACAGAAGAGTGGTCCTAAAAAGTTTAATTTTTCCTTCAAAATGTTAGCTATGTTATTATTAATTAAACTCACCTATCTACTATCTACACCAATATGAAAAAGTTCTTCTCGGAAAGCACGTAAAGCCGTTGGTCCCGGTTGTCATTCGTAAACCTTTGACAGTCGTTACTGGTTAGTCAGAAACTCTGACCAGTCTAACCAAGAGGTATTGTGTCGCCCAGTTACTGGGTTGTGGAAGTCTGATAGGCAGTCGCTCCACGTAAAACACTGGTATCCAGCTGAATCCAGTTAGGTTGGCAGCCGACCCCCACACAGTTGGGAAAAGGCTAGGGAGATGATGATATCTACACCAATATAAAATGGTAAACTGAAATGACTGATTGTTGACACCATCATCTTACAGCCCGAAACCGCTGGTCCTAGAGACATAGATTTGGAGCGTGTGTTCTTTGTGAAAAGCAGGAAAAGATTTTTGAAAATTTAACCCCAAAAGGATAAATAGCTAGTTATTTGTATTGAAAAAAAGTTGTCTATACTAGGTGTATTTTTGGTCCTGCACAACTTGCTAGGAGATGATACTGCCCATGAAAACCAACAACTTTTATTATGGAACCAACTCTGAAATCGCGTAAAAAATATCAGCAGTTTTATACATTATGGTCGGGAGCGCATTCTAGCGGGTTGTGCAAGACCAAAAATACACCTAGTATACCAGAGTTACGACGCAAACGAAAAAATAATGTTTGATCGAAGCCCCTTACATGCTACAGAGTTACTGCAAAAAAGTTACCATACATATTTCAATAAATACTAAAAATAATTCCTCAGTCACACTGGTTTTATTACTAATTTACACAAAAATAGATGCGGTGAGCACTTCGGCGAAATCCTTGTTTTAATAAACCAGCATTAGTTAATCAAGGACTTGTAGTATCCTTACGTGTGCTAATTAGAACAGAGCGCATTTTCCTGTTAAGTACCTGAAGTAGCCACTTACTGACGATTTTAATTATATCGGTGTTACAGGCACTTGATAGTTGATACGTTTTAGCTTTGTACACATGTCTCATTCATCTATAACCTTTGTATAACCAAGCAGCAGCCGGCTGTCGCGCTGCTATTGTCTTTCTATTGTGTCTCGAATCATGTGTGTTCGAAGTTTTAATATTGTTGCTAATTGAATGTTGGCTACTAGTAGTAAACATTTCTAGAATGGAGTACTGATTCACAATACTAGAATATTCTAGGCTACTAAGAGAATCCACTAAAATAAAATATAAAATCAATCAATCATCTAATTGTCTAGACAACTAGTTTAGACTAAGAAGATTACTACAATAGACTATTATGTATATACACCGGGTACATACTGGTATCTATTACAGTTTACTAAGCAATAACATGGTCAGTCATCATAGCCAAAATGACAATGGCGCACTATCGAATGTCTTCCATGTGGTTCCGATCACCCCTCTTGGATTACTGGCGATTTAAAAACAATATCTCGCTATTTGCCAAAAAGATCAAAAGACCCATAAAACTGTTATTGATTCACCATCCGTAGTTATTTATTAATTTATTTATACTTTATGCACAAAACTAATGTCCGCCGTATAACATTAACAATACCTATGTCATAACTATTTTCTATCATCGTCATCAGCCAATGCTGGATTGTCCTTCCCAGGGCGCGCCACTTTGACCGACCTGCAGCTATCCTCATACAGTCACTGCCTTTTTTCTCTAAATTCGATAAATAAAAACCAAGGAAAGTCCACAAGGGTATGAACATTGAACCCTTTACTCGAGAATTGAATTACCTACATGAAACTTACAATAGCAATCGATTGCTTAGTTCTTGTTGAACAATCTGTCAGCTTATCGTAGTTCGAACTTTACGACTTATTCTTACACTTGTGTTATGGTTGTGGTCAAATACGTATTTAATATTAGACCTATTATAAAATCAACGGTTCTGATGTTATGGTAACAAATCACAATGTGCCAGAGCTAGTTTAGACGTCAAATGAGGAAAAACTTGAGTGGTACAGTTTGGTTGTGGTTTCCTAAATTGGTGATTGTAATGTAAATTGGGTAATTGAATATTAGTAAAATAAAAATAATATTTGTGGTGTTATTACTGCCGCATGAGACATATCATCTTTGTCTCAAAAATGACAGTGCATCTGTGAGGCTTCTGGCATTGAAGATGTCTATAGGCGCTGACTTAACATCAGGTGGATCGTCAACTTGTTGTCTTGTTTGCGATCCAATAATAAACAATTGACTGCAGTTTCTTATATCAGTTTTGTTAAGAAATCTATTGATTGTTTTCTTTCATTGTTTTTTTTTTCATGAGACATATTTTTTTATTACATGCAGTCAGGTTGTGCCCTTGTCGTCCTCGGATTATGTAATGGGAATTGATATTTATGACGAGTAAAGGCGGATGTGGTCGCCAGTACTTGGCCTCCACACCGCACCGCAACCTATCGGGTTACTTTGTATACAAAATCTATTGTGACAAATGTTTGTTTTACGTATTGCGCATTGAAAGAAAAAAATACCCAAAAGCCTGAGAGGTTTATTATTCAGTTTTAGTAAAAAACACGACTTAGCTGGTTTTTAAACCATGTCAAAGTCAAAGCAATTATTTCAATTAAACCATTTACAGGATTTTTACAAGTATTGTTCACTAAAGCGTCGCCAGCTAATCACTGTTAATCAGAAAGTCGAAGCTTCGTACACATAGTACATATATATAGCTTAACTAATAATTCATTACCATAGTTGTCAGCTTCACTAGCTTTAATTACCCGCCAAATCGAATTACACATTCGCAAATAGTACTCGCCAATAAAATAAGGCCGTTGCACACGTGCATTTAAATTCGCCGTACACTTTCACACGCCGGAAACTGCGTCGTTTACCCAGCAGGATTCGGGTTTCTGTGCTACCACTATCACATTAACGCACCATACACGGCGCGGGCACTTGCGTCCGATCGTGTGTACCTGCCCGAATGATTTGTGAACCGATAGCTATTTTGGGTAAACCAAATATTCCTGTGCTGCTTTCATTTTTGAACGTGAATAATAATAAACAAAACGGCGGATATTTGAAAGTTTTGTTTGGACGTATCATGATTGATTTTATTGGTTAGAGGAAAATTAATAAGATGAATGCAGCTTTATAGACTGGAATGATGCAATATTTTTTTATTATATTAGGTCTTATATTTCCGTTTAGGTTATTTGTGAATCCTCGTGCCTTCTGCGGATGAGAAGACACTTTTGCCCTGCAGCGGGACTGTTAATATTACTGCCTGGCCCTCGCCGTTTTAACGGCGCAAAGATTGGGTTACAAACCCTCTCCCGTGGGTCAAATCGTGATGTTTTGTCACCTACGTGTAAACCATACAGTAATATAGTTTTTAAAAAATCCTTTTAGTTTCGTTTCATGGGAAACATCGATTGTGGATAAGTTCCCGCAGACTTCCACATTGATGACATTGGTAGGATATTCGCAGAATGTACTGAGAAAAACTATGCCTAGCTTTAAAACTGTGTAAATATTTTAGTGCCAAAATTGATTTTAAGAGACGTCAATTGAACGTGAATTAGCCTTTAACTGCAACAATTACACATAGAGATGCGCAAGAATGTAGCCGATGTTATCTTCTAAATTAATTAGACCCACGCAAATTCTCTAGTCACCAAAGGCGCGATTACACGAGTAATTAATTACAACTGTCGCCGCTGAGAATTCTATAGGTTATTACGAGTGACGTCATTAGGTACTTCTTGCAACACTTTTCCGATAAAAACAAAATATATATATACAAAGTTCGTTTTTAGTGATTGGGCGACCCCCGGTATTCGTAAGAGCCGAGGAAAGCTATTCGAACTTTATGGCCTTAAGCAACATGTAATGAACACTAGTTTTCATCAGTATGTTGCGAAATACTCAAAACTATTTAAAAGTGTATGCAACACTGCTAAAGCTCTGTATATTAGTAATAAAATTAAAACAGCAGATGATAAAATAAAAACTACCTGGCAAATAATAAATAATGAAACAGGTAGGAAAAAACAGCGTAATACAGAGTTTTCTTTAAATACTTGTCGCGGACCCATTCATTCGGATACAGATGTAGCTCAAGAATTCGAGAATTTTTTTGCAAATATTCCCCTTAAAACGACGGAAGCTTTAAATTCCTCTCCAGCGCTCTCTGCTGCCTTGCTTAAAAAGAATGTTCCCGCATGCTCTCTAGAGTTCAGATTTCGTCACACAAACCCCCAGGCCGTTGTAAAAGCCTTTAAAGATCTTAAAATTAAATCCACTGAAGATCTTTGGGAATGTCGGTAAAAGTGTGTAAGTCGATTATCGACACTATTGCGCCGTATTTAGCTTTTATATTTAATACCAGTGCAGACCAAGGCGTCTTTCCGGATTTAATGAAACACAGTAAAGTCATACCATTGTTTAAATCCGGTGATAGTAAAGAACCTAATAATTATAGGCCTGTGTCGATTCTGCCAGTACTCAGTAAAGTGTTTGAAAAGTTAATGCTAAACCAAATGTTACATCACTTTAATAAAAACAACATCTTTCATGAACAACAGTACGGTTTCACCAAAGGACGTTGTACAACAGACGCCGGTGTCACCCTTATAAAGAACATTTTTAACGCCTGGGAGGAAGCACAAGATGCCATTGGAATTTTCTGTGACCTCTCGAAGGCGTTTGATTGCGTTGACCATGAAACGCTTTTATTGAAACTGGAGCACTACGGGATTAGGGATATGTCTCTTGAGTTAATACGGTCCTATCTGAGAGGTAGGCAGGTTAAAGTTCAGATAAACGGCGTAAACTCACCAGGGTCTGAAATAACTATGGGCGTGCCCCAAGGTTCAATATTGGGTCCGTTCCTATTTCTTGTGTATATAAACGATTTACCCCTACTGCTACAAAATGAATCGAAAATGGTGTTATTTGCAGATGACACATCATTAATTTTTAAGATAAACAGACGATCACATAATCTTGACGATGTGAATAACGCTATTTTTCAAGTCCAAAACTGGTTTACAGTGAACAATTTGGCTCTAAATGAAAAGAAAACGAAATGTATCAGATTTATTTTGCCAAACGTTAGAAGTAGTGAATGTGACGTCATATTGAATGGAGAAAAACTAGAATTTGTTAGTGAAACGGTTTTCTTAGGAATCATGCTAGACGAGAAGTTGCAATGGGGGCCTCACATAACATCTCTTGCGGGACGGCTAAGCTCAGCAGCTTATGCTGTAAGAAAGATACGGCAATTGACCGATGTAGAAACCGCACGTTTGGTCTATTTTAGTTACTTTCACAGCATTATGTCGTATGGCATTTTACTGTGGGGTAGGGCTGCTGACATTGAATCTATTTTTATACTACAAAAAAGAGCTGTCAGAGCCATTTATAACTTACGTCGTTGCGAATCTCTTAGAGAACTGTTTAAAACGATAAATATAATGACGGTACCTTGCCAATTTATTTATGCGAACATCATGTATGTAAGAAAAAACCAACATATCTTTAGTAAAGTAGGTGATAGACATAATTTTAATACCAGGAATAAAGATAAACTAGCTCAACCATATTTTAGACTGTCCAAAGTAAATACATCTTTCATGGGGTACTGTGTTAAATGTTATAACAAAATTCCTTGAGATATATTAAAACTAAACGAAAGGAAATTTAAAACATATATTAAGAATAAATTATGTCAACAAGCATATTATAAATTGGAAGATTACATTCAAGATAAAAATGCTTGGAAGCATGCTGGTCCAGCTCCATAGGATATTTAATCCACAGTGTAGACAAAACCAAACTGGTGGCTAATTAAAACTGATAATGATTAACTACTTTTACTTTTACAATTATAAATTAGACACAATTCTTTTTTCTAATAGTTGGAGGCGCTGGCTCACACATTATTTTTCATTTTTTGAGGAAGGTAATTTATTTGTAAATGTGTTACACTAAATGTTCGTGAACTTGATTAGCTTTCATTTCCTAATTAATTTTAATTTTAATTATGTTTATATACTCTTTTGACGGAAATGGTTTTGACATTATATACATTCTTCTCTTCACATTTAACAATGTACAATTAATAATATTGTAACAACATTATTTTAAAAGAGTAAGTATGGAGTTTCTTGCCCATTCTTCTCCATACGTATCAACATTTCCGAATGGGCGGTAGATTCACTTTTGTTTTATAAGTATGACGTTTCAAAGTGCCTTTTTTGGGTCTAATGGAAATAAATGATTTGACTTTGACTTTGACTTTGACTTTGCCTATTCATGGTGTTATCTTAAATCTGAAACTGACCTCTAAAATGGCGTTGCCTGATTTGGAGACCACTCTTTGCGAAAATTTTGTCCGTCGTCCGAAAATTGTCTGTATTTCACGGCAGAAGTACTGAAACGATTTAACCTTTCGACGGCCAAGCGACAGCCGGCTGTCTGGCTGCTATTGTGTCTCGAATGACGTGTTTTCGAAGGTTTAAATGAAATTTGGTACAGAGATAGTCCATAGTCTGAGAAAGGACATAGAATAGTTTGTATCCCAAAAACTTCACGGGAACGGGTAACCGTGGGGACAGCTAATAAAAGTATTTAATATATACTTTTTCTTTACTAACTCTTTGCCTAATATGATTCATGATATACAGACGGCTGACACACAAAATGAAGGTCGCACAGTGACAGCACAGCGGCCTCTTAGTAATAGGTCAGTAATAGGGTCCCGTTGACGCACTAAAAAGGTCTCAAATAAAGTGGTAGAACTTGTTTCCATCATAAGTTAAGCATTAACTTGTTGCATAATATTCTCGTACGAACTTGTGATTAACTTTGTAGGTAGACATACATTGAAATTTTCTTAAATGTATAGGTAAGTCTGAAAACACAAATCCGCCATAAGCAAGCGTTGTTATCAATGTTCGAGTTTCTGCATTAGAAGATGTATTTTCTTAACAGGGGGACACAAATTGACTGATATTATTGAAGTAGACTAAAACAAGCAAAATTTTGTGAATCTTTTTTTTTGTAACCTGACATAGGTTACAAAAAAAAAAGATTCAAACCACAACCAAAACGAAGGCATCCCAATACCACAACGAAGGCATCCCAATACCTACGTTGAGTACTCCAATAGGACCTTGCCACAACGTTAGGCCCTCATTTGGGGATTATTCAACCTCATTCGAGGCCAACCAAATCCAAGATAATCTAGGTTCGGTTACTCTAAATATCCTAATTGGAAATCCATTCAATTTACTCACGAGACATTACTAGGGCTCACTGGGAGGAATTAATTCCAGTAGAAAACCTTGACAGATGATTTTTTTTCTATTTTTTTCGATTTTCTTTTGTTTTAGATTTACAGCTTTCAATTTCAACAGAATTGCTTATATAGTATTTTTGTTGTTATGTAGACGCTACGATTTGACATGCCAGTTTCTCTTTTGCTAGTTAGGTACGCTTGTCAGCTTTATTGTAAACTGATGCGCTTGCGCTTGCACACCCGATAGGTCAGGGACAGAATTAAAAACCATTATTTCTTGTCCCGATCGGGTCCAGCCAATTTCATATCTTACCAAAATTGCTTCTTCAACAATTTTGGCAAGCTTAGACTGAGATCAGAAAACGAATTTCTTTTGGATAACTTCAACCAACTGCTTACTACACCTTTTTTCCGTTCTGTGGCACAAACTTTCAATAATGAGCTTCATTGACAGGTCTATTGATCTAGTGGTTAGTGACCCTGTCGTGGGTTCGATTCCCCCTCAGGACAAACTTTCTGTGATGAACATGATGGATTGTTCAGTGTCTAGGTGTAATTTGTCTATAATATGTATTATATGTATATATTTATAAAGTATATAAGTATGTATATCAGTTGTCTGGTTACCATAACACAAGCGATGCTTAAGATCAGTTGACCGCTAAGTGAGATAAGAGAATTGATTCTAACTTTGACTTTTCCAAGAATGGGCAAAAACAATAAACCAAAAGTCAATTCCGCTCAAATACCATCACAAAACCTTACCATTTGTTGCGGGTTCCGCGGCTTGCGATGCGCGCGGTGGACCTTCAAGCCGGTGACTCCTTCGAGCACGTCTGCTAGCAGCAAGCCGTCTGCGCAGTCACGGGCGAGTCCGCCGCCCGAAGCGCCCGCGCGACGCCGCGACCGCGCCCGCTCCAGGTAGTGGTTCGCCCAGTCTGTGTAGATCTGTGGAGGAAGGGATGAATGTATCAGAAATGGTGAAGAGAATCTTTGTTTTTGTTTAGGTGTGGGTCTCCACTGTTGGTTCGCCCAGTCTGTGTAGATCTGTGGAAGAAGGCACATGAAAACGTGTTCATGTGTCAGATATGGTGATGAGAATCTGTGTTTTTGTTTAGGTTTGTGTCTAGTGTTGATTCTGGCTTTCAGGAGTTGCAGTTAGGATTTTAGGGATTGCAAAAAAAACTGTGTTGTAGTAGAGGCTAAAGATAGAACAAAAGAAAGTAATTAGTACGAGCACTACTCTTTCGAAGTTTACCGACATTAAAAATGAATAAGAGGAAAAGGTATTCTTTTTAGTCTACCTACAGTATTTTAAAATGGTAGAGTGGTGTTGTATATACCTACCTCAAAATGAACAATATCATAACAGCCGCAGTTAAGGGACTTAAGTTTTTACCTGAAAGTACTTAAGTATATTGTATTTCACCTGGAATGGATTTGGTATCTACAACAGTTAACCTGTTTACATATTATAGGTGGCAGACGTTATGCATAAATAAAATAAATCTAAGTTATACTTATCTCTAATTTGAGTTCAAGTTTGAAGAGGATAAAGAAGAGGAAACTGCAGGTATTAATAACATTGACTGACATTTAGTAGCAGCCAACAACCAACCTAACCCCTTTATTCTGCACATTATTATTACAGATTTACAGGTAATCAAAAGTTTTTGTACCTTTCAAATTAGACAGCACAATAATAACAGAGGCAAACACACCTTTAAATATACCGCACCACCTAGTGATAAATAAAAGCATTCAATCATAAGACGGACTTTGTACTTCACAGGAAGAATTAATACAGTACGGTTTACTGCAGGCAAACAACGGGTAAACGATGACTAACAAAGACGCGTAGATAACGTTTTATGGACCATGAGATACGAAATTGCTACTAAAATTTTAATGACAATTTCACACACGGCGCTTAAGCAACGTCTGTTTACGAACTTGTGAGTCTTTCGAACCAAGATAAATAATATTTACACAATACTCTGTTAACTCTGAATCACGCTTGAGTTACAGATTTTTATGACAGATTTTCAAGTAGTGGAGTTTAGGTATGGCACAGTAAAAAAACTATTGTACTCGGGTTTACGACATGAGGTCATACATAAGTTAATAAGTAAGTGTTATGCTCGGCGCTATGAATTCTTAAAAGGATTTAGTCATATTCGAGTCAATTTGCAGGAGAATGGGGACAAGTGGCGCAGACGCGCCGCGGCGTCGCCGTCTCGGGGCCACTCCGCCTCACTACTGGATTATACCGATACCTACGTGTGATGTTCCTCACACTCATCTCACTCTCTAATGCTATCGAGGGTGGTCTGTTTAATGACTGTTAATGCTTTCTCGATTAGAACTCGAATTAGAAATATCATGCACTTAAATCTTAATACGGCCATTACATTTGAACACAACGCATTTCTTAATAAGAATTTATAGACGCATCAGAATCTTCTTTAACTCCGTAATGGAATAATCAGTGAAATCGATCCGTGTCGTACGGTGTCAAGGGCTTCCTTACTGGTAATAAAAAATATACATGTTATATTTTGAGGAAAATTAAACAGCGAGTTTATACTTACGGCGACTACAAATGACATCCCACGGTAATTTGATTACACACGTAATTCTATATGTCGAAGCCTTGATGCGAAAATGCGTAATCAGCTCATTATTGGTTCTCGAATAGATTTTCTTAACATCAAGTTTAGTTTACAAATTAAATGTTAGCTGTAGCATAGAGCGACGTTTTGTACAAACTGCGTTAGGGATCAGCTCACACCAAGACGCGACGAAACATGCAGTTCATAAATGACACATTTTATTTTTTAAATATGGTAAATATATTGTGTAGCTATTTTACACAATTCCGTGAAAGAATTCTCATACGCCTCAAAATGCGGTGATACTTAGCCTTTAAGACACATGGCGTGCAAAAGCCAGCTGAGCTAGCTCGATGCAGTCCGAAGCGCAGCAAATACATCAATGGCCTTTTCTCTGGGTGCTGCGCGCCGACCTTCCCGATGGTGTCAGCGTAGTGTGCTACGCTGACGACACGCTAGTCCTAGCGCAGGGAGGGTCGTTCCAGGCGGCGGCCGACTTGATGACAAGTGGAGTTGCGACAGTCGTGGACAGGATCCGGCAGCTGGGACTCGAGGTGGCCCTGCACAAGTCCGAGGCCATGTGTTTTCATGGCCCTCGGCACCGGCCACCTCCGGGGTCTCAGATAACGGTGGGAGGGGTTCACATCGGTGTCGAGTCGACGATAAAGTACCTGGGACTTGTCCTCGACAACCGATGGAACTTTACGGAGCACTTCCGACGTTTGGGCCCCAAACTGGCGAAGGCCGGAGCTGCCTTCAAGCGGCTCCTGCCCAATCTCAGTGGCCCAAACGCCTCCTGCCGGAGGCTCTACACGGGGATCGTGCGGTCAATGGCCCTCTACGGGGCTCCGGTGTGGGCGCCCAATCTAGCCGCGGCTCCGGCCCGACTTCTGAGGGCGTCCCAGAGGGTCATGGCCATTCGCATGGTGCGGGGATACCGCACGGTCTCCTGTGAGGCGGCATGCCTCCTTGCCGGCGTCCCGCCGTGGGATCTGGAGGCAACAGTCCTTGCACACACGTACGAGTGGCGCGTGGAAGTGCAACGCCGGGGTGAAGTCCCGATGCCGCGGGTTATCGCGGCACGGCTCACGGAGCTCCGGCGAGATCTCATGGCGGAATGGAGACAACGACTGTCGCAACCTAGTGCTGGGCACGCCGTTATAGCGGCGGTAAGACCCCTCTTTGAGGAGTGGCTGGAGAGGCGTCATGGCACTCTCACGTTTCGCTTGACACAGGTCCTCACCGGACATGGTCAGTTCGGGAGGTTCCTGTGTCGGATTCGGGCGGAAGCGACGCCTGGGTGTCACCACTGCAGTAACGGTCGCCTGGAGGACACGGTCGAGCACACAGTTGAGGTGTGCCGCGCATGGGCGGAGCACCGACGTGTCCTCGTAGAGGCGATCGGCGGCGGTGACCTCTCGCGCCCGGCGCTGGTTCAGGCCATGCTTCGGGGCGAGACGGAATGGGATGCCGTCGCCTCCTTCTGCGAAGCAGTTATGCTAGTGAAGGAAGCGGCGGCGCGCGAGAGGCAGCGACGAGCCTCTCGCCCCGGACTAAGACCCAGGCGAAGACGTCGAGAGTCGCAAGACGACTACCGGCCACCGTAGGCGCGGTTCTGCGGATGGCGAGCGATGGGTAGCTCGCCGCCCGGCTAGGACCAGGACCGCGTAGACGGCGCGTTTTGTTCCACGCGCGCCTCAAAGAGAAGGAGTCAGCACAGGAAGGGGCCCAACAGGGCCAACGCCTGCCAGGGTTGCGGAATGTTTATAGTGGTTACCGTGACCCTGGAACATAAAGGGCAATCGAAGGAACATGAGTGGGTTTTAGTCAGTAAGAGTCTGACACGCCCTCCCGTCGCACCCAAGACGGGAGCAGTCATTGGATGATTTCCCACTCACCAAAAAAAAAAAAAAAAAAAAATGGCCTTTTCTAGCATAATCGTACATGTCATGTCGCGTCTCATCCCAAGTAATCCCATCTTCTCCTACTTTATACGTATGCTTTGCCTGCATCTGAATAACAATGCATGCCCTTGTACAATAAAAACTTGCTTGCGTACCGATGGCAGATAGTTTCCAATACTAAAAAGCCATTATCATAAATCAATATTCCTCGATGTTATCAGTTAATCGTCTACGGTAATAGAATAATCATGACAAGATACATTGGAAGGTGTTCAGATAAGTGAGGCTGGTCGTCTCAATCTGCCTTATCACACGGCTGTTTATTCAAATCGGACCGAATAGCTTACGATTGTAATAAATCTTGCTGACCGGACATTTTTATCGCCTTGTAGATGCTATATCGGGAATAACTTGTTTCCGCTCCTGTCATATGTAGACTTGGTTTTCTTTGCGATGCCGACATGTTGCTTCATAGGAAATTTATATCTAAGAACTTTCTGTTTGGGTACACGAGATGTTATTGTTTGTTTTGTTTCTGTAACCCATTTCTGTTTTATATTAAAGTTGGACAATGAAAGAAAAGAAAATAAATCTCAATTAATTGATAGAGCGACAGACGATGGTGTTAACTGTTAGTAAGGTCGCGGGTTCAAGTTCTGTTCCATTGACTTAGGGCGGTGAACCAACAGACGGGTTAGTTATTAATGAGATATGTATGTTTATGTCGTTTGTTGTTATTATGAGGCGAGAACTGAGCAAAACGAACAATATTATATGTGTTGAGCATTCGAGGTAAGGGATTGTTTAGCCTGTCAAAATTGTATGCTGTTAATGATGCTTAAAGCTAGGAAGTCTAATAAAAAAACCAACGTACGCCTATGTTATTTTATGAAAAAATTGAAAATATATTTAAAAAATGCGTCGATGAAATTGACAAATAGAAATGTATTTCATAACAGAACTAATTTATCAATCATAAAATGCAACTATTACTTAATCTAATTAGGTACCGAGGTACCGAGCTAAATAAGTAACATTTTATTTCCTTAAAAATACTGTATTAGATGTACACTAAAAACCCCAACCAGTAGACTAGTACACCAGCAAGCTACTTAATAAAAATCTATTAAACAGCCCGCTAGTGTCCAGCACAACGCGGCACGAGCGTTTCTTCTCATATCGCTTTATTGCACAAAGCTCTCAAACAGCTGAGACTCGCCTTCAGCTTCGAATAAAACTTTAGTTCTAATTCTATTTTAAATGAGATCCCGCTCATTTATAGTTTTATTACTACTTTGAAGACAGTAGTAGCCGATAGAAGTTCTATGAAACAGGTGCAGTAGAGCTTATAAAATAAACGCATTTGGCGTTAAATATGTGCGCTGAGCGCTCGTAATGAATCCTTTCACTCGTGCAAGCTATCATAATACACCGTGAAACTTTATTTGCGTTGAACAAACGTAATTTACGCTCACAATGTGGCTACGTAAGTTCGGTGGTCCCTAAACCGGGAGCCGGACCAAAATAAACAAATCAAATTCGTTCTCATTCATTGTGTATCGTGAATTCCCCGCGCTCCCCTTTCCGTGTTGCGATTGTTTTCATAAGCCTGCACATTGATTTAATTTTTGACTCGTTTCCATAAACGTTGATCGGTAACCGTCGTTAATTTCGTTTACGATCAATAAAAACTGTTAAACCAATATTCGTTTCTTGAAGGGCGATGATTAAAAGTCACGTTTAATTTTATGAAAGTGTTATTTTAATGACAGTATGCATTATTCTAATGGAGTCATGCACAATATTATATCTTATATAGTTGAAGAAAGTATGCAATATGCGAACGTTTCTACAATATCGTCACGATTCTGTGATATATCATTTTGCTTTTACTTATGGCGTGGTCTGGATGGGTCCTGGTCATCTAGGATGCAATATTGTGAGGAATAGCTTTGAATGCGGAAATGAAGAGATAGTGCAAAGAACAATGCTTCACATAATATCGGTGATGTTTAGCTCATTTCTAAACGGTTTTATCAAGTTTCATTCTGTACAACATCTGTAGATTTGTGTGATTTGATTCTTGCAACAGCTTTTTTAACCATATCAACTTAACAGTTTGTTATTAATATTTATTCTCATAGAAACTGGCATCCCTGTTTTTATCCCTTGGGATTTGAATTTCTATAAAGTAACTAGTTTTCACTAGTCAGTAGTTTTGGCTGTGCGTCATATCATAAATGGGCAAATCATAAAGATTATTCACGACAAGTCGTGATGGCTCAGTGAATAAGGTGTCCGGTTCTAGTTAGTGTCGCCCAGTTTTTGGGTTGTGGAGGTCTAATGGGCAGTCGCTCCACATAAAACACTGAATCTGGTTAGGCTGGAAGCCGACCCCTACATAGTTTGGAAAAGGCTAGGGAGATGATGAAAGATTATTTAATTTGAAAATATAGACAATACAACTTTTCGAGTATTTCTGTCGACATTTGTGTTTCTGTATCAAATCAGTCCTCTTTGACCACCAATGATGATATTGTTAGTATTTTTAATACACACAGCTGCTTCATCACGGTGTAATAACTGACAGCTTACCATTTTTTTCCGCAAGAATCTTAAGCACTTAACAAAATATACAATTAAAGTAGGTACTCGTAAAAATATAAAATTTAATTGATAAGGCGTGACCATCGAATTATTACTATAACCTCTTTGGGCGTGTCTGTCGGTATGTTTTATTGAAAATGATATATTACCGAGAAATTAATACATACAATCAAAATATTCTCTCAATTGAGCCAATACAAATTAATTGAGGCTAAGACTTAATGATGGTGGATGGAGTCGTTTGCATATTTTTGACCCGACTTCTTGGGTCAATTAAATGTCATGTTCATTCAAGCTCTATAAACATTTAAATAAAGATTGGAGGTATGTTTCTGTTTACAATATAATTTAAATTTCAAATGACTAACGAGTTTGAATAAAAAAAAATATGTATTTTTTTTAGTTCAACACTTTAAATACAAACTCGATAGTTACTATAATTTCCTTATAAATCTTACCGTTTATGACAAATGAGTTCAATTTATCTTGCCGGTTCGTATTTAGTGGTAAAAGAAGACTTGCATTTTTATGAATCATGCTTGTTGGAACAAAAACTTAAACATCCGATTGTAGTGTTGAGCATGACTCCTAGATCGAACGCAGTTTCTGGGTTTTTCCATCTAGAAACTCCCAGATAAGACGGTTTATGATATGACTGGATCTCTGTATGATTCCAGTGAATTTCGCAACTCTATCTAACCCTTCCGGGATAGCAAGAGTATTGTTTATGAAATAACACCTTTTGCACTTACTCTATCAATCCCTTATCCTTAACGGGCTGGGCAGAAATGTAGCTCTCAGCTTCGCCACGTTAGGAAATAGAAAGGTGCACTTTAGGGTACCTAACTGCATTGTTATCGCTACGAAGCTCCCATTTAGTGTTGTGTGCTGATATAATTTTAGGGTTCAAAGTTCACATCTTATATAACAATTTACTGTTGCCTAAAGTGTGAGTTGTGCTTGTTTATCAAATTGTTTTGAGTTTTTTATACATATTGTAGTTGAACTTAGAAGAGCTGCCGTTTCTAGGTTTCCAGTCCTGGCAAAAAGTGTGCAAGCCGAAACACTCCAATGTCCTTTTATGTTTTTTGTTTACGTACATTTCATTTTGATTTAGGAAGATTCAAGGATCTCTTTAATTTGAGCTTTCGTCCGCTAAAATTGATTGAATTGGAGGAGGACAGGCAGTTGTATACATATATCATCAACAACAATTACTTGACTTCGGTTTAACAACTCAATCCGTTTTTATAAAAATGTGTTCTACCTACTACAGATAGTTCCGTGTAACTGTATTATTTTCTGGGCATCTTCAAATAAAAGCAAGATGTAAAATATACTGCATCATCGGAGTCGTAACAATGTTATATATTCTCAAATCTAGCTTTATTCTATCAACCTCGTAGATAAAAACCCTTCTCTATTTGAAAATGATTGACAAGTAAAAGTTACTGCATGCAAAATGACGCACTTGAAACACAAATAGGGTTGTAACCATTCATGCGACACATAACATTTTATCGACATAACTATCGATGTATCGTCATGGGCTTCTAGCGAGAGCTTAAAACCGTTTAGTACGGAAGCGAAATGAGGTCGCGTAGCTTTTAATATCGTGGCCGGGGTGCGACCGAGTCCCGAGGTGCGTCGCAGCACTATGATCTGCTTTGAAGTTATTATTTCTATAAACACTGTTGTTTTTGAATTTCGAAACTGAAAAACAAATGAACTGCAAGTGAGAGAGTGAATAAAGATGTAGGTTTGAGTGATTGTTGTAAAGGCTCGGTCACAGCGTGCTTTATAGACTTGTGTACGCTTATGACTAGATATGATGTGGTATATTTTGATATTTTATTCGTTTTGTTATGGATCAATCCATACAAAAACTACATCTGTCAACACCCGCAATTTGACCACTATAGTAAGACCCAGCTCTGAAAGGGTAAAAAAATCCGGTGTCCACACTCACAAGTTTAATGAGATAAATATGTCCTCTAATTTCGGTTAAAGAAAGAGATAACACGATTTACTCAAATTATACTACCTAAGTACTTAAATGCATAGGAAATCTAAACAGAAATAACTTATCAGCTCGCGTGCCGACTTAAATTTTTCATTGAAAATTCTATCACAGAATCATTTTCTTTACGACGACGCTCTGAAGACATCCTTCACTGTCAAACAAAAGGCGGGAACGGGGTCAGGACTGAACATTCTCTAAGGAGTTAATCAATAAATATTGTTAGTAGAATCAGCGCTTTGTTACTTAGCTAATTAGCGAGAAACGTTACGTTAACGTTCTCACGTTATTTTCGCATAATATTTACAAAGTAGAGTGAAGTTTCGCTACTTTAATTAGTATGTTTGGTTTATTTATAGCATTGAAAACTTTCGTTGTTTTCCTAAACTGGCACTAATGTGTTTTGCTAAGTGAATATTGGTCAATCACAAACCCAGATATAGCCACAGGTCAAGATTTAACGATGTCCTTTCTTGTGGTTCCAGTTAGCCTTGTTAAAAAAAACATCAAAACCATTTCAGTTGGTTAGTCGGGATAACGTGACAAACAAACAGACAGAGTAATATTATCTTTATTACGAAAACTAATTACTTTCCTTTTTACCATTATCGCAGGATCGTCATAAAGAACAAATGAGTTATTTCATGAAGTTAAGATGGGTTAAGATAATATGCAATATAGCCAGTGAATGACTCACCTCGAAAGTTCATTGAACTTTACTCCTTTACCCATAAATCTAGTGTTAGCTCATAAATCAATGTACACACCAGTATCTCGCTAATTAGTCAAGTGATTAGTTAATTAAGCATAGACGGAGTCACCTGTACAATAGATCTTGTCTGGCGCGTGACGTCATCGGTGGAGCCCTGTATGGATCGCGGGGCTCTAATGCACGTCGGGATCATGGTGTCAAACCTTCACTTGTTTTAAAATAAATAGTTTACAGAAAAACTCAGTCCACTCCGAACACATTTTACCAACTTGCACTTTGAATTGTCAAAACTGTAACTAAATTTTTAAATAAAATTCATAAATATGATTTGATTTCTGGGGATCAGTTTGAGAAAATAAAACCATTTCCTTATTGTGCGATAGTAAAAAGTGTTTTATTAACTAAGCTCTCAGTGTTTATCCTTGCCTATTTCAGAGATGCAACAACACAACAACAATAAATGTAAACCAATTTTCCTTGACCCGCGTTGAGTTCCTATTATTTGTGCACAGCTGCATAGTTGTTTTGAGAGTTACAGCTCATGAATGAATAGATGCGTCTACGCAGTTGTGCGATAAAGTTCTGGGAATATTTACTCTACGTTCGGCGCCGCGACTCCCACGCACGTCGCTACGTTAACCACACTGGGTCGACACACAAGAATACTAGACAGCTTATTCCTTGAAAGTTTTCATCATTTCACTCAAAATGCATATCAAGTTGAACATTTAGCAATTAGGAAATATACTTACCCACAAATCTTACAACTTTGTAAACAATAGCGTTATAATATTTATTACTCTACAAATAAGCCGTGTTGAAGAAATTAGTCTGACGTGTTTAGAAATAGTGAGTAATCCGTGCCTGAAGTAACATGAAAACGGGGAAACCGCTGAATAATTTTCCTTGCTCTTACGTCAGCGGATTAACTAGAATGTAGGCGTGAGATGAGTAAAACCATAAAACTCTTTAATGATGAATAATATTAACGGTAATAAATATTTTCACATCTCGTGTGGCATAACTTATTTATTTTCTCCCGTACGAAATAGGAAGGCTATGTCAAAAGTGGATTAACCGACATGGCGTAACCGCAGCGTTGAAATTAAAAGCTTTCTACATTGAGCTGTGGTCACATAGTCAGCGGACGCCAAGTGTCGACGGCGAAGGTACTTTAAGCGCCTATAGTGTCGCCGTTTTCCGCGACGCTGCCTCAGAAGCCAATTTCATATAAATCTATGCACTGACACGCACCGCTCCCCGTGGTCTTCGTGTCCACAGCCTTACAATGCACTAATAACAGGCGCGGTGGCCATTACAATGGTACAGGATTAGTAATACTTCGTTGGCCCATTGCCCACTAGTACTGGAACAGCTTGTTCGTTGAGTACTGCTGACTTTTATACTGCGAAACGTCCATTGACACACTGAATGGTTTTAATTCTGTGTGGCTAGCAACAGGGTCGCCGGTCGTCTTAATCATAAAAACTAGAATTATTTTTATGTACCGACGTAGATTGTAACGAAGAAAGGCTTGATGATAAATGCCTACACACCAGTAGCATATAACTGAAACACTCTTAGTTGCGTGTTGATATACATGGATTACATGGATTAGACAAAGCCAGGGTCGTGGCTGGGTACAAAATGGGCGGTGCAGTGTAGTGCACTGGATGAACACCCAATGGCTCCCTGTCTCCTGTCTGATCCAATTGAATTTTGACTACCTACTTTTTTTGACGCTAAGTGCAGACAGAGGAAAGGGGCGCTGCAGATATTTTTTCTATTAAGAATAATGTCAAAAATTAAGCCTTATTGACACCGACACAAGGCCGAAAAAAATGACGGCGCAATATGAGAAAAGCAGACGTGACGGGTTAAGGCGAGACACAGATAGTAACGGGAAATGTAAATCAATATCAACAGTTTGAATAGAAACAGACTATCAATTGAACAATCGATAAACATTACCGACAAATAAATGAAACGCCGATCATCTTGAGCCTAAATACACGTTGCAGCGAAGCCTTCTCACGACCGTAACATGACTAGTGTAGGCGCCTCGCAACAATTATATTGAAATGATACAGTGCAAGCTTGAAACAATGAAGGAACCGTTCAGTGGGTGGGCTAGTTAATATTTATTTATGTATTACTTTTGTCTTTATGCACTTACAGTCCGTTGAAGAAACACAACTATTATTCAAAATGTTATAAGATTATTTTGAGCTCTGTAACTAAGAACATTGTTAGAGTTGACAGCATATATCGATACGTTTATTATGTTAATTATCTTCTAGCAGCTCTTTTATGTTTGGTAGAATTTCCAAAACAGTTAAATGACAATATTGTTATATAATTACCCAATTTCATAAATCTATTTAAACCAAAAAACTGTAAGCCCTATTTTACTCTGCTAAGGGATGAATTTTCAAATATCTTCTTTGTGCGTCTGTACATAGGTCGTAACAAAAACTGTTCGTCGATTTTCTCCAAAAAGCCTCGCTTTACGTTTACATGAAAAGATATAATTCCATGTTCGATATGCGTTTACAGCTTACCACTGACAACTGTTACAATACATTTACATATTGATATGATATTCTCAGCGGGCAATAAAATAACAATAAAGAACATTCAACTCAAATTGAAGATATGAAACCTAATTAGGTGTTTGTTCGTGTGAAGTTGTTTGTGGTACGATTGGTACTCCCACGGTTCTATCTGCCTACGTGATATCGGTAGAGGTCGCGCAATCACTTACCCTCTCCATTTTGGAGTTAGTGCTAAACTGTGATTTAATAACTTAGTATGTAAGATGCATTAATTAAAATTTGAATCAGATTAGCGCCTATTTGGATCACTGTTTATGTTTACATAAGCGGATATAACGTGACATTTCGCGTTGATTCGTCGAAATGTGGATCCTGCCCCTCCTAACTTCGGTGCACAAAGTGGTCACTAACTGAACAACAGTTCAAGATTTGTTAGCAAGCTATGAAGTGCAGTATAATTATGTGTTAAGCGAATTGATCAGGTTAGAATCACCATTATGCACTCCATAACTTAAGTTTTGGATGTTGGTGTTAAAACAGCAAAGCTGAAGATGAAATACAGCCTGACAAATGGACAAAACTGGTCACCCACTGGACGTCAGAAGAAGGAAATTGCCATCGAGACCGGCCACAATAAATGTGGTGTAACGATCCTGTTACGTTTGTAACGGTCAATTGTAGCCAAAGTTTGCTATAAAAAATACATAATAATTATAATATTACCTTAGAAAAGGTCGCGAAGACTTATGACTAACTATCTATCTATCAAAATTACATTCATTTTTGATATTGAATTATATTTATGACAAACGTTTTTTATATTGCTTGTCACTGAGGTGATAACGGTAAACGTATTGAAGTAATTTGCTTTGTAGCGTAATACTGTGAAGAAAATAATTTCAGTACGAACTTAATAAAAGCATATTAGGTGACGATAGACGTAAGTAGGCCAAACCAAGACTTTCACACCTCGGCGAAGCTCCTCAAAATATTATAATCTGTATATTTAAAGCAGTCAGTCATCATTAGCGTAGTGTCAACGGACACAATTATGACAAAAGAGAAAAGAACAATAAATGAGATGTAAGACGATTTCTCCAATGCAGAATGGTCACCATAAAAACAGATAAAGTATAATAAACACTCGAACGCTGTAAACTGAGAGATACAAAGGGATATAAAACTTAAAGAAGCATTGACGTCGCCTTTTACCGTTAATAAATATCTCGTATTATGTTTTACAGTGTGTTATGGTATCGTTTAGATCGTTTAAAACTTGCGTAAGCTCGTGTAAAGATCATAAAAGGACAGAGTCGGATTCTGATACGTTATGTATACTGATAATCCGGGGTTGCGGAATATTTTTAATAGTTACTGCGGTCCTAGAGCATCTTTATGTTCTAGGACCGCAACCGAAGGAACAAGGGTGGGTCAGTAAAAGTCTGACACTCCTTCCCGCCCGGGAAGGGAAGGATGGGAGAAGTCATTTGATGATTTCCCATCTGTAAAAAAAGGCTTGACTAAAAAGTAATATCTAGTCATTTGAATGACATTTTCAAAAAAGGAATAAACATTTTCTTTTGGTCGTGGCTCTTTACTTTTTTTTATGTAAATAGGTCCGCAGGTCCTTAGGATACACGTTAAAGGCATTTTCTTTCTCAGTTTTATGTCTAATCCGGTCCTGAAACGGTTCCCGGCAACGCGGCGGGCAGCTTCACAGCGTCCACATCCTATCCGCGTGTTTATTTACTCGCTTGTCAAAAGTTCGACACACGCCGCCGTATTTATAACCGTGCGGAAGGTGCGCCTCAGAGCAACGAACTTTTGTGACATAATCATAAAACACGGACATTTACAGCAACAAACAATACGAGACAACGTCCATTAAAAGAGTTGTGGACTACCGTAAAAGGGTTTATTGTGGGAGCGAATTATTTACGTATTATTGTGTTTTTGAGGAAAATGTAAACGATCTGCAAAGTGGGTATGAGATTGTTAGACATACATCGATTCCAATATCGTTGTCTAAGGTCGTTCTTTGTCACCTTTGTTTATAATATCATATCCTAAATAAGAAACGTATCGATAATACAGACTTGGATCGTTCCGTTATTGGATCCGGTATTAAAAAAAGGATATATCGGCCTTGCTCGTATTTGGGCCACAGAGGTGCGCTCTCATGTCTTATTGTAACGTGGGCGAATGCGTTCGATTTGTCACGATTCTTGTCAATGTGCACTCGGCTTTATATCTGCTTACAAACTATAAGGCACGGCAACACCGTATCTATTTTCTACGCGTAGCTATGAATGTCTATGCGAGATTAGATTACACATAGACCGCCGGCGCCATCAAAGATTTGCTGACTTTGATACAGTTTTCTCACCAAACAAGTTGTAAAATGCGAAATAGAATAGGTGTGAATGTGATATCATTTTGAAAATCTATAATGTTATAAAATGGTAAAATGACTGACTGATTTCCTGACACAGGTATTAATATGTTCAAATTCTTATTTTTGTGCATTTTCATAGATTGCTTGCTTGGTGACTATGCTTTATGTTTTGAGAAGTTAACGTTAGGTAACGTTAGTTGGTATCGTGATAAGTACGTCAGAACTATCGACTGAAATATCTTTTTTTCATTTAACGCACAGTCCAAACTGGCCTTAAAGACATGAAATTTGAAGGTGCTATTTGTAAAAAGTAGGAATCCGCTATGAACGGATTTTTGAAAATTCCAACCAAAGGGGTAAAATTGAGTATAGAATTTAGACATCCACGCAAGCAAAGCTGCGGGCGAAAGCTATTTGCTAGATATAAAAAATATTTATCAGCTTCTGCAAAAATTGTGTGTATGAGTAAACATTATTTTAATCAGTATCGTTGGCCTATATACATATTAATGGTGCGCCAAAACTGTGTGCTCTTTAGACATAGCGTAGGTGTAGTAATAGGTAATACGCTTTCAACGTAAGCTGGCTGAGTCATAGCTTTTGTTTTCATGAGCCGACTCTCCGACAGTAAATGTCGAGCGTCGCGTCGTCGGAAAAAATATTTTCGAAGTTCTCTAGTCATTAGGAATCGTTACGTTTTGTAACATCCGGGAATACGTCCATCCGTCCGGCGCTTGTTATATTTTTATTTAATTTTTACGATTTTTTCTAGGAATAAGCTTTAGTAATTTGGGACATTGTAATAAAATTAAATACAATGTGCCAAAAATAACAAGGCACTGAACACAAAATTTCAGCCAGATTCAATTTAAAACGTCAATTCTTAGCTGTTCCTTACATACGCATTTTCCCCAATGAAATCACAGTGTTTGACAGAGATCTCAATAGGTAGAGTTTAGAGTATATTTCCCCTAATCGTATTGGGAGTAAAAAAAATAATAGTGGAGATAAAACTTATTCCAAAACCTCGAATAGTGGAAATGATTGGACTCCATAAATAGTTCTTTGAAATGCAATATATAATATGTATTGTTTTTATTCCGGTTTTCTTAGAGGTCTTAGAGGAAATCGATTCCACCACGACTACACTACGATTTCCTCTAATTTTAGTTTAGTATACCCCCACCTATTACGACGTCTGGTGATAAATCACTCAAACCAGCTGGTTCTAAAACAAGCGTTCCAAATATAAATAATTCGCAAAAACAAAAAACGTATTGGGGCATCGCATCATGAACTCATTCATTCGATTTCATGCAATTCATCGAATCTTATAAATAGTAGCCGTTACAGCCGATCAGGGATGTCATGGAGCTTCGTTACTTTTTGAATAACCAAAATGAAGAAATAAGTATGCGTTTTCGAACTGAATCAGAAATAAAGGTGCCCATTATTTCGGATAGAAGTGTAAATGACACATGTTGTGACAGGACTTTGTTTTTATACACTAGACACGGGCGTTCCTTGTATTGTTTATTATTTATTGTTGCTTAGTCATTACTAATAATAATACTTTAAAAATCTTGTAACCAAAGTAACGGATAATAAAAAAAAAACAATTTCTTAACTGAATCTGAAACCGGTATACTGAATATTGTTCCAATATCCGTATCCGTATCTGAAATTTCATAATTATTCTAACAGATCTGATTGTACCAATGTTTGTTTACCGACCATCCCTACTCGTGATGTCGGTCGGTCTTAAAGGTTGCAGAATGTCACTTCTTACTCTATACTAATAGAATATTGTGACATTTTTATTTTAATTATTTATAGTTGCATGGTCATTTCATTGCATCAGCTAGCATCACCAATAATGCTTTAATTATCCAATAACCGTTACCAAAACCAACGGATAATCCGAAAAAAACCATATTCGTAACCGGATCCGAAACCAGTATACTGAATATTGCTCCGATATCCGCACCTGTATCTGAAATTTAATACTCATAAAATATCTATCATTTGTTTACCGACATCCCTACTCACAATGTCGGTAAACAGACGGCTCATTGCGTTGGATGGATCAACAATTATTTTTATGTTTTTGCTCATACATCTTCTCGGATGAATGGGCATGGAGCTAATTATTTCGCGATTCTACCTCGTAAAGGAAACTGTAATGATAGGAAGTCCTATTGTAAACGTAAAGGTGCGGCAAGTCGACAATCAAAACGTATGACAGTATGTTCGCGAAACATTAAAAGTAGGTACCGGCCGTAAATATTTTTATGACTGGTTTTTTGACTCCACTCTTAGTTTTTGTCACATGGGTCCACCTGCCCTAGTGTGACGTATTTCAACTTCTTTTTTGTTTTAAATAAAATAAACCAAGCTTTTCATTTTCTATTAATTTATTGTTATTTAGTACTTCAGATTTTTATATGTGACGACACGAAACTCATTATACTTTACCCTCACCACTTGTCATATAATGTCACACTTTGGTGACATCCCCCTTAACGTGTGATATAATTAATGAATGATCCCTTAGACTACATAACTATTATGTCAAAGTATGTTATTACTGCCAAATACGGTTAAACCAAATAAGGAAAAATTGTCTTTGCGGAATTACTCTAATAGTTTTACTGCCAAACATTTTGGTCAGGCCGGAAACGCTTGGATAAAATCTTTTTCGACCAAAAGTGACATAAAAACTTTTATCTAATGAACTGAAGTCATAACATGGACAGCATCAAAGTCCTCAGAAACGAAAATACAATAAGTCTCGTTTGGCATGTCTCATTCATAAATTCGATCCGGTTCTACAAATAGATTCGTTTCTCGTAAATATAAGTTGGACTACTGTTTATTCGGCATACACCCAACACCAAACAAACACTAGAGTTATCAGATTTCTATAAACCCAAGATAGAAGAGGGTGACGTGCGTCGGCATGGTAAAGAAATCAAGGAACCTTTTCCATGATTGTCTCAAGAATATAAATTGACATAAACACCCGATTGTACTCTTGGTAACGAATACCTTTCCCAAAAACTTTTCTTTTAAATTACCTGCCTAAAGGACATCGATATGTCAAAAAATGTCGCATACGCATTATGGCTGTTCATAAATATGATCATAACGAGATGAAAAACCAAACAGTTGATAGGGTAACGCAACAATAATTGCGCACGCGTCCGATAAGTGCTACAAAAAGTTTCTTTAGAAAAGTTATTTATTATTGTGAGTGCAATCATGTCTTTACGTATCGTTCACTAATTACCAGTCACCTTAATATTCCTGTTCTGCTAAGTGAACACAAGGAGTGGCAGATTCTTACGCAGATAATAGATAATACGCACTATTATTTCATTCGCATCGCAGTTAATGTGTTTTTGATGTTCATTCGCCAGTTCAGATGCATTAAACATACTGTCATTAGATGCGTACTTAATTGGGATCGTTAGTCGGTTCAATTGATACCATAGATCAATTTTCACACATTGTTAGATGCGACTTACAGTGGTATTCAATCTGGCATACGGTTTAATTGGTATTAATTACTCCAACATATTTAGTGGGACGTGAAAACAAACTGAATCTGGATGGTACTGCAATTAAAATAATTAACCACTTTATAACTTTCATGTTGCAGTTTATGCATAGTCTATTATTCCGTTAATAATCAGAAACCATAATAACCAACGTTATCACAGAATATTTTATTCAAATAATAGCAGAAATAGTTTGTCACCGAATGCATATCTGTTTGGTGGACTGGAAATTGCTTTAGGGTAATACAATCGGACGCACAGTGTTGCAATAGGTACCCACTGAGCTTTACTATAGAAGCAATAATTCTTCAGCATTGCCCATGACTATCGAAAGTGATGCAACCGTAAAAACAAAACACAATCTGCCTTAATTAACCACTTGCTAGTGTTGTTGAAACCCAAAGAACAATAGCAACCGATACAGATGAATGGAGCTATCAATGAGAGCACAACGCTATATCGAGACAAACATTAGTATATCCTTAATGCAGGAGTGCTCTTGATAAAATCCATTTGCTGAATTAAGCTGCTGCAAAAAGCTTAAACACGACCATGCAATAAATCTTTCTGAATGCACTCACAATCTACATTTGCAATTTATCGAAACGAGAGACGATTTGGAATGTTTGCACTGAAATTGAACTTTGTAAGCTTTCGTCAAGGACACGGAGCATATCCTTTTTAAAAGCACTAACTGCCTACGTGAAAGTGTTCAAAAAAGAGTGAGGTTTTGTTATGTCTATGCCCAGCTGTCTTAATTTCCGTGACTTCTACTAACCTAATTTAGATGTTAAACTAATATTTAAGAATAAAATAAACTGAATGTTCCCCAGAAATCAAATCACAAGGTAAAGGATAAAACAAACACTTGGTCCTAAAATCATAGGAGCGTAACAGTCTGTCTGCGAAGTACTGGACAGATTTAGCCGTTTGCGAGGGAACCCTTCGCGCGAAACGGTATTGTGGCATCGCGCACGCGCGGGCCGTTGCGCGCGTGTTCGGTGCGCGCGCGCATGTGACTAACCCGGCGTTGCCCGCCCGGCCCAGCTTAGTCGAAAGCGATACACGAAAGCTCTCGACCGTTAGAGAGGGACAGTGAGAATAGCCTAAAAGCTCGCACCGTTGTCACACAAAGGGAAATTAGAAACAAATCTGTTGATACTCAAAATAATTTAGAGGTGTTGACGATTATATGAACGTAGAACGCTTGGCCGATGCTCAATTGTTGCTTAAGCGAGCTGGGCAATAAACTTAAAAAACATAAGTTCTATTTTCAAAGTTCATAAAGGGACCCAACCAATTGCTTAAACGTATTAATGCAGCATTAATGGAGATAATAGTAGGAACGTTCTAATCAGTCTAGATATTCAGACACAATCACATTTCGCAAGTCGCACGCCATGGCCTCACACAACAATGACCGAAGATTACAAATGTTACCGCACAAAATGGTCGATGGATTATTCTCTTGTGCACCTTTGACACTAGGCCCAACGCCCTCGACCTGTCACCAAACTTGAATTCAACTAAAAAAAGGCCTTTTGTTGTCGGACGGTGAGGTCTCACGTCCGGGATACCGACACTTGACCTACCAACGTATTTAGATCTTTTGTGTACGGGATAAAGGGAAGCGTGACTTATCCTATTCGGGTTACAAAAAAAACTATGAATAAAGACTTCGTTATTACCATAAATTTTGTGACACTACACCCTTTTCATTTTTGTTTGATCGCCAGCTTCTCGACTTCTAATGAATCGATATAAATAAGAATCTATTTTATTTCACGTGGGCGTGTGTGGTCTTTAAATTCAAATGAGTAAACTATCTAGATCAATCGATACATTTTTATTGACACTCTAAATTGAGATGTTTTCTGTATTAGGAGAAACAACGGTCATAAAAAGTCGTTTAAAAAAATATTTAACTTCATTTTGTGAAATAACTGCGTTTACGTAGCCTTTGCAGTCGTACAATAAACAAGCTTTAAATAAATATGGAGATTCATTTGTTTAAGCGTTCTAATTTTCATACGTTAAACTGACGATAAAATTACAGGTAGTCACGGAAATGCCAATGCAGTGAACGAAGAAGCTGGGAAATATCACTTTCAAACTGCATCTATTCAAATCTAACCGGAATTGGTTTCTGATTCTAATTGCTATTGCTGCAATATCGAATGGCTGGTGGATCTGCGTCCTAGTTCCTGCGTAACCCATGGATTTGGGCTCACAGGTGGGTCGCGGAAATGCCCGTGCATTCGACTCTATTTTCATACGTTTTGGTCTCGCCACTAACGCCCGCCGCCGCCCCACATCAATGAACGCTTCGCCCAACTACTTCTTCGTCCGCCCTACGTTGGTATACTACGAATATGATGCGTTGATACTTTTGGTTTTCCAAGGTGATTTATTTATTTATTTATTTATTTTATTAGGGTCTCCAACAGAGAATACACATTACATGCACAATATTTAAAACAAAAATACAATTTTAAAAGTCATGTGCTCCTCCAATTAAAGGAGACCACATCATGTGAAAAATAATAACATTGTAATATTAATAATTGTTAAAATTAAAGTTAAATTATCATTAAAACAGAAAAAATAAAATCAAAAATAAAATAAAATTAAACATTACACACAATAAAATATAAACATATATATTGTGATTCTTATATTTAAGAATTTACTGCATTAAACAAGATCTTTCATATTTTAATTAATTAAATAGACTATTTATCTCATCTTTTCAAATCAGTTTGTACTTTTTTTTTATTGCTAAGTACAAAGAACGACGGAGCATGTTCCCATTAAGAGAAAAAATTGAAAACTAAAAACCAAAAATGTTTGATATAACTTCTACTTACACAAAAAATACAAATACGAAGAGGGTCAGAGTGACATTCTGTGAGTTAAAGATATTTTTCATTTTTCTTCAAAAGAATCCATGAAGATTTTATTAACCGACTTCAAAAAAAAGTAGGTTCTCTGTTCGACCTGTATGTATGTAATGTATGTATGTATGTATGTTTGTCCGCGATTATCTCGCGTTTGGCTGAACCGATTTTGATGCGGTTTTCAGCAAAGTGTTTGTTACATTCTGAGGAAGGTTTTAATATATAACACTAATAGATATTCCGTGACGTTGCCCGCATATATCGCGTTTTGCTTTCTTGGATTGTAGATTTTTATAAGATTATAAGTTTTTTTGAGAGCTACCCTAAAACGTAGACAGACACTGAGACTCTAACTAAAAAGTAAAAAAAAATAAAAAGCTTTTTAAAAAAAAGATAACCGACTTCAAAAACTAAAAGCTCAAAAATAACTATTTCGGAAGTCGGTGGCTTCTCTTCTGCCGGTCGATTTGTGTTGCCACCGACTTCCGAAATAGTTATTTTTGAGCTTTTAGTTTTTGAAGTCGGTTATCTTTTTTTTAAAAAAGCTTTTTATAATATGAGCAAAAGACTAAAACCTCACTGTTAAAATCAGCTAACAAGTTTCTGGATAAAAATATCATCAATGACCAAGACTGCTGTCGCCAACTACAGCCACAAATATAAATAGGTGGTCTTATTTTCTTATTTACGACTGTTTCAGTCTTAAACGTGCAACTTTTTATGATAAATTCAGCTTTATTAGCGTTGTCGGTACTCGCGTCTGAGGCGATGCAACTATCCGTCCGAAACTGGGTTTATGTGCGGTATATTTGTGTTTATCACATTTAATGATTCTTTCTTCATAGGACGGACCTATGCGTCTGTGTCGAATTTATTGTGCAATATAAATTTATTACAGTAACAGTTTTAAACCATGTGACGATTAGTTCTTTTAATTATTTACGTGATGAATTAATGATAGATGAAATTAATGAGGAATGCTATTAAGATGGTAAAGCTATAATTGAATATGTGAGAATATAAACAGACATTTAAATCTCAGATAGAAAAACTGTAAACCTGTACAGTTATTACAACACTTATTTTATAGGCAAGTTTAAATGTATAAAGTTAAAAGCTTTCATACGCATCGTATAATTTAAAAACCGTAAACGTTTAATAACATTATATGCTTCTTGTATTATATAAACGTAATTAAATAACTTATGGTTAATAACTAACGGTGTAGTTCAATGTTTGCTGGTAGCGGGAGTCAAATAAATAAATATGGTAGTGAACTAAGCCAACGTTTGTTCACAGAATAAAACGTACGCCGCATCCTGTATGATATTTGTTTATTTAACTTAAATGAGGTTTATTGGGTACTTGAACCTTACTCAATATGCACCACTTCTCGTATAAACATCGATTTACCTACAATTTCTATGTAAACTCTTCGAAATCCGTTTATTTTCGGAACTTTTGGCAGTGGTCTGGCAATTTGTCCGATCACGATTAACTCAGCAAATTATGTCTGTTTTTTTGTCTCCGTTTCATGTGAAACCGATATGAACAGCTCTTTAAATATGCATAAAACCGCCTGACATCACAGAGGCATAATGTATAATGTGACGATACATTTTATGTTTCCCATTTCACAATCTGGGATAATCGGATTAAATACGTCGAAAATTGCGTCTCATAATATAAACAGTTCCCGAAATCAATGTACCAGGACCGCATAAAGTTCGAACACGTTTCATTGATCGATAAAAACCGGCATAAGATGCTTGTGTACGCTTACTCACAGTCTGCGACTCATCCCGATATCAGACCGTTACAATATTTTGAACTACGGAGATAGTCTAGTGAGTCACTCCAGTGAGTCATATTGTCATCTCACCTCTCCCATGCCTGAATTAACTACGCTACAGGAATATAACAAGACGCGTCTTCCTACATTGTGTTGTGCAACATGATGCTATTAATTTATAAGCTTATTATAACTGTTTATTAGACTCTTGTTCAATATTATGACGTGATCTGTTATTATGACGGGTAATGGTGATTAAATTAATAAATGTGTATTTTGCGTAGAAGCGTTGGTTAAGTATGCAGTTTATGGAAAGGATGCTTAAATTAGAAGCCCCGTAGAGCCGGTATAGGGACTAGGGAGATAGGTGAGCTCCGTAAAGGCAGGTATTTCGAAGCACGTTGCTGGGTAGTTAGTAATTGACGTGATTCCTGTTGCGCGGAGTAAATCGCTTCGTTAGTGTAGTGGTTAACCGAGCACTAGGATGCGGCTTGGTTATCTCTGAAAGGAACTGTAGGGATTATCAGTGTTATTTGACTTTTGGTACTTAGGTTTTTCAGTGAACATGGTTTACAAGTTGTTGTGTTCTTCTTTTTTGGGTTTGTTAAAAAGATCTTTGTCGTACATTGTAATTTTTCTTGTACCGTGGGAACGTTTCGATTTTATGCAGAAGCATACGTTTAAACTCTAAATTAAAGTATTTTTTTTTTGTTTCCAAATATATGGTCGGATATTTTTTAACTTTTGACAATAATCGAGGTTGCCACGCTGGTCAGAGAAAGATGCAAGTAACAAGTTGACAAAAGTAACAAAGTATTTTATAGCAAGCATTGCTATAATAAAATTTACATAGATTGTTTTACTCATAACTGTCGTGTTATTTACATTTGTCCAAACTTTTTTAGTATAAATATGGCAATCAAGGAGGTAGCTTGGCAAATACTAGAGAACTGGCACAATATGCGAACTGCAATGGATTAGATAGAAAAAAAAAATTGAATCAGCAAATGAACGTGAATTGGCGCGCCTTATATAAATAATTTTATGTACTCCTTTATTTAGATTTCTTTGCATCATTTTTGAAAAATAAGGTTTGGCCCTAACCAGGTATTTATGTACTAAGGCTATACGTCTCAGCCCACATACGATGATCCGTGTCGTCCATGTTCCGAGCATTTTTCCGACCACAGCAATATTTGCTACAATGTTATTTCACGCACAACCAAAATACCAAAAACGAGCTCATACCTGCAAAAGAATATATTGCAACCATTATCTTTTATTAGCTTTTTCAACAATACACATACAGTGTTAATGTGACGAATTTGCAGGAGCCCACCATCTTTATATGGTACTTTATTCGTCCCATTGTCGCCGAAGGGTACAATGGGACAAAATCTTTTCTTCGGCGCTCCACTTCACAACTGGACTTAATTTATTTTTCATTTCATTCAATTTAGAGAGCAACAAAGGCCCTAATAATCGAGTTGCAGCAATCACAAAACTATAAATCAAAATAATTCGATGTGTTGGAAACAATTAAGCCTTTATAGGGAGAGGCGGGAACATGAGCGAACGAATTTGTAGGTAAGTACCACATTTTAATTAATTTAGGACACTCCATGTTTAAAATAATCGGGTCAGTCGATGATGCGGTTGGCGCAGTGGTTAAATGATTGGATGTATTACAGGTTCGATTACCGCGCGGGACAAAAATGTGTAAGTATGACTTTTGGCCGTTGGCAGGCCTCGCGTAAGATGGACAGATGATCTCAACAAGATCGCCGGTTACCGTTGGATGTGGGTGGCGCAGGAGCGTTTCATGAGGAGAGGAGGAGGCCTTTGTCCAGCAGTGGACGTCAATCGGCTGATGATGATGATATTAATGCTGACGTTCAAAAGTTTTTTTAACCTGGTTGTTTTTTATGTTTCTAAACTTAATTACTACACAAAAAATAAATCTAGTGTGCGGCAATGTTTAGACAGAAATGGATTGTGAAAGCATGAGCGTTCTCTACACAACATATTTTATTCTTTACCTGAAATTTCATATTTCAGGTAAAGAATGTAAAATGTAAAGGGTAAATGTACTCGTAAAGAGATTTTACTATGGGACTAACCCTAAAATCGTGTCCAATCCACGTATTTGAGTTCGCATAATTTTACAAAATAGATGGATCAGTTCAGATCAGAAATAAATTAAACTTAGAGTGCAATAATAAATAAAATAGAATACATCCGTCACAGATAAATATATATTTTTTTAGTACATGTTTGTGTGTATTGTGCATTAAAGTTTGTTAAAATCTACTTAATGTATAAAATACAGTTTATGTATCACTTTCAATAAGTTAACAATTAACTTTATAAAACAAAAACTTTTCTCAATCGCTCTGTCTATTAGTCAAAAACGTTAAGACAATTAATTTAGGTTTTTGTTACTTCATCAAACCAAATCCAAATCAGTAAATACTTAGACAAAATTAAAATCATCCGACGGTCGCCGATTGGCTAGTTAATTTCTTAGTAGTCTAATAACGTGTCATCAATATTAATTTAACATTAAACAAACATATAAGACACTAGTACCTCTGGAGATAAGCCATTATATCAATTTGACAACGCTTTGATGGTCCGAAATTCATTACGGTTTTGATTCGAAGCACGGTACGCAACGGCAAGCCAATTAAGCCGCCGGTAGATCGTAATGAACCGTTAATAATTCGTGCGACGAATACTAACAAATTTGTATCCATTGCTGTCACTATTTGTGTTAAACTATAAATTAGCAAATAACACACGCAATTGATTACGATATGGATTAGTCGTGAAAGCCGACCGTTGACCGCAGTTCCATTTATAATTATCTGCTATGATTCTAAAGCCACTAGAAAATTAAAACACGATGGGTTCACGTGGTTTTCATTTACTAATGAAAGCAGATACTTATTGATTGCAAAACCGTGTAGTCTGAAAAATATGATTATATACTAGCTTTTGTAAGCAACTTAACTCGCGCGTAATTTTAGCCGATAGCACTAGGGAACCATGTATTCTATCAATGAAAAAGATCATTAGTTCCTACAAACAAAAAAATTAAGTTCATCGTTCTTATTTATAACAGTGTAGGCTAATGCAAATATGAAATAGAAGTACGATTTCCATTAAACATTCAAAGTAAAACCGTCCCTATGAACTATTGAAACTTAAGAGTTAACTTTTCTGTGATTAAATTCTAACCACGTCGCAAGGTGGTCATATTAAAGTCACATGTAAAAACCTAATTTTCTTTATTTGTGTACCAACATCACAACGTTTGAATTAATTTAATCGAATGTGTGTGGTTTGATGAAGATTGACACGAATTCGGCCGAACAGGGCCGAGAGGTCCCGAACGTGTTGTAACCGTGACATGCTCGTGCGCAGCTTTATTGCCTGTCCAGCTTCCATCAAGATTATGGGGCCCAATTAAAAAACGTCATATGATACGGCTGTCACTAGCTGACGACAGGAGTATAAATATTAAGTACAAATTATGTTCTTGTTGTCCAAAAAAAGAAAAATATTAATTAAGTACTTTGTAGCCAGAAGAAATGGCGTTGTGCAGATTTTGAAAACAGTGACGAAAACAACAGATGCGTCGTTTAAGCCTAAGTATTCGTCTTGATTACTCTGCACCTCTCAATGCTTCCAGAAGCTATTTAAGCCAGCATTCCTATCACTTAACTTACGCACTGGCTATAAATCCCCATATCCGCACGTACCTAATGACATCAACAAATCATACACGGATATATCGTCGGATATAAATCAACACAAACGAACAAGTATGCTCTCGATTAACAATAATTTCGTTAGCAGTTGGAATAAATCTAAATGAACGGACGACGCGCGACGATTCTTAATTGACACGTCGGGTTACTGGACCGCGATGTGCTGTAAAACACGATACCAAGCATGTGTTAGCTAATTACAGTGTGACAATCTACAAGTCTATGGACCAAACAGGCCAGCTGAAGGCAAGGATGTCTAGCGGTGAATGACAACAAATAGCTAGATTCCGCCTTTTGTTTTCAGAAACAAATGAAAACACAAACGATAGTCATATGTTTTGAATTGTTCACTTTTAAAACAACAAAACTATGCACTTATTAACAACATAAGCCATGAATTATGTTTCAAACATCCTCTTTTGTAAAAATGCTGCGGTTTTTCATTCCATCTTCAGTCATCGCGTTTTAAAACAATGGGGGAAACAAAAACTCATTTTCATGGGTTCGTTTTGTTTGCGGTAATGCAAGAGCAACAACGGGAGTTGTGGGATCCCCCTCATAAACTGTTCGGGTAAAAGGATCTCTCATATCGCTTCGGTCGCGGCATTAAGCGGATGCTGCCGATCCGACAGTGCGGAAAAGCCACGGAAAACCAATTTCCACAGGCCGATTCGTGCATCGATTTATACAAAATTATGTTAGCCCGCGTGTCGCATACTTTACGTTTTGTTTTGGTTGTATTGTCCTGCTTTAATTAAAGAATTTTTAACTGTTCTTTTTCCATTTTTATCGGTAATGGGTTTCTGTATTTCTGGTTCAGTGCAACTGTATTGTAAAGCCATATATTTTAATGTGTGCTCCAGTTTAATTGCATGCAAGTATACACTATATGTAGCCCACATTCAAGACTAATGAGTCAATTGAGACACGCAGCCGAGGAAGAGAACGAAGATAAAATTTACTACCTTACTTGAAAGGGTCAGTAATTTAAATACCTGTATACCATAAAACCTAAGCTGCAAAAATAAAAGTCTGGATGATTCAGCGCGCGCATACCAAACATATTTGTGGAACATTTTCGGTACAGCTTCAAGCTTCTCCACAATCCCACCTGTCCACAATCCGAACATGCCGAAAGTAATTTATTCGCTCCTGTCCGGTGACCGACAGGCCGTGGATGACGTCACAACCACAAGTTTTTGCTCCAAACGGCAATGTCCATGTTTTTGCTGGCTGACAATATGAGCTAACTGACAATTTGATAATCGCTTTTTTTGCATTGCGATATTGTTATTTAATTTTCGAACAGGAGTAGATATGTGCAATCAGCCAGTCCTATTGTTTTTTTTAAACGATCACAGTTGAACAAGCCAGTTTTGAATTTGGAACATGTCTAGTGTTTAACGTAACGCAGACACGGTCTATCGCGTTTTTGTCGGCGGCACTTGGCTCAAAGGTATCATTGATTGTTTTTTTTTTCTTTTATGTTTGACATGTGATATTTGGACACGCGATACCAAGACACTTAGTTCGGATACCCATAGAGATTACTTTTATAGACTGGTAATCATGAGATGCTATCACAAGTTGGTACAAGTTAATGGTGACATTCGATATGGTACTCTTTCTCTACATGTGTGCATGTGTGTATAACTCACCACAATATTGTATTTGTGCTTAGTATTGATATTTAATACAGCATTACAAGTAGCGTTTTTCACTTTATTAAATACCATTTTATGGTTTTAATTTAAATGATTTATTTATTTTGTTTAGAATTTAGGTACATTTGATAATATTTTATTCAATGGCGCCAGTACGAAGCCTGGCACATGGCCGACTGGTAGTAACCACAAACCGCAACTTTAATTGATAAAACATCATGAATGTTGTTTTATGTAGTTTTCCATTTATTTTTGTTATTTATTTTACATAGTAACTGTATTTAACTTTTCCCTATTGGAAACATCGAAGGGATCGTGTTTTTCTTATGTTACCAAATACACAAGTAGATCCCATGACTGGGGGATGGGAACTCGATGGAAAGAAAGAATCGAGAAGATCTTAACCTTTCGAACCAAACGGAAAAACATTCTTTACCTTAAGGCGACCAAGCAACAGCCGGCTGTCGCGCTGCTATTATCTTTCTATTGTGTCTCGAATCACGTGTGTTCGAAGGTTTAAACTTGCTCTACATAAGCTACAAAACTCCTTTTCAAAAATATTTTCTTCACATTTTTGTCTAATAATGTATGAAGCGCTTTAAATATTACGCACCCGTTTTCCTAATATTTCACCTGTAAGTTTGTGTGAACAAACAAAACCAAAACTACCAAACCTTAACAAAAGCAACTTTTTTTTTTCTTGTCAAACAATAGTAAAACACACAAACAACACGATTAACTTATTGTCAATCCCTGTGGTCTGTTCTCACACAACAAATGCTAATAGCCACATTACTTCCCACCCACCTCAGTGATCCCACAGATTCCTAAAGGCGTCCATGATTCATCCCAGGTCCAGGAATTGTGTGATTTATCACTAATTTTACACGTCTGAAGCACTTTCGAACGCCAACACGTACCAATGTAATAATTCGCATCACTAGGTACTTCACTGACTGATTGACTGACTGTTGATATATCAACGCACAGTCCAAACCGCTTTTTCTAGAGACATGGAACTTGCAATGTGTGTTCTTTGTGAAGAGTAAGTAGCCAATAAGAAAGGATTTTTTTAAATTTAACTTCGAAAGAGGTGAAATAGTGGTTGGAAGTTCGACATACACGGGACAAAGCTGCGGGCAAAAGCTAGTCGACAATAAGAAAACACAAACTATTAAGATTGGGTTATAGTGTACTAGCGTTCGCCCGTGTTTTCCCCTGCAAGGCAGTCTTATACAGAAAAGACTTTGTGATGGTAATCAATGTACGGCCAAAACTTATAACGCTACGCAAGGCAAATTAAATGTTTTGCTATTTTTGGAAATTTAACACCTAAAAAGGGTCAAATATTATTTATCATTATTTGGTTTTAATATTACCTATCATCAGGAATGAATTTTCGTAATCAGACCAGACTTGCAGAGGTAAGCAAATAAATAATTTAGTATTACCTACTTATTTAAAATGCCGCCATCGATAGGTAGTAAAGATATCAGTGTACCCACTTATTTGGCTACTTACACTAGTCTAAAAGTATTTTGCATAATACTAGCGATAAAAAATAGTTACAATAATTTCGAAAATGCTGTATCATCGTATTAAATTGTCTTTTACGTGCATACTACATTCGATGTAGATTTTATCTGGTAGTCACGTGGCGTTATTCTTATTCTTATTAGAGCTTTAGAATATTTTGTAATACACCCAAGTAGGTACACTCATTTCTAAGAAGTTAATCAAAAATGGCTAGTTGGTTTAGTGGTTACTGGGTGCTAAGCCTTTTTTTTTGGGGAGTGGGAAATCATCAAATGACTGCTCCAGTCCTGGGTGCGGCGGGAGGGCGTATCAGACTTTTACTGACTAAAACCCACTCGTGTTCCTTCGGTTGCCCTTTATGTTCCGGGGTCACGGTAACTATTATAAACATTCCGCAACCCTTGGGTTGGGTTCCGACCCACTAAAAATTTGGACTATCACGTCTATGTCACATCTGAGATTCAATGACACCTCATATTTTTATGTCGAAATCCGTTAAACGGTTTAAGTTGTAGAGCGTGACATAGAATGAGACATACATTCATACATATGTACGCTCGAAAAACATAACCCTCCTTTCGGCAGTCAGGTAAAAAGGACAAGTTGTTGATTCTAAGTATGTCTAGTTGTAATTTATTTACAATACTAGCATTTGCCTGCGACTTCGTCCGCGTGGAATAATAGTTCCCGTTCCCAGAGGATTTCCGGGATGAAAACTATACTATGTCCTTTCTCGGGTCCCAAACTATATCTGTACCAAATTTCATTCAAATTGGTTCAGTGGTTTAGCCGTGAAGAAGAGACAGACAGACAGACAGGCAGAGTTACTTTCGCATTTATAATAATATTAGTACGGATGTAGGTAATTACTTAGTTAATAAGTACAGGCTCTGCCTAGTCATCTAGAACGCATCCCAAAATAGAGTAAAAATTAAACAAAAAAGTATCAACAATTTTGTAGCAGCGCCGCGGAATGTTTAAGAGCGGCGAGATCCCCCTCGTCTTTCCGCTGCTCCCTAACTACTTCCTTTGTATAATTAGCTGGCTAATAAGTCTCTCAGTGAAATATTCAGTGGAGGGCTTTCCTCCGCGGATTGTGAATGGAGCTGTCAATACCGATTACAGAACCTCTTGATATTAATTCCGCTGGGAGTGTTGCTTACGTATCGATGTTCTTTGAGAGGCTTTTAGGTTATACTTATAACATTGTTTTTTTTGTGACTTTAATGGGATTGGTCTTTGTGTGAATTTTACTTAAATATAAATAAGGTTTATTATCATTGTTTTAGGTTACATAAATACAGACTTACACGTGTATACACTTTAACACGTTTTTAACCAATGATAGTAAAAAGATAGATAGGTTATAGGCAGTCCTCACTTTAAAATGTAGCTACTTGATCAAAAAATTATCACAAATTATATTCCTCTCTTTTTCACTACTTGAATCATGTCGTCCTACTTTGACATCTAATTGTATGTGGGCGTTAGTGTGCCGTTTTTGAAGATTGCATGTCGTGTAAGTAACCTTTTTACTTATAATATCATTGTTTTTAACTATATAACGCGCCACAAAAATATAAAAGATAAAAAAAATTGTAGAGCTTCATCAATAGTTTAAACTTCAATTAAGTTAACACAACATAAAAAGGCATACCAATCAATGGTTAACCAATCATACTTTTATGAGCTGTCAAAGCGTTATTTCCCTATAGATTTTTCGTGTCAATATTACGCTGTAACGTCACTTCTTTGTCAAATCAAGTCACCATTGATTTCAATGGGACAAAAAAGATTTTTATTTTTAATATTGAATATTATTCTGGTTTTATGGTAAAAGTAAAATATCTGGTGGATAGCCCTCAAGTCAACTACCCAATTTACATCAAATAAAGAAAGTGCCATACTCCCTGATCCCTCTAACGGGTAAAAAAGTGTACTAAGCTCAGCCATATATCTTACATGGAGCATAAGTAATCGCGGGCAATAAATCTAAATTCACATACAATTTCCTTTATTACACATACATCATTCGTAGCACTTCACGAACAAATAGCAGTATTTCAGAAGGGTGCATTACTGATGCACTCCTTACGAAGGTAAACAAAACCAAATGGGGGTACTGACCACTCTATGTCAATGTTATTGTTTCCGAATTCCTCTAACTGCACTAATGAACGATACTGATAGAGAAATATTATCGTGGATTAGGAAATGGGGACATAATAATTTGGGTTATTACTTATTTTCTATATATATATGGCGTCAATAGGGGAAAGATAATATATAGATGTTACCCCTTCACCCATCTTCTAAGAGGGATGAAGTAGGTAAAGTATTAGAGGTGGTACTTGGGCCTTCAGAATTACTTTTCGAATTAAAGGAAATCTTTTTCTGAAATTGACTGACAGATCTCATCGAAAACTTCGGAGTTCTCAAAGATCTTAAATCAAAACTCGATTAAACTTCACTCAAGATTTTCATTATCTCACCCTTCTATTTAATAAGTGTATAATTACGAGCTTGATATGAGCCCTATCATAATGTTAGCTGTGGCTCGTGACAGCGGGTTCGATTCCTCATGCATATTCAGGGGTCCCCCTCGCGTGTTCCTAATGAACCTGACTGACTGTAGAATCTATTGTCAGTTGCAGGTTGAAATCCTTTTGTTGTCAACAAATTAGATTTGTACGTGCACGCTTTGTTGATGATAGAGGTTGTCTACCTGTGTTGTGTGGTTAATTTTTTTGCGAGTGACTCGATGTGTGGTTCCGGCATCGATGAGTGTCTATATCTACAGGTCATTCAGTATAAAAAATATTACACATTTTGGTGAACAAGTAAAAAAATAATTTTGGAAAATGGTAATGACTAATGGTAGTTGTTTATTTATTTGGCGAAAAACTAATCAAACATGAGTGTAGATATTGTATCATCCCCATCTTAAATGTCATATTTTGGTAAGATGGGGATAATACAAATGTATCTAAATTTTGAGAAATTAAAGATTTAATATGTTTGTACTCAATCTATGTTGTATCTATTTATTTGCTATCGCGCGAATGGTGTTTAACGGGATTGAGAACAGTTTTTCTTAGTTAACATTTGCAAATATTTTTTAACAGAGTACAACACAAGTATTCAAACTATTGTCGTTTCTTCGGTCGTTAAGTCAAGGACCAATTCCCTCCTACTTTCGTACTGCAACGCTGCAATCCAATAAGACAAACGATCTAATATCACCCTTGTAACCTACCTGCGACATTTTCCTAATGTTGGCAGTAAAAAGGAAAATTATACTCGCATTACACTGATATAAAATGCTATCGGAGTGTTCATCTCTCCCCACTTTTCCGGCTGGTGAGAGAATAGGAAAAATGTTAGCGAAGACGGGGGGTGGCGAGCCGGCTAATGCGCCTGATATTATTGTTGTGGCCAAAACGACGGAACGAATCCGGCAATATACATCGCCATGCTAAATTTGGCATCGATAATCGTCTGTGATGATTTTGGATATTTTTTTTGTACGCAATAAATCTTTAAAATATAATATCAAATTTTTAACTCTATCGATTTTTTCTATTGTCTCTTCCTCAGTTTTCAAACAAACATTTCAGTTTATTTGAATAAGAACTGTTGCGAATTTATTCGATTTCAAAAGTTTTCTTAGTCGTTCGCTCCCTCGACATTACCTGAGGGCGCGTTTAGATTGAAATTTTCATTTTCTTCTTAAAAAAAAAAACAACCTCCCCTACCGACACTGCCACCCTGTTAACCACTGACGAACAGATTTGCATGCACAATTTCCACTTTTGAACTTTTTACAACAGCTTACCTCTCTAAAGACGTTAAAAGTACACGAAAGTAATGATTTATTGGTATTTAAAATTCCATTAAAAGTAAAAATATTTACTGCTTGGGTTGTTAATTTATTGTTTGGCGGAAAAATGCTAATTTTAAAAAGGTTAAAAGAAAAGTTTACCTCAATTGTTGTTTTGCCAGACTCCTGCCATTTCATAAGGTGTTCACCTTTCAGTGACCAGCCGGGAGCGTAGCTGATGAGCCCCGCCGCCCCCGCACCTCCCGCCGGCACGGGCGACGCCCGAGCGCCAGTAACTACCTCGCTTGTCTCCGTTTTCGACTTCTTGGGGCTCGTCTGAAGCCGGAAAAAGCTGCGTCCGTGAGTTTTGCAACTTTTCGAGGGGGACAAGAAAAATGAGCTCTTTTTAGGCGATTTTTCTCTCTCATCGCCCGATTTAGACGTGGATGCGACTGTCTCCGCCGGCGCATCTTGAATGTCGTTATCAATTGTGTGCCCGCTGCCGCTCGGTTTTGGTCCCGAATTCTCATCAGCGACGAACAATAGGGTCCTCTGCACAAATGGCGTAGCTTTATTGTAGAATTCATGTGGTTCTGGTACTTTGAAACTGGCCGGAATAGTTGTTCGATGTGTCTTCGAGAAGCGTCGTTCCATGTATTTTCTTGCCATATCATGCCATGCACTTCTTTATACATTACTTTTCTACTTCTAAAGTCATTAAAGTCTAAAGCCTATATTACTGAAGTCTAAGTATACAATCCTTGTGATAAAATTAAAGCCTGTATCAATAGCGATTTTGCGATCGTCATTAATGTATCCTGATTCATATCCGTCTCACGAAAAAAAGGTAAACATCAAGGCAAAATAAACCGAGCAGAATAAATCTATGCCGTCCCCTCGAGTTGGTAAAATAGGCGGGAGGTATTCGTAAACTATACGGGTCCCCCACCAGGTGGGAGAAAACCCTAACATTTACTGGATAAGACTTCATGATAGCTAGAAATGGTATCAATTTGTCACATCTACGTACAAATTGGTGAGATTGTATACTACTCGAAAGAGAGAGGGAAATGGGGAAATTATTTAAACTTTATTGACGTGTATGTGATTGTAACAGCTCAATATTCACCAGGCAAGTTTCAATCTACGTATTATTCGTACAACCCTTAAATATTTTTGACAAAATGAAAATATTTCTTTTGGTAAAAAGAATTTTCCTTCAATGTCAATAGAAGCGAAAGGCTGGTTGAATTAAAAAGACCGGATCTCAATATTCTACCGAAAAAATAACTAATTGCCTTTCATCTCGTTTCCAGTAATTCTATTAGACGGCGGTGTCGTTCGGCGACGGGTTGCAATTTTCACGCGGAGGCTTCTACGCCCTATCGATCGCGTGCGTGGGTAAACATTGCCGCCCTAGCCTTACTTACTGCAAAATATTGTGAACCTGCGTTCGCATCTATCACCTTCAAAATAAAGTTTAAATTGCCTTAAATCACGCATCTAAGTTAACTTGCCAAAAGTCTTCACCGACTTAAAAATATTTTGTGAAGAAAAATGTTTGTTGATATTTCCGGTGATTTTTTCACGAGAAACAATTAGTTTTATTGCGAAACGCAAGCTTTTAGATGGAAACTCGTAATTTTGTGCGCAGTAATGGCTTGGATGTGGCACGATTGATTAATTTCCTGCTTTATTTACGGCTGTATAATTTCCTAAACAAAGGAAATGTGAAATAACAATCGTAGTGAAAGTAAAACACGCCATGTAACCCTCTCTGTTTAGTTAGCACGCACCGCACTTCACGGCAATCAAACTGACACGGTTTGAGTGAAATGTAAATTTATATTTTCACACGTGAACTAATGTCAGGAAAACAGAAAGTCGATTTCTATAGAGTCGTTTAAATTTTGCTAGCTTTTTCCTGCAATTTTGTCCGGTACTATATTGGCTGCGGGTACGATGCTACGAAGTAAAGTTTTCATTTTTGTCGTTTCGATTGTAAGGGGGGGTAATCACGAAAATTTTTATTAAATTTCAAAAATGTGTTTACTGATCGTCAACTATTCCATTTCCAATTCCAATCAAATCAAATTCCAATTTGTGTGTGCGGTTAAAAGTTCAGTAATAATAATATTGTTAAAAAATTACTACATTTCGAGGCAATCTCTATAATAATTTTGAGAATTTTAATAATACGTTATACTTTGCCCGTTAAAATAAATCATCATTGACAATCAAATTAAATAATCCCCATCAAATCACATAAAATCTACGTGAATGCATTAAATGAACATAAAAGTTTTCTGATGATCGCAATGAAAGCAGAAACTCATAACATTCATATTTAATTCATAATATCTATAAATGTAAAGAAGATAGGCAGTTTATGAGCAATAAACACAGTTTTATGTTTAAATAATAACGCGTAAAATGTCTCGTAAGTCCATAATTGATAGGGTACAATGTTAAGACTGTTGAAGGGAGTCAGAATGGAAGTAGATTGAAGAAAAAAATACCTAGATCATTACCTCCCTAGTCTTTTCCCAACTGTATAAGGTTGGGCTTCCAGTTTGATCTGATGTAGATGAATACCAGTGTATTACGTCGAGCAACGGCCTATTAAACCTCCACAAGCCATCACCGAGTAACAATAACTGCTGGGGAGGACTTATTTACACCATTGCTGACTTTTGACTGACATCTATCAAAGATTATCGACTATAACCACAAGATCAAAGCGTTAAAATAACTTGCATAAAGTTGGGTTTAAAATGACATTGTTAGTTAACATTTATTTCTTTCAAACTCATACACTAAAAACATATGCTAGAAAACAATCCTAAAGAAAACTAATTATTATTAGTCTAGACCTCTAATTCAGTTTTTGGCTGTCTTAGGGACTACGTACACTTATTCAGCTCTTTTCAGCTTACATCACCATGCCCTTACTAATAATCATTGTGTAAAGTTATGCAATGAATAAAGCCTGTGTAACCATACATTTTTTGACGTATAAACCTGTCATAACTTTATGCAGCGTTTATTAGTAAGGCGCTTAATACAACGATTTTGTATGAAGATACGAATGAGTCTTATTAGCTTTCCACGTCTTTAATTTTGTTTTCGTACAAAACCGTTGTTTTCTAAAGACATAAGCTGTATGGAGCTGAATAAATATAAATATAATAATAATAAATATCCTGAGACATCTTACACACGGCCATCTGATCCCAAGCTAAGCAGAGTTTGTGTTATGGTAATCAGACAACTGATATACATACTTAAATATTTTTTAAATACATACATATTATAGATAAATAACACCCAGACACAGAACAAACAATTAGAATGAATGATAGAATGATAGATAGAATGATTTATTTTTGTAAATAGGTAAAAAATTACACTTTTCCACGTTATTTTTTTTTTCTTATTTTAATCGAACGATGGGGCCGGTGTGTCCTAGCTGGACTACTCTGAGAAGAAACAACCGAAAAAAACTCAGAGGTCAAAGTCTCGTATAAAGTCCATACAATATTGTATTGGTCAAATTATGCGAGGACCATGAAGGTAATAACTGAAGAACTAACTGAATTATGCTCATCACACAAAGTTTGTCCTGGGTGGGAACCTACGACCTCTGGCTTATCAGTCAGGGTCACTGACCACTAGACCAACAGGCCCGTCATTGAATAAATGTGCGTAGTCTCTTAAACGACAACTTTCATACGATCATCTGGGTGATCTCTTAAATTGTTACAATCTTAACATCAGACGCGTTTACTCTGACCATTACGCTTACTTCGGGAGTAGGCCGGACTATATCGGTCGGATACCGTTCGGTCGGGAGTCGTGACTGCGATTATCTGTATCAGGACAGGCGGTCAATCGCCCATAAGCCGGCCGAGTGCCTGACCCCGGCGTGTAATTGTCGCCCTTAAAGACTTAACGCCACACGTAGTACGACGATTATTGTAACGTATTTTATAGTTTGTGAGGATAGACCGATTTGAAATTGGAAATGATTTAAGAAGATTTGGAGTTAGTGGTTTTTGTACAGATACGTTAAAGTACCTGAATATGTAAAATTTTCCTATACTTCAGCAAACCTTAAAGATACAGATGAAAATCTGTTAATTAAATTTAGTAGCCTGATGTGGTGGTGGTGATATCAGTTGATAATCTTATCTGTGTATTAAATTAATTCATTCTATAGTCTATCTGTGCATTTTAAACTAAGTTAAACTGATTAATTCAGAAATAGCAAGTAAATGCTTAAAATAAGGAAAACCAAAAGTTCGTCTCACACAAAAATACCTCGACGCTGAGACAACATTCGATCAGTGCTAGATTCCCCCGACTTTCTTAGTTTCCACAAGAAATTGCGCCCCTTCCCGAATGTCCCCAGTTTCTTTGTAAATAGCTTTCCGATTCTACCTTCTCCGAGGGGGGAGTTATTACATTTCGATGACATGACGAATTCGGGATGACACACGAGGGGTCGCACTTGACCCGCCGCCGATACACCAGTCATAAAAACGTTATATTTACTCTAAACTCAAGATGTTGTTATTAACCCCTTGCGTTTTTATTTGAAATTGAAGGGTTTGTGTTGGAATATTTTGTATTGCAAGTTTTTTTACAACTGGCAGTCAGCAGTTTTTGGCTACTGGATCGTTGTCTACTTTTTGTTAAAGTTCAGATTAAGATAATTTCTTTTCATTGGCGAATTGTATTTTTGATTTTTGTATAAATAAGTAATTAAACGAGTAAGGAAATACAATAATTAAGGCATTCTTCGTCTCGAAGACATGTCTACTGCACAGCAGAATTACCTGCTTAAGCACGTTTGGCTAAAACATTCTACCTAACTAATAGCTAAATTAACACATGTTAGACCTACCGACATGTAACATACTCTACTTGTAGGCTAATAACTTGTAAAGTACAACCCCTTAAACTCGAAACCTTACACGCTACGGTCTACATTGTGGCAAGAACTAAGTACGGTGTAATAAACAATCTCTACATGTACCGTAACGGTAAACGAGCATCAAGATAAGTTACAACTAAATATAATCATCAAAAATACCTTCAAACTAAGCTCATACCAATCATTAAGATACAAAGGTATTTACGATGTCTAAGCCGACGGTTCAATGACCTTCAATGTACCATACGTTCGGTAGTTGTCAACAAAATAAATAGAAGTAATGGCCAGGACAACTACACGGCCACAGGTTCAGAAATAGACGGCTCCCCATGTGCTTCGCGCGAACTTGACAATCTACCCGCATGTTTATTTTTAACACTATCTTACTGTATTCGGAAATAGTCGGAAATGCTCGGAAATGGTTGCACGTCTTTGAAGATTTGTTACGATCTATTTCACGGGAGGCTGAACTTTGCCGTGTTATGTGTAACGTGGTATAAACCAATTACTTTGCTCCAATCATGTGTTAACATCAACGTTGAACGATCTGCAGATCCTACGTGGCGTACGTAATTTGCTGAAAACTCCGCGCAACAAGCTGCATTCGAATTGTTGAGCCAATATTGGTTTTAACTATCAAATGATAAATAAACACTAATGCCCTTACTAATAATCACTGTGTAAAGTTATGCAATGAATAAAGCCTGTGTAACCATACATTTTTTGACGTATAAACCTGTCATAACTTTTTGCAGCGTATATTAATTAGTAAGGCGCTTAATGTGGAGGTATGAAATATTTTCCGCGTTCACATGTAACTGGTGTACAAAGATAACAAAGCCGAAGGTAAAATTACCATTCCATGCATTTATATATTTTATTTTTATTTATTTTTATCAGACCGTATTGAAAGCAACCCGGATTACAAGATATTAAAGATAAAAGTTTTAACTTTTTAAGCATTTATAGAAAAACACGTTTTAGTTGTTCTTAAATTGCCTGAAAACCCGTTAGTATAAGATTTCGCATTACCATCATCATTGATTTCTCGTACACAAAAAAGTGGCCACTTCGTAAACATTATTGCTCGGTGACACTTAATTCAGTGCTTGTATATCATAGAGTCGCTCCAAACACTAAAACAACACGGACATCCTCAAAAAGTAATTCAAAAGCTTGCTCCACAAGTTAAGTAGTCTCCACAAAATGTACATAGTAAGTAAAACTTATAACCACATGAGGCACGCGTCGACCGACTTAATTAAGTCGTCGCCTCAAGTAAAACCGAATTAAGTTTCGTAACCCGGGGGACTTGTCGCGACCAGAACTCCGCGGTGAGGCAAGGTAACCTCGGAACACACGAGCTTTTTGCCTGACTTTTAGATTAACAGGGCATACTTGTGGCATACATATAGATGCATTCAGGTAGGTGAGTTGAGAGTCATAATTCATGACCATTATTTATTTACGGGTTATGAATTATGTTGACAGAGATAGAGTCGTAAATTCCAAAAAAAACCTTTAATAGCAATACAGATAAATATCCTTTACAATCTTTGTGCATTTTAAAAAGTGACGTATTATTGTTTGTGTAATTATGTCATAGCAATTGTGAGACTTTACTGATTATTTATTTCTTAATACTTTATGCTAAATGCTAGAGATCCGATATTTAATAGATAGATGTAAGAATTGTACGTTTTTTTATCCTCTTATTAAGGCACTTCTATGGTTTAGATTCCTCAGCCCTTTTTACATCCCTGCTTCAAAATAAACTTCAGTCAATCTAAAATCTTCAAAATATTATTTAACAACTCCACAAAAACATCCCATTGGCTTCACAAAAAAACGGATTCCTTGCCAGTTCGAACTGACAATGCCATTTCACCTGCAGTTTTCGAACTAATCTCAGCTACAAGTTTGTAACAGGCATTTTCCAAAAAGCCTTTGCAGTCGGAAACTTGTCCGTAGCAGCTTTACGTCGTTGAAATTGGACGAAGCTACTTGTTCGTCTGTTCCGGTCCTTAGGCTTGAGTCGGCGCATGAGTTATTGTCCTGGCACTGTGTAAGTAGGATCAGCGTGATTTATGAACGATTATGTGGGAAACTATTTGAGAGATATGAATACTTAATAAGAATACCTTCAAATTGTTTTCTAGTTTGTATATTGTAGGTAGATGAAGGGAATGAATATTAAATATAGAGGGCGTATATAATTATATGAAGACCTATTAAAAAAAGGAGAGTCAAGTGATAACATTAATGATTGATAAGATCGTTGATAAGGCAGAATGGAAAAAAATGTGTTGGCCGAAGATATGAATACAATTAGGATTGTTAATCGATCGTAAATTAATAATTTCCATGGAATGTCTATAATAAACAGTCTATAATAACAAATCCTGATGCCGGTTTCGGGATGTTACTCATTTCCATTGACTGAAATTAGTAGAGCTTATTTACCTAAAATTAAAATAGAAACAAAAAATAAAATGTGTATAAATAAATGGTACAGAAACTAAAAAAATATTTATACCCCTACCTTGTTAGTTATTACAATTAAAGCTGGTTTATAAATTACTTTAGCATTACATCCGTTCAAAAGAAGGTAGACCTTTATTTTTTTTTAATAAAAGAAACTCGCGCTTACTGTTTTTTTAAACAGATACATGAAATAAGTTGGATACTTAGTGGTTTTAATGTATTTATTTTGGTTTTACTTAAACAAAGTCCCAAAATTTAGTACCGAAAAAATATTTTGGCGACTCCGCTATGTCACTATTATGTTTTGAACTTAAGGAAAATTTGCTCACCTTTTTCCGATCACCGATAATAAGTAAGAAGATATTAATCTAAATGCGCCTTACAAATGGTTGTTTGAAACCTATAACTTATTTGCTTACAAACTTACTTCAGTTGTGTTATTATTTGCCTTCAAACTAACTTCAGTTGTGTTATTGAAAGGTTTGCAAATAATGTTGACATCAATAAAGCGCAGAAATTCAGTCTATTTCTGTCTACAAAGACAGGTACAAGAAAGCTCAAATATATGGTTTATAATCATTGCAGCTTATAAATTCAACTGTGACGACTTTAAAAATCATTGTTCCTATCCTTCGTTTAATTAAACTAAAAATTTAATAAAAAAATATCGACATTTTCAATTTTTATTATTTTAAATATAATTAACTATATTGTTAGAGTGCCTCCATTTTTGTTTTCTTTAGGCATTAGTATAGTTTAGAGCACAGTCGATGCTTCTTTGTTTTAAACAGAAGACAACAATTTCACATCGAAATATTCGTGCAGACACGTAAAGCTCATCAGTAATCCATGCAATCATTACATGACATGGCACAGGAGGTCCAAAGCAATCCGTTCACACATGTAAAGCGTGTAATTTATACGCTCACGTACAGGCATTACTTCAAATCAACACGTGATTAAAATGCAAATGGCCGCCCTTTGCTGGACGCGGTGGCCGTTGGCCAATTATATGATTATTTACTACGAACAAGGGGATAAGTTGGCAAAGCCTTGTCTGTGGAAGCGAGTGTGGCTGATTTTGTATGAGGTTTCTGGGGTTCACAAAGGGTGGTATGAAGTTCTAATTGAAAGGTTTACTTTTAGGAAAATTGACTAAAAATTTTGCATTTCAAGTATGTTCTTTACTTTTTTAAATTGCCATTAAAAGAGCGACGTACCAACCTTAGTTTGTAACGCCGAAAAAAGTAAACATAGATACCAGTTCAAATTTAAATCCATCACTATATAGCCTGCCATCCACCATCGATGCAGAAAACCAGACTAAAATTCTACCCGAAAAAAGGAAAGCACTTTTGCCCCCCACGTTTTAACGCAACACCATCGCCTCTGTGTACTCGTTAATCCCCACACATGCACCACACACGGTACAATGGCGTTCAAAAGGTTATTGGAGCGGTATTAGACGGATCCTAAATGTCTGTGAACTAATGAGTCGCCCTTTCACTGTCCGGAACTGTATGGCGTCTCACATCCGCCTCTTGTTTATATTCAAACGTTTTTCCTAGAACACGCTCTGGCTAGAAATATTTTTGATTGAGACTTTTTAAAAGGACATCAAAGGTGATTTTTGGAAGGCGTTCTGTTTACGTTTTTCTTGCATTGATTTTTGAATTACGAACTGTTTTCGTTTACGTTTCTTTTGTAGTTATTTATGCAGTTCAGTTAGTAAGCTATGAGTACCTACCATACCTACCTAATAACTGTCCGATCTATACTTGTATATATCATAACAAAGAAATTTCAGTAAGTAATACATTTTCAAACTTCTACCGGATAGATCTATTTATGCCTCAGTACAATGCACGTTTAAACCAAAACTATTCTGTAAATTATGTTCATGCCAAAAGATGAGTAAACCTAACTTATGTAAAGCTTAAAATAAGTTACATTACTATCACTTTTCTTCTGCTGTTAAATGCAATCAAAATAGAGGATGGATACCTAGTAACGTATATTCATTCTAAGACCTCAAACGAATCAACTTTTTCAGCCTAACGTAAGTTTAACTAAAATTTAAACCGTTTTTAAAAACAACGATCGAGTATGACTTAAAAAAATAACAAAACTATTTCAAACGTTACGATAACACAACAATATAATCGATCACAACACTAAATTAATTAAATAAATAAATAATAATCAGACAATGTAATTAGGTGCGGGTTGCGTGCGCGGGGATTAGGCTGGTCGCAGACGAGACGCAGTGCGGGCGCTAATCCCTTGTGACAAGTGCCTGATGGAACCTCACACGACATACCTACAGTTTGAGATTTACATTAATTTCCGAAATTGGGGATGTTGGATTATGCCTACTGTAAACTGGCATAAATGTGTTTTTAGTATTATAATATTCAAAACGTTGTAAAGCTTTTCAAGCGTTTTATATGAATTTAAACGTTGTAACAAAAGTGGGAGGATTTTGTCGTTAAAAACTTCTCTCTCCTAATACATTACCTAATACAACCACAGTTAAAAGAGGTAAAAGAATTAACTACACTTAAATTTCTTATTAAAATAATATATATATTTACAACTAATTTAGAAAGTAAGTAGGATTTTAATAAAGGCTCCAGACTTTTTCTTTACTTATTACAAAAATTTTAACTAGCAAGGATGGCAAAATACAAGGATAACAATTTAATCCTAACATCAGTCCTATGTTCCAGTCCCCAGAACGACGATAAAAAACATAAAATACATCAGCTGGTCTGCTTCCCACGTAAACACTACAAATGAAATGGGTCAAAAGCGATGAGCTTGCAATCTATCCCTACTCATTAATTATCGCAATCTACTATTCACTAAATATCTAAATGCTCCTAATATATTATGCCCAACAGTGGAGTATTCTTCACGTAATAGATTCGTTTGTAAGCAGCTTAACGTGTAACTAAGTTAATGGCTATTAAATTAGTCGATTGATCGTTTTCTATGGGAGATATTACACCCCGTCAATATCAATATGGTTAATATTTCTTGCATTAAAGTCAGTTCTAGTAGGGTTAACTAAACGTTGTTCTTTTACAATATAGGTTACTGTCAATATTGGCCATATTAAATAATTATTATACCTGTATACCAATTTTTAAATACAGAACTTTCCAACAAGCTTTCGCCCGTGACTTCGAACGTGTAGAGATCGAACTTTCGACAACTATTTTACCCTTTTAGAGGTCGTATAATCATGTTAATTAATTTGCTACATTGCTGTGGTAGTCACAGCACTGCAATTGTGTGTATTCATATAAAGTACACCACATTAATATCAATGGCCATACGTATTGATATCTAACCTATCTACACTAAAAAAGAAAGTTCTAACATAGTCCCATAACCTTTACTTTCAACACTTATCTCTAATAAAAATTCATAAGAACAATAACATTTAAATTGAACACAGAAACTAAATAGTTCTCCGAATAAATTTAATGTCTTTAAATAAAAACACAACTAACTGACACCTACGCTTTGTCGACGTAACGCAACTTTGACCTTACCCTATTTAGTCATAGTTCGTGGACCCCGCGTTTAACTCACGGTAGTCTTTGTCGAATGACTTATATGTACCTATATATAATAAGATTGATTCAATATATAAGTAAATCAACTAGCGGGCTCCCGCGCTTTCACCCACTTTACCTTATGTTTTTCATTGCTACTCCGATCTCGTAGGTCAAAGCGTGATGTTATGTAGCCTATATGTTATTCTCATGTATAAGCTATACTACTGTAAAGTTTCATTAAAATCCGTTTAGTGGTTTTTGCGTGAAAGAGTGACAAACATCCACACACATTTAAACTCGCACATTTATAATATCAGTAGCATTATAATAAGATTATACTCTATTAGCTTTTGCCCGCGGCTTCGCTCGCGTTAGATAGAGACAAAAAGTAGCCTATGTTACTCTCCATCCCTTCAACTATCTCCACTTAAAAAATCACGTCAATTCGTCTCTCCGTTTTGCCGTGAAAGAAAGACAAACATACAGACACACACATTCCCATCCATACTAATATTATAAATGGGAAAGTGTGTCTGTCTGTCTGTTTGTCTTTCTTTCACGGCAAAACGGAGCGACGGATTGGCGTGATTTTTTAAGTGGAGATAGTTGAAGGGATGGAGAGTAACATAGGCTACTTTTTGTCTCTTTCTAATGCGAGCGAAGCCGCGGGCAGAAGCTAGTTTATAATATTAGTATGGATGATTCAGTTTCTAGTTTGGAGACAGAGAATCCAAAAATAAGAGCATGGTAATTATGTTTTTATATGTCAGCCAGTGTCCCATTATAGCGTTCCCAAAAGATTAAACTGAAGCGCATTTAAATTAGTGAGTGTTTTGTTATCAAATAATAAGTTACCATGCGACTGATCCAAAAAAGTCTGTCATTAATTAAAAAGGCACATCTCTCAAAGGTACATTTATGTTTTCGAACGAACATGACGTTCCAATTATGAAACGAAATATTTGAAACGAACAAAAACATAGTACGATGTTAACAATGCAGCTTAATTAACGGTTGCACTATAGTTATTCCAGCCAATTTATTCTGTTGAGTTCTCATTCAATTTTTTCGTAAAGGCTGAAACAGCTATAAATAAAAAAAGATGAGTAATTTCAAAGGATAGGCTGGCATTATACCACAGATTATACCATTAATCGTCATTTGTTTATGTAGCATCTGGACATTTGAAAATGGAATCCTGCTTCAAAACTTCGATAATTATGTCATTGTTTCCACTTACACGTTAAGCATAATGAACATTGAAAGATTACAATAACGATATTAACTTTGATATAAATTATCTCCGCAAGCTTCCCTCACAATTTGCAATAAAATATTTCCGAATTAAACCAGGGATACTGAAGTACTCGCAAAGTTGGCCTATTGATAAATGAGTGTTGTAAACTTGTGCTTATTGGGGGAATACTGAAAGTAAGGCAATTTATTGTTTACTTATGTTTATACTCTGCATTTTCCATAAACATTAACTTTTATCGCCGACACACCTTTATCGTAATTAGGAATAATACAACTTTTAACCAGCGAAATTTTTGAATTACATCAATTAGTACGAGAATTCCGAACTACAAACGAAATAACAAATAAACAAACTTTACCTCTTTTTTACATTAGTGGAAATCGCTATTGATAACTGAAAAATCAGGCTCTTTTCATACCTTGCTACTAATTCGACTACATTAAATTGACTATAAACATTTCCTATAAAATAACTTGGCTTTTTATCTATTCTAAATCCGATAAACGAACTATTCTAAACACTTCACGCTACACAAAACTACTTAAAAAATCACTCAATACTAATCACAAACTATCTTTAAAATGAGAACTAATTAAAATTTATTCTAATACTGTTCGTCATCAAATCGCGATTGGTACGCGTTCCCGCCTAAACGCGAAGGCTTTTGATTCGGGCGGGCGGTCGTCCTGCTCGCAGGACGCACGGCACGCGACTGGGGCGGATCGATCCCGCCCTGCTCGGCACAGCCACGTCCCGCGGGGATGCAGATGCATGCACCCGTCCTAGAACTGCTAGATGAGACAGTGCTTAGACATCCGGTAAGGCAGTTCATTAAAGTTCCGTGTACGACATATACGTATGAAATATACGTTGTGTGTGTGCGTAGTGAATAGAGAAGTTCCAGGAATTTATGTTAATATGGGAATGTCTTTCGTATTCGTCAATTTCGCGTTGATTAATAAGTAATAGATAAACAAATACCAATAAAAATACATTTGGCAGTAACAATTATGTACTCAATTATATCCTGACAAAACATTTACGAGAACACACCGTAACAAACACGAACCTTCCTACCTCGACTCGCCACATCCAGCAGTCATACATCGATAAAATACAAATTGAATAACTCACAGAAGATCCACGTATTCGGATCTAAAGTGCGACGGGCCATCTATTTGAGGTGGCTGTCCCTTTGAGCGCTGGATTGAGTTACTCAAAGTGCGACCGAACTCACTCGATCGCTGCGACCGACATGACAGCGCTTTTTTGCATGTCTTGTAAGCCCTTTGATTTTTCTTGATAAGACCCACTAAGTTGCTTTTTTTGGATAAATACCCACATTACTCTTTGAAAGTGGTTTTAAAATGGAACTGTAGCTTCTAGGATCGGTTTTATAGTTTGCTAAGACTGTTCGGAGAGATTTTTATTTGCAAACCCATTCAATATGAAAAGCTGTTTGGCATATGTAATGATAAAGATACATAGTAAGTAGATACACATTAAATAGTTTTAAATAAGAAACATGTTAATAAGTAAAATAAAAAATAAATAGATCTCATCGTTTTTAAAACACTTCTACATTTAGATGACTCAATACAAACTTTTGTGAACTCATTCAGCTTAGTAAAGCTTAGTGTTGTGTCAACTAAGAATGAGTGTGCTCCAATTCAGGTTCAAAAAATGAATGAACTACAGCTTTTTCGTCAATCATGTTGTTATTTTTAGACAGACTGTGTTCATTTCTTCAATTTTATAAGTAAAACCGTGAAATATAAACTAAACTTGGTTGACAAATGTAAAGTTTGTGATGGCGGGTTACGGATGTTTTTCTTGCACATAGAAAATACTGCACGGATTTTGTTAAAACTTTATAAACTGGTGCTTGTAGCTTGTATCAGAATAATGATAGGTTAATAACATCACGGAACACGGAACCGGAACAATAACCGTAGATCTAAGAAAACGCGATTTCGCGCTCACATTTTCAATCGAACTTTCTGTATGAAAATGTTAAATCTTTTTTTTCCCCGTTGGGGGTTGAATTTCCAAGTTTCTAAAAAAAATGTTACATTACATGATTCCTGTTATATACATCCAGACAGCCTGACTCTATAAATATAAAGAATTACTTGCATAAGAAATATGATGTGCATTTTTTTGAATATTGAATCGAATCGCTCTAGACCATAAATAATTTATCTTCTTACTTGAATTTAGAAATACTCTACAGGTCTGTCGACTGCTACTATATCATATACGCCTCGTACTTATGGAAATTTATTTCGCAAATTCCCCTCTCTCTAACTTTAAGTCGATACCTCAAAGGATTGTTTTCAGGCTCTCAGCAAAACGAAAACGTTTCAGTTTACGATACGTTACTTTCTACCTTACTGTACTTTAAAACGTCATTTGTTTGGATAAAAAGAACGTGACTAGGAACCACATTGGTACAAGTAATATTTATTGAGTGGCTTTCAATTGATTCTCAGGGTTCACTCTCATTCACTCTCACACACATAAATAATGGGTAAGTATTAACTTGCATGTTTTTATTAGTATTCCGTACCGAAATGGTACAAAAGGAACCCTTAAAAGTAACCACGTATTTATCATCTCAATCTGTTCAAAAAGTACTCCTAGCTGTTCAAAAAATATAGTAGGTATTCAAACTATTTATTTACAAATAAATGCGCGATGAGACGTGGATTTAAAAAAAAATCGTGTATCCATCAAAATGGTATAAACCGCCGTAAGATTGTGTTGGCTGGCTCGGAAGTTTTTTTACAGCTTCAAAAGATGAAGAATGAGGAGAAGGGCCTTGAGAGACTAACAAACAGGCAGCCTGACAACAAAGTAATCCTTAATATACTTTTAATATACTTAAATACTTTTTGCCATAAAAACGTAAAGAAAACCTAAAAACCGCTCATTATTCATCCCATCCACACCAACTAAAAACTTTGAAATCAACAGAACCACTAAAGTTCATTACTACAGCAAACGTGTGTGATTTGGTCCCATAGACGCGCAGTTTGACTGATTGAGCCATTTTTAGCCGACTCTGAGGAAGGGCAGCCGTCTCTCCCGGAATAGCACGATCATACTAATTATCACCCCTGTCATCCGTCACTAGGACGGGGGATCTAGATAAATTCGGTGGCAATTTATATGAAATTCTATACCGAAATTGTCGTTATCAATATTATCTCTGTGTCTGTTGTGTTTGTTTCATTTTCATGGTTAAACCGATCGCGATGCTCAGAATTTAGAGGCTTTTATACACGTTCATCACAAGCTAATCTGATGAACAAACGTTATTTAGAACACATTTTGGCATAGATATTTTATGTCTCTTCTTGCCAATAGTTTGATTCCATTTGATAGCTACTGATCGTTGGCATGATATTACTTAGCTTAGTTAAGCAACGTTTATTTGTCTTGGTCTTAGTTTAAATATACATAGAACTATACGTTTTAATCGACTATTATAAAAAAAAGTACCATTTTAAACTTATGGAGATTTAAATCTTGTTTATATGAGTCCTAAACTTTTTTTAGGACTCATATAAACAAGATTGTCACAATATCAAGAAGCCAAAGTTGCTGCGGCGTAGATTTAAAAAACAGATATAAAAAAAACAAAAACAAATGAAGAAACATGTGTTGGATGATCATAAAATCTGGACAAACATCTAAAGAGGCGATTTAATTTGCGTTGAAACAAATGCTGCTCATTAAATTCAGATGTACGATGAAATATTGGGGCTGTTATTCGACGTGGTACATCTCAGATCGCAGACTATTCCTTGCTGTTTTCATTTTAATGCAAGGTATTTTGAACTGCGAAAATATCTCGCCAAGTTACTAACTTGAGCAATATAGTTAGTTAGTTAGAGAAAACAGAAAGTTTCACTGTTATAGCAAATAAGTTTCTAAGTTTATTCTTAGATATAATTTTTTATTAATTTGTAAAATATGCAAACATGTTCTTCGTAAACTTTCGAAAAATTCAAAAAAGTAAATTGACAGTTAAAAAACAAGATCTAAAATATTCACCGTTTCAGCGAATAAGAATTAAAAAGTTAAATAATCAGCTAGGTTTGTCAGTCATAAAACCTCAGTTATAAAAGCAGTCCTCAGTTATAATTTTTTTTTCAAACCCCATTAAAGTGGTAACCTAACCTGGGGTTCTATTTTCAAAATTGTGTAAACCCCTTTAAGTGAAGTGAAAATAATTAAGTCCGTCTTATACCATCAGTAGCTTATTTGTTCTGCTTAATTAGTAAGAAAGGCGAGCTTTAGCCGACAACATGGCGCGACGTCTTTCATCCAATCCCTTTTAATTTCGTCACAAAACTGTTGCAGACTTTGAAATCTTAGCTTAAGATAAGAAACCTTGCTTAGTTATGTCTGAACAATATCCCAAAGAAATGCAATTTGGTCTCACTTTGAGTCTTGTTTTTCTTGGCCTCGACCTTTAGAAGATAACATATATGTTATCTACTTATATGGTAAGGGGTGATTTTTGTTTTTATATTTCCAAAACGATTCTAAAGTTAATGTTAATCTTTTTCATTAAGATTTCCACCCTGTGGTCGCCAGTAAATAAGTTACCTTGTTAAAGCCAAAATGCGTGCAAGGCAGATACGCTTTACAAATATCTAAAATTTAATGTACGCCTCTGAGCCATTACCTTTTCTTTATCCATACTAATATTATAAATGGGAAAGTGTGTCTGTCTGTCTGTCTGTTTGTCTTTCTTTCACGGCAAAACGGAGCGACGGATAGACGTGATTTTTTAAGTGGAGATAGTTGAAGGGATGGAGAGTAACATGGGCTACTTTTTGTCTCTTTCTAATAAAATAATAATAATAAATAATAAATATCTTGGGACAACTCACACACGGCCATCTGATCCCAAACTAAGCAGAGCTTGTACTATGGTAATCAGATAACTGATAAACATACTTATATAATTTTTAAATACATACATATTATAGATAAATTACACCCAGACACAGAACAAACATTCATGCTCATCACACAAAGTTTGTCCTGGGTGGGAATCGAACCCACGACCGAATTCGAGCGAATTCGAATGCGAGCGAAGCCGCGGGCAAAAGCTAGTTATAGTATAAAATATAATTTTATTAAATGACACGATCTGTATTTAATTTTGCAACATGTATTTTATTTTTATTTTTATAAAATAAGCACTACTTAGTTGCTAAAATGTAACGTTTAGTCACTTCAGCCATTATCTTAATATTATTATATCTAATAAAAAAACACCTGAACGCGAGCAAGAATCTTATTTCATTTCCATTCGGTCATTAAACTAATTAAACGTGTTTATATCACCTTAAATAGACTTATATTTATAAAAAAGACAAGTTAAAATTATATGTCACCCCATTAAAGACGTGAGACAACGGTCTGTCGCCCAAACCGGCCATAACTCAAGCTGAAGGAAAATAATTTACGACTCCTAATCCCTAACAACCAGAATAAATTCCAGACAGGATACGGACATTACAGCCCTTTATATGAGCCGTTAAGTTTTTTAAATAAACTGAAACAATTGAGATGTATTGCGGCTGACACCTGCCTAGAGTTAAGGATAAAGTATAATGGGAATGCTTCGGGAAGTAACTAATGGTAGGATTAAAAGAATCGTATATTGAGCCTCGTTAAAAAACAGTTGAAGATCGTTCGATTTTTAAAAAACTCAAGATTCCCAAGTCTGGATAACACGTTGACTATAAAATCATTGTTAACAATGAATTTTAAGCCTCGCAATAGGAACGTATTAGTCATACGAATGCAGTAAGATCTAGAAACAATTTGAGATTTTGGCAACTATCCGATTTTTGCAATGGAAAATGTTGAAAGACTTCATTTTTACATCGTCTTATTCAGCATCGAATTAAAAACTCATATTCGCCGACAGTTAAAACAAATATGTAGCACTCATTTTGTAGGAGTCCCTATGATGTCTTGAGCTATAATTTTTTGGATAAAAACTATCTTATGTGCTTTTCCAAACTATGGACGATGGTCCATAGTTTGGAAAAGCACATAACTGTCTGTACCAAATTTCATTTAAAGTGGTTCAATGGTTTTGCCATGAAAGACGGACCAACAAACAGACACAATTTTCACATTTATAATATTAGAAAGAATCCATATATTGCGTTGTGTTTTTCTGTAAGCAAGTGCAGTCATTCTTTAAGGCATAAGGACCAAGTAAAAGTTGGTCCTTTCTGAAGACGAAGGAGCCACAAAGTTCCTATAAATGACGCTTCAGGGGAACGTTTAATAATGCATCCCGCTTTACATATTTACAGGGGGGCTGCGGAACTGCACAAACTCATACTTTATTAACGCACAGAAGATGTAGTGTGCTGCAGGCATTTATCTAATTGAGCCACGAGCAAGCCAGTGCATTTTTTGTAGCATAAGAGACCTTTGCCTGCAGTGGAACAGTAATAGCCTGGTATTTTTATTATTAAGTTTAGTTCTCTTGAAACTAATTGAATACATTAAATGACACTGCAGGTGACAAGTACAGGGATTCAAAGTACTTACTCAAAATAATATAAGGAGCGCATAGGCCTAGTCAACCGGCGCTTAGAAATTCTCACCTCCTAATTTAGAAATATCTTATTAACAGCGATAAAGTCGGAGGCAAATATAATTTACTGCGCGGGCAAACAACTTTGTTAAATGGCCCGTGTTCAATTAAAACGTAAATTATCGGATTGGTAAAGAATATTATATAAATGAAGAGGTTTAAAAATAGAAATCTTTATGCATAAATAAAGAGGCTTCTTGGTGGTGATCAAAGTTTAGCCAATACTGCAGAAGCAAGCTTCTTAGAAGCAATCTAAAAAGAAGGACTCAATTTTAGTAAATTCAACTCTTAGCAGGGTAAAATAAAATGAAAGTTGGGAAGTGAAACCGCAAAAAAAACAGTAAGGTGTGAACAATTGGTTCTGCGTTATTTACAAAGCAACTAAGACTTACTCTTTCATAAAAGTAAAAGCAATAAATCAAACAAACTAAATTATATTGTAAACCTTTTCAATCACACAAATGGTCTTCCTATCTGATAAATCAATTCACCAGTCACTTACAAACAAGTCAGTTTCTTCACAACGACAGCGACATATGAGCGAATGCGTGATCCTTACCGGCGTTTAGAATATTTACGATCGTCCCGACTGATATATGAAGCCGTACTTCCGTTGAATCTTTCTTGGGTAAATAGATGGCAAGGGTATTTTTTTACTCAGTACCGCCATAGTTTTGTAAAGTAAGAGTTATGTGGCACTGCTTTACCCGAGAGCACTTTCATGATAACATGCCAGGGAGTAAGGAAAATGGAATAAATGATAATTATGTCCTGTCATTTATTTCATTTAGTGTCCCTCACCTAACGTCTTCTATGTTATCGTAATCCTTTTTTCGCCATTTTTACTGTTGAAATCATTGCGAAAATAGTAATGATGGAAGCAAGCCTCTATCCTTGACTTCGTCCGCGTTGAAATCTAATAACTATGAAAAAGTCTATCTATGTTACTTGACAATAGTGTAGCTTTCTATTAACTGAAGTTTTTTGTACCAATTTTTAGTGATAGTAAGTAATGACAAACTATTTTTGTCTTTATAATATGATTAGTACTTTTCTTAGTAATAGTTTTAAAGCTTTAAACTCTCAGAAACAATGTAACTTTCAGCCAAAACAATTGGATTATGTGTAATTGTAAAATATAAACTTTTTCGTATGTTGTTCAATTTAAAAAAGGCGTAACGATCTAATCATCGAATAATTAAGCTGAGAAGTAATAAACATATGATTGAATTGGTGATTTGTGAATGTTCTACTGAATGGAACATTTCCAAATATTTATTGCAATTTCAGCGCGTAACCCCGGTGGAACAGCCCAAGTCTAGTGCCGCAGGGCATGTTATGTCCGGGGAGTATCCCGACACCGACCAATACAACAACGCCGAATTCAAATGGATTGCTGTTGTGTTGCATTTTGTATCTAACTCGCAAATAGACATGCTCAGTTTTAATTACAAAATATAAGAGAATTAATACTTGATGAGAATTTGTTGTTTTCTAATGCTGAATAGTCCTGAATAATTGTCTTCAGTGAGTTTCTCACTACAACGCTAAACGCGGCTGAAAGAAGTAGACCTTTAGAAGTGTGCGTAGTACATTAGAAGAAAATCATTTGATTTGCTAGAATATAAGTACGTTTTTTTTTGGTACTTTGACCACGTTTGTGAGGCGCCCCTCGACCAGATAAGTTATGATCTACAAAGGGCAGCTGGCAGCAACAGGGATGTTGACTACATCAAAAGAATGACATTCTGTTTAGTCCGTCTGTTAGACAGTCCAAAAATACTGGACACATATTTTTTGCTTGATCAAAATAATATCAAAATACAAAGATAAAGAGCATCAAAGTTCCGGAGAGGGGGCTTGTGACGTCACTTCTGAGTAAAAATTGTACAAAGGCGTGACGTTTCACGAAACTTCAACGCACTGTATTGTCGTCATTTTCTGTTTACGAGAAAAAAGAAAAAATACGTGGCCCAAATTTTTTGATTATCTAACTGACGGACTCATTACTTTTTTTTGTCATCTCGCCTATTGTAGCATTTAAGCCAAAGGGAGGACTAAGGGACTACAGACACTTATTAAGCTCTATTGAGCTGAAGTCTAAAGAAAACAACTAAATACTACTTTCCTCTGGACATAATCTGAATGAAGCTAAATAAATGTGCAGTAGACTTTTTTTTTTTATTTATTTATTTAAAAGTAGGCTTGCTTAATATTAATCACAATATTCTGCCAAACTGCATTACAGTTTGTCGGCAGTGTTCTCGTGGGTACATACAGACTAAAACAAGCTGATAATAATGATGAAGTTCTAGATCTGACTAACTTTTTACAAGTTATTTTGTAACACAGTGCTTCTACTATGACAATCTGCTGAAATATCTTTTGGTGGACAACTCTAAATAATATGATAATAGTATATGCGTGCCCCGTCTGCGTTAGTAGTTACAATGTGCCGCCCTCACTCAATCGAGAAATAGCCTCTTTGGGGGCCAAGATTTGGCCGGATGGAGCTTTGACAATGCCATAGGTAGATGAACCAATAGTATTGACTGGTTTTTTAATGTTTTAATTTTTTAATTATTTTAATTCGCTACAAAATATTTGGTGTGCGTACTGTTTGTGTAAGCAGTAAGCATTTTTTTATTGTACTAACCGCCTATGGATGTTGCTGGTCCGAAATAAAAAGTATTTTATTTTTATTTTATTTATTGTTATAAAATTAGGTAACTGGGTAAATTAACTGTGGTAAAACCGATAAACTGAAAAGAAATTTTAAATGTTCCAAAGAATCTTAAATTACATTATGTGTTTTGATTTGCATTATTTTAAATTTGAGGATTGAGTGTTAAGAAAGGCCCTCGGATGTAGCTGTCCTTAGTAACCTCAACAGCCCACAAAAATAGGTCAAGTTCTGGTCAAGAACCATCCATTCGGGTGAAGATTCATCCTTAAGAAACATTGAATAAAAATGATTCATGGGAAATGCCCTCGGATACGTATTTTATTCTTGGTGGGAATAACTCTGTTTATTTTGTATGTCAGAAATTGGTAAATATTCCCCATCAACATTGTACCTATTGCATTAACCATGTTAAAATATAATTAAAGAAAATCGACAGATTGTAGTAGCATGATTTGCTGACGCTTGTACAAGTTTTGTTGTGATAACTAAAGTTAAAATAAAAATAAAACTTAAGTTTATCTGTGATATATTATAATACTTGAACTACTTAGAATGAAGTTAACTATGGCTTTCAATTAAATTGTTAAGTAGTCAGAAATGAAATTACGGATATGATATTATTTTCAGCTAGAAATTTTAGGCTTTTATTTATGTATTAGGTTCACATGGAAATAACAATTCTGTCTTTTAAAGTCGCGATAACCAAACCAGGCCCTCCAAAGTTCTGTCTATTCATGCTGCACTCTACGGGCAGCAATAATTAGGTTAGAGCAGGGCGCGTGAGCGGACTCGCAACGAGTGCTACCCCGCGGGCACACTTTGATTTCACTGCACACGGAGCAAGCAAATTGTCCAAACATTTCGCTACTCGAACCTTTTAGTAGCTGAAATTGTTTCATGCGCTTTTTGTTTTAATGTTTGCTTGGCTTTAAAACTTGTGGTTTTACTTGAGGCAAGTCGAACAGGGATATATTTCTATACCTGGGCGGAAAACCTCATCAAATGTTTACCAATGTTATAAAGCTGACGAGTTTTGCTGAACTACCAGTATACTATACATGGGCACAAGGTACTTATTTATCTGTTGAAGACTGATCTGTTGCTATTATTATTTACCGCATAAGATACTTACACAACTTAAGTACCCCATGTTCAACAACCGTCAGGTATCAAAAATATAATAATTTTACCTCATAACCTTCCTTATAAGAAGTCTCAAATCCGTTCCGTCAAAATTAAGTGATAAAACATTTTCAGGACCGGTGTAAGCGTAAAAGCGTTTACCCGTTTACATGGAGAGCACTTGCGGGGAAAGGCGGCATCCTCGAGCAACGAGTGTTTGTGCTCCTTGCCCTACGCTCCCCTTATCACTCATTAGCGTACAACTTGCGGTATACTGAGATGCATCTTGTAATTTCGATGGTAAGCAAGGAGTGGGAATTTTTATGAAAAGAAATGTGAAGATGGAGTCCATTTTGGTTTTGAAAAAGGAATGAGAGTGTTTGCTGGTTGAATTAAGAGTAGGTTAACAAACCATAAATAAGACTAAGGCACTAAAACAATTAAAATATAAAATACTTGTAAACTTTACTTTTCGTTCGTTATTTTCTATGGCTATGTCCGAATTAAAAGTCCTATTTGCATGACGAACAACTGCAAGAAGGTAAGTGGCCTAAAGTTATTGACTATTGAATTGATGCAATGCGTTTACTGTAAGAATCATGGTTGCATATTATGTACCTATTTTAAACCCTGGAACACACGTGATTCGAGATACAATAGAAAGACAATAGCAGCCCGACAGCCGGCTGTCGCTTGGTCGTTGAAAGATTATAGAAGAACACTTTCTATAAAATGAAATGCCTATCGTTGCAAACAAATATTATTGATCGATGCAGAGTGAATACCGAAATACTAACATACACTAGGTTTCTACGTCACACCTATCAAATAAAATTCCATCACGTATCTCTCGAAACGTCAGTCACAGCGTCGATCATCACAGCAGCAATGAAACATAAAATCACACACTTTAAACCTAAGTTCCTTCGTTCCTAGGTACCTATATAACACTGATTTATTCATCACATGCAGTGTCAGTAATCAGGCAACTGATTCTCACAAGTCGCCAGGTATCGAATGCGATGTGACTAGCGACTGCACATTAAATTACAAATAAGACAATGAATGCATCCTTCCCTACTTAGAGAACCGTTACACTTCTGACCAATGATATTATATGTAAAAAAAGGTGTAGATTGGTTATAGGCAGTCAGCCAGTGGCCGAGACGCTCTCAAGTCTTTTGCTGTCCTTGTCATTCTAAAGGGAAAAAATAAGGACAGCAATAAACTTGAGAGCGTCTCAGAATTGAGTGACGTCTATTAAGACGGGCCTAAATGTGGCTTTATTTCACCCCATTGACCTCAGTCGCAAATATGTCTCTTTTTCACACGCAATGCTTGAATCATGTCATTCTATTTTGACGTCTCATTTTATGTGTGCGTTAATGTGCCGTTTTTTAATATGGAATTTCGTATAGGTACAGTCAGCATCAAAAGTTGATGACCACATTTAGATTTTCAAAATCGCTGTACACCGTATAATATCTAAATCGCTCAACATGACAAGCGCCAGAAATAAATGATCATCATAAAAAAGCATAAGTAGGTGACCATCACTTTTCAAAAGTTGCTTAACAAAGTAATGGTAAAAAAATCATGACATTCTTGGTCTCTAAAGTCTCTGAACAAATTTTTGACAAAAATAGCATACAATCGTTTATCTCAAAAGTCTCTGAACAAAATCAAATGTTTTTTTGGGTTTAATATATGTATGAGTATTTTTTTCGGTTGGTATATTATGTTATTTTTCAATTGAAGTGACATTAAAATAACATTCCTTTTCGAAGTTTGACAACATAAGCATCTGGAGGCACGGTAGTGCCCCCGCCAAGACGATAAATTTTTCTCATTAGTAAAACCGTTTATAATCTACCCTGGGGACTTGTCGCAGATTTTTTCCAGATTTTTTATATATTTTTTTCAGGTTTTTTAATTTAATATTTTACAACAAAGTTATAATTGAGTAGAAATATTCTTTTTTATATTTAAGGGTAAATAGTTTTTCAAATACTCTAACTATGTTTCCCAAAGAATTTATTTCAAAGGGAAACTGCGTGATTTTTTAAAATGACCCATTGGTTTACAAAAAAGGTTATAATTCAATCGAATAAAAAAATCTTTAATTAGGTCCATGGTATAAATTCAAACAATAATAGGATCTGCGTGATTTTTGATAGTGAGCCTTATAGTTTTACATTACAAAAAGGCTAAATTTAATCTTAATATGGAAAGTATGGATGAGTTTGAAAATATGCTTGTTGCTTGATCAACCACTTCTACTACTCTCATTGACTCTAAGAAAAAAAAACAATATTTTTTGGAATGTTAAATTCGAAATTTACATCCATTAAATATTTTTTTACGACAGTTAAATGTTTTTGACGACAGGATTGGATTTATGTTGCGGAATGTTTATAATAGTTACCGTGACCCTGGAACATAAAGAGCAATCGAAGGAACATGAGTGGGTTTAAGTCAGTAAGAGTCTGCCACGCCTTCCCGCCGCACCCAGGACGGGAGCAGTAATTGAATGATTTTCCACTCACCAAAAAAAAATGATTGGATTTATAACTCTGAATATGTATCCGATACAAAGTAATGTTCAGTAACTTTTGGTAGTTATGTTGTTGAGTTATTTTTGGACGTTGCCGTGATTACACTAGATAACCAAAACACGAGTTTTATATTGTTCAGTGACTTTTGCAAAACTGAATGTTATGATATTTTCGGATTTTTGACAAAATGGTGTTCAGCTAATTTTGAACTTTAATGATGTTCATTCAATACTGGCGCTTATCTTGTTGAGCCATTTATGGATGATATAGTGTACAGTAGTTTTGAAAATCTGAATGTGGTCAGCGACTTTTGATGCTGACTGTACCCTATCTACACCTTTTCACTAATAATGTTATTGCTTCTGACAATTTAGTTCTAAGGAAGCTTGTTGCGGACAAAGTTCTACTTCGCTATTGTGACGTAATGCTATTGTTTTACACGATTTGCATTTGCAATTATTGCATAATTTTATGCGGTTTTCGATCCTATCTACAAAGTGAAACTGTGCCAGATTGTATCATTTTGAGTTCCGCTAGGAATTCCGTTGTTCTAGTAAAACGACTTTAGGTTGGGCGAAATTAATGTTCCTAATCAATATTGCATTGTTTCAAACATAGTCGCCCCCTGCTGTCTGTACCTATGAAAGCTTAAATCTTTAAAATAACGCAATAGATTATGATGCGATGTTTTTTATCGATTGAGTAACTTAGGTGGAATGTTTATAATAATATGTACTCATACATGCATAATATAGAAAGAAATCCGGGTTTTCTTTTTCAAAGTTTTATAACACCCACCCGTGCGAAGCCGGGGTGCGTCGCTAGTCTTGTAGATTTGCAGAGTGCAATTTTCACAAAAAGTGCATTTCTATTGCCGCTTTCTATTCAATAACAAATAAGTACGGAACCCTGCATGTGAGAGTCTGTATCGTACTTAACGATTTTTAGGACTCTCTACAGTGGGCTAAGAATCCTTATATTGCAACGTCTGTCCGCCTTTCCGTTGGACTTTGGCCCGGTTGTACATATTAATCACGCCAACAAACTGTTAACATAAAAAGTTCTCTCGTCTATTCCGTGTATAGTGTAGTCGTCAAAAATATTGTTAATCTAGGTAATAAAATGTTGATTAAGCGCATTTTTTATCATATTATTATTTCTTCACTGCTTCAAGGGACTGTAGACCTTAGATTCATATAGTTTTAATTTCAACTCGATACCTTCAGACAAAGCAAAGTGATCCTGTTTCCATTTTTTCCTTTCGAGAACGGAACCCTAAAAATCTAAATTAGTATTTGACACGTGCGGAAATCAAACCCCCAGCAATACGTAGCGTAGCAGCCATATATCACTCAGTCACCTCGTCAACCGAGCCGACCCACTTTGTAAGATGGCTATTGATGCTTGGTCGAGTTTACATGTAAATAATATTTCATAGCAATATTAAAGATATGGTTGGATTCATTCTTTACCTAGGTTATATGATCAACATTTTCCTAAGTAGTATTAACATCGAAAACAACACGGATTTTATATTTTTTTATATCTTTCGATGGCAAACGCTGTCACTTATCATCATGATGTTAAGTAGTTTAACGCCTGCCGGGGTTGCGGAATGTTTATAATAGTTACCGTGACCCTGGAACATAAAGGGCAATCGAAGGAACATGAGTGGGTTTTAGTCAGTAAGAGTCTGACACGCCCTCCCGTCGCACCCAGGACGGGAGCAGTCATTGGATGATTTCCCACTCACCAAAAAAAAAAAAAAGTAGTTTCGCAGATACGTTGCCATCCCAGAATCCCAAATAGAAAATAGGTTTGATTGATAGTGTATTAGTGTTAGTATTCCGGACATCTTCAAGGAGCTTTACTAACTACTAGTGATGGGCCGAATGTGGTTTGTACCGAATACGAACTTCGGCCCAACATTCGGTAAAATTTTAAAATTCCGCCGAAATTCGGCCGAACTTCGGTAATTTTTGGCTTGCTTTCTAGAGAGCGATAGTACCTATGTCGGTTGTAGAAGATCCTGGATAACAGATGCCAAGTCGAAAATATTTTAGTGAGACGATTTTACTTAAAATGTATGAGCTACTAAAAAAAATTTCGACCAGTTAACTAATGTTAAAATGGTTTCAGTTACCAGCGACATGTGGACGAGCATATATAACATGTTGTGCTTTTTAAGTTTTACTATACATTGGCTCCAAAAAAAAATCATATTACAACATCAAGTGTAAATATGTCCATTTCATAGGTAACCGCGAATATAGTTTATATTACCTCACTCTCCGATACTGAGCTGCAAATTGCAAAAAACTTACGATTTGAATTTCGCGGGCTACCATAGAGCATTCATCTTAAAGTAAATACTAAGTATTACTTACTAAAGTTACTTTTAAAAATATAGTTAGTAGACCTTAATTTTATTATTTTAATGTCCATGTCAAGAGGCCCATTTCGTTAATTATAATTATTAAATTTTCGTTAATAATAATTAAAAGTTTATTTGATTTTCTAAAAAAGATTTTGGAGTGGTAACTAATTACAAAGGTTATAGTTATAAATATAATTAATGAATAATTCGATTATTAGTTTTACTGGTTTTTAGTTTTGTTTTTTGTGAAAATAGATGAGTTAATCAAATCTTATCTTGGACCGAATGTTCGGCATTTGAACCGAAAGTCGGCCGAATGTCGAAGTTCGGTTCAAGCCACCGAAATTCGGTTAAACCGAATTTGAAACGAATTTCGGCCCATCCCTACTAACTACTAATGTTAAGGCATGTAAATGTACAGTTAAACAATTTATAACTATTAGCGTTATAAAAACGATATAGGTACCTATCTAGTTAACTAGTAGCTACCTTTAAAAATAAAATTACCAAATAAACAATACCAGAAAAGTTTCAAACAAAACAACCCACACCATAAAACACCTCTCCCCTGACAGGCACAATAAAGGGACGATCGAAAAATGACGCTAATGATAGCATCTATCGCCTCACATCATCAAACACAAACAATAACGACCAGACAGTGGACAATCGCTAGCGACGTAGTAATTGCTCATACATACACAAACTGCGGCGATTACAAAACTCAGCCCCGAACACACGCCGCCACTACGTACGTTATTTTCGCTAAATGGGCCCATTTGAAAATTAACTGCACGATTGCTTCCGAATAATGCGCCAGTGTGGAACGATATATCTCACGACAAAGTGCTGCCAAACAAATGAAGGGAATGTTGTGCGTAAAGTGAGAGTTTTGTTACAGCGCCATCTCGTGAGCAGTAGTGGAACTTGAATGGCAGCTATCTGACTAGCTGGTAGTAAAAGTAAACCCGTAGAACTTGACGTTAAAAATGAAGGAAAAAATAAAAGCACATATTTTTATATTATGAGAGCGATTTGTGATAAATTTTAAATAAAGCTTCCTTACTTCTGATTTTATAAAAAAATATATTTTTCAAAAGTTAATAGAGTAGTTTCTGCTATTCGACAACAGATGGCGCAACACGTCTAAACCAAGCTAATCTTTTCGCGCTTGCAGCTTATATACCTAGAAGATGATGTTTTAAGAATGTTTTGTATTGTTTATATTTACAACACATAATAAAATTATAATAGATAATAATCGAATTCGGGCAGTCAAATTAAGAAAACTCTTTAATTGACTATATTTAAATCTTTTTAATTTACTCTAATATGCGTTACGTTCAAAACTTTGATTATAATGTCAAACAAAGTTATAAAAGAGGTTAATTAAAAGTAAAAACAGTTGTTATAGCAATTCGCACAGCCAGTAAACAACAGCACTTTACAAACAGAGCCCAACTCAACTGAAAAAAACATAATGCAACTATCCGGGGCGTGTTGTTGAAAACTGTTGCCATGAAAAATGATCTTTCGACCGAAGTTTAATAAATTGTATCTCTGCAATCTTTTGCTGTAAGGAAAATAGCTGCACATTTCTCAACACAATGCATACGACCAGACATTACTTGTATTGACCAGACATTAAAAGTATTGATTGAATAAAAGTATGTAATTATATAAAATCTAGGCACCGTCAATGTTTAATAAGTAGTTTTTTATATATAAATAATTACTTTAAAACTCACCTGAATTTGCTCTGCAGCTTTTTTCGCCAACCCAGGATCCAAGATAGTAATATCAAAGTCATTAGCACATTTCTTCGCCGCCTCACTAAACGCCGCTGCGTTGACATAGTACGCAGATCCCTTCTCACTCGTTTCTACAGGGGAGTTCGGAGATAATATACCACTGTCTGTATCACTAACGTTTGCCGATTTCCGTACCAGACCGGAATTTTCTCCGCCTGGAGACTTTAGAGGGATACGAGATTTGTCTCCAGTTGGGGACTTCAAAGGAATTCGGGATTGCCTCGACCCGTCCGGAGCGAATCCAGTGGTTGGATCGAAAATAACATAGTTGTCTTTGTCGCACCTCACTTTATTATTCACTGTCACTGTGTACTTTTTATTTGGACTAAGGTTTAAAAAGGGATCTTCGGTATCAATAGGACTTTCAGGTATTATAGACTGTATTTTTGGTGAAATCTTTGGTACTGATTTGCCGTCTATAGTCCGCCTTATCACAGTGTCGTTGGTAAACTTTAATCGCACATATTCGTTAGATATTGTCCGTCGGACGGGTGAGGACAATAAGGGCGACGGCTTACATTCTTGTAAATTAGTTTTGTTTTGAAATAAATTGATCTTTGGTTTATCCATTGTTCTGACTGGAGTAAAAGGTAACTTTAATTTGGTTGTAGTTTTTTTCTTTTGACTTGTATTTAAATCTATACTTCCTTTTACAGTACTTTTGTACACTGGCAACACACTACTTGCTTTTCCTAATGTATTCAAAGGTTCTTTGGCTAATTTAGAACTAGTTTTACCTATGTCAAAAGATTTGTTTAATTTCTTTATTGGTGCGGGCGTTTTAAGACGTCTGTCTTTGATTTTTTTATCGATGGCAACATTGGCAGGAGCAGTATCATGTTTCTCGTTAATAGATAAAGTTTCTTGTTTGATAAAAGTTTTGCTACGATCACGTACGAGTGTTTCATTTTGTACTGCTTCAAACAATTGCTCGTTGGGATTGCCAAAGATACTATCTATTATGATATCTACGTCGCTGGATTCAGAGTTACTTTTAGAGGATCTATTCTCATTGATTATGCACGATATTCGTTCTTCGATATCAATCAGTGAATCTGATTTGTCAGTGTCGTCTATACTCCGCGAGGTTCCACTGCCGGAATCTGATGGCGTTTGCACTTCAAATATAGCATCATGTGTCGGAACTACTTGTTTTCCAGTATTCTCTGGACATGAAGACCTTCTTCTTTTCACAGTACCAGTTTCTGTGGATGGTAAGTCCCAGTCTGATACTTGTATGGCACACTGCGCCCCACTATTTTTAGAACGTCTTGGGCTTGTCATTATAGTAACATCGCATTGTTGTAACACTATCTACATTTGTCTATCACTTGTCGTTCACTGTACACGCTAATAACTGTAATATCGGAACATCGTAGTGGGCTTGTAATTGTCAATAGAATTCATATTTAATGTACGGCATACGAGCAGTGCGATCGTTAGTGGAATCAAACACGAACGGGTATCGAGCTCGATTGTTATCTAATTACAAACTTGACGCTGGCGCACATGGGACCAACGGTATCTATGTTATTTTCTCTAATGGAACCATTTGTTTTCTCCTCTGTGACACGAAAGAGGGTTAGTTTTGATAATAATGGCATTTATTTTGTAAAATTGTGTTGGGAACAAACTAGATTATACAAAATAATGAGTCATTATTTTCATAATAAAACGCTAAAAGCCTACATTTTGTCTGTTACGTTTTTACGCCTGAACGCTGAATCCAACGAAAACAAAAACTCATGAATTTTGTTTGTTAGAGATTGATTGGGGTTAGTTAGGGCTGTGACTTGTGAGTAAGACTCGTTTTAAACATGCCTCGGCCTGCCTCAACTATAACCAAAACTGAAATTTATCATCGAAAAAATCCAAAATTGAAATTCATCGAAAAGTTTTCTCAAACCCTTCTTGAAAGTTTTCAACTGGCAGAAAATTCGAGAAAAATGGCTCAATTTAATCAGTACGTTGTGCAGGTAGACATAAAGTTGTAACAGCACGTTTTATCTCTTAGACATGAACGTTTAGGTGTAGGTTGGCGGCCGGTGGAGGAAGCCGAGGAAGGTAGTTTTTATGTTCCGTCCGGGCCCGAGCCGCCTCCTCGCCGTCCGCAGTCCGTACGTGCGCCTTGGGAGAAAGTTACGTGGTCTTGTATTATGCAGGCTGGTTGAAATTCAACATCTTTATTATATTCCGTCTCTAGAGAGAAGCTTTGTTGTGTTTGTTTTGTCATTTAGGTGTTGTGTCGCGAAAAGTAGGTATTGTGGAAGGTTTTTGTTCAGAAGGAATTGTGTTGCACTTGTCACATGATGCTCAAAGATTCAATTATAAACAAGAACTGTGAAATATTCGAACTTCAAATCGTTAATTATAATAATAAAAAACAGAACATATCCAATTTTTCTGGAAATTGAAGTAGCATATGAGAAAAGATCATTCAAAACAAAATTAATAGTATGCACACTTAGTTTTTAAGCTTTTTGTCAATAGTTCTACACGGGCGGTCTGTGGGTTAACTGTACGCGGAAGGCTCTAGACGCCCTGCGGGAGCAATACAATAGTGGTTTTCGGGTGCTGTTAGTCGGGTCGGGCATGTTCGCTTGGGCGAGGGTGGATGACTTTCATGCCATCATGAGGAAGAAGGCAGCCTCGTTGCTAGGTAGAACTAGGACCAGCGCTGACAGCATCCTACAAACCATTTTTTTTTTTTTGGTGAGTGGGAAATCATCCAATGACTGCTTCCGTCCTGGGTGCGGCGGAAGGGCGTGTCAGACTCTTACTGACTAAAACCCACTCATGTTCCTTCGATTGCCCTTTATGTTCCAGGGTCACGGTAACTATTATAAACATTCCGCAACATCCTACAAATCATGGCTGGCAAGTACGATGCGCCGGTGCTTAGGCACTGGTTAGCATTGCTTGTGCGGCAGTAATGAATAGTTTGTAAGTGTTACTAACCCTTAGTAGATAAGTTATTACTAACCGTTGGACCTTTGTTGTCATTAAATAAATTAAATTATTATTATAATTATTTAGTACTTATACTTCAAAATCTAATTCAGTGTAATCAAATTTTATGGATGCAATAATATAGCACCGGCATTTACAATCGATATGAAACCGCGACAGCGATAATTAACTTTTCTGACGCCGTAGAGCAGAACTACTAACAATAAAGTGAAACGGAATGAACTTACGAAGTCGGTGGGATTCTGACAAATTGCCCCCAAGTGTCCCCTCACTAACCTAATTACGCGATAAGTTAAAGCAATAAATAACTAAAGGGCAGGAACTTACTTGCACTAAAACTACGGCAGTTCTACTTCTACGTGGCTAGTTAAGACCGGTACACATTAGCAGGCTTTAACAGTAACCGAAGATGGTTTAAGTTTAAGCTGTCCGCCAGTAACTTAGATGTTGCGTCCTACAGATCGTATTTCCTAGAACACTATAACTATGCCAATCGATTATTGCCAAAAATTGCTTACACCAAAACAGTTCCATCTGATTTAATTTTATTTAAGCTAAAAATCTGTTTTTCCGGTCCGATATGAAATTCTTTATGTTGAATAACTCATTTACCGAGAAAGGCACGCACACGCTAAGACCTACGCGAGCGGAGAAGTTAGCAAAGACACTCATGCTAGCTAGTGCAAACATAAATGTGCGAGTTCTAAATCGGGGAAATCAATTCATACGTACCTACCTTTCTCTGTTTATATTAAGACATTGCTGATCTTTAGAAATCGTTATTCAGAAACCAGAATATCTATCAGTTTAAGGAGTACCGTGTCGCGTGTTGCGAAATGTTTATAACAGTTATCGTGACCCCGGAACATAAGAGCAACCGAAGAAACATGAGTGGATTTTAGTCAGTAAAAGTCTGACACACCCTCCCGCCGCGCCCATGACGGGAGACGTCATTAAATGATTTCCCACTTCCCTAAAAGAACTGTGTCGTGTTTTACTCCGTGTGTTACCCAGTAACTGGGTTGTAGAACTCGATATTAGTATTCGTTTGGATTCGATTCGACTGGAAGCCGACCCTAGCTTAAATTGGATAAATTTGCCTTGTATAGGCTTTCGGTTTCATTAGTTACGTGGAGTTAAGTAACCATAGGTCCTGAGCAACGTGACCGCAAGCGGCTTGATTCCTGTGACAGAGTTTGTCTGCCTTTCAGCATTTTCAGCATAACTAATTACACTGTAATTATTTTAGTAAAAGCTTTAGTTAACATAATCTCTATTTAGGTAGGAGTCAAATCTTGTCTTTAAATCTTGTGTTCGAAGATTTAATGACCGGAATTGCCAAAAAATATTCTAATTTGCACAAAAACATTTCCATGCAATATATTTTTTTATTCTTTAGGCCAGATCGCCTATAGAACTAAACAAAAATATATTGCTTTATAAATTGAAACACTACGCAAAACGTAGCACAGAATCATCTGACAACGCAAGTTCCTAAGCACAGCTTGCCTCCATCAATATCAGTAAGAGTAAGGAATAGAATAAGGAGGGATTCTCTTTGGAAAATAACTTTATCGGCCAGTGTCCGGCGTCCCAAAGCCATGAAATTTATTGGAACAACACATCCCCCTATCCGACACAAACTTTCTAATTTGTTAGCTCGGTGCAACCAGGGCTGGTAATATTGTATCCATGGATTCATTCCGCAGACGAAACTAATTGATAAGTTGTACGAGTGTTTATTGGAATATTGAACTTATTGGTTTATTGATAATGGAATTAGTTTGTTAGTGTGTGGTATTGAATTTATGCTGAATAAAATTGAAAGGGCAGTTTCTTTTTTCAATAAGGTATTGCAGTTTCCGGTGTGATAACTTCAGAAAATTATAGAACTAATGAAAATAGTAAATGTTACTAAACTATATAAGGTTTGAAAAAAAATGCTAAGAACAATAAACAATACGTGCATAGTTACAATACGATTTTATCTGAATGCAGCGTAGTATTACGGCTATTCTCCGAAAAGCAAATTTTACGTGTCCGGGCTTGAATAATCCGTACTTTTATCATATTCAATCATCCAATATTTTTTATATGTTAGATAGCATCCCTATCTAGCCATAAACAAAAACACAGGCTTCTGTTTAAAGTATTTAAGACTAAATTAATTTAATCTAAGTTCAAAAACCTCTGTTCTCTAATTACCGTAACGTGTCCGCACACTGTCTTAATGTTAAAACTTACTTGTAATTTTTATGACTTACAGGTTTACTTTGATCTATGCAACATTTTAAATAATAATAATAATAATAATAATAATAAATATCTTGGGACAACTTACACACGGTCATCTGATCCCAAGCTAAGCAGAGCTTGTGTTATGGTAACCAGATAACTGATATACATACTTATATACTTTATAAATACATACATATTATAGATAAATTACACCCAGACACAGAACAAACAATCATGCTCATCACACAAAGTTTGTCCTGGGTGGGGATCGAACCCACAACCTAAATAAATAAATACCTAAATACCTAAATGGTGTTAAACAACGTGTATCGCATAGTAAAATATTGACTCACTAGAACCAGTCTATAAATAATTATCATTAAATTATCGGATGTCCGATGGAAAGTTATAATTACCGTGACATATTCTGTTCTCGAGTGCACACCCCTAAAAAACAGTATTTGGCACACCACTTCCGAATGCGTCTCGTCTCCTCCATGTGTACCGCGAAACATCAGCAGTTGCACGTCTCTAACGTTAGTGTACCGCTAATAAAGCGCTCTTGTATATAATTACCGTAACCTTGGTTACAAACTTTTCTAATTACCGTTTCACATTATATAAATTTGATTTTTTAAGTTAGACCTAAGTTGATCATGTAAATCGAGGCAGTACTTTGGCCTCCGTACGTTGTAAGAAGCTAGTATTTGCATATTTTGTTGGTTTCCGAAATTTTTAAGAAAATCTATCGTTTTCTAATTACCGTATACTAATTACCGTATGTTTATAATTACCGTTGTATGAAAAATTAATTCTTATTTATTAACTGTAGCCTCAAAATAGATGGGTACAGAAGTCAATCTACATGCAAAGCGCGCTTGAGCATCACCCGCGATCATCAGTGATGAGTTGATGAGGCATATCCGCGGGATATATATAATCCCGCGGATATGTGGAGGACGAGGCTTTCTTAATGATAAGTCTCTCCTCAACCGAGAGACCCGGAGGTTGTATCTCCAGGAATATTTCCTTAAAGCTGACGTGGTTCCTTACGTCAGCACCGAGAATCCGAGATGTGGTCACTGTGGTCAAGAACCTCACTCCGCTCTCCTTAACTAAAGAGAACTGGCGCAAACTTGTAGTGCTTGAAGCAAAGGATCGTGAGGAAGTATGGCAGAGTAAGGCGCTACACAGGCGGCTTTACCGGGCCCTGCATGGGCCCGATGTAGACTTTTTAGTGTCAGTTTAGTAGCTACAATTTGGTGACCTATTTGGGGAAACCGAAGGTTTTGTCTGTACAATTATGGATGAGGTTATCATGACGAATAATTGTCGGGAATTTATTGTGAAAGATGGTACGGTTGACTTATGTCGGGCGTGTCACCTGCCGGGAGAACGATTCGACACACTATCTCTGATTATTCTCGTCTTGCTAACAAAGAGGACTTGAATGGGCACAACCTAGTAGCCAGGATTATCAATCAGCAACTTGCTCTGAGCCTTGTGAAGATCGAGAAAGATAATAAAAATTAAGTATCGACTTGGCTCGCGATATTGTTGACATGTTGAATGTGGACTCAACGGTCATGTGCCGATAGTTGTTTCTGCCAATGGTTTAATAGCCAAGAGTCTCGACCAACACCCAAGGAGGCTCTCGTCAGATGGCTGGATCTAGGACTTTATTCAGAAGCTTTTGGACACGGCTCGCATCGTTAGGAAGTTCTTCTCTCTGAAGCCCTGATCACCGGTAGCTGGAACCCTGTTCCCGATGCCGTTGGGCTACTGTTTTTTATATTCTTACATGTTTTTGTTTTTTTATATCTATATTTAAAAATGTAAATTATCTGTATGAAAATAACGCGAAAATGAACCCGCGGCTTCACTCCGACTATACCATACTCTAGCCTACTCCAGCCTACCCTACTATATCCCACTCTAGCCTGCTCTAGCCTACCCTACTATATCCCACTCTACCCTACTCTAACCTACACTACTCTAAAGTACCCTTTTAATTTTTAATTTTGGACCTTCTCCAAACAATAACAAACACAACAAAGAATTAGTGAAATCGGTCCAAAGGTGATAAAGGGAAATAGGGATTCATTTTATATAAATAGATGTATACAAATTATTAATGTGTGTTATTTTTATTATATTATATCACATTTTACTTAAAATTGACAGTGTTTTCTAATTACCGTGGCATAAGATATTAAACTTTTCTAATTACCGTACTCATAATTTTTTTAAGTCTCAATAACTAGAAAACTACCAGTAATTAAAACATGCCTCATTTATTATTGAATTCGTATTTTTTACTAGTTTCATATTTTAATGAGTTTAAGGTAAATCAGTGAAAAATAAAAATGGTTACGGTAATTAGGCAAATAACGCCGAATCGGAGAATGACCGATTACACCACTATTAGTAATTTCTGTTAAAAAACGTAAACATTTTTTGACAGGTCACCGAAAAAAAAACCCTAAAAACCATACTAGCTTCAAGCAATACACAACGCAACTAGCTAAAACACTCTAATGTGGTATCATTATCGCCCTCCCCTTTTTGAGTCCATTCATAACTTTACAACGAAGTGTTTACGGTGTCCATATTTTTGTTGTTAATTTGCCAGGTTGGCAGCCCTGCAGACGGTGCAGTTGGCTTATTTACTCTGTGCTTGGTTCCGCACGTGCCCTTTGCTTTGGAACAGGTTTACAATGCAAGTTTGTGCAGTTGCATGCACTGTGAATTCGGGAGTTTGTTTCTAAGACTGCAGACATGTGTTGAGTTAACTTGGATGCTTGATTGTCGATTGTTTTGTAAACAACTGTTAGACTAATGTGGATTCTGGACGTATTGGTTTGATAACTAAAGTTCACTGATAAAAATCCTTTACTGTTACCGAATGCTATTTATTTATAGGCTTTGTTTTATGGTATATTAAAGATCCAGGTGAATATAGACGTGGGCTAGTCACCCAACGTGTTATAAAATGAAAAATTATAGCAATTCTAACTCATACACAATAATATGCCTACTTATGCATAGTTATCTCTAAATACATATTTAAAACATAGTGTAGAAAAATATATTTATGTAGACTCATTTATTTCATAGGCTAAAACAATCTCGATGGATTAATTCAATAGGGAGAAATATTTATTACATAATTATACCGACCTCGAAGCTTAAGTAAATACAAATAAAATTCAAAGCCTGAGATACGCAGCAATTACTTTAAAACACCTGAGCGGTACAAATTAGCTACATTTGCACAAAATCACACCAGGAATAACAAAAACACGCCAATTTTAAGGAAAAACAGACCATCTAATTTACGGAACCCATAAAACGAGGCTAACGTATACTGTTTCAAATATTTCTTATCGTCGCACTCCGACTCCCCCGTGAGCAAAAACAGGAAGTTTAACTGCAAGACGGGCCCCGATCCCGTTCGTCTTAAGTGATTTACAGGCGCACTGCGACCTGCCTCCGAACAACCTTCAAGGGGAGAACCTCCTTGAACCGGGTTACTAGACTTATCACGACAATGTTCCCATCTGTCCCTTTTCTTAACACAATACCAGAGAAGGACAGAATATTTTAAGTCTGCAATAGAAATTTGAACGGTGTACGCCCCAACAATATCCGCCTAAATGGGTCAGGAAGGCGAAGTTTACGTCGCATTTCAGCATTAGGGAAACCGAAATGCAATAAAATCCGGCTATAGAGACGGAATTAGAAAATTATACCGACGGAGGTTTGAGTCTCGACCTCCAAAAGGGGGCTCATGAACTTTAAGGCTATGTTGTTGATTAGGTATATTCAATTATTTTCTCGAAGTTTCTCATATTCCGTTTATGGAGATTAAATTTCCCACTGCATGCGTTATAACTCGTAAAGTCTTGCTTTACGTCCTTTATTTACGGTGCCAACGAAATAAACCTTAACTTCCTTTTGTTGTTTCAAGGAAAATACTCCCTAACTTTTATTGGCCTTTAAAACATTTGAACCTAAAACTAAATCCCGCAAACCAACTACAAACTAACAAATTAATTGGCCTATTCTAAACAGCGGTCACAGAGTGACTACAATCACGAGATTAAACCAAACAAACTAATATAAGGCCCGAAACAAACTGTCCGATGCCCTTTTCAACGATAAACATAACGAATAAAGCCGAATGTGCTGTGTATACTGGGGGTTGCATCGTACACAATTTAGCGTGGCATTAACACAGCAATATTTTGTTGGAAAGAAATATTATTTGCATTTGTAATACTGGGGTTGTCCTGTTGGGACTGGGGTGGGGTGCATTGCATTCCTGCACTATTCACTGCACTTGTCTTCGCATAGGGAACTACACACACGATCATGTAGGTACCTTACACATCCATACGTGTAAAGGTCGTGCTTACAGTTTTGAACTCTCACCTTTTTATTGGAAACAAAGTCACCATATCGTTATAATAATTAAATAATGATAAAATTCGTGCTTCGACATGTTACTACAAACTAAAAACTTACGCACTTTTATACATATTTTCGATCTCATAGAAATTGTCTACGAACTACACTCTCGAAGATTGAATCACTTAAAATTCATCTTATAATCCGGCTATGTGAGCTCAAACATCTTTAAAGGCATTAGGGCGTATAAAGGGTGTGTGTCAAACAGCAATACTTGCACACACCCCACACACCCCCACACTCACACACCACACAAATGCATTTGTTGCAATGCAGGGGAATTTTCGATTAAATATTTAGATTAGATTTTTCGTGATCCATTTATCATGGTTTAATTGTGTTGGGGCGACGGCTCTTACACTGATGAAAGCGGTCATAGTGTTTCTAAAGATTTGTTTCGTAATCCTTTGATATGATAATGTAATAAGGAAGACCTCGCTCCCTTTGGACGTCTTTGAATTGTATTAGGCATTTTTATTAACATTATTCGTACATTCGCTCTTTTATATTCAGAAGTACTGACAATAATGGCTATTATTCTCGTAGACAAAGGCTAGACTCTAATATTGGTCATAATGTTTCTTTCGTGATGAAAACGTACAATGAGTTAGAAAGCTTATTTGAACATCGCTATATGATAATATAAACTTGTATAATAATTTATTGTCGAAATAACTTTGGTAGATCCAGATTATTGTATATGTTATAGGCAATGTGTAAAATGCAGGCATTCTATACAATACCTAGGAAATGTATAGAATGCCGGGGTCGTTCAGGCAATGTATGAAATGATGTTTAATGTTTAAACTATTTTACACTTTACCTAGGAAATGTATAAAATACCTAGGCATTGTATAGAATGCCAGTTGAAGCACAGGCAATGTATGTAATCGATTTTTCTTCTCTACGATTTAGAGATAGGTGCTGATCTTTTGAGAGCTAATCCTAATTTCGACTTCCGTTATCAGACAGCGATAAGACATGTGTTCTATTGGTTTGTATGCCTAAGTACATACGAGTTTTTGCGTAGAGAGCGTTTCTCCAGTTGCCTTCGGATAAACATTTACATTTACAACGCACCAAAAAATTGCTGCAGAAAGTCGCCCTATTTATTTCTTACCACTTGATTATAGAAATTTGATTTGAAAACAATTATTTTCTTAAATATCTTCACAATCATGTTCAGTTCAGTAATCGACACAAAATCTATGCGCTACGTTATCAAATTAAACATATTAATCAAAAAATACTTAGGTAAAGTTTGGTTTAAACCTTTCAAAAACCAACATTATTAAACTTTTTTTTTTTGGTGTGTGGGAAATCATCCAATGACTGCTCCCGTCCTGGGTGCGGCGGGAGGGCGTGTCAGACTCTTACTGACTAAAACCCACTCATGTTCCTTCGATTGCCCTTTATGTTCCAGGATCACGGTTACTATTATAAACATTCCGCAACCCTGGCAGGCGTTGACCCTGTTGGGCCCCTTCCTGTGCTGACTCCTTCTCTTTGAGGCGCGCGTGGAACACTAACGCGCCGTCGACGCGGTCCTGGTCCTAGCCGGGCGGCGAGCTACCCATCGCTCGCCATCGGCAGAACCGCGCTTACGGTGGCCGGTAGTCGTCTTGCGACTCTCGACGTCTTCGCCTGGGTCTTAGTCCGGGGCGAGAGGCTCGTCGTTGCCTCTCGCGCGCCGCCGCTTCCTTCACTAGCATAACTGCTTCGCAGAAGGAGGCGACGGCATCCCATTTCGTCTCACCCCGAAGCATGGCCTGACCCAGCGCAGGGCGCGAGAGGTCACCACCGCCGATCGCCTCTACAAGGACACGTCGTTGCTCCGCCCATGCGCGGCACACCTCCACTGTGTGCTCGACCGTGTCCTCCAGGCGACCGATACTGCAGTGGTGACACCCAGGCGTCGCTTCCGCCCGATCCGACACAGGAACCTCCCGAACTGACCATGTCCGGTGAGGACCTGTGTCAAGCGAAACGTGAGAGTGCCATGACACCTCTCCAGCCACTCCTCAAAAAGGGGTCTTACCGCCGCTATAACGGCGTGCCCAGCACTAGGTTGCGACAGTCGTTGTCTCCATTCCGCCATGAGATCTCGCCGGAGCCGGAGCTCCGTGAGCCGTGCCGCGATAACCCGCGACATCGGGACTTCATCCCGGCGTTGCACTTCCACGCGCGCCACTCGTACGTGTGTGCAAGGACTGTTGCCTCCAGATCCCACGGCGGGACACCGGCAAGGAGGCATGCCGCCTCACAGGAGACCGTGCGGTGTCCCCGCACCATGCGAATGGCCATGACCCTCTGGGACGCCCTCAAAAGTCGGGCCGGAGCCGCGGCTAGATTGGGCGCCCACACCGGAGCCCCGTAGAGGGCCATGGACCGCACGATCCCCGTGTAGAGCCTCCGGCTGGAGGCGTTTGGGCCACCGAGATTGGGCAGGAGCCGCTTGAGGGCAGCTCCGGCCTTCGCCAGTTTGGGGCCCAAACGTCGGAGGTGCTCCGTGAAGTTCCATCGGTTGTCGAAGATAAGTCCCAGGTACTTTATCGTCGACTCGACACCGATGTGAACCCCTCCCACCGTTATCTGAGACCCCGGAGGTGGCCGGTGCCGAGGGCCATGAAAACACATGGCCTCGGACTTGTGCAGGGCCACCTCGAGTCCCAGCTGCCGGATCCTGTCCACAACTGTCGCAACACCACTCGACATTAAGTCGGCCGTCGCCTGGAACGACCCTCCCTGCGCTAGGACTAGCGTGTCGTCAGCGTAACACACTACGCTGACACCTTCGGGAAGGTCGGCACGCAGCACCCAGTCGTACCCGATGTCCCACAGAAGCGGCCCCAAGACCGATCCCTGAGAACACCGCAAGACATCCCTCGTCGACTCCACACTCCCTCGTGACCGGGGTAGATGACGGCCCTGTCCGTCAGATAGGCCGCGACCACACGACAGAGGTAGGCAGGCATCCGGTGATACCGGAGTGCCGCCCCTATGCACCCCCAAGGCAGGGTAATCAACATTATTAAACTTTAATTTAACACACAAACATTACTCTAAATAATATAAATTAAAAATCTTCTAAAAAGGTTTCATATTATGTAGGTATTAAAAATGTGAAGTCAAGTGTGAGAAATATTATTTACCATTTAATTATCAAAAGTATTAATAGAAATGACCTAATGAAATAATAGAAGCACGTGTCTTCTTCTCGTGGTCGTTCATTATACACATTGCCTGATGCGCTTTAGGCATTTTATACAATACCTAGGCAATGTATGAAATGAATCGTATTATATACATTGCCTGAAAGTTTTAGGCAATGTATATAATGCCTAGGCATTCTATACAATCCCGGATTATACACATTGCCTATAACATATACACAGTATTGTATGAGCTTTAAACGCTTGAGCTTTAAAGTATTTTAGTAATGCGTGTTACAAAATGTGAAAATTACTTTTTATGTCTGTATGTCACTGTCTGTCTTTTTGCCTCTCTGTCTGTCTAATATGTGTTTACAGCTGAACCACACCACTAGTTTCGATATAAGTAAGTCTAAACCCCAAAGAGGGCAGGGCAAGTTTTTAATACGCGACTTAACACACCAGGGATAACCGACATTGACACAGGCAAAGTTACGGACAAAAGCTCGTAAATATTGTAAGGAAAACTGAAGTGAAACACTGTTTTAACCTTCAAACACACGTGATTCGAAACACAATAGCAGTGTGACAACCGGCTGTCGCTTGGTCGTCGAAAGGTTCAGTCAGAACCTCTAAATACCACTTGTTATAAAACCGAAAATAAAGGCAAGCCAGCTACTAACACCTTTCTGTTTCCTTGAGTCCATTTCATTAACAGAACTAAAGTGATTCTCAAGCACGTAGAGCAATAAGAGACGTCTTAATATCATGAACTTAATTGGTCATTTAACAGCGTAGAGCGAGACAATTCGCAATATACATGAATTATGAAGTAGATGCACCTCGGTCTGTCCCAAGCGGACGTGAAAGCATGTACGCATAATTGTGTCCGAGTATTTACCGGACGGACGGACAGACCTGCGGGCGTCCATAGATATAGTACTACGTGTAGGTAGAATGTCCTGTTCACAGTCAGTCATTTGGACGTTGGATGCACTAATTAATATTGATTGATTAAGCATCTAGTGACCATGTTAATACGTTTTTTGTGAGCTAACCTGTCTATATAACTATAAGTTGTTTTTATAAAAAGCTCATACTGTATTTTCATGCGGAGAGGTAAACAGAAGTAGAACATTACTAAGCTCACGATTTTGATCGCGTTTTAAAAAAGCATGGTCTATCACCATGGGCTAAGAAGGAACATGGATGCTAAACCCAATCTAACTTTAAACGAAAAAATAGATTTTTTTCACGTCTAAACAAACGTAAAAATTAAACAAAGAAACAAACTTACATATCACTCGGATTTACATATAATTCCCTTTAGTATTCACCATACATTTTCAGATAGACAAAAGCTTCTAGTCCTAAAGCGATTTTAGCAGGCTTACTGGCTACTATGTTTTTGTGTATCCAGCCCGCGTTACCAACGGAATGAACGATTGGCTACGCGACCAACGAAGCCTAGTGAAGCTCCCACCATAAAACTGCATGGACTTTTTTTTCATTGGATGGCAAGCTTACATTTTTATTGTCATGTAATTTTTAGTGGATGGCTATTAAACCATCAGATGAGCACTCAACATTAGCTGACGGCTCCAATGTAGAATAGTACCTGCTATAGACATTTGCTATTTACTGAAGTCTTGATGACTTTTTGCCTTCCAAGAGAAAAATATAACTTGCTATCTCCAGAACACAGCAACGCTGCTTTTTGGAGAAAATGGCATCATGACAGAATCACTACAAAATCGCTGATTTCTCGGTTCCTACGAGGTCTAGAGCAGCCACAAAGGACCCGTAACATAGATAAAAACAAGACCTTTTATAATGTAGTTAAATAAATATAGCAACTGTAAAAGTTTGGATGAAATATTTTTTTTTATTATTTTTTACAAAATATGGGTAAAAAGTTTTACACTCGGATATCTCGTAAACTAGTTAATATGGTTTCGTGGGAGTTTTACTCTCGCAATTAGAATAAAAAGCTCTATCTGATTCACTAATAATCAGGGAGGTGGTCATTTTGAGGTAAAATAAAACACTGTGCGTCGGTTGTATGGCAATGCTAATTCTTTGTCCCAAGAAAAGGCCAGCCCTCTGGTCACGTGAAGAGTCAACCGGCCGCTTGGCGATATCTTGAAAAACAAGATGAGCACTCGGACCCCATGGCCCCAATGTTTCAACCCCAAACGGCTCATATATATAATACCCAATGAGGTTATTATATTTGCGCCGTTTGAGGTTTTCTGCACTTGCAGCAGCTGCCCCAGCACAACACGCAGACCTAAGAAGATGAGATGGCGCAAGGGTATCAACACATGTTGCTCTAAAATCAATACTTTTCAAACTCCATTACTACTTTAAAACATCCTCCTATCCGATTACAAAACAATCACCCTGACCTCAAAAACAATACAATAACGGTAAACGTCAATTTTCATTTAACATCCATTTCAATCCCGCCAATCACAAAGGTATATTTGGCTGTATAATTATTGCCTTCGCCGACAAAGCTTGTTACATACGTTCCATTACAAAGGGATCACCATAGCTGGCTCGAAAGGACCATAAAAAGCGTATTTTCCTTATTATGTGCTTTCCTAATATGTTTTAGCTTGTTTGCCGTGTGTTTTGGTAACAATGTTTTTTACTTAACCTTTCGTATTTGATCGTAAAATATTGTGCTTTTCTCCGTGTGTAAGTACTAAAATATTTTGTAATGAAATTATGACTTTTGAGGTTTAAATGAAATAAGTTTTTTGTACGGGGGCGGGCTTGAGAAAAGAATGTATATTCTTTGGAAAGATAAAGATAATGAACAGAGCAGCAATTAACAGTATTAGATAAAATAAGAGTAATGACTATCTACATAATTATGTTTAACCTTTAAATAATGTCGTGGGTGTCTCATTTACGACGAGTAAACAAATTTCAGTTTTATTTCGTAAAACAGACCTCCACTTATTTTTGCTTTTAATATAATGAACATTCGTAACTTATTTTAAATGAGTTGCAATAAATCATCACTTCCTTCCGAACAAAATTAAAGTCGGCATTTAGTGCTTTACACGATGCGATTGTAATAATGTTATAAATATTAAATGAAAATAATATTTATGAGTTACATTCAATTATTTCGGAAGTCACCTTCAAGACGTCACGTGACCATTAGGTTCTAATCGTCAGTAGTACTTTAAAGAAGAATAAATCACGTCACGTAATTTATGAAGAATCAGCAGTTCCTTTCTCGTAGTTTACCTTGACGCTTACCTGTGCCAGCCACTTGCGCACGTATTTAAATACATAAGAAAACTTAGTCAATCTTTCATCCACAACTTTGGTAAGGTAAGAGCCACAAAAACATAAGCCAACATAAGTTATTCCAAAGTATGCTCGAACTCTTCTGTTCCTAAGCCGGTGGCCGGGCGAGCGTACCAGACTGGCAGAGGAGTCCCCGGTCCCTCCTAAACCTCTTTCCTATTTATATGCAGATTCCATGACCGACCATAAGTTATCCGAACACCGGATCATACCCTTAATGATACTCGGATAAATGGAAATGGTACTCGGTTGGGGTGAATTTTTACACATTTGGAACTTTGTCATAATAAATGCGTCAAGAGTCAACGGTTTGGAATTAATTAATGCGGGGCGACATCTTGTTTTATTATTGAAATGTGGAGGGATTAGTCGGATTAATAACGTTAGTGGTTAGCTGTAGGTAGCTGTAGCGAATTTGGTGCAGACGGTGCGGTTTTATGTCGTGCACTTTAAACCATACTATGTTCTTTTTATTATAACGTTAGACAAATAACTTTATAATGCTATCGTTATTTTAATGTTAGTATAAAATGTGATACGTTATTATACAATAACGAAGCAATATGAACTATATGCGATTATGAATAAAAAACACTTGAAAAACGAATAATATTGCACTTGTACTACAATTTGAAAGTGGTTTTATTGCCTACTACTCGGATGAAGTTGTGGTTAAAATCAAAATTTTATAATAATTTTATATTTGCAACCTTTGCAATAAGATAAATTATAACTTCTGTTATTGTAATCGGTTCCTCAAAATAAGACCCTGAATCGATTTTCTAGATAAACCTACCCTTCAACCACCAATATTTATACTCGAATATACCTAATATAGCCATCAACTCAATTAAGACTGCAAAATAAACAAGCTCCAGAATATAGTACCTCGGTTTCCTTACATCTCATTGTGGTTTAATACGACACTGTTTACAGTATGTACCCTTTCTAGTTCACTTTGTAAGCGGTCTCAAGTTTATCAGCTTGTTTGAGCTTCAGGTTTAGAAGCTCAGTTTTACACCCTGTTGGCTCATTGGAGAAAATACTTGTAAAATTTTTACAGTCATACACCCTCTATTTTTTCGCATCTCATTTCTTTTTGTGGATGTCGTAAAAGGACTGTCTTTACACATAATAAAATGAAGTTTCCTATCTATTTATATTCTTAGATCTTTTAAACAATGTAACGAATTTCGATGCGGTGTCATCAATGCAGTGACTCAAAATCAATAAATAATTCTTTATTGTTCAAAAACCTTACAAAAACCTGCTTAAAATCTAGCTGTTCAACAAATTGTGAAAGGTACACAAAATTAAAACTTGACTCCTAAACTTGGATAACCTGTGCCTTAGGGGTCAGTGTTCTACTGTTGCTTGTACTTAATTAATTAACCTTTAACTTTAAAACAACGATTTCTGCACAGATAGATTCTAAAGGAGAGTGTACAAAACGTGAAATTAAAGATTTGAAACACTAGCACTGAGCATATTTCGCTAGCACTAAATAAATAAAATTAGTACTATAGTAGTAACTTTATAGGCAATAAGTAAATATTTTTCCTGAAACTCGCGAGGAATCCCGGGTGAATTCCTTTACACACCATCTAGTAGAATTACTTACGTAATTCGAACATTCCAACATTATTCGGTACCAAGATGTCTGGATGTCTGGACTTTCAAAGTCACCTTGACCTTAAAGTTTCGGAGACCCATAAACTACATTTAGGTCTAGGTTTTCGCGAGGGGAAAGATTTTGGCTAACTGTACTGTTTTCTTACATGTATCTTTGGGGTATGGTATGGACTCGTGTACCTACTAAAATAATGAACCTGAATAAAGTTGCCTTCTATTTTGTTTCCGCTAATCTCTGAAAGCTTCAATTGGTTTAATTTTGTAAATTATAGCCAGACTTACAAAGAATAGATTAGACTACAAGGGTGACTGGTAAATAAAATAGTGTACTTTAATTCATGATTGTGCTCATGATAACAAACAATTTTTATTATGGGAGCATAGCATAATAAAAGTTGTTGGTTATCAAAGCTTAAATAGATATGTAAATACAACAATACATATTTCAAATGGCTATCTACTGCCACATAGGCAAATACATAACGAGCCGTAAATCAAGTAAAGATATTTCATCAAAAATACATACCGCATTATTAACACTTTAATCTATTAAAGGGATAATTATAAAATCTTACATGGAAAATTGTGGTTGAAAATTGCTTCCTGAGTAAGCAGAATTTTGATTAAATTAAACGGTATTAAGAAGGGGAGATGCGTTTGAGGGAAAATAATGAAAATATTGCCCGGGGTATTTGGCGTGCTTCGATTATAAGATCGGCTGGGGTACTTTATTATCTACGGTTTTGTGAAACAATACAACCTTCTTACCCTAAATTAGGGAATGATAATAATGAATATTCTTTTTTTTTTCATTAAGTCAGGCTTTATGCTTTTTGAGTAAAATGGCCAATTTTCTTCCCATCTGCACATATTTTTGATAATCTGTGGATGAGGATCAAAATGTCTTTAAAAAATATAGATCGTGAAGCTGCGACGGAGATAAACTATACCCATTTGAATTAAAATAGATTTTGAAACCCTTTTTCCAAATAACAAACCCAAACTTGGATTTAACTTTAAACTGACCCTTTTTGATAACTCAAAAATAAAATTGCGACCCCTGACAAATGCACGCAAAGCCCAAAAACAAATAAACTCTTTAAATGTACTTCAATGTACTAAATACTTTTTAAAGTTGAAATATATCATCGTAAGAAATTTATGCAAGTACCGCATTAGAATGTTTCTTAGTTTTCATTTAATATTCATGGTAATTTATATGCTTAAAAACCAAAACAAGAACAATAAAATATACATAAATTGCATTTCTAAATGTTTTGGATAACATATAGTGTTATTAAGATTATATTCTCCTTTTAGGAAAACCTCTAAAACTACGGCCATGTTTTGTAAAACTAAAAACCTCATTGGATCTTCTATAATTAATAAGGTTTGCTGGCCAATTTTCGTCGAAAAAACTAGAAACGCCATTTGTGTTTCTTTTTTATTTATTATTTTTCTCAACAAAATGGCTATCACCTGTTTTGTTTTCGATATAACGGCCAGTTCGAAACGTAAGTATTAAGATGTGAAAACTCTTTAGTGAATTTTAAACCTATTTGATTGGCCTCATAACATTATACTCGTAAATGTCACTTTTCTCTTTTATTCTTTTACGCAACAACTATCGAAAGTATTTTTTTGATATCTGTACATCAGAATAACGAAAAGGCAGCATAAAATCACACTACGACCCACGGGAGCAGAACAGTATCCAAAGATATGATATATATATAACGCGGATCGAAACGCAAGGGACAGCCAGTAATTAATACATTTTAATTAAAACAGAAAAAAGATGCACGTTTTACAGAAGTTAGTTACAGTAGCGCGTTTTATAGTTTGTAAGAGGAGACATTTTGTAATGAATTTAGATTAATTAAGTCTGGGATTACGTTCCTTTTAATTGACCTATATTTTCCCCGGTTACATTAGATGTTGAAAAAGAATTAACCGCGTACATTTTTTTTGACGTGACAACGTCTTAAATTAGGTTGCGGCTGGGAGTCACTTATGAAAAAGTGTAACGCTCGGTAACGTTACGATGAGTCACCGAACGAGAGAGAGGCCCGCCGAATGCCTTGCGTCTCTCTCCCACTCAACTATGATCGGTAAAAGACGTTGTCACGTAAAATCTTCGCCCGTAAAACCGACTTTACAGGCAACCATTTTTTTTTTTAAAGATCAATAACTACAGGGCTATTAGTTGGTAGAAAATAAATATAATTATACTTCACTACCGTATATTTACAATGCGCTGTAGAAACTTATTTTAAACCAAAAACTTGGATTTAACTTTAAACTAATACTAGAACTTGAGACCAAATTAACCGATTACATTTAAGTTTTTTTTTTAAGATCAAGAAAATTGCGAAAAATATAATAGGACTATTAGTTGGAAGAAAATAAATATGATTCATGATTTTACCATATATTCGCAATGGACCATGAAACTTACAAAAACAATCACAGAAACAGATAGATTCCGCTAACAAGAACAAAAAGCACGCCCGAACTGTCCAATCAAAAGGATTAACCATTTTGATTCCAACTATTCATTGTGCCTTTGCACTGTCACTGACGTTGATATGCGAGCACACGATACAAGTAACTTAGTACATAAGTAACTAAGCAATATGCAAATACTGGCCGGACCATCAATCCTGTGCCGACACAAGATAAATAGTGGCTCTGACACTTGCACATTGCAACAGCCATGTCGAACGGGGAAGCGTTCACATTTTTAAATGGCTACCAGAATTCTGACGTCATTTGTCACGATCGGCGGTTGGGCATGTATTTTGTTTACAGATTAAATGTTTTGTTTTGTTTTCGTTATATGACCTATTTTTGTTATTATGGCCTATTTTTGTTTTTGAGTTATGATGCCTCTAAATTCCCATTTTTCTCATTCAACATTGTGGACACAGTGAAAACGGTGTCCAATATGCCTCAACGGTTTTTTTAATATCTTTGAAACACTAAAGACTCGGGTATCATCGTTTCGTGTTATTACAATAAAGAGGCTGGCTTTTTAATGGTAATTAACGCTCACCCGAAACTACGATAATTACTTTCATTGGCGTGAGGTCTATAATCGATTTTTGGGAAATCAACCCGTGACTAGATTTTTTTTTTATCTACCCTGTACTGTCCCACTGCTGGGCATAGGCCTCCCCCAAGTCCTTCCAGATTTCCTTATCCCTCGCCGCCTCGAACCAACCCTCGTGGTTTGCGTCAAGGTCATCGCGCCACCTTTTCCTGGGCTGGCCTCGGCGACGACGCGACGTTCATCTTTTGGCAGCCACTGCGTAGATATGCGCAGATAAAATAGGGGATGAAAATTTCTATGAAAATGGACAAACGAAGCTCTCGCAAGTAGCTACTTTTTTAATATAATTACTACATTGTTTCTAGAATATATAGCTTTTACAAAAGATAGAGTTTTCAACTGAATAGCAAAGCAGAACATTTTCTATCGGTAACGTAACCTACACAAGCTTGTATATGGGTTCACTTTGTTTGTCCTCAGCTGCAGTGGCTGGTTATGTATGCAAAATATCGCTTATCTCAATAAAATGTTGTCCCTTACGTACATATTTTATACTATGTAGCCAGAGGTGCCGCTAGATTATCTGGCCTCTGTTTACATAGAAAGACTAAAAAAGGTCATTGAAAAATGACTGGATCCGGGTCCAGCCTCCGATGTTGGTGGACCAATCTGCCTATACTCAGTTATATAAGCCAGTGTTACACGGGTTAGGGGCTTCTGTAACTGCAAGGACTCATAAATTCGATAAGATCCGCCCTTGAAGTAGTCAGTAAGGACATACCGACACAAGACAAAAAAAAATTGTCGAATAAGAGTAATTTTAGTAACTAGTGTAAAATTAACATTTCCAATTACTTTCAAGACACTTTTTGAAAAACATTAGGCAGAATTGTATGTATGTCTTCAAACTATCACGATTAAGTCAACTCATTTCATTACTCAACCAAAAACGCCTAAATCTAAGCCAAATCAGCAACACTTACCGTCCCAAAACTCAATTTTAACGGGCATTAACTTAATTTAATACCCCAATTATTGAGTGAAACGGGAATCTGTGAAAGGTCAAACAAGGGGCAGGTATCGGTAAGCCAGGCTGTAACTCAACAGGTATTATTGTGAGCCTGAATGACCGGTGTCCGGCCTCAAATTAACATGGCCGGACTGTCCGGTTAGACTGTCCGCCGGACGATACGATTTATGGCACTGTTAATGACCCCACGCTTTGATAACTGCTTATTTATGAACTGATACAGCCGGAGATTATGTAAGGGTAAGGGTAATATAAGTATTGTGCTACGTAATGGTGATATCAACAGTGGCATTTTACATACGAAGAACAGTAAAAACTGATATAATATCATCTGTGACCCAAAATAATGGTCTCAAGCTGAAATTGAAACTGAATACTCAAGCTAGAATTTCATTTATACATTAAAAAAAAAATCAGGCGCAATCAAAAGATACAGCCGATTTGTTTGTGCCCCATATTTTGACATTCGGGAGAGAATCAAAACCTATAAAGCAATTCCGTTTGACCTAGAATCGTGAAATTTAGCAAGAGTAATGAAAAAAAAACTGTAGCAAGGTTTTTATATACATACAAGTTTGTAAGCAGCAACCATTGGTGCGCATCAATGGTTGCTTACAAAGTGGCCGGTTTTTTGTAATGTATACTGGCTCTGCCTGTCGTTAAAACAGAATGTATGTTTACTATATATAGTAATTAGTTATGTACTTTCCTTCTACACTTCTAAATATATATATGTCTGAATAATGCAAAATATTTTTTTTAATCATACCATCCGTCCCTGTGATATCCAAGTTCAACCAAACTCTCAGGTACTATATACTCATTGTTCAATTAACCCCTTGCTACAACAACAGTAGATTCAGTTATTCCATTACTACTTACTTATAATACATACCTACATACACATACATACATTGGTACAACATCTTGCCTGAAGCGGAAACCTGAAGCTTATCTGTGAAAGCGTTATCTCTCGTTACGTTGTTCCGACAACGTACTTACCGCCTTTCATGTTCCTAATCAATTATGTTACAACTCTACGCGTTAGTGGTGTAACTATTAGTAATTAGTATATAATTATGTATTGTACAGCATTCTTATAGTAGAGAATCACGGTATTTGTTCTTTTAAATGGTATGTACGAACAAAAATATTAATGAGAACGTTATTTTTGCTTGTTTTGAGTTACTGGGCCAATACGGGGATATCCAAGATGTTACTTATATCACTAACTGTAGGGCTGGTCATCAGTATAAGGTCGCTCAAAGGGCTATGTTTGAAGGGCATTCTATACGAAAGTCAGCACAGATCTAAATTAGTGAACAAAGCTTACCGTGCTTTAAAAATAAGAAAGCAGAAATGGCAATCAGCCACATTAGCCGTAGAACTGTTAGACCTAATGACTGTTAAATAATGTTCTTCAAGTGAAGACCGACAATCGACAAACTTAAGGTTAACTTAACCACCCTCAGGCTGGTTTGGAGATGATTGAGTCATTGAATCAGCTCCATTATGCAAGTTAGAATTTTTATAGGCCTCCTGCCTACTCCTTTTCGGGTTAAGCATGTCTTGTGCCATTCTGACCTATGTATAAAACCACTGTATACTGTGTTTTACGCAAATAAATTATGTAAATCATTTATTCATTCCATTGACATAAAAAAATCTTGAAAATAGATTAAAAAAAGAAAAAGTTGACTGCGAATAATGAATTCATATTATTTTTAGAAACGGACTAATTTCAACTTGAAGAAACCGTTTGAATTCTTTACCTTCCCAACTACTTACGTAACTGTATGTAAACAATTTAAATAGACCAATTAAAGGTTTTACATAGAAACGTAGAATATTTCTAAAAACTTTGCATTTTAAGTACACGAAAGCGAGCATTTGCGGTAGATGCGAATTTTTCAGTGCATTCCACTTTACTTCGGGGAAATGCAAGTTTGGCTTCAAGAGCTTTCCGCTTCAACTCTCAAATGGCAACGGAGATTACTTTCTACTACTTAAAGTACTAACTAGCTTATATTTAATGAAATTTTTTGGCCGCGTGATCTGGAAAGTGGAAAGGTTTCCAATTACTATCGTTTACGAATCAATGGCATTCAAGACGTTTAATAGGCAGAAAAACTTTAAGTGGACTTCTTGATTTTGTAAGTTCTCAATGACTTTATCTTTTATCAATTAAGAAGCTCTACAGTCAAAGTCACTTTTCATTTCAGTAGACTTTTTTACTTTATAGAGAGAAAAATAATCAACTTTTTCTATACTTATAAATAAATGCAAAGCCTCAGAAATGTCTAGGTTAATTTGGCTGTGACTGCTGACAAGTTCAAGCAAAGTTCTTATGAAAGGAAAAACGAAATCGTGTAGTCCACGAAGCTATGTCACCGGTCACATAGTTTGTAATAAAGTAGATGTGACTACACATGACTATGATATACATTATATGAGAATAATGTTCTACCTATATGCCAATAATATAACTGTAAAAGATTCACAAACTAGTTCCTCAACTTAGTTGTCTAAGAAACAATGAGTCGACGGAGTCCACACATTACGCGGCTCATCCACGCCACGCATAATAACTGAAGACAGGCGTGCGTGTAAAACACCAATTAAAGGTGCTCGTAATTAAAACAGGATATATTTACGACCCTTGAGACAACATGGCGCGGGTAAGCAGCGAACGATAATTTACGATCGTCCTTGATTTCAACCCCAAGTTCCGCAGTTTTAGGGTTCAAACTGTTTGACCGAGTTTAGAAATTTATGTGTACATAACGTGTCTAATAAAAGGCCCTTCAGCCATTAACGGAGTATCTCTCGGTGCCATGATGGGTTTAGTTGTCCCAAATGTGCGATAGAGGAATTATGCAAACGGGTTTGTAGGTAACGTGGACGGCAGCCGGCCAGCGCTATCACTGGGAAATGGCGTACTATTGAGGAGATAAAAGAGTTAGAAAAAATAATAGGCTTATTATTTTGGCAAATACGCTCATCCTATATAATTTGCTGACTCATCTCTTCTATGTTTATTTTTATATATAATGAAAAGAAAAAAAAATAAGCTGACTACAAATGACTGCAACTCCATAAAACTCGCTAAAGCTTTGCTATGCCAGTCCTTGTCAAAAAGCTCCTTTCTTATAATTCAGTGATAAATATCTTTCTTATAAAAAAGTCATACCGTCTAAATTTAAAATCCAAAAACACTAATAAATAACAACATTCATTCAATAAACCATTCATGACATAATTACGACTCGAGTCTTCCAAACGCCGTGACGATCACGTCTTCAAACTTATTATTTACAAGCAAAACTCCAAATCGTAACGACTCACGGAACAGGTGGACAATATGAAACATTAAGTAAACGACTTTCAAGTCCTCCTCAGACACGATAAACAGCAATTGAGACGGTATCGATTTGCCATCAGAAAGTCGGCCCGTTAATTTTTAACGGGCTCGTCTCAACGTCCCTAATTCACAGCGATTATATCGACATTATATAATCGATTACCATTTATCATTGAAATGCAACGCAACGCCAATCGAGCCGAACGGAATCATAATTAGGTTTTGCTTTTGTAAGTATTCGATAGAAACAGACTTAAATATAGAACAGTGTTAAAGGCAGACTGAAACATAGGGATCGAATGACTGAATATTTATTTAACTACATTGTAGTCTCACTTAGTATCCAATAGACTTTTATGCCGGAATCACAGATTCTGTGATTGCCATGTTTTTTTTTTATTAAATTCAATGGTTTGTCTTAACCTTTCAATGACCAACAGACAGCCGGCTGTCGCGCTGCTATTGTCTTTCTATTGTGTCTCGAATCACGTGTGCCCGAAGGTTCGAAGCCATTTAAATTTATTTAATGCATATAGCATACTTTCTTTTCTGGCAAAATACATATAATCTGAATATTCGAACCTTACTCAATATGTCCACTTTTTATTTAAGTCCGAGATTAAACTGAATGTGAAACACGCATCACAAGTTATGAGCTGCAATTTTATTAAAAAAACCGTGATTTGTTCTACAATAAAAGTTTACTACACTTTACACCTATATAATTTACGTCACAAATTCACAGCTTGGTCAATGCACGTGAACTTTTTGAGTGCTATAACTGTAACTTACTGTAATTTGGCTTCCTTGCTGCCGCCGCGGTGAAATGACAGACTTTTGATTGTAAGTGAATTAACCATGCAATTATTATTCAAGAGCTTGTCCCGTGGAGTTGGAGTAGCCAAATTACTTAAGTTTTAATTTGATAGAAAAACCTGAGTAGAAAATTTGATAAATTGCAAGAAGCCTTTTGTTGCGGTAAGATTGCTCTTGTTATGAACTGAAAGCTTTCTAAATAAATAAACGAAGTAGGACATAGTCTTAACGAGTGTCTGTTTGTGATTGTTTATCTCACTTTTTTATCTAATAATTTTGTGCATATTTAATGTCCTTAACCGTAGTCTAGACAGACAAATAACAAAGAGGTAAAGTTAGTTTTATGGTTCTATGGTTCTAAAGGCAGACTGAAACATAGGGATCGAATGACTGAATATTTATTTAACTACATTGTAGTCTCACTTAGTATCCAATAGACTTTTATGCCGGAATCACAGATTCTGTGATTGCCATGTTTTTTTTTATTAAATTCAATGGTTGGTCTTAACCTTTCAACGACCAACAGACAGCCGGCTGTCGCGCTGCTATTGTCTTTCTATTGTGTCTCGAATCACGTGTGCCCGAAGGTTCGAAGCCATTTAAATTTATTTAATGCATATAGCATACTTTCTTTTCTGGCAAAATACATATAATCTGAATATTCGAACCTTACTCAATATGTCCACTTTTTATTTAAGTCCGAGATTAAACTGAATGTGAAACACGCATCACAAGTTATGAGCTGCAATTTTATTAAAAAAACCGTGATTTGTTCTACAATAAAAGTTTACTACACTTTACACCTATATAATTTACGTCACAAATTCACAGCTAGGTCAATGCACGTGAACTTTTTGAGTGCTATAACTGTAACTTACTGTAATTTGGCTTCCTTGCTGCCGCCGCGGTGAAATGACAGACTTTTGATTGTAAGTGAATTAACCATGCAATTATTATTCAAGAGCTTGTCCCGTGGAGTTGGAGTAGCCAAATTACTTAAGTTTTAATTTGATAGAAAAACCTGAGTAGAAAATTTGATAAATTGCAAGAAGCCTTTTGTTGCGGTAAGATTGCTCTTGTTATGAACTGAAAGCTTTCTAAATAAATAAATGAAGTAGGACATAGTCTTAACGAGTGTCTGTTTGTGATTGTTTATCTCACTTTTTTATCTAATAATTTTGTGCATATTTAATGTCCTTAACCGTAGTCTAGACAGACAAATAACAAAGAGGTAAAGTTAGTTTTATGGTTCTATCTAGTTTATCTTGTTTTGTATAGAAGAACTGCTCTAATTGCAAAAAAGGCACTGGTTTAAAGCTACTTTATTTCTAATAAAAAATACGCTTTAAGTTACTTTATTACGTCGACAAAAGCTAAGTAATAAAGTAACATGAAATTCACATCATACGAAAATTACTTTACTTCAAGACATTTTTGTTGAAAATATTTTAACGAGACTTTTTATTCGATAGCAACATAATTTATTTCAATTCAGACTCATTTTCTTTACCCAAAACGCGAATAACCCTTTACTTTACAAAGAAAAAAAACAACATTCAAATAAAAGAACGTGTATTTCTTAATTGTCACAAAATATCCATATACCATTTTAATGGTATTTGCGTGTACGGCCTGGCGTAATGTGCCTTTGACAATGTTCGGCGAGTTCTGGATTCAACCCTGCGCCCGCTGTGCTCCTCAATAAATAACACCAAAGGGTTCTACACGCGTCTAATGCTGTTTGCTCACGCGACGACAACTTGACACAACTTTCTGCAGCGAATGATGAACAGTGCTGCTTTCAAGTATTTTATTACAGCGCTCAGCGTGGCAGAGAAGGTTAACTATCTGTCGATTTATTTTTTACTAGCTTTTGCCCGCGAATAATAGTTCCCGTTCCCGAGGACATAGGATAGTTTTCATCCCGGATCTCCGGGATGAAAACTAGCCTATGTCCTTTCTCGGGGTCTCGGACTATATCTGTACCAAAGAAGGCGGGCGGAGGTCCATACATTATTGGGTTTGACTATACAGCAACAATTCTTGCATTATTAATTTCTGATATTGCTATTATTAAAAAAATTACCAATATTTACAATTTCAACATGGGAGAAAAATAAAAATATAGGTGTTATTGGTCCGTACAAAATTAGCTTTGTTTGTATTGAAATAAACGCCTTGAATTGATAATTATGGATTATTGACTGGATGTTTTGATTATGATCAGGCTTGGTTTGAGTAAATATAAATCAGAAGTATTTTAGTAATAGTAACAGTTTATGACCATGTGAAAATATTTTGAAATAAATTACTTACGACTGCGTGCCACCCATTGCTAGACAGCAATGGGTGGCACGCAGTTAGACAACTGAAAGAATTCATTCCTCTTCTATTTAGCGCAAACCTACAGAAGAATTACGCCACCAGGTTAATATAATGAAGATGTTGATCACTGGTTGTACTTTACTTCGTAATCCAAGATAACTTATCAGTCCGATGTAAGAAATGCGTAGGTCGTTCGTCAAAATAATAACCGCCAGAATCCTTTACGCGTAGCCAAAGTCGTAAAATAATTCCAATCAAATAATTAAACCGCACGGAAACACAACAAAACATAATATCCACTATTGCAAGTTTAAAACCAACGAACTGAATGATTTGTTTGACTTTAGATGTGACATTGACATGAGTTTTTACTGTGTGGCCTGTGTAATAAAAAAAAATATAATTTATTGCAACTTCATTGATTAAACATTATTTTGTGCGATATTTAAAAATAAAAACAATTATTTAAAATATATTATACTAGCTTTTGCCCGCGACTTCGTCCGCGTGGAATAATAGTTCCCGTTTTTCGGGGGATTTCCGGGATGAAAACTATCCTATGTCCTTTCTCGGGTCCCAGACTATATCTGTGCCAAATTTCATTTAAATCGGTTCAGTGGTTACTACGGATTATTAGTACGGATTAACTGTGGAACTATCTTGAGCGTACACAAAAAGATTATTGGGGTTGTATAAGCGTGAAAGAGCTACATTGACCATGGTAAAAGCATCCAAAACATATCCAATGGCGTTTTTTTTGATGGATAGGAAATCATCAAATGACTTCTCTCGCCCCTGAAGAGGGAAGGAGGGTCAGACTTTTACTGACTAAAATAACATAATGTCCCTTCGGTTACCCTTATATATTCCGGGGCCGCGGTAACTATTAGAAGCATCGACACACCGTCGACACGGGTCTGGTCTGGTCCTAATTGGGCGGCGAGCTACCAAACGCTCGCCTTCCGCAGGCCCAAGCCTCCAGTGGCCATCATCTTGTGACTCTCGACAACTAAGCCTGGGTCTCTGTCCTGGGCGTGAAGCTTGACGCTGCCTCACGCGCCCCACCGCTTTCGTCTCCAGCGTGTCCGCTTCGCAGGAGGCGACGGCTTCCTATTCAGTCTCGCCCCAAAGCATGGCCTGAACCAGTGCCGATCGCCTCTGCAACGACACGGTGGTGGTTCGCCCAAGCGGGGCCTACCTTCACCGTATGCTGAATCCGACATAGGAACCTCCCGAAATGTCCGTGTGCGGTGAGGAGGATCATAATCTCCCTAGCCTTTTCCCAACTATGTTGGGGTCGGCTTACAGCCGAACCGGATTCAGCTGGATACCAGTGTTTTACGTGAAGCGTCTGCCTATCAGACCTCCACAACCCAGTAACTGGGCGACAATACCCTTTGGTTCGACTGGTCAGACTTCTGTCTGGTCGGTCTGGCTTCTGAATACCCCTAGCGTCAATTTTCTACGAATGACAACCGGGGCTTAACATGCTTTTCGAGGCACGGGATGTCAGTGATGTCCAAGATAAACTATAGAAAGTACATATGAATTGAAAAAGTCACATTGGTACTTGCCCGGATTCGAACCCGTAACCTCTTACACGCGCCTTTATGACGACCCAGATGTGTTATTCTGATGTATAAGCTACGAATATCTTACAAAGCCAGCGGCCAATATTCTTTATTGTACACCAATAGGGCAAAAACAGTAAAGGACAATACAAACAAATATGCAAGAGAACAATAGGCGGCCTTTTTTCGCTAAAAAGCAGTTTCTATTACATACTATCATTCATATTGCTTGCTGCGGAGTAATTTTAAAACTGTGAATATCTTCAAAGGTATTTTTTGAATTATAAATGACTTCCGCACAATGAAAATTACGCTAGGCATTTTGCGTCTTAGTAATTTTATATTATCTCCGGAACTATATGACCAATTGACATACTGTAAATGGCAAATCTTATCTGTATGATGTCCTTGTGATACTGAAACAATTTATTGTCGTAAGAATTAATATTTTGTTGCTCAAATAATCAACCAAACGTAAGTATGCCGAAAAATCATTTTTTTAATGCAATAAAAGAAGTATAAAAGATAAAATATAAAAGATAGAGATATGTTATCGCGGACTTTTTTGTAGAAATAATTAAGGCAAACCAAGTTGCCATACATTGTTTTTAATTTTAAGCAACTGTTTAGGCAGCGCACGCAAATAATTCTGTTTATGAGGTAATTTTTTCCGACTTGCTAGACAAAGGTTGCGATAGCTCGGTTAATATACATGTTATAAAAATAATTTATAGCCTATAGCACTCAGGAATAATGTAGCTTTCTGTCAGTGAAAAAATTTTTGGAATTGGTTCATTAGTTCCAGAGATTACCCCAAACATACAAACTTACAAACATACAAACTTACAAATTTTACCTCTTTATAATATTAGTATAGAAAACATGTCAACAGATGAAATCATGATTCAGTGTTTCTTCTGCAGATAATGTTTTATTTATTTTGTTTTACATTTCCATTAATCTTCTTTCAAATGATCGATTCACATATTTCATTTGGCAACATTGTTAAAAACCGGAAGTGCAGACAGTCAGTAATGTTTTGAATAAATAATTAATTTATTATCCCATGACTAAATATCTTAATATTTCATGGTAAGAAATAATAAATCATGAAAAAAATTTTTGATAAACTTTTCATTAGTGTATTATAAAAGGCCCAGATTCGCTCGCCTCCTTTCATTCAAATCGGTTCAGTGGTTTGGGCGTGAAGAAGACACGGACAGACAGACAGAGTTACTTTCGCATTTATAATATTAGTACGGATTTTTTTGGTGGGTGGGAAATCATTAAATGACTTCTCCCGCCCTGGGCGGGGCGGGAGGGCGTGTCAGGCTTTTACTGACTTAAACCCACCCATGATCCTTCGGTTGCCTTTTATGTTCCGGGGCCACGGTAAATATTACAACTATTCCGCAACCACGGATTTCATTGAGTATCAAAGTACTTTTCAATAACCATTATACTAATATTATAAACTAATCAATGCTATATGCTGCTCTTCTCTATGGAAATGCAAAAGGCGTTTTCCTGCACTGGTGCCTAATCTCGTTACTAAGCTATAAAATTTATTTGTAACATAATAATATGGTAAGTAAACTATGTAGGTATGATTTATCATCATAACACAAGGATTTATCAAAGTCAAACATAACATGGGGGCCATCTTTCCTTATTCAGTTTCCCTATTATGATTCTACGAGTTCAAAATAATTTGCGGTAATATTAGATTTGTGTAAATTATTTGTATATTAGGCTTTGCTTGTTATTGTTGGCGCTAATTAGAAGATTATATTCTATTTCTGTAAGTTTACATTATGTAGTAAATTGAGTCATTGTTACTAATTATTACATATTTGATCAATTTATCCTATAGGACATAATATTCCTTAGTAGTCTAATGTCCTGTATATTTAAGAAATTACATGCATTGCCAGCTAATTGCTAAACATTATAATTTGTGACTATGAAATCTCATATTATTTTAATTTTACATTACAATACAATTTTAAATAGATATGCCAACAGTATTAAGATGACCAGGGAATGTGCGAGAAAATTGTTCAAATAACAAATAAAAATATCGTGAGAAAACCGGGACTTAATTAATGTCGAAGTAGTATGGTCCTTATTTGCTATTTTTGTTTGAGAAGTGACCCTTACCTTGCAGAGGGCCAGTAACAGTATAACTCATAGTTGCTTTTCTTGCAGTCTTACTACACTTAATAAATAATATTCCCGCTAGATAGAAAAAAATACTGCCTGTGCACAAAATAAAATTGTCACCAAACGGACATAAAGAATACATCATTACCATTCTCAATTTAAACGATTGCCAAGAAACAACAATGGCCGCCGTACGAGTACTAACATACTAGCAGAGGATTGAGACGGACTTGTGAATCGTTTGGTACGCGTGTCAGGTGCAATAGCAATTTTACCGAGCTCAGTCCTCCGGCCTACAGGCCAGACAGGCCCGTTTGAGAAACGGTTAGCTGAAACCTTTACTTTTATTGCCTTCTCTACTGAAATGGCCCTTTTCTATCTTCGGGTAATGTGTTTTTCACGTTTATTGGACGTTTTTATTGATTAGGTTCGGGTAATACGGAAATTGGTGTCGGGTTTTCTTTTTGGGTTAAAGTTCGCCGAAGAACCTCTTTTAAATAAAGGTCGAAGTAAGAAGTAGTTACTTAAAAGTATTATATTTTCGCAAACGCTTGCGAAAGTTTTAGAGCACTTAGTTCAACCACATAACCTCTAGAAGTCTAGTACACAACAGAGTAAGTAGATAAGTATGTGCTGCACTAAAAGCGAAGTACCTCCAACATTCTGATGGTACTTGCTCGTACCAACACCGAGGTGACAGTAATATGCGCTATTAGTTTGAAATATCGATTTTATGGACACAGCCAAAATGTGAACCGTTCCTGGAAGCGTATTGTGCAAACACCATTCACGTCATCATTGTGATTATTTATTTTAATACATGATGTTGTTTTCCGTAATCGCTTCAGTGCATCGTTTTCGCCGGATCGGGACGAGTTTATTGCATTTGTCGCCGGCTGCATACAAAATTCATCCAATACCTGAGTTATAACGCACGTACGGAATGAGATGGCATTGTGATACATAGGTACAATTCTTTATGAAATAAATTTGCGTAATAAAGATGACTGTAATAAAAATAGCACAAAAATTTATAAGTATTATATGTACTTCAACAGAATACTCATCTTGTACCTAATTCAACGACTTCAAAAATGAGGATGTTCTCAATTTGTCGCTTTTAAGAATTGAGTAATATCGATCAAGACAATAGTTGTTTATCACAAAACTTACAAAGCTCTGACTTTGATTACCTTTTCTGACTGATTCTGAACTTCTATTCCACTCTCTTAGTCATAAAAACCCGATCGAACAAACATTTTTTGCCGTCATCCCTGCGAACTCTCATAGAGTTATGTAGCAGAAGTCGCAGCTAAGTACGGGAGATTGCGCGAGGGAGCAATAAACTGTGCGGACAATTTGTTTAATCAAAAACAAATGTAACTCGTAGGCCTGCGGAACCCCCGGCGGCGGGATGTAACGCGACACTCTTTTGTTTTTGTTTTGACATCTGCCACGGCGAGGCAGATTTGTCATGTTAGATAATATTAGCATAAAAAATGTTTAATGATTTACCTACTTTGTTTTGGTTTACTTCCTTATTTATTTTTTAAAAGTCTGTTGAATTTTGAAACTCTTGTTTGATAGGTATCTGAAGCTTGGTATGTTTTGTTTGTACTGATTGGAAATCGAATAGTACAAAATCACCAATCCGTCTTGAGCAAGCATGGTGCTCGCGCCTTCTCTGTGTAAGAAGAGGCCTTCGACTGCAGCGAAACAATAATTGGTTCCTATTCGTTTTTATTAATTGCTCTTTATGTGCTGTCTACCAAAGAAAGACACTATACAATTTATTGATAAAACCCCATAAGTAAAATTTGTACGTGTCCAACATTTTAAAAAGTCAACCACAAGTTCAAACTTTCATCTGAAACTTAGTTGCTCGCCGCAATTGGAAGAGCTGACTCAGTTAATCACATTTGCCAATCGTTTCGATACTAGACAACGAGAGCATGGACTTAAATAAGTTTAAAACTACTTTATTACGTAAGAAGGTAATTGTACTTGATTTTAGATAGCTCAATGGGACCCCAAAAGATTCGGAAGAAAATAATAATTTTGGCATACTTATTATTTGTCATCTACCAAAATAATAATGTGACAAGTTTTCATAAGATGTTCAACGAAAACACAATATCATCTTTACATATAAAACCAGGCGAAACTACTTCACCTAGAAACATAAAATTTGCACTGTAGTTGCTTCTTTTTAAGCAGCGATTTTTAAACAACCTTAAAGGAACAGGGTACAGGGTATTCTTGGCACAATTCCACATAAATGCAGCTAAAAACATAACTGATAAGGGATGATAAAACTTTTTGAGGGTAACATTTATCTCGTATCTAAGTCTAGATCATTCAGAGTTCAACTTCAAGACAACAACCGTAGCTTCCTACCAATTACGACTCTCCTGAAAGTTTTCACGGTCAACATTGCCGTTAAAATATGGTGAACAGATATTAAATCTAAGATTAGTACTTCTTTTCATACAGAGAAGGCACGAGCATTGATCAACATGCTTGCTCAAAGCGAATTGGCGATTATGGACTTACTAGCTTCTGCCCGCGACTTCGTCCGCGTTCCTAGGGGATTTCCGGGATGAAAACTAACCTATGACCTTTCTCAGGTCCCAGACTATACCTGTACCAAATTTCGTTCAAATCGGTTTAGCGGTTTAGACGTAAAGAAGAGACAGACAAAGACAAAGTCAAAGTCAAAGTCAAAACTATTTTATTCAAATAAACCATTTACAGGTACTTTCGAATCGTCAAGGTGTCAGTCTGTCAGAAAATTGAAGCTAGTTGCTCGTTCCAAAAAGTAGATCACATGGAGAAGAGCGAGCAAGAAACTCCATGGACACTCTTTCAAAATCAATATGCTTATTACAAAAATTTGGTTACATCATTCATTTGAATCTAAGGTACTATGTGAGAACAACGTAACAAGTCGTACATGTTAGAAGAGGCATTGTAAATATAGGAAATAAGCAAAACAATTTTTAAAATAACTGTGGCAGTTAAGAGATGACCAGTCTCAGCAGACAGCGCCCGTTCACGAACATGACGTATGGATCGGCACCAAATAGCTCAACCATTTTGAAGGGAACCAATTGATCCAACACACACGCCACCGTCAGTGAGACATTTGAGTAAGCATGACAAACTCCGTCCATCAAACAGACATAGTATATGCGTATAAAACTATCAAGTACATAGTGCTCACATTGTATGCTATGTGAATTTATATATTCATACAGACAGACCGACAGACAGACAGACAGAGTTACTTTCGCATTTATAATATTAGTACGGATATTACAAGTCCAGTATTCCTCATGTTTTCCGTAACTGATATCTTTGACCTATGAAAATGAAGATATTAGTATACAAGAAAGGTGTCTCTGTTACCCATTTTAATGTTGATTCGGGTCGAGAATCCCAAACTGCAAAACCTTTCAGAAAAGCTTTGCAGTTTCAACTTTGGGTTAAGCTCGCCATTGTACATAACTCCTATAGTTTTGCTGTTTTTTATGAGTATTGTTTTTTTCTTGTGCAATAAAGAATAAAGTTTCAAAAACTTACAGGATCCTTTATTCGTACGTTCGATCAGCTTTATAATTTTATCATAGGCTAGCTGTCCCCTGCGGTTTCACCCACATTTTTCGTTACTGCTCCGCTCCCGTGGGTCGTAGCGTGATGGTGTATAGCCTATAGCATTTCTCGATAAATGGGCTATCTAGCACTGAAAGATTTTTTCAAATCAGACCAGTAGTTCCAGAGATTACCCCCTACATACAAACTTGCAAACCTACAAACTTACAAACTTACAAATTTTACCTCTTTATAATATTAGTCTAGACTAGTATAGATAGAATATTAATTTTAGTGTACTACTGAATAAATATCATACATGAAAGCGACGAGATGTTGATTGCACAAAAGCGAGGCGTGTGTCGAGTTTCCGTAAGTTGCACAAATATTGTCGCTCGAATGACATTGTTATTCGCCTCACGCCGCGCGGTCACGTCTCGAGCCAATAATTTCATGTGAGTCATCTCGCTTCAGTTTTCGCTGAAGAATATCAAATAAGCCGTCTGAAGATTTCGTATCGGTTTCTTTGGGCTACGTGTAACGTGTACACGAGGGATAATTATTTATTGTAGCTGTTTTCTTCGGGGGATTCGGTTTTAAACCTTCGAACAATATCAGCGCGACAGCCGGCTGTCGCTTAGTAGTTGAAAGGTTAATATTTAATTTACTAAAGTTTACAGCAGCTCAAAACACAAAAAATAAAATATAGTTTCCGAAAATCTCTTCTGCGCCACTAAGGGTCGATTTTTCAATCGTCAGATAACTTTTATCTGAAGAGTATGTTTGACGTTTTGACAGCTTTTGTATAGAAAATATGTCAAACCGTCTTATCTATACCTCAGATAGAAGTTAACTGACGATTGAAAAATCCTAAGTCAAAAAAAAATTGTGAAAATTTCAAGTTTCTAGCTTCAGTAGATTCGGCTGTGTCTTGTTTACAACTAAAAATCCTGTCTCTTAATTGAAACATTATATTAATTGCTACCCGCGGCTTTACATGTTCTTTTAGTAACGGTTCATTGGTTACTGTTTCATCCAAGTAGCGTGTTGTTACGTAGCCTTACTTTATTTCTCATAATCGGTATTTTGCCGACTTTCCTATCCGACTGGTAGTTCTAGCAGTTATATTACACTAAGTACATTATCATTAAAACAAAAAAAAACTGAACATAAAAATAGGCTTCAGTTTTATTTCATACTAGCTGTTTCACGCGGTTTCATCCGCGTTACGTTAGGTTTTTGGTTACTGCTTCGCTTCTGTGGGACATAGCGTGATATCATATAGCCTATGTTACTCAGGGATAATGTAGCTCTCTAAAGTTTTTTTTAAATTAGTCCAATAGTTTTTGAGTTTATTTGTTACATACAAAAACTTTCCTCATTATAATATTAGTAAAGAAGTGTTGATTGACAACGTATTTGCCTACTTGGACGTTTTATGCACATGTTAATAATTCGGAATATGAGTGGTTAGTGTGTATATTAGTAAAAGTATTGAATTATTAAACTTAAGATTAAAAGAACATAATATTATATGTAGACTTCACATGTTCATCTTAACGTTAAACTATTTTAAAACCAATAAGTCATAATAACAACTTAGCACACCATTTTCTTTTAACACGAAATTAAACGTTATCTGCAGATACTCGGCTAATTACCTCAATATACATTACATTTTGCGATGTTAATTAATTAATGAGCTGGTTTGATCAACTTCACGTAATTTAATGCCTTTGAATTTCCACGGTTCCTGAGCATACGGTGAGTCACAAACGTAGCCAGTCATCTATCATAATACGATTAAGTCCTAGTGACTTGCCACTTTACTGTACTATACCATAGTGCCCCATTCACTTTGATAACTTTCCCCTTTTCCTCAAAAGAAAGAAAAATATTACGTCTCCAACATATCTAACAAAATCCAATATCATAAAACAGAAAACTGCAAGCCCTAAAAATATCCCTTCGGCCCATTTAAACCGTAAAAGGGAATGGAAAAGTTTTTCTAAGGAAATATGACGTACATAAATATGCCACGGACGATGTTCCGACGTTACTGTGAATACTTTTTTTAAAACTTTTTAATTTATACCCGATCCTGCAGTTAATCCAAAGATCACGTGTCACTAACACAGTATCAACAAAGTTATTTTGTGTTGGATATGTATCACTTTGTCACTTATGTGTGTTACACCGGTACACGTGCCATATTGTTGACAATCTCTCTCATCGGTATGTATAAACAAGTGAAGTTCGCGGGCTAGACCGGCGGCGCGCGAGGCGTCTTGTTTGTCGGAGCGCGCGGGGCGCACTGCCGCCCTTCGCTGGAAAAACAAGTTTCCATGCAGCCTCCCCTTCCCCCCTCCCCCTCACAGGATGCGCACTTGCACTGCCTTCCTTATCTTCCCACCGAAAATATGTTTTCTTATACCAAGGTTACTCTCGCCTTTGTTTACGGAAATTGCATCAGTTTCTGTTATGAAGCAAACTAGGTGAGAAAACAACCGGCTTCTTTGGGGTGTAAATTGGGGTGCAGCTTGAGATGAAGAGGCATTGTGATATTTTTTTTTAATATTTTTATAAAAAGAAACACGTTCCTTTTGAAAATGAAATGGTACCTTTTTTGGTTCTTTTTTTTATTTTGATACAGTCGTTCTCTACTGCAGTTTGCCAGCTACCGGAATTTTAATCATAATAAACGCTTTATTAACACCTCTAACCTCTCAACGTCTCAACATTAAACTCTAAATACAATACACACATAACTCACCTGTTCGCGTATCAGCAGTTATTTATGTGGTTAGGGACATCGCGATAAGTGTTCGTCGAAGATTCCAGCGCAAAGGGCTGCTACGGCGTAGCTTCCTGCCTACGAAGCGCCTACGAACGTAGAAACGTAGACTGTCGCGCTTACTTGTACGTAGATCACTTGTACTTTCCGGTTGACGTCCAGTGCGGACGATAACGTATTTTTTGAACATGTTGAAGCATAGTATGGAAAGTTGTACGAGTTTGTAAAGTCAATGTACTCGTAGTAGCAAGTACGGAAGGAGTTTTCACGTTAAGTTTGTGTTTATACGAGTAAATGCTCTTGTTAACTAAGATACTTATGCAGAGGCTTTAGTCTCTGGTCTCGTAAACTTTAAGTTGGAAAGTTCAAAGTTGCTCACACCTGGAAAGCGAAAGGGAAGGAGGATCGATCGTGTTTTAATCTCAGTCTGTATCTGACAATAAAATGCCTTGGTTATACCTAAATGGTTTGACATAACATAAAATTACGTGAGAAGACCTTCAGATAGTCAATTGTCGTAATTTAAAGATATTCAGAAGTTAATTGGAATTTCGTTTACGTCGTGTATCAATCAATTAATGGGTGAGCATTAGTTTCACCAATTATACTTGATTTAAGGTAGCTGGCATAAGGGTAGTGGCACAAGCCGCGGGCGAAAGCAACCTTATACTATACATTTTAAATAGCTTTTTAGGACCGCTCACAGTTCAACTCGTTATCTACTTAACTGGACTATTCATAGACAGGTCCGGGTATACCAGAAACGTACCTTTGATCAAATTAACTTCTTGCAACAAACCAAATTTCTCTGAAACTTTTCACCATTTACCCTAAACCTATTGGACGTCAAGAGCAAACCAAATCTATACTAATATTATAAAGAGGTAAAATTTGTAAGTTTGTAGGTTTGTAAGTTTGTATGTAGGGGGTAATCTCTGGAACCACTGGTCCGATTTGAAAAATTCTTTCAGTGTTAGATAGCCCTTTTATCGAGGAATGCTATAGGCTGATAAACCATCATGCTACGACCCACGGGAGCGGAGCAGTAACGAAAAATGCGGGTGAAACCGCAGGGGACAGCTAGTCGCTGATAAAAGCTCAACGTAATCGTATTACAGCTAAGTCCAAAACAAAGAGAAGCGAAGCTATAAAATAAACTATTCCGAAGTCCCGGGTCCGGTCACGTAGCGCCCAATAACTTCAACTGACATCTTAAAGTAGGGGAATTGCTTTTTGATCTTGTACTGAACTTCTGAGACAGATCAGCGCCCGCTTCGTGTGCTGATCTGTATTCCTTTGCACATTAATGTTACATAGAGATGTACTGACAGTAACGCAATGGAACATATTTGTATTGTGCAGAATTGTCCGGAAAGTTATTGGGAAAGATCAGATCACGATCTAGAATTGTGGAAACTTTCGAATGTTCGGGGATATGTGAAAGGTAATTTGTTAAGCTGATACATATTTCACTTTGTATAGAAGTTTTAAATTTGGAAAATTGACTGTCTTAGCGTTCTTTACTAACTTGTTGGTCATAGAACCACTAGCTACTAAGCGAGTGACAGTGGATTCCATTACCATCCAGAACAAATCTTTGCATGATGAGCTTTTTAAGGCCGGGCATTTCAAGTCCCAACATACTCGTATTTATTTAAATACTGCTTCTACTCATACTGCTAATCACATAGTCAAAGTCAACGTTTAGTTGATATCCGCCAAAAACGGAAATGCAATATTTGTCTACTCACCCCTCAAATTACGCGTAATATTTATTTTCTAATCGTACTCATACTTTATTCTAAATCTCCAACGATACTATAAAAAATCTTTAAAAGTGTCACTTACACTTGTAAAAAAAACTCAACCCCTAATTGAAGTAGTCGCCGCAACGCTCATCCATTTTTACGCATCGTCGCTTGTTTAAATTACAAGAGAACAGTGCACTTGGCCCCATTTCACAGAATATATAACTACAGAAGGTCAGCTCCTGCTAACAAGCAAACACATACTGACATCGGCTGCGAACAGTGAGTGAATCAATAATTAAAAAAAAAAGAGAAATTTACGTCCGTGGAGTTTCTTGTTCGTTTTTCTACGTAAAGACTTAACTATTTTTTTAAACGGACCACTAGATCAAATTTTCTGAATAACTAACCGATTTCTTAACAATTCAAAAGTGCCACTAAATAAATATAATTATAATAAAGTAATAAAATTTATTCAAGTAAAAAGTAAGTACAATTGTGATTTATATTAATTACAATCGAAAAATTTTAGTTCTAACTCTAAGGTAGATCTGCTTGATCTAGGTTAATAAAAAACCTGTGTTTTGGGCCATCCTTTTAGATCAAACTTAAAGAAAACAATAAAATTAGAAGCTAAATTAACTGGTTTAATTGAAAGGAATACTGATACTTCTCACCATCATCGTTGGCAGCCGGGAATGATATTTTCTAAGGCCTTTTGTTTATGATCACCGGAGCGTTGCAAATAGCTGTCCTTCTGTACCTCCGTATTCTGTGGCCGGCCAACCCTCAGTGACTTGCACTTTGAATGCATATTTTAATGGGTTTGTTTTCAAAAAGGCCGGTACTTTAATTGCACTGAACTATTTCAAACATATTTAGGAAGCACGTGGCTTTAATTACATACAAGTAAGTATTTGTTACAGGTTTTAAGTAGATTGTTACTTTAGTGTTTGTGTAAGTGTGTAAGGACCATTTAGAGTACAATTATTGCAGTTATTATATTAACTAGTATTTATATTTCAAGTCCAAATATGTATTTAACGAGGAAGAATTACAATGGTTTTTGAGTGATTGCATAAATAAATTGAAATATTGATTTTCGATATTAAATTGATGCAATGAAAGTTTTTAATACTAAGTGGAAATAATTTAAAGCAGAAAGCGGAAATTTAAAAGAAGCCATATCCTGCTACGAACTAATCACACTGATATTATAAATGGGAAAGTGTGTGTGTCTGTCTGTTTGCCCGTCTTTTACGGCAAAACGGAGTAACGGATTCTTTATTTCTTTAATTCGGCCAGCAAAAGTGCAATAGTAATACGTATCAGTTACAAGCGCTCAGTTTTATTATGGTGCCACAATATCGGCCCGTGGGTGTAAGATCTAATGCAAGCACTTTGGATAGGGGCCGGCCCCCGGCCTGAGACACAACACTACGACACGTATTGTATCGGAGGGCTATTCTGTAACCAAGTGATTGAATGAATAAATACTTTTTCTTCGAAAATAATATAAATTGATACTATTGTGACAACTCACGCACAGAAATCTGATCCCAAACTAAAAGTCTGTACTATGATAACTAGACATGAAATATTCCTATTTATATAATTTATAAATATAAATAAATACATAAATACATATAACAAAATACACCAAGACATAGAACAATCACGCTCATCACACAAAGATTTTAACAGGGTGGAAATCGATGCCACTCGGTTTAGCAAACAGGGCCGCTAACTAGATCAATAAGCCAATGAGAAACAAATTAAGTCTTTCCATATGAAAATGACACCTAAATGTAGCGCTAAAGGGTTTTAATTTTCTTACAAAAAAGGTATTCTTTTCCATACAAATGTTACGTTAGAAGCTATCCAAGATGAAATCAAACAACGTTTTACCTATTTTCCCTCAGCGCTAACAACACAATCAAGTAAAAGCCTTTTTCGCAAGAACCATTTTGCTTTGATTTTATTAACGTAAGAAATGCGATGTTACTGTGTACAGATGCTTGAATGTCAAATCTCTTCTTATTTCATCTTCACCTTTTATCAAAGAGAGGAATATTTGTGTACTGACAGAGGTCATCTCTTAGATAAATGACTTTTCTTATGCGATCGCTATAAGCAATCGTCAATTCTCAAGGACAAGATGTGTATTAATGACATTATTTGTGGAGAAACCACATACTCATCCATTCTGTAGTGTATGTGGAACAACGAACAGATTTTTTTTTTTTTAGGTTCTAGAGCTGGGTTATTGTTAATTTATTGCTTTCTTCAGAAAACCAATACCGAGTCTTGTAATTTCTTACAGAAAGTATAGTAGTAGTATTATAATGTTTAACAAAATCAAGAATAATAAAAAATAAAAGCAAGGTACTACGTATTATTTAAGAATAAAACAAACAACACGTACGGGTGCATCAAAAGTTGCAGAATGCAGTTGTCGCGGCCGGCGATCATAAATTGCTTGGGTTTGATTAAGGCGGCGCGGGCGCGATCTTGCAGCGGCAGCGCCCTTGCACTGTGCACCGGTGCATCAGTACACAGGGTGATTGAGAATTCCACCCTACCTATATTTAAAAATGTGTTTTATGTTTTGTCTACACATATCCTACCAAATATAAGTAAATATTAACAAGTATTTCAAAACAACACAATTATTAAAACTGCATCTATTTTACAGCATTATATTTTTATTTGCTCATGCTGTATGCAATCAAAATACAAGAACAAAATTCTTCGTATGATATGATTGTGTTAACTGAGATACACATAGAACATTGAGATATGTTTTCATCTTTCTGTATGTACACCTAAAAATGAATGAGTTATGTAATTAGAATTTTCCTCAGTTAGATGAAGAGAAACTTTCTGCCGATTGTCACTTTATAATATTCGTTTTTAAGTCATTATCCGCAGAAATTACCTTAAAACAATAATCCCATTTCTAACCTTTTCAAATAATAAATTGCAATTATAACTTTGGATAATATTATTATTAACTAACTCGATAACAAAATTTCCAATTCTAATTGGTTTTGGAGCCCGCTGTAGATAAATTTCGCCACATTGCCATCTACTTTTGGGATTACCGTTGTAAGAAGGGGATCGTTTATTTCCTTTCTATTGGAACGGTTCCTAAACTTTTGCTACGACTTCCATTTTAAAGTTCAAACTTTGTATTAAATAGGTTAACTTGTATGGGCGTTATTTTTCTTTAATTTTTCAAAATTGTAAAGAGAGTGTCATATTTCCTAAAAAAATAAACATTTTATTGTATCAGTTACAAGGGTTTATTCAAATTCGTACACTCTGTCAAGTATACATACACACTGAGAGGCAAGCCGACTTTTTTGCTCGTAAAAAAATCGTAATAAAAAAAATCTATACTAGTACCTGTGTACTAGTATAGATTTTTTTTATTACGATTTTTTACACGACCATTATTCACAAGTTAACAAAAAGTTAAAAAAAAATATATTTACAAAGAGGTCAAAGTACACCATTGTTATTGTTCCAAAGGTTAAAAAAGTAAGATTAGAACGTCTGGACAGATCCTAGATTCTGATAATCAAATATTAATACTTTTAAATGTATTTTCAGGTCCACTGAACTCTGAGTGTGTCACACATTGTAAACTTAATGACGTCGTATTCTCAGGTTATTCGTTTCTAAAGTATAAAATGTGTTGTAAACTAAGGGTTTAATTGCTTCATAAAGATTCCGCTTGATGAAATAAAGCAGCAAATATGTGCATCTGTGAATAGTGCGAAGAGCTCTTGAATAGCTTAATTGATTTTTATTGTTGGTCTTCGCATTTTTTTATGTGTTATTAAATGATATAAAACCTATTCATATGAAAAAGAATCGATGATTACGCATTTCTTTCTCAATACCATACTACCTTTCAAATACAACAATAAGATTACATTGTTTTTAATTAAAATGAAATTTAAACTGTCTAAATAAAATAAATATTTTGACTTTTTCATTACACATATTAACAAAACAACGACAGATGTCACTTTAATCCCAAAAAGTTTGACTACCCCAGGAGTATCGTGTGAATAATCGCACGGAGCAATGTCGGGATTTGATGAAAGAATCCGGGAAGTCCCGGGGGTCGCGATGACGTCATCGATAGCTACCTCCAGCGCTCTCAAGATTGTGTTGAGGGTGTATTAGCTGCGACGATCAACTCTTATCGTAAGAGAATCTGAATTTGGAAAGGAAATAAGAATTGCTATGGTTTTGTTAACTGCTCTGTTTTTTATAGAAAAGAAAATCATTTTAGAATAGATATAATAACTAGAATGGAATATATTTTATGTAAAACATGTATTGAAATGAAATTCAAAGTAATTAAATAACTATTTTGTACTTTATTTAAATTTCTATTAAAAAGATTTTGAGAAATCTTGAATTATGTCTGACGGCCCCGCATACTTATTTACTTTGCTGTACATCAAATGCAAGAAGTTTCCCATTGGACAAAGAGAGAAGAAAGAAATAGGAAAATTGCCTAATGTCAAAGATAACAGTACAATTAGGACAAAATGGCCGTTTGGACGAAAAACAATTTTATTCTTATAGGATCCTATAGCAGAAAAAAATTTAATTTCGCCATGTCCGTCGGTTTGTCGGATTGTTTGTGGTTTAGCTTTGAGACCTTCAGTACTAGGATGCTGTAATTTGAGATGGGTATACATATTAATCACGCCGACGAGCGACGATGAAAAAAAGTTTTGAAAAAAAAATGGTAAAAACCCACAGTTAGGGAAGGGGTACACAAACCGTGGGTAGATTATTTTAATATAATATACATAGTTTTGGTTTTAAAGTTTCGTTTTTGAGAGCGACATATTAAACTTAAAGACGTAATTTTTTCATAAATTCAAGCGTACAATTTTTTGCTAAATTTTCATTCCTGCAATGAAAAACAAAATCATTGGATTACCATAGCCGTATGATAAAGTTAAAAGGAAAACTATGAGAGTTAGTAGATTTTACAAACTATAAAATGTGTTGATAATAGTCGACAATAACACAATTACAGAACCCTAGAATGCACATCCCGACACTTCCCGAGACTTGTTCGTTTTATGTATTATTTTATGAGCCTGCAACATGGTGTCCACTAATTGGATGGCATGCTTGCATAAAAGAATAATGTTAAGATGTCTCATGTTAACTTGGAGATTCGTCAAGAGTGCACTGTGGAAAGTTTATTTTAGATGTCCCAGTTTTCACTAACCCCGTTTTGCAGACCGATGACATAAATATATAGATGTAAATATTCTTTAAAGATTTTAGGGGGCATTTTTGAATACCTGATCACTACACTGGCTCGAGGCTGATTGTCAATTTTGGAAATACACTGTGACATCTGTCTCTTTGGGACAGACTCAAAAACTGCTTTACGAATTTTCATGTGGGTTTTTGTAATAGACAGAGTGATTCATAGGAAAGGTTTACATGAAAAGTACGTGTATAATTATAGTAGTAGACTTTAGTAGAGAAAAATCCTAGAGAGAGACCTGGTGGTCAAATATAGAAAGAGACCTTAAGAAAGCCCAATTGCCAGAACCGACAACCCAGGACAGACTCTCCTGGCGCCGAAGAGTGAGGAGACCCGACCCCAAATAACGGGAACAGGGATGGACAAAGAAGAAGAGAGAGTAGAGAAAAATCAAACATTTTAAAGATTTGTACCACTCATTTGAAGATGGATGGTGCTTGTTAATTGTGTCCAGGTTTTCTTTCAGGATGTCAGGATTTCAGTGATACCCTAGATAAACTTAGAAAGACACAATAGCAACATAACAATATTATATGAACGGAAGAAGTGCAGTTGGCTTACCAAAGTGACTTTTTCACATCATGCATGAGATGAATCCCACCTATTTAACAAAGCTACTAGAACCTTCTGGAAAAATAGCCCCGTCCAAATAAAACTCCACACCTGTAGCCATCTCTCTCCTCATACTGCAGTTAAAAAGCTAGTGACGGCAGGCCGCAGCAGGCCATGGCAGTCCCGTGATTTAGGGCGGCGCGACGTACAGCACGGGGGACGCGGAGGGGGTGGGGGTAGGCCCAGCGAGATTAACCATCGCCTGTTAATTACGACAAATGGTCATTGAACGCCGAATAATGGTACCGCCACTGTTTTATCGGTCTGCGCTGTGACATTGTGCCATTGACCAATCAGAGCGAAGTGCATGATGACAGCTGTCACGTAATTGGTGGTCATTGTTCATATTTTGTAGTGTGACTTAATTAAGTGTGGTGCGGTTAGTTGGATTAATGGTCGTTGGTTGTGGCTTCTTGATTTAATTGGTACGATTTATCAGAGTGGTTAACTGACAGATGTCATTTTATAACTACTTAGATTTGGGTATCGCACCCAGGATGTTGTAATTTTTATATACTTAATAGTAATTATATTTAGGACAATCATCCAACAAATCCCACAATCATGTTTTTTTTAACTAAAGCTATATTGATTTCTATTGATGGCTACTTGGTAAATATGATAAATATATCGGCCAGGCTCTACCAATAAATTCTACTACCAGAAAAGAGACATAAAAAATAAACAAAATTAAAGAGATTATATTTATTGTTTTTTTTTTCTTATTTTTAAACTCCGATCAAAAGTAGACTGGGGGATTAGTTGTAATAGTAAAAAATATAGTTATGTACAGTTTTTTCTAGCACATTGCTTTTTGGGTAGCTACTTACTAAAAATTTCAGCTACCTATGTATTGCTGTTACTTAGATAATAAAATTTATTATCCGCAGACGCTGTAAAACGGTGTTAATGGCGTGTTCCTAACTCTCCAAATTAGACTATAAAACCACACACACAGACACGATATCACGGCAATGAAGAGTTCCGCCATCTAGTATCGAATAGCGGCAATAAAAATAGTGACCCGGACAATCACGGAACAATAAATTGCCCGACCCTAGCTAGAGGGCGCACTCACTTATTTTTCAAGATTAAAGTGGATGGTTAAGTTTTCTAAGATACAGTATCAATTTCAAGGTAGGAAAACGATCATACTAGGTATTAAACATTAATCTATGCTCTTCTCCATATTCAGCGGTTTAGGCGTAAAACCGTAACAAACAGACTTCCCTATTTATAACAACAGTGAGTATTCAATAGCATTCAATTATTTTTGCCAGATTAAATGTTTTTGTGGTATGGCTAATAAGCAGTGCTTACCTCAATAAAACCCAAATGTAATTCATCTAACTTTATGCAAAATGCAATACAGTTCCTAGTGAGAAAATCTAAAATGCAGTACAGAATTTAAAAGACTGTTCTAGTATCTACCCAGTTGAGAAATCAGTGCATCTCCCTGTGATGGTTGTGGTTTAAGTAATCTATGTATGTATCCGTACTAATATTATAAATGCGAAAGTAACTCTGTCAGTCGGTCTGTCTGTCTGTCTGTCGGTCTGTCTGTCTGTCTGTCGGTCTGTCTGTCTGTCTGTCGGTCTGTCTGTCTGTCTGTCTCTTCTTCACGCCTAAACCACTGAACCGATTTGAATGAAATTTGGTAAAGATTCTTATAGTCTCGGACCCGAGAAAGGACATAGGGTAGTTTTCATCCCGGAAATCCCACGGGAACGGGAGTTACTATTCCACGCGAACAAAGTCGCGGGCAAAAGCTAGTAAAAAATATAAATTTCTATCGATTGTCGATAAATCAACGCATAGCCCAAACCACTGATCCTACAAACATGATACTTAGAGGGTTTATTGTTTTTATGAAGAACAGGGGTAGCCAGTAGCCACCGGTAGCCACTAGAAAGGTTTTTGGAAATTCGACCCCAAAGAGATAAAACAGTGGATCGAATTTTGACATAGGCGGTAGCTAATATACCTATAAATTACATTCAACTCAAGTAATATCAATTAAGTAAATATACTAATAATAGTTAATTAGTTATTGTTTACTAATCTACAGCTATCCGTTTACAAGATATTTATTTACACAACCACGCATTAGTAACAGATACACAAGTTATATTATTACCTTGTGGGCAATAAGGTACATCTTAAGGGATTAAATCAGTACACCTGCAGTTTACTAATGACTGCTATAATTATCTATCGGTCGCACATGGCCACCTGCTGTAACCTCCCAAATTCACTGAAGCATATTAAGCAGAGTCCTATGTTTAGTAACACAAATCAAGGTAACTATATTTAAACCTTCGAACACACGTGATTCGAAAGACAATTGCAGCGCGACCGCCGGCTGTCGATAGGTTAATTATATGTATATGTCGCAGTCATCTGGTTAAATCAGCTAAGCATTTGATTGTATGACTAGCGCGTTCATTGAATGACGACATTTAATTGAATGACTAGGCCGAAAGCTGATTAAACAAGCGTCACTCAACGTACACACTCAACGTTTTACATGAAAAATATTTGCTTTTACAGAGGTTGTGGGGCTATTCAAAGTTGTTGTTATAGTTGGAACTTTTAATCAATATTTGTGTATCCAAACGATGTCTAGGATAACTAAAGTAAGGAAAGTAAATATTATCTAAATATGTAGTACTTAAATATTTTAATGATCTTATCTAACCGAGTGAGTTTTAAGAGAAAATAATCGCCCGTTCTTTTTCATATAACTTTAAGTCGCTAATCTACTTCAAAGAATCGTTTCTTAACACGTTTTTTAGTTATTAAAAGAAACTACAATCATCATATTTCTAGATTCAGTAATTTCAGCTGTGCGTCGACTACCACGAAATTTCACGGAAAAGCCAATCTTAAAATAATAAAGAGAAAAATAAATAGGCCGATCAAACTGCAAATTGAAGCAGTGATCGAAAATTCCAGAAAAGTCAATAAACAGTACGTCTCGAAAGCAGTTAGTACAAAGTAAGCCATGTTCAGTACCACCATCACTCAAAGTACATAGTCAATACGGAGCTCGGAGCTCTATTGCTAAGGCTTCCGAAAGCTCTCAGGGATCGTAAACCTTCTGTCCGCAGTTTAATCTTTCGGAAAATTTGAATCCAGATAAAGGCTCGTCGCAAGAGAGGCAAAGCCTTTTAATTAACTTCGGACATAAATTTTCATTGAAATTCAGATGTTGATGGTGATATTTCACGTTCAGCTTTTAAAATTTCAATTGGCTTTCGTTTGTGTTTTTAGGATTTGTTGTTTCTAGATTTTCTCGTTGCTCCATTCTAAATTTATCTAAGGCCCTAACTTTCGATCGTTTTAGGTTCGTATGTTATTCATTCATTCATTTAATCAATCTTTATAGATATACAGAGCTCTATATTATTTATAAAACGTACAAGATCAATCAATGAGCTACTAAACTGTACCTTGCCGAAAGAACTGCTACAACAACGTTTAAAACATTTAAAAATACGTTCACCAAGCATCGCTATCAAAATAAAACAGTTTACAAAAGTGGCTAAAATAAATTGTTCACGGCGATCGTTTTCCTCTATCGTCACCTACGTATAGAGATGGAGTGAAAGAAAATGGGACGAGTACGCTCCCGGGGACCGTAAACCTGCGCCGGTTTATCTTTCGGAAAATTTGTATTCGGATTAAGGACCGGCCCCCTAGAATCTATGCCAACGCGTTAATTCAAGTACCCCTGAAACTCAAGCCAACTGATACTTGCCCGAAGAAGATAAAACGTAAACAGAAAAAGTAATTAAAAGGAAATAATTAATTAAGATCCTGTTACGTATCTAGTTATCCAATCAACTTGTAGTGAAGGGACAAGAAATCTTTCGAAATCTCTAAAAAAATAAATATAAAACGTCCCAACAGAGGATCGCGTCAAAGTTTGTTTATACACGGTCTGAAAACCCCGACAAAGGTAGCGTATGCGGGCCCACAAAAGCGGAAAATTCGATTTTCTAGCCCGCGCCTCCTAATGCGGTGGTCCACGCATTACGGCCAACCCTTGCCGCAACGGAAACAGTTCGTTAATCAAATTCACTAAACCAATCTCCGATACAGATAGCGAAATCACAATATATTGCTTCGGACCCTGATAAAACAATCCAGTCGAGGAAATTGCTGGCCGCTAAATTGACCGGCTGTTTCGCGATCGTAGCCACAAAAAAGGTCAAAGGAAACTATCACGGAACCGAATTGTTGACGGTTATCAGTATTTACGGAATACGTTTGATTAAAGTTTATAACTTAGATATTGCGGTCTGGTAGCCTCAGACTTAGGTCCTAGAGACAAGAACATTGTGTTTATTAGCCAATACCTAAGTCTAAAGCTAGAAGGGAGATGATTTACAAAATGTTTTTTTTTTTCATTAATACGGAAACGGCCAGAATAATTCAAATTTAGAAAACTGCAGAACCAACGACCCAACAGAAGCACCAAAAAATATCCCTCCCTAATACATATCCCAAACATACCTATGGAAAACAAAGTGGGAAACAATAAAGGCAATATGGGTGCAGAGAAACTACTTTCTCACAATAACGTCGGAGTAATCGCAGTCCGATATAGGCGAGGAGTCGGCACCAGATGGTGAGGCAATGTGGGTCGAGTCCTGATAAATGTTCGCGAGCCCCGGGGGAATCGAGGAGCGTCGCGGCTACCACGCTGCGATAACGCGCGAATTAAACCACGCCACTTTTAAGACGCTAAGTAGTATTGAGCATTATCTGTTTTTCTCTTTATTGTTTTGTTTTTACTGTTGGTGGTGCAGTTTGATAAATTGTCTGTGTTGTGAAACAGTGGGTTTATTCAAGATATGTTTTTAGGGCCGTAGTCAACTCGGAACTCTTAAAGTCTCTTTCCTTTATGTGCAAAAAATATTGTCTACGACTACAAAGTGGTACTTAAAAATAAAAAAAATTGTTATTTTAACACGCACCTTATGGGATAAAAACTATTACTGAAATGTGTTATCTATTACCCGTTCATTAACCTATGTTGTTTATACTGTATAACGGGTTGGTGTCCGCCACTGAAAATCATATTATGTATTGCGTACTTCATTAACCACTTCAGGGCATTTTTTTAGTTTTTTATCTACTACACATTCAGCGGATCAAATACACCCGAGATATAGCTCAAGTGCTGAACCAGTGACCTTAACATCCCCCTAGTATCTGACACCAACAAGAGATCAAGGTGACTTTTCTCACGTAGGGCGTCACACATTCGGTTAAAGGGCACTAATAGTTAGTTAAGTGTCGGCCGTTCACATTGACCCACAACACATTGAGCAGCCGGATAAGCGCTGAGCCCTGTACCGCATTAATAAAGGTAAGTGCGTCCGTGTTGCTTAATGTGTCGTTATGACCCGTCCCGAAAAACTTCTTCTGTACCCCAATACACCCATCAATATTCTAAATTCAACTCCAACTCAAAAGCAATAAGACACAGTTTTGCACTAAACTCATCTAAGCTACGTTTACGGACAACCATGAAGGGCCTGCAATTTTAGCACTGTATATTTGGCAACTTAAAATAAACTTTATCACCAGTGAAGATAGCATACATTGGTGTGAGGACAGTGTTTCGATCGCAGCGAAAGTCCATTGTACAAAGCATTAGTCTGCGCTGAAAACTACGGGCGTCGGTGAAAGTGCCACGGACGCGAAATGTTAACACCCATGAATTTAGAAGGCTGAATTTATTATTGTTTTCATTATTTCGTAGCCTGTTGGGTGATGTTACAGAGGTCTTGGAACATTTATTCTGTGGCCTATGGTTTGATGTTATACAATATAAATTTCTCAGTAATAGTGCTGTGGCTGTAATCTGAATCTAAGCAACTTCATTAAAGTAAACGTATATTCATTCCCACACTACATAAAAAGTTGTTTTCCTACAAATGGAGTCGCTCCCGAGTCCCGACCTAGATTTTTCTACTAGCAAAAAAGGAATGCGTCCCCGAGTGCCAGCCAACCCTAGCTGAGTGGCTAACGTTGGGACTAAATAACCTTTGGCCTAAAAACCACGACTATTTCAGGTATATTGAGGTAAGATTTATAGTGCTTTTATACAAGTACGTAAATAAAGAACTTACTGTTGTACAAATGGTGTCTAGTAATTTGTGGACGATCGTAGGTACTTATAATGAACAACTTCAGTAGAGTTAGACTATTTATTTCAAAATGATTTTGTACGATAAAAAGTAAATATGACGTATTCAACCTATTTATTTAACTTATTTATGTAGTATTTTATCTTATATATAAAATTCCCGTGTCACAATGTTAGTTACCGTACTCCTCCAAAACGGCTTTACCGATTTTTTCCAAACTTCATATGCATATTCAGTAGGTCTGAGAATCGGCTAACATCTATTTTTCATACCCTTAAGTGTTAGGGGTTGTTCACACTTAATTTTTTTATTAATTTTTGGACGAAATTTTTTGATTTTATTTTTTTATAATGTGGCATTAAAAATACATACAACCCTAAATTTTTACTTTTTTACCACCAACCCCAATTTTTTTTTAGCCATTTTAGTAATTTAATCCTTTTTCATCTCGCTCGATAACTGATCAGATGTTGTTTGTTAGTGTTACTGTCGTAATTAATATGTGATATTATGTAATTTTAAGAAATAAACTTTAATAACTTGAAAATAATATTGTTCGGCGTTTGTTATTTTTATATTCCCCTATCGGTCATAGCGCTCCATGCCTATTTCAGCATATACCACATACTTATAATAAGTAACTTACTTTTGTCTACACTAGAATTTATCTAGAAACTTGAAATAATTTATAAGGCAAAACAACGTTTGCCGGGTCAGCTAGTATATATATATTAAAATTCTCGTGTCACAATGTTAGTTACCTTACTCCTCCGAAACGGCTTTATCAAATTTTATATGCATATTTAGTAGGTCTGAGAATCGGCTACTATCTATACCCTTAAGTGATAAGGGTTGTTCACCCTAAACATTTTTACCGCGGGTGAATGCGTTTGATTAAACAAAAATTTCGACATTTATGGTCGTCCTTTGATTTGAAAAATTATAATTACATGGTTTCCTTTAATTTAATTACCCATGTTTGTTAGAGAGATTTTGTCCTTATGAATGGCCCTAACGTTTGATGCTATAAAAATACAAAGTGTTACTTTTTTTGGATTTTAGCAGGTTCGATTCCCGACTGTGACAAGCAAATTTTCGAAAATCTATGAATGCAGTTTTGCTTCTTTTAAAAAATAAAGGAATATTTCCTTTAAGTAAAATAATCTATCTCAACGATTTAAGGTACTTTTCTTCTAGGGCCCATTAAAACTTTACACCCTGTATAATATGATTTAATTATAGAAAAAAATACTCCCCTTTTTGTTGAGTTAGTTCTCATAACTCGTCGAAAATTATGGACAAAGGCAGACTATTCTAATGGTTCTAAAAAGTCGATCCCTATTTTCAAAAATCATTACATAATTATAATGTCTTAATACAATACAGTACCTGTATAGTCTCATCATAGGAGTAGTTGCGGCTCGAGACCGCAGTGTTCATCTCACCGGAGGCGGCGCGCGCTCGACTGCGGCGACATCTGTAACAATAGTCCAGCACACATAAACAAACACACACACAGACCGCTAACATAAACAAAACCTTACATGTTTGACTACAAGGAGATATGAACCAAAATAAAGAACGTTAGCTGTAAATGTTATTATAGTCATGGGAAGGTAATCATCACACTCGCTTGGGAGCTTTGAATTTTTAAGCATTATTTTCTAATTAATTTGAGTATGTTTAGTATTGGGATAATGTACAAGAACTAAGATTTCGATTTTCATTCTAGAGTTATAATACAAGCCTATTTTCCAGTATTAGTTCCCGATATAAGAAACCCATCACGGCTTGGCAAGTCTCTTATGATATAAGCATTCATATAGAGAAGGCGTGTATTGATCACGACATTCAAGATAAAAAATCCGAGAAAAACGGTCATCAGCTACGGAAACCAACTTTCAAATCCCTATTAATGGTACTATTTTCAACGTGTTCATCTCATAACATGTCAACGTTTAAGATTCAGCTATAAGTTAATGTATAATGTTCAGAGTATTTATAGAACCTTACAAACTGTGTAATTTATTTGAGGTATTTAAAAAATCGAGCAAACTCTCCAGCCACCTGTTTTGGTAACGTCCTGATGGTACGCCACCTGTTTTGGTATCTATAAAAGATAGAATACTAGATTAGACATCCAAGAAAATACAGAAGTACTTTTAATAATGACAGGGGCACTTTTTAACCCTTTTTTTGGGTAGTGGGAAATCACCAAATGACTTCTGCCGTCCTGGGTCCGGCGGGAGGGCGTGTCAGACTTTTACTGACTAGAACCCACTCATGCTCCTTCGGTTGCCCTTTATGTTCCGGGGTCACGATAACTATTATAAACACTCCGCAACCCCGGCAGACTTTTTAACCCTTCGGTCAATTCCTTCACCACTAGACTGCGAGCAATTTTCACTTTCATACAAAACTTCTACTCGGTGAAGGTTCACACAACTCAACATCCACATCGCTAAAACAATAAATTAATATGCAAAACCGCACACGCAGTCTTAAAGAAGTGAGTGCAAATTATTTAATAGAAGCACGCCAGCTGTTGGCCTGAAGTTGGTGAAACTTGTCCGGGAGGCTCATGAATAATTAAAAGCGGGAATAGGGGCGATAACTCACCGCCCGGACGCACTCCGTCCTCACAAAATAACACTTCTGTTGCGGAAATGCCGCTTTTTATGACTTAATTAGATACATCTTGGCCCGGGAGACACGAGACGTGCTATGCGGAAGCGTGCGTACGCGTCGGAGCCGAAATTAACTTAACAAGGGTAAGTAATAAAAATGCTACGTCATTCCAACTTGGATTATGGCGTCGTCACGCGGTACGCACCGGCTTTTGTCTCCAAGTGGGTCGCATCAATTTGGTTGCTACTGTTTACAACGGTAGCTGCCCTGTAGGTAATGGTGCCATGCTATTAAGCACCTTCGTCATATCAAATAAATAACAGTGAGAGTGTACGTGATTTTTTAACAGTGTATTGAATGGCGACGATTCACTAATCTTAAAAATTAAGAGTCGCAATCAACCTGTTATCATCGCCACCACAAAGGAAAAAGTAATTATTACTAAAACTATTAATATAACTACTAAAATTGTTTGGCTCTTTCTTTTTTTTAATTATTACTTGGTCAGTTTCAAGAGACTTGATTTAACACACACAGACACATATTCATCTACGTACCTTAACTACAACAAACACTTCATGAATACGACCCTAGCTCATATCTATTGTAAAAAAGCACCGTGGCTCGTGAACTCCAAGAAAAACAGGACCCTTTAGCTTTCTCTTACTAGATTAGACCTATTCTAGTCCAAGTATATTGTCACCCAACCTCCTTTTATCTTCAAAATACTATCGAAAAAACGTTTTAGTTAACAACCTAATGGACCGAACAGAACACTATCTGGCTCAGACACATAATTTGCTAAAGTCGCGATTATCTAAAGTGGAAGTGAACCACAAAATTTTACCACAGACTGCAGTTAAGGACCATAAGGAATTTTGCTAACGAATTTTTCACCATACGCCCGAAAGTGAGTGTTAAAATTGATTTTTAATCTATTCGCTATTGGGGTAGGTATAAGAGAATTGGGTCATACTTCACAATTCCTTAATATAAGAAGTTTAACTGAAACCACAACGGTTGAAGCAACTTTGAAAAGTGCTATGTTAATAAAGTTTCAAATTTATCTGTACTTAGAAAAACTTATTGAACAAATACTTAAACTTACTTATTAAAAACTTATATACAGCTTCAGCTTTAATAAATTAAAAGCCTAAACTACAATAGTTGCACGCGTATATGCTCACAAATTGTTGTTTATAATATTTTGCTATTAGATTATTATGAGAGAGAAGAAACCTTCAATAAAGACGTGGACATTGGTGTCAAAAGTACTCTGGAAAATACTTTGAATTAACTTACTTTTCGATTATACGATAGGGCGAGAGATGATTACGTATAACATATTTTATGTCACCAAATCCAAGAAAAACAATGGGAAGAAATTAAACACTGACCAAAATAATATTCTTGCGTACCAAAAATAGTAAATGATTACCGAAAAATAGTAAATGATCACCAAATTGTGTTAGATTTGGTTAGGTCAGAATCAGAACTGTGACCAAGGCGGCCAATGGCGGCAACTGTGGCCAGATCTACCAGTGATTCATTTTATTTACCTTAGTAAAAATCAAAATTAAGTCATGAGTGTCGTGATGGCCCAGTGGATAAGGCGCCCGCCTCTCGTGTAAGAGGTTGTGGGTTCGAATCCGGGCAAGTACCAATGTGACTTTTTCAATTCATATGTACTTTCTAAAGTTTATCTTAGGCATCACTGATATCCCGTGCCTCGGAAAGCACGTAAAGCCGTGGGTCCCGGTTGTCATTCGTAGAACTTTGACAGCCGTTACTGGTTAGCCAGAAACTATGACCAGTCTAACCAAGAGGTATCGTGTCGCCCAGTTACTGGGTTGTGGAGGTCAGGTAGGCAGTCGCTCCACGTAAAACACCGGTATCCAGCTGAATCCGGTTAGGCTGGCAGCCGACCCCAACACGGTTGGGAAAAAGGCTAGGGAGATGATGAGTAAAAATCAAAATTAGTCTAATTCATATAAAAAGGAAAATAGGTTATTTTTAGAATACTTTATGAAACATAATTTGGTGATCATTTACTATTTTTTAGTGATCATTTACTATGTTTGTCTGTCAGTGTCATGTCATTATGTTACTATATTTGGTGGTAAGTTAAACATAAGCCAAAAACAATTAACCTTAATAGCTACTACCAAGTACAACAATATTCTTTAATACAATATCTGAAGAACTTTCAGGTCGCGGGCTCATTTAATATTCGCTTAGATATTTGGATAAACCCAAATTATTATTCAAAATCCAAATTATCTTAATCTGTTTAATTTGTGGCTTTTGTTCAAGTAGATCTAAATAGGCTGTCGTAGGCTTTTGACTCCCAAATTTCGCCTTAATTGTCTGTATTTTCTATTTACAGTGCGGAGTTGCGAAGAGATTTCTTTAGTTCTTCATACCATTGGTTCAGATCACAGGCCAGTCCCGCCTAGTCATACGAGGCGTATGTCGACACAACAATCAAGAATTAATGTGAAATTTTCGCTTTCAAATCTGCGTAAAAAAAGCGTGTTTAGTCAACTAAATATACTGGGCAGCAGTCTGCTCTTCCCCTTTGTACCAGTAAAGAATGCCACCGCAGCCAAAAGCAAGTTATGCAAAGCGCTTGCCCAATCTGTACACCGTCGACCGTCAGTGAGCAGCAATGATCATCATTGCGGCATACACTAATTAAGCAAATTGTAAGCGCGCTTGTCGGCCTGTAGACAATTTTGTGTCTGTGTGGTGTGTCGGACCGTTTCAGAGTGAGATTGGACACTCTGTCAGCTTCACGTCGTCGTCTAAGTTGCTATTGTTAATCGACACCCGGTGGTGAGTTTGCAATGAGGGTAAAAGAACAACATAGTTGTTTCTCTCTGTGCGTGTGATTGTATACTGTAAATATTTTCAGAGCTAAAGCATATTGATATGATCCGTTTATATCTAAACCCCTACCAGTCCCGTATCTAAGGCGACATAGTTATGCGGAACCTTTAGTCTCCTAAGAGGTGATTTAAAGCTGTCATTCTAAGAATTCTATTTTAAATTTCCTAAGACTTTTCTTATTATAAAATGATCGTATTTCACATGAGCTCCACAAGACAACGCGTACTCCAGCATCCCGAAGGTGATATGAAAAAAAGTGTGTGTCGGCATCGATCGAGCACCGTTTGTGATTCGCGTCACGGCGTGCAAGCCTACTGCGCCGTCGCCATGGCAACGAGCCCGGCCGCACATTACCGCACTCCTAAATACTATGGACCGTTTAATAATTGTTAGATTAAAGTTGTAGGTTAAAATTATGGGCTTCCTCGAAAATAATATATGCATTGCTGCTGTCTAAAACTCCAGAGGCACATACTTATATAATTTTAGATAGATAATTTAAACGAGACACAATAGGTAATATCCCAGGTTATCTCTTCTCCCTTCCATCTGTATGCAGATGACTTACAGATATACCAACATTTTGAGTTAACGGAGTTGCCCAGGGCTGTTGAGATTTTAAATAAAGACCTTGCTGCTGTTCAACTATGGGCTAAACGCTTTGGACTTCTTGTTAATCCCACCAAATCACAAACCATCATTGTAGGCAGTAGCAGGCTCAGATCTAAGATAGATTGGGGATCAGTACCTACACTCTCTTATGACGGCGTCACAATCCCGTATTGTGACAAAGTCAAAAATTTGGGCATAATTATGGATTGCAATATGTCCTGGGCACCTCATATCAATAATATCAGCAGACGTATGTTTTACACATTTCATTCTCTAAAGCGTCTCCAATTTTTCCTTCCTTTCAACACCAAAATTATGCTAGCGCAATCTCTTCTACTCCCTATTCTCGACTATGCCGATGTCTGTTTTTTGGATGTGACAGAGGAGCTACTTAATAAGTTAGAGCGCCTTCAAAATCTTGCTATCCGATTCATTTTCAGTTTGCGTAAATACGATCGCGTTTCCGAATATCGTGCTCAACTTAAATGGCTCCCTATCCGATTTCGCCGTGATATGCATATCCTCACCTTCCTCTACAACATCCTACATGATCCCAATTCCCCTCCTTACTTACGATCCAGGTTCCAACTGCTCCCACCTCCTACTCGCTCTAGGCGCCCCTGTATCACAACGATGCTGGAGGTGCCTAGTAGCAAAACAAATTTCTATTTCCACTCCTTTACCGTGCGTGCCTCTCAATTATGGAATCGGCTCCCGAAAGCAATTCAAGAAAGCCCATCGATTAACTCTTTTAAAAATAGATTGAGAAGTTATCTACTATCCCAAGTATCTGACGCATCATCATTATAGATTCACTACATCACTATAAGGTTAGGTATATATTATATTTATGTATTTATTATATAATTTAGTTTATTAGTTTATGTTTTCAGTATTTATTAATTTATGTATTTGCATTCATAAATATATATTTTTAGTCGTTGTTATTATTTAAACACTCTCTTGCACTATGTTGGCCCGTTTCAAGTACAGTCTATCGCAATGCCCTAGGTTGACTGGAAGAGATCTCTTCTAGAGATAAGTCCACCTTTGTAAACAAATTACAGTTAAGTTCTCTGTTAAACAGTTATGTGCAATAAAGTATATTATTATAAAGTATATTATTAGAAAAACAATAGTAGCCATCCGCCTCAGTCTCATACACAGTTGTTTTGCAGTTTCGCATCTTTAGTTACTGCTCCGCTCCTGTGCGTTGTAGTGTAAAGTTCAATACTTATATCCTCAAACTAAAACCATTACTGATTTTGGCAATCATATACAGAAAAATTCTTTCAGCTGGTCGTCTCAAAGACGAGCGCATAAGTACATAAGTACAAACTAGTCGTTAGTATAGATACAACACAAAAATCCAAAATTTTTAATGGTGGTATTCACAAAGGTCAGTGGTCCAACAGACTCTTTTTATTTATTCAAACGATTCTAAAAAAGGCCGACTAACCGCAGCAGACGGCATGCAGACGACGCCTAATGGGAAGCCCAATGTCAAGTGTGAACTGATCGCCAGGAATTCAAATGTTCTCTAACTACCTCTAAGTATGGCGCGTATGTTCTCCACCGTAACATCGTGAAGTTTGCGAACTAAGCATAGTCTAGAATGTGCTAGGATACGGACAATTAACTAGATAGAATGTGCTTGATAATTAGAATAGGGATATTTAGATGTTACTTTACGTTATGTGGGTTAAGTTTGTATCCTAAGAAAAAAAATAAAAAATATTTGAAGGCAGATAGGCTTCGTATTTATAAGTTATTTTATTCATTCTTATTACATTTGGATTTTAATGAACGTCATTTGAAGAAAAGTGATTGAATTATAGTAAGATTATCAATTCCAGTCAGTAAATAATAATAATTTAATTAATTTCATGACAAGAAAGGTCCAATGGTTTGTAATAACTTATCTACTAGGGGTTAGAAACACTTAAAAACTATTTATTACTGCCGGGCAAGCAATGCTAATCAGTGCCTAAGCACCGGCGCATCGTACTTGCCGGCCACGGTTTGTAGGATGCTGTAAGCGCTGGTCCTAGTTTTACCTAGCAACTAGGCAAAAGCAGGCAACGAGGCAGTGAAAAATGACATTTCCAGTGTTGCAGGTTTTTAGTCCCAAATAAATAGTAATGTTATACAATCGAGTTTTTACAATTAAATCTTAGTCGAGGATATTTTTTTATTCAATATCAAATTGCCTTTATTTATATAAAAATATTACATGTAATTTACGGTAATTAAATAGAAGACATACACGGTAAGTAATTTAATATTACATGAAACACTGTTATATTATTTGTTTTTGGCCAGGTATTTCTAAAATCGTATTATTTAATACGGTATGTATTTAATATTTACAATAAAAAAACGCTTTGATACGTAATAAAATAAAGCATGACTAAATGTCTAAGTCTATATCGATTGCGGAACTTCGCTATTGTAGCGGGTCACCCTTTTTGGTATCAGTGACAGTTGCACTTGACACTTTTCTGACACGAATTAAAAATCGAGAGAAATTCTAAAGTCAAATAGTTTTTTTTTTTTTTTGGAGAGTGGGAAATCATCCAATGACTGCCCCCGTCCTGGGTGCGACGGGAGGGCGTGTCAGACTCTTACTGACTAAAACCCACTCATGTTCCTTCGATTGCCCTTTATGTTCCGAGGTAACGGTAACTATTATAAACATTCCGCAACTATAAACATTCCGCAACAATAGTGACATAAAGAAAACGAAATGGTGACTCTACCATCAGGTTTTTTCATATTTAGTTGTTCAGCTAACGAATGTCAACTTCAAACGAACCATACGTCGTAACAACGTATTTTGTGTTTATAGAACAGGTGACGGCCAATACTTCTGGAGACAATTTTTTTTATTCTTAGAATCACATAATACAGGAAAACCTTTGACACTGCGGCCATATTTTGTAAAAGTTTAAATACTACCTATGTATTTTGAATAGAACCTTCTTTCAAAATTGTATTTAACCTTCTTTGATTTATTATTAACCTTCTTTGATTTTCTATTGGTTGCTGGCCTTCTTTTGTAGAAAAAATTAGAAACGCCATTTGGGTTTGTTTTTTATTTCTTATTTTTCTCCAAAAATAATGGCGGTCACTTATTTTTTGATCATATGACTGCCAGTTTTGAACGTACCTAAGTATGAAGATGAGTAAATTCTTTCGTGAGTTTTGTAAAGTTACTAAAATTAGTAAAACCTTTTTGATTATTATCTTACTAGGTAATATTAAAAATATCAAAGTTTGTGAGGATGTGTCTCTCTCTTTCACGTAAAAACGTGTTTTGTTGAAACTTTACAGAAATATGGAATCAGAAAAAAGAAGAGGTAAGCTGCATAAAATCTCACTGTGACCCACGCGAGACAGCTAGCATGATGTATAAAAATTCGTGGCAACATAGTTTTAGCGTAAACGCAAAACGCACAAACTAAAAAATACTAGAAAGGAAGTAAGGTTTACCACTGTTTAAGCAAAACGTTAACGTTACGGTTATAAACGTTTAAAGCTCACTCCTAAATAATGAACTTGGATATGAAGTAAACTTGAATCCCCAGAAAAAACTTCAGCCTCTTTTTATTCGACTCCGTATATTCGCATTTCGAAGTTGCGGCTATAAAATAATTTCATCTTGGTCTGATGATGTAATTAGGAGGTGGATAGAGGAACTTTTTAATGGGTAACTCTTCGAATTTGAGCTAATTTTGACTTCGACTTGTCCCGAGGTCAAAAATAAAACTTAAAGCTAGATTATCGATTCCGAGCAGTCTAGTTCAAGTTCATATCTGAGAAACTAAGTCTATTGGCCGAATACTCTTGAAACGTCACTCAATTTTAAGACGCTGTCAAATCTGTGGCTATCCTCACTTTAAATCCCTTTGAGTGACAAAGATGACGAGCGTATTCGGCCATATGAGTCATAAATGGGGGTCAACCATAGAGGAACCATAAAAAATGTAGATACTACACACAAGTACAAAAGGGACGGATTCCATTTGATTAGTTCGTCACCTGTCACCACTATGTTGCTGCAATTAAAAACTCATCAACTAGGGAGATTGTCGTTGACTATGAATAAGTATAGCTCGCGTGGAGCGTAGAGCAATATGGCAAGAAAATGTTTTGAATATTTTAGTCACCCGTGCCGACCATCTATTTAATAAAATAATTATCTACTTATCACATACACAATGTTGCGGTATCACTCAAATGTTACTGAAGAAATACCTAGTTATTTTGATCTTTGCTGATCTGATCAGTAGTATATCTCTTTACGGGCTTTGCATTGTCACGCTTATTGGTGGGGCGTGGCGCATGAATAATAATTTCAGTTGTTTTGTTCAATAAAAACTTATTTTTGTTACACTTATACCTAGGTAACAACTAGTATGCTACGACTATGACTACTTTACTATAAAAAAAGAATTAACGGTAACGCAAAAAAATTGCCACGTTTCTTCCACGTACACTGTAAAGGGCAGAAGCTAGTTTACAAAATTGCGCGGGCGCACCGCTCGCTCCCCTACCCAATCAGCCCTATCGAAGCTATTGAACTATTTATAGTATATTTAACTATTTATACAGGACGCCACGCGGCGCCTTCCTGCTTCACCAATTAAACTTTAGACACTTGTTTACCTTACTAGCGGTTTTGAACCGAACACACGGTAGCAGCGATCGGTCATTAACCCCTAAATAAAAACTGCAGGCGATGAAAGAAAACTTTGATGACGCGTTTTATGCTCTCACTAATTTAGTCGAGGAATGGAAGTATTGTGCGGTAGTCGCCGGCTGGTATGGACTGTATCACAGTAGTATAAAACTGTGGCATTGATTTATTAGTCAGGATTTACCTATATCTAGGCAAAATCAACATAAAATGTTTTGGTGTTTTTGGTAGATATTTTTTATTTATTTAGGGTGTTTACTAATTACTGTAATCCAAAGTTCGTAAAGTTTATGTGCACATGAATCTCAATTACTGCCTGGGTGAACTAAATACATAACTATTTATTCTACTTTACACACTTAGGGAAGAAATGTCCAAAAATCTTTTCATGTTAGATGCTTGCAACTTGCAGCAACTGCTAAACTTTTAACTTTGTGGCCACAGCTATCCTAGCAGAAGGCTCTGCGTGCATAAAACAGTCATTCAATTAAGAAAAGTTACAAACGTTCAAGAAAAGCTTTTATTCGCGAATTAGCTCGCGCTTAATTTTGACGTAGGTAGCTTTTGAAGAGTGAAAAAAAATTAATCATTGGTCCCAAACATTACCCCCTACTAACAAAAAATACTTATACATTTAAGCGTCATTATAATAATAAGTTTTAGTGTTTATCTTTATTATCACCCCCTGCCTACTCATATTTCAGCACTTGACTACCAAACATGTGGCCTATCCCAAACAAATATCGCGAAAATATTTAGAAAGAGGAATCTAGACCAGCAAACTAGCTTAGAACCTAAAACGACTGGAGAATTCAATAAAAGACAGACTATCTGCCCATCTCTACAAATAAAGGTTGAATTGAGGTCGAATGTTGGTCATTATCTCATTACATTCCTACCCCTTTTACCTGCTAAAGTAATTAGGTAACACGAGGCATTATCAATATCTGATAATAATTCTAATTAAACTAAAGAGTTACGTTGCTGTTATAGAAATACACTCTATAATATGTTATATGTAAGTAATACATATTTAGTCAAAGTCAAAGTATCTTTAATGCATATATGTAAGTTAGAGATCTTAACAATATAGGTACCTATTCAAGTATCAATATGTCCTGAATAATAGGCATACAAAAATAATGGCGGTCACCTATTTTTTGATCATATGACTGCCAGTTTTGAACGTACCTAAGTATGAAGATGAGTAAATTCTTTCGTGAGTTTTGTAAAGTTACTAAAATTAGTAAAACCTTTTTGATTATTATCTTACTAGGTAATATTAAAAATATCAAAGTTTGTGAGGATGTGTCTCTCTCTTTCACGTAAAAACGTGTTTTGTTGAAACTTTACAGAAATATGGAATCAGAAAAAAGCATAGGTAAGCTCCATAAAATCTCACTGTGACCCACGGGAGACAGCTAGCATGATGTATAAAAAAACGTGCCAACATAGTTTTTTTAACTATAGCGTAAACGCAAAACGCACAAACTAAAAAATACTAGAAAGGAAGTAAGGTTTACCACTGTTTAAGCAAAACCTTAACGTTTACGGTTATAAACGTTTAAAGCTCACTCCTAAATAATGAAATTGGATATGAAGTAAACTTGAATCCCCAGAAAAAACTTCAGCCTCTTTTTATTCGACTCCGTATATTCGCATTTCGAAGTTGCGGCTATAAAATAATTTCATCTTGGTCTGATGATGTAATCAGGAGGTGGATAGAGGAACTTTTTAATGGGTAACTCTTCGAATTTGAGCTAATTTTGACTTCGACTTGTCCCGAGGTCAAAAATTTTCGATTCCGAGCAGCCTAGTTCAAGTTCACATCTGAGAAACTGTAAGTCTATTGGCCGGATACTCTTGAAACGTCACTCAATTTTATGACGCTGTCAAATCTGTTGCTATCCTTAGTTTGAGTTTGTGTTTCCCTTTGAGTGACAAAGATGACGAGCGTATTCGGCCATATGAGTCCTAAATGGGGGTCAACCATAGAGCACCTATAAAAAATGTAAATACTACACACAAGAACAAAGGGGACTGATTCCATTTGATTAGTTCGTCACCTGTCACCACTATGTTGCTGCAATTAAAAACTCATCAACTAGGGAGATTGTCGTTGACTATGAATAAGTATAGCTCGCGTGGAGCGTAGAACAATATGGCAAGAAAATGTTTTGAATATTTTAGTCACCCGTGCCGACCATCTATTTAATAAAATAATTATCTACTTATCACATACGGTTGTCTATTGTTTGCCCGAAGATTATATGCCATAATCATCATTTTCCCGAATTTCATTTACCCGAATTTCATTTGCCCGAATGTTTCATTTGCCCTAAAAGACATATGACATACTTTTAATTGCCCGAATTTTAGATACCATAAGATACGAATGCCATAAGTATTGTTTGCCATAATTTTATGTGCCATAATAATTATTAGACATAATATTTAAATGGCATAACAAGTATTAGACAAATATTTAAGCCCCGTAATGGTTTTTTTTTCTGTGCATGGTTGATGGTGGGCTAGGTCGACGGAGCCCCGCTTTGCGGGGCTCCTACTTCTGTGTGGTTTATAAAAAAATAACCACGAAGGGGATGGCGGGGTCTATTCGCTCGCTTCGCTCGCTCACACGACCCCGCCATCCCCTTCTAACCTAACCTGTCCGAGTCGGGGTGCCCTAAAGTCCCAATTGCATCCAATTTCTCTTGATATAAACAACCGTTATACACCCGATGTCGATGGCAAATTATGTTATGGCATATCATAATTATGGCATGTGATAATTAGGACATGTGATAATTATGGCTTACAATGATTATGGCAAATGATGTTATGGTAAGTGACTTTATGGGAAACAATGATTCTGGCACGTGACTAATATGGCAAATGAGAGTAGGGCAAATGAGTATTATGTCGTATGATATTATGGCTGTTGACTATTATGGCAAATGAAATTAGGGCAAATAAAATTCGGGTAAACGGCGGTATACCGACCCCGCCATCCCCTTCTAACCTAACCTGTCCGAGTCGGGGTGCCCTAAAGTCCTAATTGCATCCAATTTCTCTTGATATAAACAACCGTTATACACCCGATGTCGATGGCAAATTATGTTATGGCATATCATAATTATGGCATGTGATAATTAGGACATGTGATAATTATGGCTTACAATGATTATGGCAAATGATGTTATGGTAAGTGACTTTATGGGAAACAATGATTCTGGCACGTGACTATTATGGCAAATGAGAGTAGGGCAAATGAGTATTATGTCGTATGATATTATGGCTGTTGACTATTATGGCAAATGAAATTAGGGCAAATAAAATTCGGGTAAACGGCGGTATACCCAGATCAGTAGTATACTGTAGGTATACTCTTTACGGGCTTTGCATTGTCACGCTTATTGATGGGGCGTGGCGCATGAATAATAATTTCAGTTGTTTTGTTAAATAAAAACTTATTTTTGTTACACTAATACCTAGGTAACAACTAGTATGCTACGACTATGACTACTTTACTATAAAAAAAGAATTAACGGTCCCACAAAAAATTAGCCACATGTTACTTCCACGTACGCTGTAAAGGGCAGAAGCTAGTTTACAAAATTGCGCGGGCGCACCGCTCGCTCCCCTACCCAATCAGCCCTATCGAAGCTATTGAACTATTTATAGCAACAGGACGCCACGCGGCGCCTTCCTGCTTCACCAATTAAACTTTAGACACTTGTTTACCTTACTAGCGGTTTTCAACCGAACACACGGTAGCAGCGATCGGTCATTAACCCTAAATAAAAACTGCAGGCGATGAAAGAAAACTCTGATGACGCGTTTTATGCTCTCACTAATTTAGTCGAGGAATGGAGTATTGTGCGGTAGTCGCCGGCTGGTGTGGACTGTTTTAGTTTTAGTTTTAGTTTCGCTGGGCTTGTCCGCACTTAGCCTCATAATTGGGCCATTGTGCGTGAGTGACTTGTCGCCTATTCCAACCATCTCACACTTTCCCAGAATCGTAGCAGGCTTTTCAGTCTGCCAAAGATTTCTGGAAGTGACCCAGGGTGTTGGAGTAGTTCTGCCCGTTGTTCGGCCACACTGCTACATTCCATGAGGACGTGTTGTGGCGTTTCTTCTGCCTCTAAGCAACCTCTGCATAGAGGGCTGTCTGTTACTCCTATTGTGAATAGGTGCTTGTTTAAGGGACAGTGACCTGTTATGGTTTCTATAACTGTTTTGATTTTATCCCTATTTAGTTTGATAAGTTTTCGGGCAAACTTCTTGGTCATGGCTGGGATGGCGTTTTTTGTTTGCCTGCAGCTGTTGTTGTTGCACCATTCCTCGAGATGGGTTTCCTTTGTTTTTTCCTTTAGCCAGGATTTTATTTGGGTTAGGGGTATGGGTAGCAGTGGTGCTGGTCCATAGACCGTGCAGCTTGATCCCCTTTTGGCTAGTTCGTCCGCTGCGTCATTTCCCAGCGAGTTGCTGTGTCCTTTTATCCATTGCAGTGTTACCGTGTTACGTTCTGCAATGGTTTGGAGGGCATTGTGACATTCCATTATCAGGGCTGAGTGGATTGTGTTGTTTCTTAGGGCTTGAAGCACAGAGGTGCTATCCGAGATGATTTTCACTCGGATGTCCCTGATACCTCTGGCCTGTGTTGCCTGTGCCGCCTTGGTGATTGCTAGACATTCTGCTTGGAAAATCGAGTTCAGCTTGTCAAGGGTGGTTGATATGCTGATATTGAGGTCGTTTGAGAATACACCTGCTCCGATGCCATCTTTGGTTTTGGAGCCGTCTGTGTATATTCTGACTTCCTTGGTGTCAGAACTGTCATTTAGTTCTTCTTTCAGTTGTATTTCGTATTTCCTATCGAAGACGTATACACAAGGTATTCTGTCTATGGGGGCCTGAAGGAGTGGGATTTCCTTCAGGCACCTTGTTAGGATTTTGGTGTGAGGGGTTTCATAGTTGTGTTTCCATAGCCCGTGTGATTTTAGTCTTAAGGCTGTTGCTTTCGCCTCTTCCTGAATGACTAGATCTAGGGGTCTCAGGTCTAAGAGATACTCTAGTGCGGCTGATGGAGTGGTTCTCATACATCCAGTAGTTGCCAAGGTTGCAAGCCGTTGTAGGCTTTGGAGCTTGGATTTTACTGTGATGAGTTGGGTTCTGGGCCACCATACGACCGATCCGTAGGTTAGCGAAGGTCTGATAACTGAGGTGTATAGCCATAGTGTGATTTTAGGGTTGAGGCCCCATTTTTTGCCCACGATCCTTCTACACTGATTGAAAGCTATACATGCCTTTTTTGTTTTTGCTTCAATGTGTCTCGCCCAGTTCAGTTTTTCGTCTAGGATTACCCCTAGATATTTGACTTGTTGTACTAGGGAGAGCTTGGTCTTGAATAAGCTTGGTAGTGCTAATTCTGGTAGTTTTCTTTTGTTGGTGAAGAGTATGAGTTCCGTTTTTTTCGGGTTTACTGAGAGTTGATGCTCGTTGCACCATGTCTCCACTATTTGGAGGGCGGAGTGCATCTCTTTGCATAGCATACTTTCAGCGCTGCCGTTGATCAGAATTGCTAGGTCATCAGCATAGCCAATAGTAGTGTAGCCCCTATTGTTTAGTGTTCTAAGGAGGCTATCAACCACTATGTTCCATAAGAGCGGCGATAGGACCCCTCCTTGTGGGCAACCCCTAACCACCTTAGCTCTCGTTATGGTGTTCAATGATATCTGGACCGCCCTTTTGCTTATGAGTTCTGTGATCCATGCACAGAGGACGGGTTCTACGTTAAATTTTCGCAGGGCGTGGCTTATGCTGTTGTGAATTGTTTTGTCAAAAGCACCTTCTATGTCAATGAAGGCTGCGAGTGTTGAGTTTTTGTTTGTAGTCGCCGTTTCTATCTTATTTACTAGTAAGTGTAGGGCTGACTCTGTTGATCTGCCTTTCCTGTAGGCGTGTTGTTGTGGATGTAACGGCTTTTTGTTTAGCACTTCATCCCTGAGGTATCTGTCTACCAATCTTTCTAGTGTTTTTAAAAGAAATGATGTTAGACTGATTGGTCTGAAGGATTTGGCTTGTGTGTAGTCTTCCTTGCCGGGTTTAGGTAAGAATATGACTTTTGCCTCTCTCCATGGTTTAGGTATATATTTGTAACTTAAGCAGGTCCTGTATATGGGCAGCAAGTATTTGATTGTTTGATCGGTTTGCCATTGAAGGAGTCCTGGGAAGATTCCATCCAGGCCAGCAGATTTGAATGGTTTGAAGCTGCTTAGTGCCCACTTCAATCTATCTTCTGTTACTATTTTGTTGGCAATTTCACGATCATTTGTGTTGGGGGTGGCGTGTTGTTCACATGGCCACTGGAGGTCACTTACGATTTGACTACCTGGAAAGTGTGTTTCCAGCAGTACCGCGTTGGTTTCGAGATCTGTTTTGGTGAAGGTACCGTCAGATTTTTTAAGATGTCCCAATTGGTTATTATCACTTTTCGAGAGGATCTTTTTTAATCTGGCTGCCTGTTCGGTTTTGTTTATTTCACTACAGAAATTGCGCCAGGCTTCCGTTCTTCGGAAACGAATGCGCTTCTTGTAGTATTTTTGCATTCTTTTATACGATTCCCAGTCTTCTGGCTCGCGTGTGTTTTTAGCTCTGTTAAAAGCCTTCCTGAGCTTCCTTCGGATGCGTTCCAGTTCTGGTCCCCACCATAGGCTTTTATGTAGGCTTTTTGGTATTGTAGGTGGGCACGCCTTCTCATAACTATTCAGAAGGGCTGAAGTTAGGAGATGGACATTTGTTTCTATGTCGTCTGGACTAAGTAATTCGTTGATTGTCTCAATCTGACTTAGTTCTTTGGTTAGTATATGTAAGTACATAGTTGGTTATGTTGGTTTTTCGAGGATTGCGATAGGGTGTTGGTTCGCTTAGCTCGTAAAGTATTTTGAAACATACTCGGCGGTGATCCGCGAAGGATGGCTCGTCCGATACGTGCCATCCCACTATGCGATTTGCCACCTTATGCGTGGCCAGAGTGATGTCTATTACTGTTTGGTGTCGTGAACTCACAAATGTAGGTTCTGTGCCTACATTCATGATGTTAAGGTTAGTTTGGAATATGTATTCGGTTAAAGACTCACCCCTTTTGTTCGTATCTTTACTTCCCCAAAGGGCGTGGTGTGCGTTGCTGTCAGCACCTATGATTAGGTCCCACTTCATGGTTTCGCAGAATTGTACCAGTTCCGCAAGCTCCTTCGAGGGGATTGGCTCCTCTATCGGCATGTAGGCTGAAGCTAGTACAATTGGTGGTTGGTTTCCTGCGGGAATCTTCACTGCAGTGAGATCTCTAGAACAGAATTGGTTAAGAAGTGTGCATGTTATTGCCTTTGGCAAGAAGATGCATGTTCTTGGTTTGTTAACGGAGGTATCTAGTAGCAACTTACCGCCGATGTTGTTTAGACCGCATATTCTATTGTTCCTAATCCACGGCTCCTGGATTAGGACGGCGGTCTTGCTGTCTACCTCCAGCACTCTGCGAAGAGTCGCCGCCGCTATTTGTTTGTGCTGGAGGTTGGTTTGGATTATGCTTAGGTGTTCAGGGACTGCGCAGGACGTCATCTTCGTCACTGGTTAGTCCCTGTAAGTCCAGCAGAGGCTTGGCCACCTTTTCTTCTTTAAGCTGTGAGGGGCCCGAGGTTGATGGCTCAGGGGATGGTGTTACCTGAGCGCCTTCTGCTGGTTGGTTTTGTAGCGGCTTGTCCTCGGTTTTGTCGTCTCCGAAAAACCGTAGGTAGCCGCTGCCGCTCATGTGAGATACCCGACGATCCCTGTCTAGTATCTCCTGCTTTTGTTCCTCCGGAATCCCAAGGATCAGGTGTACTACCTTTTCCATGGTTTCCGGATTATCTGGAATGTCGTCTACCGACATATCGTAACACTGCCACGTGTCGACCTTGTACCACGGGTTTTGTGCCCGGATGGCCTTGTGCAGCGTGGCAGCGTCCGTTATGCGGGTGTGCAACAGCAGTCCTGCTGACTGCCTCTTCTTAATGTCTGACTGTCTGATGACAGCCAGGGTGGTTTCTGATATGGGTGAGGCTATTGATTTGACAGCCTTCTCCAGCCAGCTTAGTGCGAATTCATCTTCGCACCACATTGCCAGCAGGCCGTTTAGGTGGAATGGTCGGCCGCGGAATGATGGCGCTTGCGTGCCGGCAAGGATGGTTTGGAGGACGCTGTCGTCTATGGCCACCCGTACTTCTTCCGTTTGGGCCGGCGTCAGGTCCTTTGGTGGGACGGTGGTAATTGCTACTTGCAGATGCGATTTACTCGCATCGGCGTAGCTCACCTTCCGCTTGAGGTTGTCGTTCGGTCTTGCTCGCTTGGCATCGCCCCTGGGTGACTGGGTGTCATCCAGGCGGGCACGCTTCGAGGAAGCCTGCTCGCCCGAGCATCCAGCCACGGGAAGCTCCTTTTTCGGAGCAGGGGGAGCCTCTGCTGCCGTCCGTTGGCCCCGAGAACCTCTTGGTTTACGTCGCCCAGTCCATTTTTGGGACTGTGGTGGTCCTTTAAATAGTCTTTTAGACTCACTTTCGGCTTGCTCGCTGGTGGTTGGCCGAGCTGAAACGCGCTGTGTTTCCACTGCTGCGGATTGTGCCTTTGAAGGAGGTTGGTAGTCGCGGGTTGCCTTCTCGCGCGCCTGGTTTGGCGACTGCGTTCCAGCGGACCTTTGACTGGGCTTCCTTCCCGCGCGCCCGGTTGGGCGACTGCGTTCCGGTTTGCCTTGGTCTTTTTCAGCTGTCCCCTTTTTACGGCGCTTGTGTGGCACTATTTGCCAGCTGGGTTCAGCTGATGGTGTTTCGGTCATCGTTGTTGGTATGGCCTCTATGAGGCCGGATAGATCCAGGCTGGAGCCTGACCTAGGGCACAAATTGTCCAACGGCGGTACCCTCCTGGGGTAAATTACTATTAGTTTGTGCAGCCATGGTTAAGTTTAGTTTCGGGCTGAGGCGTGAAGCCAAATACTCATACTACCTGCCCTTGGTGTGTATGGTACATCTTTCTGAAGCTATTTGGCGCTCCAAGGCTATGTGGACCTGGGTGTGGTTATGCCGCCACGGTTCGGCTACGGATTGGGGTGGGAATAAGGATGGGTTTAGGTGGGTGTGGGTGGAGACCGGCCGGAGGTTTTTGTTACGCTAATTACTTAAGGTATTTAGCCAATAACGGGCGACAACCTCGTGAAGGATAAGTGCTCCGGCCTTGCCTGGGGGATCATCGCAACTGTGAGCTACTCCCCAGGCCATTCGTCAAACCCGGTATCGGACAGATACCGAGGAGTGGAGGCACCACCAAGCATCCTACTGTTGATGTTTGATGTTACCTCCGCTCTGGTGTGGACTGTATCACAGTAGTATAAAACTGTGGCATTGATTTATTAGTCAGGATTTACCTATATCTAGGCAAAATCAACATAAAATGTTTTGGTGTTTTTGGTAGATATTTTTTATTTATTTAGGGTGTTTACTAATTACTGTAATCCAAGCGTGTGTAAAGTTTATGTGCACATGAATCTTAATTACTGCCTGGGTGAACTAAATACAACTATTTATTCTACTTTACACACTTAGGGAAGAAATGTCCAAAAATCTTTTCATGTTAGATGCTTGCAACTGCAGCAACTGCTAAACTTTTAACTTTGTGGCCACAGCTATCCTAGCAGAAGGTTCTGCGTGGATAAAACAGTCAGTCAATTAAGAAAAGTTACAAACGTTCAAGAAAAGCTTTTATTCGCGAATTAGCTCGCGCTTAATTTTGACGTAAGTAGGTAGGTAGCTTTTGAAGAGTGAAAAAAATTTAATAATTAGTCCCAAACATTACCCCCTACTAACAAAAAATATACATTTAAGCGTCATTATAATAATAAGCTTTAGTGTTTATCTTTATTATCACCCGCTGCCTACTCATATTTCAGCACTTGACTACCAAACATGTGGCCTATCCCAAACAAATATCGCGAAAATGTTTAGAAAGAAGGAATCTAGACCAGCAAACTAGCTTAGAACCTAAAACGACTGGAGAATTCAATAAAAGACAGACTATCTGCCCATCTCTGCAAATAAAGGTTGAATAGAGGTCGAATGTTGGTCATTATCTCATTACATTCCTACCCCTTTTACCTGCTAAAGTAAGTAGGTAACACGAGGCATTATCAATATCTGATAATAATTCTAATTGAACTAAAGAGTTACGTTGTTGTTATACAAAACACTCTATAATATGTTATACCTATGTAAGTAATACATATTATAGTCCAAGTCAATATATCTTTATTGCATATAGGTATGTAAGTTACAGATCTTAACAATATATTCAAGTATCAATATGTCCTGCCTAATAGGCATACAACAATGTCAAAGGAAGTCATATTATTATTTAAAAGTCGGCACTTTACTAGCATTTGCTAATCTTGTTCTTGACTATGACCTAAGGTCTTTGCTCTAGTTATAAGACATTGCCGCCAAAATATAATTTATCTGTTATTACTTAACTTGGGTATATACTTAGTTTTTAGGTACTTAGATAACAAGATTGAGAATAGCTCGCAAGCGGACAAATTAAATTTCGTTAAAAAACGTTATTTCAAAAACTATTCTTACCCCTGTTGTCATCGCTTGAGAGAGCACCACATTTCTGATTTCATTACCACTTTGTCTAAACACGACATGTAACTGTAACACCGGTAGCATAAGAGTTATGTTTCAGTAAACCCTATGCCCTGTGGATTAAACCATAAGTTTACTGGAACATGTCTGTCACAACAACAATGCACTCAATTATAATTTGTCTTAAATCGAAACAAGTCTTAGCCTTTTACACTGGCTTAATCTCACTTGCATACAATGTTTATATTACCAGCTGGTTTTACGTAACGAGCCAAACACCGCCCTACAGGCAGGGAACACCGAAAACTGAACCCACTGAAAGATGTTGTAGATGTAAGTATACGCATTCTACCGCCAGAAATTGAAGGTGAACTCAATATTTTAAAATAGCGCTCTCTATTGTCTAATAGCTGAACTTTTTTAACAAATGATATACCGCCATCTATAGGTGGTTATGTGCACTGAAAAGTTTCAGTCAGAATAGCGAAATAGGGAAAAACTACAGTAGTGCTATCTATCTTGAATTATTGAACTACACTTTCTTAATATTGCTAATAGGTGGCAGTATTGGACTCGTTCAAATTTCTTTTTCATAATATGTCAAAAATATTATATATTTTCCATATAATATGCGCCTTACATAAACGCTGCATAAAGTTATGACAGATTTATACGTCAAAAAATGTATGGTTACCCAGTCTTTATTTATGACATAACTTTACACAGTGATTATTAGTAAGAGCATATATGTTTATTCTTATAATAATGTTAAAACATTTTTTATCTCTCGACGTAAACTGCAATCAATCAATGCTATTGGCTATTGTGATGAATGTCTGTCTATGTATAATTGTCAAGTCAAGTGTCAACGTCAATGTCATACAATGTCACAGTCAAACAACTCGTGATTTGCATTTGTTTTTATTTATTATGAAATCTCAAAAAAATTGTTAAACCTTATGTTAAACATTTCTAAAAATTATAAATATATTACCATTTAGCCATTTAGATACTCTTTCATTCACCATGGTCAGAATTTGGAAATTAGGTTTAATGAGCTACGATACGGCGCTGAAAATTCAAACGGCGCTAGCTCGGAAGCATTTGGATGCTATAATGAAAAACCAGGATAGTAATTTCTACGACACTCTGTTGCTTGTAGAACACAAGCCCGTCTTCACTGTCGGTAAGCCCACGAACTTTTTTCCATGAAGGTATAACCTAAAAAATCACTCCCAATTTTTAAAACCTCAACAACGACATAGCAAGTTTCAATTACTTTTACCAGCCCACAAGTACCGTTTAAAGAGCTCTGAGTATGATTTACAAAAGAGGACTATTTGGAAAAAGTCTGTTACATTTAGATTATTTGGTTTTTTCGCTTAACATTCTTCTAAATCATTTTTGCAGGCATCAGAGATGACACATCAAAAGAAGAAATCGTAAGACTTCAAGGTCTTGGAGCCGATTTTAAAAAGACTAACCGAGGAGGGCTCATCACATTTCACGGTCCGGGCCAACTAGTTGCATACCCTATTTTGAATTTGAAGCACTTCAAAACCAGTGTCAAATGGTATGTCCAGAATTTGGAGGAGACTGTCATTAATGTCTGTAATGAATTTGGTAAGTTTACAACATTTACATAATTTTCAGTGACTTTTTCCATATAATTCAAATACTGTAAAATTCAGCCTGTGGCACACTGCAATAGAGTAGTTTTCATTTACCTAGTGGATGCTATCGCTACAAAAGAAAAACAATCTTTAGTTTAGTTTGTTATTCACTAGGTAAGGTAAGATAGAATGCTGAATGTCAGAACAAGTCTTATAAAAACAATAATTAATATTTCTTGAAGCTGCCTGACAAGCATACAATGCAAACACCTATTTATTTTATTACCTGGGCAAACCTAATTTTTGTAATTTTTTTTAAAAACACAAATATCATCCACACTGTCTTTAGAAATTAATTGATTGATGGTAACTTCCTTACTTCCAGTTAATTCAATTTTCCTCTTTCAGGAATAAAAGGCACCAGGTCACCATACACAGGAGTGTGGGTAGATGACAATAAAATAGCAGCTATAGGCATCCATGCGTCCAGGTATGTGACAACCCATGGAATCTCACTCAACTGTGACATCGACCTATCATGGTTTGACAATATTGACCCTTGTGGCATACAAGATAAGGGTGTCACCTCACTTTCCAGAGAATTAGGAGTAAATTGCACTGTTGATAAAATTACACCAATATTTATCAAAAGTTTTAACAAAGTGTTTGAATGTGAATCTGAAGACATTGACACTAAAACTCAAGAAGAGATTTTAAATAGTGTTTACAACAATTTACTGACACGAAATGTGGCTTTATAGAAAAATATGTCAGTTGCATTAGGAGTTTTTATGAGCTATGTATCTCATTTTACATATATATTTTAAAGTGAAAATGTTAGAAATTAAGAAACTGACTTTAATGATACTTGATATTTTAAGTAAGATAAAGAGTCACTTCAAAATATTTTTTTTTTTTTAAAGAAATTACTTTCAATCTTTATATAAATTCGAATCTACTCTTTAAACTCAGCAAAATAATATGTAAGGTTGAATTAAAATCTGTTAATTAATTTGCAAGGTTTTTGACTCATAAGCTTGTATGTGATCCAAAGGGCGTAAAAGTTCCTAATAGCTCGAAGCTCTTAGTTTTCGAATTGTTAGATATCTGAATCGAAAATTTCATTCAGAAAAATGAATCTAGTGTTTGTTTATATTTATTAACTGTTATGAAATGTGAGAATGTTGTTACACAATAAAAAAAAATGTAAATTTGTACAGTTTATTTCATTTCTTAATTAAATGAAAAGTAAAATAAATAGATAAATTAAAAATTAATTAAAATAAATAAAGAGAAATCTCAAGTTGGGTTAAGAGAAACAATAGTCAGTTTGTACCAATACATTTGTACAAAGTGTGTTACATATTTCTTCAAAACCCAACTGAAAGTTCAAAAGTCTAAGCATTTTAGCACAAAGTCATTAAGGTAACAGTATATTTACAAATTGTTTCAGATTTGTTTTCATAATATAAATTGTTTACCTCCAACTGTAGTAAAAAAAAATATGGAATAATAATATGGATTATCATAGTGTTACAAAAATTGAAAATAATTGTGACTATTATTATTATTACATTAATGAATTGCCCTATAATCTAAAATTACCGATGTAGTTGGTTCAGAATAATCCCCTAAAATTAAATCATGATGAAAAGCAATCAGAAGCATTTTTCAGGGACTATTCCAAACATTATTTTTTAACTACTGATAATGATGAGTACTCAAAAATTGTACAAAAACTGGTCATCTAACTTAAACATTGTAATAAATGCATTGTCTTATACTGCTAATATTATCTTAGTAAATGCAATAATTACCCTTTAAACTGCAGTATTAAGGGATCAAAAGTAAGATAATATAAGGTGATTTTATCTACTCATATACCTACTTAACATTAATAAATGCTTCTAAATGCAATAAATTATTCCTAAATTAAATACAAATCACGCGGTGGTTACAACAATCATACCGAACATTAGGCGTCAAAAATCATTTCCCAATTCATCATCACCACGAATATATTCACGGAACTTAAAACTAAATGGACGGATATTGTCTGAGAATACGTTACGTTGTTTACTATTGTGTTCGTCAGTCATTTGTATCACATGTTCGTCAATACAAGACAAGCATTGGAACGATCTGTCCCCATTTGTCGAGGCTAACGTGAACATAGCCTCGAATGTATTGTAGAGAGTGTATTTACGACATGTGCTTGGGCGGTGCCAGCCACTTTCGCATGTAGTAGCAGAAGATGGTCGCGATGTACAGCAACACCAGCAAGGCACACGCCACTCCCAGCAGTAGCACGGACGCTTTGCTGGGACACGGTTCCACGATCGTCACTGTTTTTTCTGAGGGAGAATTGAATACGTCATTAAAATGTGTACATAATTTAAATAACAAACCAAAGCTTGTAAAAATAATAAACTGGACAGTTATGCCTGCTAGATGGATGTAAAATTACCTCCAAAGTTGGCTTCAGACGCGACACCGCCAGGCTTGTCGGAGCGCAGGAAGTCTGTGCTCTGTCGCTCGTCACCAAAGTCGAGTACCAAGATCTCCTGCGAGATGTTCATATCTTCCTCCTGATTGTGTGCCTCGGTTTCGTTGTGGGGCAACGAACGCTTCTTTCTGCCCCAAGACTCCAAAGAATCGCGACCCCATTCGCACACCGCCTAAAAACATGTTAAATGTTAAACGACGTGTCATTTGCGTAATTTTAGCGTGACTAACAAAGTTAACCGTTGCTAATAGACATAATGAAATAAAAAATGCGATTTCGTAGAAACTGTTGATTCATGTCCCACTCACCGGTTCGCAAGGTCCGAGGCAGTACTTGACGTTACATTGGAAGATGACGCCGTAAGACTCGGTGAACCTGAAGGCTTCGTACACAGACTGGAGAGCGTTGCCGTCTGGAGTGAACGCTGGGAAGATCGATGGGTCCAAGGGGCATCTACACAATAAGGACGAGTTACAACATTGTCATTCAAAAAGGACTAATAACTGAAGGGTACTTAATAAACAAATCCACAAACCCTTCATCATCAATAATCGGGAAAGTGCTCTTAGAATCCTTAGCCATAGCGACACAGCTGCGGGCGAAGATGCCATAAGGAGCTGAAAGATAAAGACAAAACGTTAGATTCCATACAGTTTCCTTAAAAGTATTACGTAATGTATAGTAAATCCTTACTGTCTTCGGGGATCTCGATGCGGAAGGTAAGGCGGTCTCCGATGCGGACAGTCTCCACCTCGCGTTGGCGCGCATCCAGAATGCGAATACGTGGCGGCGGTGCCTCCGGAGCGGCGGTGATGGAAATCATCTCCGGATCTCTGCCGTGTAAACCAAACATTAAAACCTTGTTGCTACACAAATCACGTATATACAGTAAGTACTTGTCCTGGTTTAATATGCATTTTAAATGTGTTTATTGCTTTGGACTTCAACAGTCATAACGCGCGGTATTATCATGCATGCAACTGGGCCATAATGCTGCCCTATCGAGATGCTATCAGGCTTTTCTAAATTCATTAAGAATACGTATGAACAGATGTTCGTGTTAAATTGCTCATCACGTCCACCAGCCGTATCTTGCTGATGTGAATCTAATTGTTACGTGTTTACAATGCAGCAACGATATTAGGTCGATGGAATTTCAAATCGTCTTGGCATGTAGGCATGTCGAAATAGCCCCCGTTTTTCATATTACTGTAACATATCACGTAACTTGTCTCTTGACGCGGACGAATATATTATACGGTAAATTCTTTAACTTTGCATTTTTGCGGTACCTTGCCTACTTCATGAATGAATGTGTTAAAAAACCAGCTCACGAATACAGAAAATTGTAGCGATATGATGTGAACGTGCTACTGACCTGATTGGCACCATTCCGAATGTGATGTTCTTCGAGCTCATGTCATATGTACATTTAACTTTGTAGATCTTGTCCGCTTTCGTCATAACTACGCTGTGATGTTGCAGGACTACAGTATTTGAATATACTCCGGTCTAAAAAAGAAAAATACATGTGACTTCAGCTCATCAGAATCTAAATTTTTTAGTACACGGCAAATAAGACGCAAATACTTACGACGCTCTGAGTGTTACAATCTTGGCCAGCCATGGTCAGATCGAGTCTGAACAGATCGCTGTTGACGACGTCGATGTTGCAAGTCTCAGAGCGACCCAAAGCATAAATACGTCCATTGAACGGCTTGTTAGTACGAACTTGCACTGCAATTCTCGTGTCCTTGCAGAGCACTGATACTGCAACGAAAAAAATAAATATGACGCACACCCGTACGTACTGACTTTCTCATGGCATTATAAACCTTTTGTTAAGACATACCATCGTAGCAGGTTCCAGTTTTGTCACAATTGGCATCGTTCCTCGTCAAGTTGTTTGCTATAGTGGGATCATGTTGGTGCTCAACCGTCACTGGGAGTTCGCCAGGAGGATTTGCGTTGTTAGGCGGCTCTGCAATAAAATGAAAATGGTTAAACACAAATAGTTAATTCCACGACTAAAGAGAAAACAAGAATGCAGCAAATTACAGAGTCGTTGGTTAATAAAGCCTAATAAATGCATGAGTCCCGGGTGCTCGTCTGTACGCATGGCGAACCCCTGATTAGGCAGAGGCAAACGTACGTGCACTGCGTGTATTATAATAATCGAATCATGATTGCTACAAGGCACTGCGGCGTACGCGGTCATTCTAAATGCAAACCTACCCGCACTTCGTACCTAGTTGGTGCAATTACCGTCCCCTAGACACGCGGAACGAAGGCACTCCCTGCTGTGTTTAGATTTTCTAGGTTTTCTCACGCCAACTGAAGAGTAGCTATTGATACGTTCTAATATCGTAAATCTTTTACTGACTAGCATTAGACATTACATCATCATCGACATCTGGACTAGTATTTTACTGCTTTTAAAAATTGAACTTGTTCCCGTTTCCAAATCCATTACAAATAATAATAACAAATTGGGTTCTAACATATAACATATGGTTTAATCCATAAGAATAAGCAACTATCACATATTATTATAACGGGTATTAACGCGAACAGTGATTATAAATACCTTGGAAGGGTTGACGTTTCGACCTGGTTGCACAGGTCGTGGTCGCAAGCAGACTCAAGAAGCAGAAGTCTGTCTACCCGTTATAATAATATGTGTTAACATGAAACGCGAAAGTTTAAAAGTTAGTATAAGCAACTATCCCCAAGTTTTTTTACTAGTTATCAGAAACTAAAGCTAAAGGTTCATAATTTCAGCCGGAAGTTACTCTAAATTGCTTTCAGGAACACAATAGCCGAAACACTAGAGTTGCCGGATTTGCGAGCGGCATCTAAAGCGTTCCGAATCGATTCGACAGCAGTGCCAATGTCTGGATACATTCACGACCGTCGCCCGGTCAATAATAAGGTGACGTAAACAAGATTTGGGCCATTGACCGCTAAGTGTTGGACAAAGGAGAATCTTATTCGCCCACGGCTTATCCGTCGCCAAAAGCCAAGCCATTGGCCGTTTATGGAACTATGGACAATAGATGCTTAGAAAAGTGAATGAAAATATTGTGAACCAGAACTTGAGAAAACAGAATTCGATCTTGATGGTTTATGTCCTGTCATCAATTGAAATAGAATGTCTCTAGGCACTCAGAAAAAATGCTTATAACATAATATCGACAAACGCAACCTAGAGCAAGAGATCTTCTAAAAGAGCTAGAGGTCTTCTAAAAACCAATAAAAGGAAATCAAGTGAAATGAAATGAACTCCTAACCGGTACAGCACATAGAAACATTTATATCTCGTAAAATTTCTCAATATGCTAGTTAATGTCTGACTATTTAGTGTTAAATACTTCTTGCATAGAATTGCTAACAGCCTGCAATGCATGAAGATGATCGTTTTATTCATGTTTCATTCTAAGATGACCCGTAAGTACTTCGCATACTATGCGTCGATTTCTACTGACTTTCATAATTTACATGTAGATGGTAAAGCTATCATTACGTTAATGACACCCGACTATAAATAGATGTGTACCAACGATATTCCAGTTTGGATCACAAGAAGATGATTTATGAGAAACGACTAGCCAACCAAGGAGACATGTCGCGGTTTAAAGAATACAAATTAAAAAAAATATACTTTTGCCATGATCATTAAGTGGTGCGTAAATAATTGATTTAATTATCTTCTCGAGTGAGATATCCTTTCTTATCTCTAAATATAGCTTCATAAGTTGCAAAAAGTAACCAGTTTTCTAAATCTGTTCGTTCCTCGGATCGTGCTTGTGTTTCCGAGTCATCGGAGTCGATGACACTGCTGCAACGGCCAGCATATTTGCAACGCTTCAACGGTTTGTAAAAACTTATCAACAACTTCCCACGCTCGCCTTAATAGTTTAAACAATGAGTTGGTGCAAGTTCACATGTTTAAACTACGATTATAAGAAGTTTGTATCTACGGTTATGGAATATTAAAACATAAGCTAGATCTATGTAATGGTTGACTAGACTTCTCAACTAAAGATAAATCTTTCGTTTCAATCACATTTGGTTCAGATTCTGTCCCAATTTTTTTCGGTTTCAGCTGATTGTGTAAAGTTAACAAAAGTCAAATTCTTCAACTTGACCCAAGTTAACTATTTTAAAAGAAATGATCGAATATCATCAATTTCTCCGACTTACCTACATTTCGTAAGTAGGCTTCGCCGCACTTTTTATGAAGACCCGATTTTACAAAAAAAAGGTGAGATCCGAAATATCTGAAGTCTTTTTCTATTTTTCGTTTGTGACTAAATTTGTTCACAGCTTGTCGCTAGATTAGGTTAAGATTAGACGTGGCCGGTCGCGTTCAATGAGAGTTCTAAAACATTTTATAAGAACAAAACAAGTTTGATAGCAATCTATGAACACTTTGGGCAAGATGATAAGAAATCAACAAGACACTCTTTGTTATTTCAGATTTATTATGAATTATACATACTTTCAGATATTTTCTCGATAAAAAGAATTTCTCGCAAATCATCTGTATTTCAGATTCAGAAGCATCATTTTATTTACGGAAAAACGTCTCACAATATAATAGGCAAGGCTACAAAAAGTGGAATTGATGCAGTATCAAGCGGTCGCATGTTCGGAAGTGTCCGCATAAGGATATAACGGTCCCACTGGATATCAAGGCAGGGTTCCGTATGCAATCTTATTACTGAGATGGTATGCCGTTATCTGGCCACTAGACTGTCGAAGCCTGTAATAAACTTGTTTACCTATTTACTCATATCTCAGGCCGCCATGGTGAGACAACCTGCCGAACGCTATAGATAAGTGATTCATTTAAATAGAAAGTGCGCACATTCATTAAAATACCACATATTCATGTATTTATTAAGTACCAACATTAATCTTCGGCATAGCGTGCTAATTTTTGAAACATCAATTACCGGATTATAGCAGTGAGCAACATTTCTAAACTAGGTATAAATTTTTCATTGAACATTTGATATAAATTTTCGTGAACGAATCATATTGCTTATTGGACAGTAACGCCGTATTTTCAATTTGTCTAAAACGTGGTAAAAATTCAATTAAGTATTCGATTAGCAGCGTGCGGTGCGCGGGCGCTGACCCGCGCGGGCGCATGTGTCCGCGCGCGGGCAAGGCCGCCCAAGGCCGTTATACTCGTACTACCGCTGTTATAAACGACGCTCTTCAAATTAATAACAGACATTTTAATTAGCATTTATAAAGCCCTCGATAAGTCTACCTTAATAGACTGATCAAAATCATGCAAACACCAACACTAGAAGTGACCGTAAAAAGCTCGTAGAAAATATAAATTAGAGAAATTATTTAAACAAGCCATGGTCTTATCTGCGTAAATAGAAATTCTAATGAATTTGTACTTAATGACAGGGGGGTATAATACCTTGAATCACAGACTAATTGACAATTCCATTAGCCATTAAAATCTCGGTGTAGACTTTCTAGTGACTGTGCTATTTCCTCGTGAAACGAACTCGGAACCTAATTTTCTTTAATCTTTTATGGTTAATACAATAAAAAAAATGCATATAAATATTATTACGTACACTTTCAAAATTTAATTAAAGTTGTCAAAGACTTTTTAGTGTTTAGTAGTGAAGCCGTAAAGCCATATTTCCCGTGTTCTATATCCGTCACGTCCATTATCTGAGATTTAGGGCTGCACGACGAGAGCCGAGTTCTCGGGCGCCACAAAAAATCCTATTCAATTTGTGTATGACCACCGTTATGAGAGCACGCACGAACGCCGCCGCCGAGCCGCCTCCGCTGCCGCACACAATACCACTCTCTTTGTTACTTTTTGCACCAAAATGCAGCGACTGTTATCATGACTCGGCACATTCTGTCATTGTAAACATAACTAACGAAATTATGCTAACGTATCATCGGCAGCGGTGCGGCTATTCACTGTGAATACACCAATTACAATACTAAATAGATACCGCCGAACAAGGTTCCGCTTGATCAGTTCTGTAATGAATATCACTTTTATCGAATATATTAGTGTAGCCGCGTGCATCAAACGTGAGGCGTTTTTATTGCAGTGAATCAATTTATTGATATCGTGATGTAACGACAATAGACGTAAACGTTCTAATTTCTACTGAATGTCCGCGTCATAACTTTGCTTACGGTATAAGCTCTTAAGTAAGCTTTTAAGAAACTTATTTATACTTATTATTACGTTTCCCGTAATTCTTTTGTAAGTATACTATTGATTAGCAGTTCTATATACTATTAACAGTTCCATATTTCGATTATCGGATAACCTCGGATCAGTAATTATGTCTAGCCGTAAGAGGAGGAAATGCAAGGGATCGTGTTTCATATAACGGTATCAGTACGGGGAAAATACCTTCCTCGAGTACCTGATTATATTATGTGTGTTTTGCCCTATACAATGAAAAGCGGCAGCCGTCTGATGCCAATCTTATTGCCATAACACGAGTTAACGTAATCGAGAAGCCAGGCATCCCGTTCACTTATAGCGGAATACCAGTTATGCCTTGAAATTATCCTTAACAAGATATAAGCTGTTAGCTAAGCACAATACACTAGTTCCCAACTAATCGCTCAAAAACTTTTAAAATGTCGCCGCGATGAGACTTAATACAGTACGCTAATAAAAGTGAATATTACCCGTCTACTGTCTTCATCCGAAAGTTACAAGCTACGTAGTCACGATCTATTCCTTATAACAACATGGCAGAGCATTATTTTCTCTTAACAGCCAACATCATCTCCCGTACTCGTAGTTGCAAATCGATTGTATCGGTTCGATCGAGGCGAGTCAACTCGATTAAAGTACATCGAACGCTTTTGACCCTGACCCTGCAGCATGCGGCGTGGCGTGAGATATGGAATCGCCAGTGTTTACGTCTTGTTAGGGGCTCAGACTCTAAGTATTGAGAGATTCATGCTCTCAACGTGTCGAGGGGTACACAGTCAGACTAGCGCTTTGAGGAAATGCAGTTACGTTTCCCTTATAGAAAATGCATCAGCACATTCATTGAAACTTGTTTAACAGTATAAATCTGTACAATGTCAATGCAGTTAGTATTGATGTGCCGATCAATGCTGGGTTTATGAGAGGACGTTAACGCAATGGATTACCTAGATTTTCTTTCGATGCTAATGCAGTCTGTAACTGTTAAATACTTGGCAGTAGGTACTGCATGCGGAGGTTGATTCACGACGTTCGCTCACACCATTCTGTTTCAATGTTTTAATCTGATAAAGTGGCAAAAACAATCTGTATTGTGTGTATAGTTATTTCTCACGACTACCGTAGGTGAGAATTTATTCATCATTCCCCGGAGCTGCTGAGCAGCGTCTGACAATTAACTTCCGTTGCTTTAGTGTACGTTAATGGCGTTATTATTGAGATTTGCATCGCTTTATTGTTTATATAAATATATTAGTCCCTTGTGATAGTTTAAGACCGCTATAACTTATCTCCGCGCTTGATTGTAATTTAATCTTAAAGGCAAATATCTTAGTTAACCAAATGAGTTATATTAATGAAGCTACATCGTTATCTGGTAGATAGTATACAGCATCAATCTGGCGTGTCGTCGTAAAACATGATCATGACGTTAGCAAATACGTATCCCGTTGCCTACTAACGAGCTCTAGTAATAATAGCATATATTCTGAATAAAAACTACATAAAGTTAGTAGTGACTGAAGTGATCGGACAGTTTTCCTTCGATGGAAACTCGGATCGCTAGAAACAGGCCACACGCCAATTGTTTAAGTTTTGACTTTAAATTAAGCTTTTAAATACAAGAATTTGACGTATAGTCAATTAAGTACTGTTTACTGATTAAACACATATATTATTTAATATCACATTTTATCAATTAAGTTTCTCAATATTAAAAATAAGATGTGAATATGTTGGTGACATTCTGGACCTAAGGCTTTTACAGCTAAACGATTAACTGTTAAGTACACAAACCTATTAATGTTGGCCTTAATACCTTGAGTAGTTTTTATATCCCGTTTTATGCGTTCTCTCAGGATCTCTAACTTTAATATAGACGCAGGCAGATGCTAGTACATATAAACATCAATCTTTTATTTTACTTCTAATCCGACTAACAATATTAAAGGCTTAAAGCGCTGAGTAGGCCACCGCAAATCACCGCTACTAATGTCGCACTACATTGCCCAAACAATAACAGATCTCGAAAATAAAAAAGAAATCACATACTTTTGGTGGAAAGTAATACTTTTTATCCAATTTGAGGCAAAACGATATAAAAACAAAACAAAAAACTCTAATAATTTCCAGCTTTCTACGAAAGCGCGTTAATACCGCTTGACGCGTAACTGTATCGGACGTTGCACGTTGCGCTGATTACGTTCTTCATAAAAACCGTTCACATGCCTTGCCAATGTGTTATTATTGAGCTGTATGCATAATCGCATATACAGGTTTAGGCAATTTTATATTGCAATTTTACACTTAGATATAAATAGGTAGATAAAGTTTGGTTCTCTTCTCTTTTTTATAGAGTGGTGTGATGTGACGCGTTTTCTTGTATTTCTAGACAGTTTTAGTACTTTTGATTTACATATTTTTGGTGCGTTGTTGTCAAAAGCGTCAATTTTGTATGCCTTACTTCACACCACACTATATTAATCGCATCATGCCTAAGACGTCCGTTTTTCGTTCGCATTGCCTTGTAAGCCGGTTTATTATTTAAAAAGTAGACGCCATGAAACCATAGATTATCACAAGAGCAACTTTTTCTTAATACTTTTGAGCACGCGGGAAACTTCCGCTTCCTGAGCTTTCAAAATAAAAATCTGCCTCATATATTAATCTGATTTATGTAATTCAGCTTGTCTAACGCTAATTGTAAATGATAGCTGCTCTTTTGTTAGTATTATAATCGTTTTTGGTTCACGTTATTGAACAAATGATAGCATGCTCACTGCACACGATGAAAGCTACCTATAAGAAAACAAAATCTGGTCTCAGTGTGTTCTTGAGTGTTCTCATTTTCAATTTAAAGCCTCTACTTTGGCTTGTAATGATTAACCATTCCCACTAACTCGAGAACAAAGAAAAATGACAAAGCAAGATTAAATTAAATAGGTTAAAAGTAGGAATGAAGTAATAAACGGATTAATGACTGAAATGTTAAAGCCAATCGCTGTTCTGGCTATTACGATTCTGTCATCATTATCGTGAAATACTCGGCTACAAACACAGTGACCAGTTAGTTACTAGGGACAAGTTATCCAGTACTTTGGTTCTAGGAAAGATATAGTGGCATACAAATTGCTTTCACGTACTGATCACATGCTTGTATGGACTATACGAAGGTGACGCGTTAGAAATATTAATCACATCCTCTTTGCAAATTTAATAGCGTATTAACGTCAACGAACACTGCAGTTTTATATTTTACGATGATAACTTTGACAGCACAATGGATTCAGATTCCATGAAGTGTGTGTAAGTGTTGGAATTTTATTTAATAATGCAAAGGCTTGCATTACTTAGCTGAATAACGGAAGGCAACGAAGTAACGTACCTATTTAAATATTTTCAACATATTACGTGCATCTAAACTGACTATTATTACAGACTTTATTATTTACATATTACATACATATTGTTGCAAATCAAGCACACATTAAAAGCACGGACGGCCCAATTTTACTACGATAACTAAAATCTGACATCTTGTAAATTTGTTAAAAAACGCGTCAGTTTTTCAATGTAATTCTCTCGGCTCTATAACGCTCTAGCTCTCGACTTAGGCTGAATTCCCTAATCGGGCGTAATAACAAATTTACTCACTAGTATGTATCATAATGTACTATTAAAGTAACTCTTCACTGTCCACAGGTGAACACTCGGCCAGTGTACTAGCAACTCGGCTCAGCTAATTGTAGACGGTTATTGCAAGGTGTCATTAGCAAGGCCGACATTCGTACTCCACTTTCTTATCTAAGACGTATTCCATTTATACAAACTGCCGTTCTATGATTTACATTGCCGCGAATATTTACAAGTTTAACATCTTGTTATGATAATTCTAAACTAACGCGTTTTAACCTATCAATATCGTGTTAGAAATCTGAAATAAGTAGTTTATGTAAATACATAGATAAGCCTTGAGAAGTGGAATAAAATATAACGATGGTCGATAGTATCGAGAGCTCTTCGTCATAGCGGTGACTGAGCTCCTCCCATAGAAATATGGCGCTATCAACAGAAAGTACTGACAATAAATACGTTGGAAAATACGCCGGCCACGATCTCCTCCGTAATTCAGTACTAGATGGCCGGCTTCCGCTAAATGTACGACCCAATAATAAGCCGTATTCTGCGAACCGGCTGTAAATAACATATTGTATGTGTACCTGTCAAAGTTAAGTATATGCATTAGCGCACTTCCACTTTCTACGTAAATTGCATTCTTTACGACACTACGGCCGGTGAAATGTAACGAAATCATATTATTTTGAACCGCATTTAACGTACTGTAATTGCAGCATACCAATTTGAACACAGCCCTAATTTACAAATGATTTGGTAAGAAACAAACACATTCAGACTGCTTTTAAAGGCACTTATTTTCAATTACATTGTCTCGGTTACTGACCATTAACAAGAACGTATATAATTTTAATAAATACCACTTTGTACTACGAAAATTTATGTAAGCTTTTACATTCATTATTACTCCATCTTTTAATATGATTGAGGCGCAGATCGGGCGCCGCGATCATGTAATTATGTATTGCCCATTGCCCATATGAAGTCATTACAAGATTTTAATTTAAACCTAGTATTATTTTCCCATTATCAGTGAGCCGCCGACTATAATAACACTCTGAAAATATAAATAAAACACTAATGTCACCGTGTTCTACAGTTTTTTAAGCCGTCGAAGTGGTTTATTCAGTTTTTAGACGCCTACAATTTACTGCACCTTGTACCTGATGTATCTCGGCGCCTGCGCAGGTAAGACTTAAATAAAACAATGTTGTTATCGTTATAGCTCCGGCCTAGACTGCGAACTGGGACTAACCCAGTTTAAAGTTGCAAAATACATGCTAAAGATTTATGTATTTCCATTTACCTTCTTGAAATAGAACTAAGAAAGTTAACGATTGGCACTTGTAAAATAGTCTGCTCTATCGATGCAATTAGAATAATACCGCAGCACACGTAAAAGCTTTAACCTTTATTGTTAAAAAAAAGGAAAATGGGCTATGAATCTTCATTGTGGTTAATAGACTGCCATTATCATAATAAAAGGTAAGGGTACTCACTCTCACAGAAGTTTTCGAAGTACTTTCCGATCGGTTCTCCGTCATCGATGAGCGGTCTTTCAGCGTTGAGGTAAGCCGAGGGTCCGTCAGGCAGGGTGTGGTGATCCAGGTGGTACAACCTGCAGTTGTACGCAGCCGAGTGAGGAGGACCCATGTACAGGTACGAGCGACACAGGAACTCTGATTCTATTTCGCATGCGAGACGGCAAGCAGCTTCGGATGTCACCTGATCGAATACAAAACAGATGACCATAATAAAGATAACACCAATGAGTGATTCATGATCGTTTATTCGTTGTAGCACCTACGCGATTTAACTTGATTTATTGGATTGTAGTTTATGAACGCTCAATAAAATAGGTGCATACAGTTGACAATAAAAACGTATAGAACCGATACATGATTAGTAGGTTCAATAAATATTGAATGAATTCTATCACCGGAGTTGGATCACTTTATTTCCTCAGACTGGATGCAATACCTATAAGTTCTTCACTCATAAAGTCATTTGTATCCGTAACTAGACGGTATATTACTGTCGTAACTTTAGAACTGCGTACGAAAGTTAATTGCAACGTCTTCGTTCTTGATTATATACAAGTGCACACGTTTTGACCTCTGCCACTTCTCGTTAAACCAGTGGGACGCGGAAAGGGACGGACCCGAGGTCGGAGCCTATTTAGGTGACAAGTAAATTTATCAACGACTAGCATCTGCTCGCGACGTCGCGTCATCTATCTAAATTTCATCTCCGACGAACTTTCATATTTTATATTATAAATTGAAAGTGTGTTTTACGCAAAAACGAATTAACGGATTAAATGTTAGTGAAACTTTGGATTGATGAAGCTGATACATCAGAATAACACTTAGCACACGGAAACTAAGCAGTAACTAAAGACCTAACTTAATCGGATAAAACCGCGGGGGCCGTCCAGTTTTCTATACAAAAAGCATATATTGGTACTTTTTAAAAAGCCTATCGCTAACATATAAACTATTTTACTTCTCCATAATTTAGAATACTGTCACTGATACCAGGCTACTTTATATTCGCAGGTGTAAAGAATGATATGAGAACCATAAAGTTGCATACTTAGATAACATCGCAGAGACTAATAAAGGTATAATAAAACCCAATACGTATTTTACCGCTTATCCTCCAAGCGCCAAGGCGGTTGACAGGAGCCTATTTTTTCATCTTCGCATATCATGTTACAAATGGGGCCTCAGTTTGATTGCAACTGTGTCATATTAAAGTGAATCTTATTACGAATAAAAGTAGGGTTTTAATTGCGATGTTGTGACGGCCCAGTGGGTAATCACACCTGTAAGAGGTTGTTAAAATCCGAGAAAGTACCAATGTGACTTTATAAAGTTTAACTTGGACATCACAAAGATCAGTATAGGAAAACACTTTTAGGAAAACTGGACTTATAATGACAGTGAGACTGTAAGACAGCCCTGCAGTGAAACTGTAAGAAGTTGATTTTGTATTGCGATGGCAATGTAGGTTACCTCTCATGTAATCAATAATCTCATGTGTGCAATTTTATGTAAAAGTAAATCTAGTTACAAAAAACAATAGAGTATATTTTATTGGGCTGTCAGGTTACCTGTAGCTCCTTATCAGTGTAGTAGTGTAGTCCGGCGTACTGGGCCACCTTGTCTTCGGCGACTCCGACGCGCGGCGCCGTGAACACTCGCTGCCCCTTGCACGCCTGTGCCGCCTTCAGGCACAAGTTCTGCACGACCACACACCGACCAAATCACGTCAAATAACACACAACAAATGGTAATAACGTTAACTGAATACATGTTTATTTTCACAAGCGTTCAAACGAACCACATTACTACGCGCTGTGATTGCTTTCTCTGAAGTGCCGAAGCGCCACTTCGAGTCATTTGGCGCGGGTACGAAATAAATGTGCTAGTAAGTATTAGCTTGACTGTTGTTGTAAAGATTATATGTGACTTAAAGGGGAGAATGAGAAACTTAGTTTATAGTTAAATCGCTTTCATCAAATGCTGTATTGCGTTCGAAATGGAGCATATTCTAGTCCTGATTGTTCAAGCGTTTGCCTTAATTGAAATTTACAATCACAGAGTGGGGAATTGTAAGCTTTAAGTAAGTAAGTGTAAAACAAATAAGTGCTGTATGGTGTAATGTGTTACCTCGAAGTAGTCGGTGCCGGGCGTGTCCACTAGCTGGACGAAGTGTTGCGCCGTGCGCCGGTCCGAGTCGCTGAGCGAACACCGCATGCTGCCATACTCATACTCCGCGGAACGACACGGGAACTTTTTCTACATAATACAGTACAATAATGTGCTTAGATACATACATATAGAGTCAAATAAACTTACTAATTTTATTAGGACTTTTTTAAAAGACTGCTTGCTCAATATTCTCTATAGAAGCCTACCGAACCGAACTTCGTTTCAAAACGAGCTTCATCTTTCTGACTAACCGAATCCTAACAATTCAATATTGAAGCAGACTTTGACTGAGACAGATGTGTCGAAGTCATTTTAAGTCTGATTCTGTTGAAACTGAATTCAACCATATTTTTTAAGCTCTACATATTTTAAAAATTAACTCTGATTCGAAAATAAACTTAACAATCTCTTAGTAAACTGCGTACCAGTTCAATTAATTTCTGCTTATCAATTGAAGTACACTATAATCATATTAAATGTGCAAAACAAAATGCATCAACTACCCACTATGTAAATATCTGTTAAAGATCAACTATAAATGAAAAGATTACAATGCACGGATCACAAGCTTATATTTACGTTTATACCTCTTTATTGTATCAATTTATATAATAACAGATTGTAGAATAAAGGCATGATACGATGTTGAGACCACATTTAAGCCTACCATTGCCTACATTGCTTTTCAATAACTTTGTAACCGATACTGTACCCTTATTATTTTGTGGGTATCTTGAATGCCACTGCAAGTAGGGCGAAACCATAAATATAAATTGAATAGATAAACACTAAATTGCAGCGTGGAGGCGATGTTTTCTTAAAGCCTCATAGATAACCGAGCAACGCGACACGCCTTAAAAGACATCTAGGTAACGGATACTGAATAATCTATGGCTTTGAGATGCGTCCTCAAAATCCTAGTGCCCCAGAATATGGTTAGACATATAAAACTTTATTGTAGCGTGTTTATTCTATTTTATTTAAATATTGCATATTTTGATCGGGCATACGCGATAGCTCGACCTGCACTGTGGAAAACTACGAGTCTATTAGCAATTAAGCAAACCAGTTACTATTTAAAAACAGTAGCACCGTGCAACAAGATAGAAAGATAGGAAAAGCTAGTATTCTAGCTATTTATTCTAAAATAAATAGAAAATAGTACCTCGTTAAGGCAGGCGGCGAGACAGGCTTCTTTCGTGGAGGTGTAGATGACAGAGTTGTCGAGGCCGCGGAGCGCCTTGCCGGGCACCCGCTCGAAGGCCCAGGGCCGCAGGCACACGCTCTCCGTGCGCACCTGCAGCTTCACCATGTAGTACGTGTTCACCGAGCGCTGCACCAACAACCAACATTAATCTCACCTCGCCCCATCATTATCGATAATGCATTCAGATAAAATGAGCATTATGAATTGAAATACGACAGCTTCCATTACAAACGACTCGTTTCTTATAAAACGCAAACAGCATTGATTTGCTTGTAGACGATGTTTATCAGCAAGCAAATATTTTCACTTTAATTTCACTCATTCAAAATAAACAATGAGCAGCCGGTGCTAGCCGCATCGTTTAACATCGTATATTTATTAGCGGCACCGTTCATTAGGCCTGAAAGCGATTAAACTGTCTAGCGTTTAGCTGAACAGTTACAATGTAGTGTGGCTGGCTGACTGGCCAGTTAGGTTCCCGGGGACTCGTTGACCGATTTAATCTGAATTGTTAATCCAATCTCTGCATCGGTCGGCTAATTGGCAGTACGGAGGGAATGCCGGCAGATAACCGAGGTTTTATTCGGCTATTAATTACTTAAACGGTTATCTATTACACTGCACGATCCAAACAAAGCACGTCTTGTAGATTATGAAGATAGTAAATAAGACTAGCTATAAACATAAATTTAGAATGATAAGTACTTTAAACGGTAGCTAGACAGGTATCCTTCAATTAAGCCAAGAGATAGGGGTTTCCATTGGAACCAATTCTATTTCCTAGGGCTTTTGTCAATCGTCCATTTGCTATGTCTGTAATTCTGTATTAGTGAAGGTATCCATGTCTGTTTAACATTTAATCACCGACGATTACATACCTGTGGAGTGGCCATAGGGTTGTTGGCCTGAGTGTCGTTTTGCAGCAGGCATCGTGTCTCCTGAACCGGTGTCAGCGGGTTCAGCACAAAGCTGTAACAAACGTTTCAATTAAACTCTAAATGTCGTAACTCAGCCTTGTGGTAAAAGGTCTTGAAACATATATAGTTTACCAAACTGGAGTCTCATTTACATTGAATTAGCATAAAGAAACAATTAGCTAACGCTATGCTAACAACTCGTTATCGATATCAATTGAAACACAGTTCAAAACACCAGACTGTAATGTTTCGCAAAACGGGTTAAAAGCGTCTAATTGTAATTTATCTTAACCGTTTTCTTTTATACATTCCCATTGTAAGCGGCACTAACTGTTGTTTTATTCCTACCGTTTGCAGTTAATCTCCGCAACACAGCGATACGGTCGTTTTTCAATAAGAGAGAGTCATTTATACCCACGGTGCTTCACCTGTAAAACGGCCCAAATTATTTCATTAGCTACGTTCATTCGCCTATCTCTGCAGGATACGAATAGCACAAAGAAACCGTTGTACACGCACCCGTAACCAAATAATCACCGGTTTTCTTATAGATGTTAAATAAGTTCGGCAACTACATTTCTGTGGCAATCAATTCACAATTGATATTCTGAATATGTTCTTCATGCATCAATCTCGTTATTCGAACGACTTCTTCGGTCCGAATTGAGTGCTGTACTTGCGTACCTACCTTTTCTAATTCGGACTATTGATACTTTTTTATTTCATTCTTTATAAAATTGGCCGTAAAGACGCGATAACTGTACCTAAAGGTGTACTTTGTAAAACCCGCTGATATAGTGTCGTTTGGGAATGTCTTGACGAATCGTTTGATAACTCATTCATCGATATCCATTCAACCGTTTCGGCACAACGTGGGAATAAACAGACATTATCACTATATTATTCTTTACGATTGTCAAAAATAAATAACATTAATATTTTAGCGTGAACGTGTTAACTGTACATAGAGTAAATATTGATGAACATCTTTTTGTATGATACGCGAACGTCACGGTGGGTCTTGGACCTTGCTTTACCGTTATTTATTTAGTAACAATTTACACAATAAAATAAATCTGGTTTGCCAACGGCTCTCTGTAGTAATTGAAGCATTTTATTTTAATTACTTCAAGTTAAAGGATTTTTTGTGTGAATGGTAAAAAGCAGCAATTGTAAGACGGCACGTAGTCGTAGGCGGATAGATTTTTTAGTTGGACGTCTAGATAGACCATTGCACCAGGAAGTGTAAGACGGTCAGCGCAGAGTAGAATGTACTGGCAGCCAGCTTGATAGCGGGACTGCAAATACCAACATTTCGGTACAGAAAAGTGCTCTGAGTATTTTTTTATTTATCTACACTTCTTTATCTTGCTTCATATACAGGGTGTCCCACGGCTATGCCACATGGAGGGAAAGTACCTTAAATCTTGTAGATAGAACATTTTACTGAAAGAAGACATTATTTGAATTTAAAAAACGATTTAAATTGCATTCATAGATTTTTAAATAATTAAACGGTTGGGCCGGGAATCGAACTTGTTCCACGAGAAAAAATAATCCCCCTGTAGTTTTATCATACCAATCGAAAGGTTTCATCATAAGGATTGTTTTTTGGTAAATAACATAGTGTGACAAATAAAAGGAAGACCGTGAATTTTAACATTTGATGTAAAATTTTGTTCTGAAAAGTCAAAAGCTTACATTGCCGTAAGGACATACAGTTGACAATTAACTACTTATTACTAATGAATCTACTTACTTGAGTAGTACGCATCATTGAAATAAATAAATATCCACCACAACAAGACCAAAAAAATCGTCAAGGAATAAAATAATCAAAAGTTATCACTTTGTATTCAAGAAGGGACTAGTTTGAGCATTTGAAAAATTGACTAATTTTGTATTAAAAATGGTAAATTCATCGTCTTTCTTTTATTTTTGACACTTTGTTATTTAGCAAAAAATAATCCTTGTAATGAAGCCTTTCGATCGGTAGGATAAAACTACAGGCTAATTAATTTTCTCGAGTAACAGGTTCGATTCCCGGTTCAACTATGTAATTATTTAAATATCTATGAATGCAGTTTAAAATGTTTTCAAAATTCAAATAATGTCTTCTTTCAGTAAAATGTTCTATCTACAATATTTAAGGTACATAGCTGTGGGACACCCTGTATAAAGATGCCAGGCTGTTTGGTGATAATTTATTTATTTATCGTTTACACTGTTACTTTCTAATCGCCGCGATTGAACTATACTAAAAAAGACTAACTATAATCTTTTTTTTAAGTGTGTATATGACATAGTGGCACCACTAAGAAATATACTATGTGTATTTTTGTTCTGGCACAACCCGCTAGAAGATGATTTTACCAATAAAAACAAACAATTTTTATTATGAGACCAACTCTGAAATTGCGAATAATATATCAGCTGTTTCTAACAAAAGTTCCCGACCCTAATGTATGATATTTTGTCCGAGATTTCAGAGTTGGTTCAATAATAAAAATTGTTTTGCAAGACCAACAATACATCTAGTATATTGATAATTTAACAATAGCATCATAAAATAAGCATCGTTATATAAAATGGGCGGGCAAAGCTGCCAAGGAAATCGCTACTACATGATAAAGCCAAAAGGTTTATTTATTTTTTATACCTAGTGGTGAACTAATTTGAAAAGTATTTTTCGGATTTTTTAATCCGTTTATCGAGGAAGGCTATTATATATCTCACGACGACGGGAAATGTTTAGTGTAATTTATGTATAAAGTTTTCAAAACCGAATATGTTTTGAATAAAAAGGAAACTACTATCACAATAATATATTGAAAGCTTATTATATCAAAGTGTGCGTCATAAAGACATACAATATCGCACCCCAATTCAATCATCTTCAAATAAAAACAGCAGGAAATGGCAGCTAGTTTTATTAGTCGTATATAATGCTATAGTACAAGTAGAAACGTACCAAAAACGTCTTTCTCCACGACAATGTTGTAAGTGTTGTGGATTGTTTATACTTATGTGTATTCTGTATATTTGTCACCGGAAAATAACAAGATCCGTAAGTTTATCCATGTACTAGGAAGTTTATAAACTTTCGTAGGATTCTAAACGGGAGATAAATTGTAATATTTTACGTCTACATTTTCGTAAATTGATAAACTTACTGAACTCACTCGTAAAATATAATAAGTAAGCAGTAACCAAACGCATGCATACATGTAGATTGCAGGTACTTCCAGTTCAGGACTAGTCAGAGATTTGGGTAACTCGCAGACCCATTTTTCGTCTCGCAAGTGGTGAGTTGGGTTGCTACACAAATTGTATTCGGCCCTTTCCTAAAAATACTAGTCCATGCTCTTCATGGTTCGTTATAAGAAAACTGAGTGGGTCCCTGAGTTAGGAAATACCGACTACAACAATAGTTTCAACAAATTATAACGTGTGGTGTAAAAGTGATTATAGTATTCTACTTCCCACGAAAATTACCAAAATGACAGTTTGTGTCGATCAATGTTTGTTACTTTTACTTGTCCAAAAAGGAAAACTAATAAAAGCGTGGTAACAAAAGAGCGGAGAAATAACCAAACAACTAGCATAACCTGAGTGGAACCTAAAACCTTTTACACTGTAGATTAACATTAAGACAAGGTTTTAGAAAATTAACTTCTAAAACGGTAAAATAAAGGATGAAATTTTATATGAAAATCCGTTCTTTCAAAACATATCAACGCGAACGAAGCGCTCAACAACAGCTAGAGCATAAATAATTTCATTTCATTTCAATAATAAAATGCATTGTAGTAAATATACTCGTACGACATGGCATGTCAGGCTTCCGACCACTTCTGTTCTAAAATTAGATGTGAAAAGCCCTTTAATGAGTTTAATAGTACTAATATTATCTCGACCGCTCATGCAACAAGCTAGAATCTGCATCACGTATCTGAAGGTAATTATTTATAGTACGTATTGGATCCAATTTATTTTCTAAAAGTAGCTGCGAAGCACAACTATTTAATCACTATTAAATAAATAAATAAAAAATACTTTATTTTCCCCACAATATTGGTCTTAATTGCTAGCCTTATTTCAACAATTTCAAAATTACTATTAATATAATAGTATGGAAAATTATACATTATATACAATCGATATTTTTGACGGTGACGAGCTTTCGCCCGCGGTGTCGCCCACGTGGATGTCGAAGCTCCTATCTAAATTTCAACCTCAAAAGACGTAAAGTAGGGGTTACGCCTTTTGGGGTTGAAATTTCCAAAAACTTTTCAGTGAGTATTTACTCTTTACAAAGACCTTCCAAGTTTCATGTCTCCAAGACCAGCGGTATGGGCTGTGCGAAGATATCAATAGTCAGACTATCAGACAGTAGGTTTTCCTATTTTTTTATAAAACCAAACCCAGAATTGTGGTGGTGGAAAATAAAAAACAATATCACAAAAAAGAGCCTTAAAATACATATACGAGAAAAATTATTTCAATATATCGGAAGCCGCTAATCATACTAAACGACAATCAGAACGACTGCCGCATACTTAATACTTAATGTTGTAACCAATATTGTGTTCGATTATAAATTCAGTATAACATTAAGATTATATAAATGGGCGTGCTACATTAGGGACACTACACATTCCAATTTAATCGACTCGGAACTTCGTTAATATGTGAATAGAACCTACCGCATGCATATCGACTCTAATCAGCCATTTTTAATAACTATAATTAACCCAAACAATTTATTAGTTGTCGTGCCGAATTAAGAATTTCCTACATTTCCGTTTCCGCCTGACAATGAAAAAGAAACCTGTCTAATATATCGTAATGATTTCGAAACAAAAAATGTGGGATATAATCAAACACAGAAACGATTATTGCCTATCATTAATAACACTAGTAATATACATAAATGTATGCAGAATGATACAACATTATTCAGCCCTAATAAACTTTAGAAAGTTAAGCAAAGGCCAAAGTAATCAAGTCTATAGTTATATAGTTATGCTATAGTCAAACATTAAAGCTCCTAGGTTTACCTTGTCATTGCTCAGATCTCACAAAATCTTTGTCAGTAGAAAACCAATAGCGTTTTTATATGAGGCCTTCGACGTAAACGATGTTTTTTTTAATCCTAGGAGTGACTAATTTGAACCGTCAAACCCCAAAACTGAAAACGACTTAATCGGAGTGTGAGTTATGACCGGTCGGGATTTGATCTAATGATTCCTCAACAGTTGAGGGGATCGTTATTAACTAACATTACCTTCTCTATGTAGATTGCAAAGGCGTTGGTCGAGGCGGAATGAACCAGTCATTCAGTGAAGAGGCTACGAATCGACCTTTGACTATTACACAGTAATGCGGTATTCACGACAGAAGGGTGTTAATGTTGCACATAAGTGCGACTAATAAAAGTGACACCAAGACTCGACGGTGCACTTCCTCGTAGAATAACGGAGCTTACCGTTTCCACGCAATATTTCGTGCTTCTACACCGAGCTGGTTCACGAGATTAATCGACTAATTAATGTGCACCCACACGCTATGATAGGCCGTTACAATATAGTTACAATTTCTAAGATTACACAGTCCCTTGACTTGTCTTGCTATCTGGATAATCAATCTAGCTCGGTGTTATTAGAATGTCTCTTTAAACATTTCATCCATACAAGAACGAATAGAGAGAACAAGACTAACTTGATCATCCGGTCGGCCCTTAGATTTTTATCGAAAAGCAATTCTAAATCTTAATCATTATATCCACGGCCACGGCGGATAAGAAGAATTTGAAAGCTCGACTCTGACAAATTGTTGCGCTTTACTTAATAAATTACTGTTTATGCGCCTACTTGTAAACAAAGAATTCATATAAAAAACGTGATGATTAATGCTTCGATAGAGCCCTTAAACTAATGACATTGCATTTCGCTTCGGTTTCAAAACAGATGTAATAAATCTTCGACTGTGGTTGCTGTTAAGGCAGTAATTAAACAGCAAATAGACTGGCCTTCAGAACTGTGAACTGATTTAGAATACATCTGATATAAGTGCAGGTGTGTTGATCTCTGAATATGATATTGTGTGTGTATGTGTGTGAGGTTTGATAATTAATCATTGGGAACTTAGCACGGAAATAAGGCTAGTACGAGTCAACAATATAACCGAACAATATTTTACTGCAATCTTTAAAAAAATATATCGCTAAATGTGTTGCTAGCGCAGAACTCAAGAAAAGATTAGACCCTAGATCCAATTCAATTAATTCTTGTATTAAATATTCGTGGAAGGATTTTATAAATAGAAAAATTGGAAAGTAACTTGTAGGAATTCAATTTTTTCTTTTGTACACAGGGCTAGTTTAATTTGTTTTTAATTGTTATTTTCTAATAAAAATAAATTCTAATAAAAAATCCTATTCTGTAAAAATTACAACTTTAGTAATCACCGCTTTTTGAGACACTGTCAGCTGACGGATGGATCGAGCGGACAGCGGAAGTTTGAAATTTCAATATTTGGGTTTTGAACCCTTTAAGGTGAGTGACTTTATAAACAAATACTTATATTGCACCAAAATAAACCATGAAAAGCTAAGTAATGTAAAGCAAACAATAAAAACAACAAACACACATTTTGTATGCATTTATGTAAGTATCGCTTACGCTTTTCCTCGCTAAGCCGTGTTTGAAATAACAAGTGATATTGAAATGAGATATGCAGATGATTTAGAAAAGTAAGTGCGGTATTTCTTTTTAAGACTGCAACAGCACGCAATTATTGGCAGATCTTCTAAAGATTTAATTTCCTTTCTGTCCCAAATAACCTCACATGGCGAGATGTTTTTCATTATCTTAAACTTTTACGTGTAAATATTAATGAAAAACAAGTTAATTTTCAAAAATATCTAAATTCAAAGCATTTATATCACTTAGACCATTTTCACTCTTGAATTGTCAAAGAATTTCGCAAAAAATATTACACAAAAGAGAATTACTGAATTCACATCGAGCATATTTTCAGAATATTCACCTACCAATTACGAAGATCAGCAAACAGGTTCTAAGTCTCGCAGCACGGCATAGCCTGTCTGCCTAACGTAATGGCAACTTATACATTTGTGCCAAGGGCTTACAAGGACGTCAATCAAGTCCGCTCAGGTAATGGCAGAGAGAACTGAGCTTATTTTTAGAAGCAAAGGCTAATGTGCATCACGTCACATTGATTATTTAATTTGAGTGCTGCACTCACGCCTATTATCGATATCGATAGTTAGAACAGCCCGCAGGCGACGGATACTCCATTATATACGTGACAGCGGGTAATGAACACCCTTTGGAAAACCAGGATCAAAGATCCGCTCGGCTGATTACTACAGAAGTAATATTTGCCATTACATTTCAAGTGATACTGGTCAAATCTCAAAGTATCTATTTCCATATTTTAAACCAAGATCAAAGACTAATCAAAGATATCGCACGACAATCTCTCGGTCGTTCTACCGATATAATAAAATAAATACAGCGTACCAAAGGTGGTACAAACTGTACTATCAATTACATTGGCGTATAATCCAAACCGCAGCGACTACAAATTGCGCATATTACATCGTATTTATAGAGATTACAAACGTCCTAACATCATTACAGCTTCGAGGTTATTATGGGCGCACTAGTATCAAGTAGTATTTACGTTTATTACACAAATTGGTCGGATCAGACCGATCATCAGATCGGTGCAGTCCGTTAGCCGGTGCCGGCGCCCGCGCACCCAGAGCGCATCAATCATACGCCGAGCAGCGCATGCGCGACGCGACCAGTAGGCACCGTCAGGCATCCCGCGAAACATATATCGAAGCATTTCATTACACTTGCAGCACCGCGGCCTTCAGATGTTGTGATGGGTAAATTAATGACAAGTTATCTTACATGACTAATGCGCTGTTTGTAAACACTCCGCTTCGACAAATCTTTTTGAACTCTGTAATGATCTTTCGTTGCCGTTATTTTATCGGAGATCAATTGATGCTACCATGATAAACGGGGGAACAAGTAGATGTACTTACTTGATTATATCTCCACTACAGCTAATTAATGGTTTCAATTAAGTTAATGTTGCTAATCAATTTGTTTTAAGTTGTTTTTAGTAACCTAAATACCGAATGTTGGATATGGGGGAATCATTTGAATTATCGCTTTTACTTTTATTTAGTAGGCACATTAACAACACAATTAATCATGCTTCGTTAAGAACCCGAAAATCTCCAGTAGAAAGGCCTTTAGCTCGTGAAGATTTTATCAAGACATCAGGAACTGGAGGTCGTGATCTGTTCATTTCAAACATTTAATCTGTGATTTATGTCAAGTTAGTTTAAGGTTTCGGGCTAACAAAATGGCCTCAATTCGAGCGGTGCGCTCCCGAATACCGTAAAACGTCTCCGAGACAAGTCAGTGGCACCACCGCGGTAAACAGTTACCGATTGTTAAAATCGCATTCGTCCCATTCTTTTGTCAGATCGCTGGATCGCTATTTCTTTGGACGGATTGATTCGAGATACGTACATATTACTTACAATGGTAGATTACAAGCGCGGGAAAGTTCCGTCTCGTTTAATTGAATACCGAATTGATTTTCGATCGATCCCGTTCAAATTGATTTCGAGGAATCTAACTAGCATCTTAATACTGTTACACGGTTCAATACAGTCTAATACAATTAGAGTTTTTGCAGTGCACGCGAACAGCTCTGATAATGAACGCGAGTGCGACACGACGGCGGCGGCGCATCGAGAAAAATAAACAATAAAACATTTATCTAACACTTTCCTCTACTGTCAGCTTTTGAATCATCTTCTCTTCAACTAGATTAATAAGGCATACCAGAGTAGAAATTGTTCCATAAGCTCTTCATTGACTATACATTGTGAGAGAGAATGGAATGCATAGAAAGGTACTTATGGCATTTGCTCCAAATCTTAGCTATACGATTGGTGCTGAGTGTGAATCAGATCATGGCAGACAATAACAATAAACTAATGTAATGCGTTCAAAACCGCCAATAGTCATGAAAACTATCGGGCGTGCTTTGTGTTGAGCTGGCAGTAATATCTGTTGAAGATGTATGCGATCACTTTTACTGTTATCCAATTTGGAACGCGGCGAGGTCGGTTTCCGCTTTTACACGGTTTGTGGCTATGCCTGAGACACATTGTTATTACCCGGCAGCGTGTCGCCGGGCAGCCGGGGCAGGACGTGTGGCAGACTGACACACATCCCCACTGGCTCGCGAACTCACTACATCATGTAAATTACGTGAACTGACGCCGACCTCACGAATCCAGGAGTTATGGTTTAACTGTAACCGCGCAGATTTAGGATTCTGATTATGCACGTAGCCACTCCTGTAAGTAGGTCTACTCGTGCCCTTTCGTTTTTGGCATTTGAAAAGAAAAAACGTTGAGATTACAAATTGAGATTTGTGGTGCTGCCTATAGAACCTATTTGGCAGTTACTTGGCAGTACTTCGTTCTGGCTAACAAAACATAAACAACAACTGAAAGTAAGTAGGCTCTGTTACTTTCTGCTCACTCAACTAACTTTTCAATACGATCATTGACATGCGTCGTGCGTTCAAGCGTTCGCGGAGGTCGACACGGTACACTTCTGCCAGATTTCTCCACCCCATAGAATCGCCGCTGAATTAGTGAATCTTCACGTCAATCAGATGTTTATCTGTATCAGCAGAACATTTGGGTCAGGAATATCTGGATCTACGATAACGCAGACATTGATTTTTATTTGTTTCGTGATCACTCTGACGAGTCATGTCGTTTGACGTCGCTAGATGCGAAATTCTCTTTACTGGGTCAGATCAACGCGAGCGCACGGAATTGATTTTATTGACATTATCTTATCTGTAGTAATTGATATCTAATTGGTTTATAAAAGAGATCCCGCCAAGCTTTAATAAGCCGTCGGTGTCTTTACAAGGGTAATGATCATTTGCCCATGTTTGGTTTGTTCTAGGAAATATATATGGTGTGGTAATTAATAAAGAATGGTGGGTACCTGAATGAGGCTGCCTGGCAGTCGGGTTCCTCTCGGCACCATCCCTGGCACTCGTACAGGGACAGGTTCCGTACTGTGTAATACGCTGTGCCCGCAAAGTCCACATCCGTTAGCTTTTCAAACGCAGTTCGACCTGGAACAAACCGGGTTGATGTTAAATGGTTACTTATTTGTTATTACCTGCGCAGTAATTAGGGACAACTAATACAAAAAACAACTATTTAAATAGTTATTAATTGCCAAGTGTCGATAAAAATGGCGTGATATTGACATCTACTATCTGCAAAGGATCTTCATGCAAGTCAGCTACCAAAAGTTTAGCTAGTGTAGAAATCTTTATCAAATGAACATTCAAATAAAATAAGATAATTAGCACCGCAAGCGCCAAATACTTCACTCAAAGCATGTTGCTAATACGTAGATTTATTCTACTCACACTACGTTTCACTTACTACGCTAAAAGGAATGGAGATATTTGTTAATCTTTCACTACTTAACGGCTTAACATATAATAATAATAAATATATCTTCACATAAACTGCCTAGGTTTAGATGTATTTAAGTAATTCCTTTATCACATAAAACTAACCTATTTTAGTGTTCCGTGCAGAAATGTTTCAACGTTGACGCAATCGAAGCAACGGGCAGTAGCTGTTACAAATATGTCATATTTAACATGGGCCCACGGGCTCATGATGAGATTAGACGCAAAAATGGGAGTGTCGAGTTTACTTTGTCCTTTGGTTCAGGAATATACTTTATGGTTGTATACTTACTGATAACAAATGTGGCCTGCAATAACAGTAGCGCCAGCCGCGCCAAGCGCAGCCCGTCACCCGTCATGCCGATAGCACCACCTGAAACAAACAACGCATTAGAACAACGTACATTAACTAGTATTATAAAGAGGAAGAGATAGGCCCGTCTATGCCCTCGGACTAGTCTGGGACCAAGAGCAAGCCCATAAGTTATAAAAAAAAAGGAAACATTCCTACTTTTGCATGTCTGTAACAAATAAAATCTAAAACTACTTGAATTATCTACAACAATTGATTAGTGTTGGATAGCCCTTTTGTCTAACATTTAAGCAGTAAACAAAGACGCGAATGAAACCCAGGAAACAGGTAGTTTATATTTAAATCTATGTATTATTTCCTCCAAGTGAAAACGTAATTTTGTTATTAACATTGAGCAGACCATAAATAATGATTTGGTATTCGCAGTAATGTATATGGATTCCACTAGAAATTCGTGACTGTATTCCTATAGAATATCTCGTTAGCGTCTAATATATTATGGCATAAAATTGCCGTAATGCTCTTGCACGTCGGATTCGTATCCTGGAGCAAGCGAGTCTTAAAAGATCCGTTTGCTACGAGCCTACGCCGCAAGGATTGCACACATACATATGCTACGCGGCGTAGCACTTTTAACACAGATAAAATACAGAACGATTGAGTGCGAATTATAATATTTTTTGTCCTAATCAAATACCAATAACATTACTTTTTTAAACCATATAAATAAGATTGATATGACATCAATACAATACATAAATAAAATCGAAAGTTGGTCAAAACTAGTACTGTTATAAAATAACCAATGATTGGCAGATGTAGGCAGTGGTTCTTTATACAGGAAGTGCAATCATATAAGCAATAACTTACTAATTTAGCAACTTAATGTACCGAGTAATTCGTTACAGATATATCATTTTAAATACGTGCGTATCGTCTCTATTACATTTGATATTTCACCTACATTTCAGTTAGTACTGAATAGACTTGTTACAGTAAAATTTATTGCTGACAGGATGTAATTCAACACTATTGATTAAAAATGAAAGTAGATAAGTGGTGTAGTTTTCGGAGTTTATTGGCTCATATCCATTAAGTTCGTGCGTATGTGTGTGTGTGAGTACAAAGACTATTATGTGCCTTTTCTGCTGCGCCCGCGCCGATCGCTCAGCAATTGTTTAGCTCGCGCTTTGTGATAGTCGATGCGACGAATGCAGGTCAAGATCAGCACTGCATGGACCCATGAAAGCTAATAGGAAAGTCAGTGACACGAATTTTCATTTACTTTTTTGCATCGCAATATCGCTTTCACTAGACTTTTTATCAAGTACAATGAATGATCATTTGTAAACGAGAAAGTACAACTATTGTTGTATAGTAGGTACTCTCTAGTCTCTTATAACAGCTGAAATCATTTCTTATACATCCTCAATGACTCGAAAGGCTTTCAATTCACAATGTCTCCACTCGATTAAGCGCGTTCAATATTATTTAAATTGCAAGTTGTAAAACACTCGTACACTTTTTATTTGCAATTGCTTCAATCAACCGACGGAAATCCTGAGTGCAGTCTCATAAAATTCGTAATATAAATTGCACTTGACCAAGTGCCGCTATTTTAATTAAGTTTACTTGAACGCCATATGCATGAAGTTCGTTCAGGTTTTGTTACAGTTTGGATAAAGTTAATAAAATAAATATTGATTAAGACAAGACAGACAGTGCGTGTTCTTATAATTGCTAATACATATTCCAAAGGATCTGTACAAGTTATAGCGGTTGTCCTCGTCTTCGCTGCTTTGAAAACCTGCCTAGATAACAGTGCTATTACAATCAGTCACACACTTTGATTTTAATAGGTTTTCAACTTTGCTGCAAAAGTATTAGGTTGCCGATGGATTGAGGGACACTTTCGGTTAATTTGATGTGTATCAACACATAGATGGTTTTTGTTTTTTTTTTGGTGAGTGAGAAATCATCCAATGACTGCTCCCGTCCTGGGTGCGGCGGGAGGGCGTGTCAGACTGTTACTGACTAAAACCCACTCATGTTCCTTCGATTGCCCTTTATGTTCCAGGGTCACGGTAACTATTATAAACATTCTGCAACCCCGGCAGGCAGCACATAGATAGTTACAACATAAAAAGCGTCAACTGCTGGCAGTTCATACTCTGAATGAACTAAACTGAACAAAACAGTCAATCAGAACTAGTAATTACTAACTTCAAAGATACATGAATTAAGCTTTACATTAAAATATAGATCTCAGAAACGAAATCTCATTACCATTGTAACACTAGCAGTTATGCTAGCAGTATTCCCACTCACATAGCCACACCGGCGCACAGTGTAAATGGCGTTCACTGTTCAATATGTACAAGTAATTGCACTCAGATACCGTTTGTCTAAGTACTCTTACAAGAACTATTATGTGGAGTGATTCTCAAAATTCACCGGAAGAGGTGACTTCGCGGTACTGATTTTTAAACTTTAACGAACCACAAACAATTCAACGGTATTGTGGTAATGACAATTTGAGACAATTTGTCCTCTTGGTACAGTGAGCGTGAAACAAAGTGCACGCATTCCGAACACTCGGCGCAGATGAGAAACACGCGTAACGTTTACACGCATTACGGGTATTACACACATTGCGCTGCATTAACGTTCCTAGCAAATCTTTTTAATGTTTTTAAACTAAAATATGAACTTAACACGTTCGAGGACAGAACGAGATTATACGTCATCGTTCGAAATTTTGATATGGCACAACGTACCATGACGTCCAAATATTTTTTTTACTTTACGACAGTACGTACATATCCGATGAACGTTCAAGTTAAAATCCTATTGAATGTATCTTGTGTCACAACATTTAAAATACCCGAAGCTTTACTGTCACGTAAAGTAAGTTATAAACTATTTCAAACAAGTGCCGTTGACAGTGGGCGGGAACGGTACTCACATACGCACAACGTGTATATGCGTCGCGCGCGCCTACCGCGCTCCTACATTCAATGTGGCTGCGTCACTGTGGGGTGCGCTCGCGTTCGCTAAACATTTCGTGGCGTATCGTGATATTTGCCGCGACAAAACATCGCAAGTATTTAGTTTATTTGATTTATGTATTATTCCTTAGCCAGACAGTATACTATTTTACTATGAATTAATAATTTTACTCTGTGAAATTGATGTTTAATGGGTTATTTTATGCGTTTTAGATGGATAAGCGCAAAACAAGACTGATGAGCATTTTTGATGTTTCTGACAACTCTACCGAGGCGGATGCTTACCAAGACGATGATTGAGAATATGGTTCGGATAAAGATTTTGACCCACAAGGCAATACATCAGATAGTGAAAGTTATTTTTCTATAATAATATAGACGTTATTACACGTTGTGTCCGTTCACTTCTAGTTAACTTATTTTTAATGACATAACGTATTTATACGATAACGTGATAAAACGGTTGTGTCATGATGTCTTTAAAACAATATATTTTCATGGGAGGCTACGTACCCATACGTCGTATAATTTGTATGACATTTACTGTGTCATTTTGGTACACAGTCTCAAGTGGTAGCGTCCTCGAACGTGTTAATGTGACATTACGGATGGCGGCACGTCATAAAAAACCTTTCTACCCGTGTTTAGTTTTATCTCGAATTAATTATGCTAACAGACTTACGGCCTACATGTAGTTTTATAAGCTTCATAATTTCCTTTTAATTAGTATGCAGAAAGACCTTACTTATCTCATTTATACATTCAAAAACATTGAGGACACTTGACTGAATAAAGTATGAAAGCTAATAAAGCCTTTCCATCCGGTCCGGCCCGCTCATTAGTCCGAACAATTTCAGCTTAAATATTATGATATAAAAATTAAGTGGAATATTTAATTCGGCTTTAAATAAGAGTTCATAAAACTGCTTCATTATTAAACACTTAAAATGTGACTAGTGCTTTATAGAATTCATGGCAATAACTAAAGTATTGAAACATTTCCTGTAAGACAGTGAAAAAACCGCACAATACTGCAAAATCTCGTTTTCATAATCTATTCAAACCGCACAACAACAGTCAAAGGTACTCGAAGGTACTCAAAGGCAAAGGTCCTTAGTCTTTAACATAAAGTAGTGAAACAATGTACCCGCTGACATTTATGGCGGTCATATATGGAGAAACAACGGAAGGAGCCTGCGATACAGTTAGTTCACCTATAACACCATGAGTTGGTATAGCCGAGATGCTCCAAGAGTGGAACATTGCTCCAATCTTGGTCACTCGGCACAATAAACCTTAATAGTTCGCTATTGTGTGTAGGTGTGAAGTTTTAAAGGTTATATTTGTATTACTGCGGCGCCATACTCGTTTTTCTCTTGTTTTTTTTAGTTCACGCTGCGGTGAGTCACTGGTAAATATAGTGTTCTTAACGGTAAATGTAGGTACGTAAAAGTGTTAGATTTTTGGTGCTCGTAAAAGATGATACACCTAATTCGTGTCTCTCTCTCCATAATATATTTTAGTAAACGTTTAAACAAATCTCGGCTGATCTTATCGAACATCCATAAATTTTTATAGCTCAATGGACATTTATATCTTGTCGTGAAACTTTGTAACGAAAGGTGTATTCCTATAATTGGCATCGGAAGCAGTAAAATAAATACCTGCGACACCCACTCAACACGAACAGTTACCACTCGTTTAGCCTCGTAACACCAGAGTGCACTCGGTTTACGAGGTGGTTACGAAGATCATGCATGAGACAACATGGATGCCGTTAAGCGTGCACTACAAACAATTATTACGCACAGGTGACGCTATCACGTGATCCATATGTCACATAATGAACATAACAGTTATATAACGAGCGAGTCCCGGCGAGCGGCGCGGGCGCAGCCACCGTGCTGTGCGCGCACAAATTGCCCAATTTAACGGTGAACTCGACTCCACGATCTTCACGTACTTCTCTACATTTCTATCATCGCTCACCGAGCTTCGGAACGCTAACTAGAAACACTTAGAACAATAACGCTGTAATATGTCCGCAGTTTAGAGTCACAAATCAACAAAACTGTACTCTTAATTGCCAGCCTTGTGGTTTTATAACCCGAGATATTTATATAATTAAACGGATAATAAGATTCTAAGCTGTTTCTTGGATGTATGAAATATTACCTTGAATGCACCTGTTCACGGGACCGAGAGTTATAAGGACAAGATCATGTTACCATATTTCATCTTTATACTTTACAAAGTAACTTTTAAGATCACTTATCTCACCTACAAGAATAGACTTTGTTGCCTGATTATAATTAGTTTTATGATTCTGGTTCGTTAACCATATTTAATAGTAGTATCTCGAAAATATGCATTTATGAACGGCTATAAATATATTGTTAAAAGAAGTTATGTTTTTTAATTGATCTTTTTTTACTTTATTGATTTTGAAGGCTGAAGAATTCGGAGGTGGAAGTGGAAGGCATGTATGTATAGCATTCATTCTTGTTAGTGGTTAATTTAAGTTTCCGTTGTCATTGTTTATTTCTTATTTGTATAATTTTTAAATTAATATGCCAGGCCAAATTCATTCAATTAGTTTTGATGAAATTTGGAACAGTGTAAGCTCGAACCACAAGAAATACCATAGGCAACTTTTTAATGTCATAAGTATATGACAAGCCACCTTCTGATAAATTTATTAAGAGAATCTTTTACAGAAGGCCAAAATCTGGAACGAATCAGCGCAAGATTCATCAATTTATAAAGCTAGAAGAAGTTTCTTGAATTCATTTTAATTTGTTACCTGTTTATCCATACGAAAACTATCAGACGTTCATTTCCTCCATTCTACAAGTTTTAGCGAAGTTAGTCCTTTAAGGCATTTTCGTTATATTCAAACCTATAATGCAAAAATTCATGAAAATTAGAAAAGCTCTTCTCAGAATAGACCAGCAGGAATGGGAGTTAAATACAAGAATTCATTTTTTTTGCACCCTAATTATAAAGTAATGAACCGTGGTCCATCTAGAAGGATTTTTCATTAAACACACAATGGCATTGTGTTCCCACACCGCGGGCACTGAATGGATCAGTAGCCGCCAATCTCCAATACGACAGCATACAATCATTCTCATTGATGCCTTATACAAAGAAATTACAGTTTATATTTCCTGTTATATCTGCACTTATTAACACTGGATCTACATTTATAGAATCAATGTAAAGTTCATTACGACATAGAAGACATGTTCTCACGATTAAAGTGCTGTCGGTAAGTACTTATGTAGTCGCCAGAAAATGTATAATCTAGTTTTAATTGAGGAAAGTTTCGATACGTGATCATCTAAGTGCACCTATTATGTACCCATATCAATTAAATCGAATGTTACACATTTTTTTTCGTAGATATGAAGTTTCTTGCTTTCTTCTTCATACAATGGTTTCTTTTATTATGTCTTATAACGTTTTGTGTATTTTATTGTTTAAATGACGAGTTGGGTTCAGTCGCGTGGATAAATTGGGAAAATTATTTCCTTTTCTTCTTAAGGTTGAAATTTCCAAAAATACACTTTAGTAGGAGCTTACAACCTTATTTTGTTAAGTTACGTTGAGTCTCTTGGCAGATAAATCAGTTAGAATAAGTAATTTCTGAGACTTTCAGATTAGAATGAATTAAGAAGTCAATTCACTTTGCAGTGAATATACAAATATTTTACTGCAGTTATACCGTTGTGTGGTTTATGATAAGGTATTATGATAAGGTTTTGATTTCACTCAGATGTACCCGACCCGCAAGGGCGGTAAATTGAACAGTATCGATGCCACAACTAAGTATTTCACAACGGTACATTGACTCTCACTAATAAAACTAAAGAAAGGACATTAATCAACAGCTTAATTCCAATATTTATAATGAAGATAATATCTAATTAAACAGAAAGCACCGTTTGACCTATTGCCACCAAACATTTGTCAAATCATGTTCCTAATAGGCGGGCGTGTTCATCAAAACATTGTAAGTGGTTGAAGAACAATCAGTGGCTTAGTGCAAGTTACTGAGTCATGGCGCATACGCATATTCAGAGTGAGAAATAAACGGTTACTTAATTATATATCATGATTATGGACACATACAATCACACATATTCAAATTTTGGGACCCACTAACCTCATAAGAATTGCGGGCAGATATATGCAAGTTAATGCTAATTAGTGTTAATAAAATTGTAAAGATATATTCCGAGAGACATAACATTACTTCTATAGCTATCTTGATAAGTACGGTTAAGCGGAAATTACATTGCACAATTGCATTAACGGGTAAACATATACATAGAATTTAAAGACATACTTTACACTGTTATATATTTCTTAATTGACCGAAGAACACGACATTTCAAACAATTGAATTTCTAACACATATGTCCAGCAATTGCCTGTACTCAAGTAGAATGTCGTGTCTTTATATACTTCTGTTTAATAAATTGTCGTAGACCTTTTACCGGCATAATCTCTGTATGTCCGTGCAGGGGTCACCGGTAATCCAATCTGTGTGAGTCACGAACAAAAAGACCAGTCACAAAGTCTAGTATTAACGTCTTTTGATGTTCGGCGGCAGGTCAGATGCGCACGTGCCTGCCCGCCTACTTTCAGCATCAGATAAGCTCACGTAAATAATAAGTGCATATCTTGCAATCATCGTTTATTATTACAAAAAAAACTATTTTCTAGCGGTACGACTCGCGACGGTCGCGCCCGATCTTTACTTCAAAGATAATAAGACCCGAAAAAAGCTTTTTAGTTAACAAATAAATTGACCTTTTTTGGCGAAGTTCATTTCATATTTCTACGAAATAGTAAATTCCACTGCGTACTGTTTTTTTTAAGAACAGCGGTTTTCAAATTGATTTTATAAAGAAGACACGTATTTTAAAATAATAATTCTACTTGTTTATCAACTCGGAGAACGGGGACAAAAAGTCGTTTTATCTCCGGTCGTGAACGATTACTTCGGGAGCAGACCGAATCGGACAGTATAAATCCGTATGTCACTAGTAGCAGTCACGTCACAATGGGCCGAACTTGACCGAGCGCTAACGGTACCGCGCCGGCGCACCGAGACGCGAGACAATGCGTGTGAGCACACCGACAGGTTGCTCGCCTGACCCAATTATCTGCACCAACTGGGCCATCTGTTTTCGAATGCGTGTGAAATTCTTATACCCAAGTACTTTCACGCATGTATAAATGTTTCGGTCGGTAATTACGCAAAATTAAGGATCGTTAAGGCTGTATTGTGCTACTTTTCTTATTCTTTCGCATTTTATGAAAGAAATGAAAACCTGAATGAAATCAACGAAATATAGAACAGCAAATAACAGAGATATATTAACAACTTAATTTAAGCATGTCTGACGAGTAGATATGCGTGCCTAAAGCCATAATTCTTCTCTCGCTAGCAAATATTTGTACCCGTAGCCCAGTAACAAGATAACCCATTATATTGGTATTCATAGAAACGAACTTGCTTTGCTAGTTGTACTGGGATGGCGATTAAATATTTCATGTCTAACAAATAGTCCGGGATCGAGGCAGGACTTGTACTTACCGCCGATACTAAACCTATTTGCAAATAAATAGCGCATTCCCTCGCCGGTGTTTCTTAAACGTGCTTTCTGTATTTAGCTCGTTTGCATTGCACCTCCATAATTTTGAGAATTCCTTTTATTCCAACTAGCTGCTGCAGCAGGGTTGGCAACTACATCTCATCTATTTCGCTTATTATTTATTAGCCACGTTTAAACTAAGTACGTACTTCAAATCCTCAACCAAGACTGCGTTTACCGACTCTGCGTCTAATATATCGAAGAATAATTAATCATATTTTACAGCTGGCACATCTACCGACAACCGACTGTCAATGTAATTCAATCCTTTTGTCGCTTTCTCCCCTGTCTTTCTTGAAACCAATTACTTTCCTTTTGCAAGTTCTAATACAGAAAAAGCTTCTAGGTATCTGTTTTAGCAAATATCGGGAGCAGCCCTACAAGTGTCCGAGGATCGCGTGTTTATCTAAGCGAGCAGGCGGCATGCGCCCGCGCCGTGTTGCTGTCGACCGGCGACTTGTACAAGCCGCGCTATCCCGGTGGACCACGCAGCTAGCGACGGCGGCTAAGTAATACAGATAAAAGCAATTATAGCCCTCATCTGCATACAATGCGTTTTTAATCAAGGACAATAAATTTGAATACTAGTTCCCGTTTAGTGAGAAAGTAGCATGTCGAATCCAATGGCTTAAAATATCAATTTACGACGACAAAAACCACTGATTGTAGTGTCCGAGATGATGATGAGCTTATAAATCCCAGGCGAAGACGTCCCCAGGCGAAGACGTCGAGACCCAGGCGAAGACGTCGAGAGTCACAGGACGACTACCGGCCACCGTAGGCGCGGTTCTGCGGATGGCGAGCGATGGGTAGCTCGCCGCCCGGCTAGGACCAGGACCGCGTAGACGGCGCGTTAGTGTTCCACGCGCGCCTCAAAGAGAAGGAGTCAGCACAGGAAGGGGCCCAACAGGGCCAACGCCTGCCGGGGTTGCGGAATGTTTATAGTGGTTACCGTGACCCTGGAACATAAAGGGCAATCGAAGGAACATGAGTGGGTTTTAGTCAGTAAGAGTCTGACACGCCCTCCCGTCGCACCCAGGACGGGAGCAGTCATTGGATGATTTCCCACTCACCAAAAAAAAAAAAAAAAAAATGAGCTTATAAATTACTCGCTGAAAGAGAAATCTTACAATTTAGCGTCTGTATAATAAATTGTAATCGTGTTGAATGGAATAAAAGCGGGTAAAAAGCGCCATTAAGTTTGTAATACGGGGTCAGAGATTCTTAATCGATTGTCAATCATAGCGCTCAACACATCACGATCAAAACACACACAAATACTGTAATGAACATTTACCTTTCAAATAACCTTATCGAATGTCGTCTATTAATGAAGATAAAATCTCTTAGATTTAACATAACCGATAGCAAGATACTTTGGGTCAGTAATACAATTTAAATTAACTTTTACCCGGAGCTTATCGTAAACTTAAGAGTAAGCTTTTAATGCGTGCAGTAGGTATAAATGCACGACGTCGTTAAGCGGCGCAGGCGCCGGTGGACGGTGTGATCGTGAAACTACATCGTATAGAGTATAGAGGTTGATGTGTAACCGATCGCCATGTGCTGAAAGCTGTCGGGTATAAAGGAAAGCGGCGAGCGTTTTTATAAATACTAGCCTTCATCGCACATATGGCTTTATTATGGACATTATAATACGCATAAATTAAACCGTTATTTAGAGAAACAAAAAGGAAGTTGATAAGTGTTTGTAAGTTGTGTGCAATGTGCTTGCCTTGACTGCTTGCCTAGATACAGTGGCGAAACCTCGGACCTCCTTACTATAAGTTATCACGTACTTAAAAGCCTGAGATCTTCAAGTGAGGTAGTTAGAAGTTATGTTTATGATAATAACTTCCTCACTTCATATTAAATGAATTTTGCCTATCGGTCTTTTAAGTTTTCACGACTATACCATTGAACCGATTTTGATGGCAGTTTTATTATATTCGATATGGTTTGCAATTTCAAGGGTGATTTCCATTTTATTTAAACCAAATCAAACACAAAGCTCTGTATGTGGATGGCAATATTAATCCCCTAGTCAAGTTAAAAGTCTACCTTTATGTTAAGGGTAGTATCACCTATTTGACGGGGCTCAGTCAGTAATGTTAAAACCAGATTCTAATATAATCTATATAATAATCACTATGCGAAACATCCCAATCAAATTAATCGCATCGCATGCGCAAGCGAACGATCTTATCTAAATCATAATAGTTAGTGTGCATTCACACGGCCATCATCTCTCGTAAAGCTAAACATTCGAATACACAACAATTATCGCTATCAATAATAAAACATTCTCCTCAATTTATTTCGAATTAGAAAGTTTGAGAGCTAAGTAAAAGTTTTCAAACATGAACTAGCCAGAGAAGTCACACCAAAACATCTTTCATTTGTTACTGGAGATTGTTAACAGAATCTTATTGACAAAAAGACCGTAACGAATTGCAAATGTATGTTCCGACGACGCTTATTGACATTCAAAGCTGCAGCCTACCGCAGCTCTAGCTAACAGAGAAACGGAGAGTAATGACTGGAATCCATGCAAACCTCACCGCAGACTTGCGTACGCGCACGAGAAGCTTTATTTATTTGATCAAGCGAAAGAAACATAATTACCTCTTACTTAATTGTTTATCCGCGTTCTAACATGATACTAAAGTTCCCAACCAGGAAATAAATTAGACCAGTTTTCCCACACGATATAGTTGACTACTCTTGAGAAATGTCGAAGCACGTTAATACGACACCGACTCACAATGTTGCTAATAGACAGTCATTTAAATGGTGGCTCCACCTCCGCTAACTGTACCGAGCGGTGATATCGACCGCATTATCACAAATGCGGCGTGTTTACAGACATTGTGTGTGTCAATTATGATATTGACCATTATATAGTATTACCAGACCATTTCTCTGGAAACACTTTAAAGGAATCGATCGTTAAGTGCAGAATTTCACCGACCTCCGGCAAACTGCGTGTAGCAAAGCGCCGCCTGTCACTCATGCTTACAAGTTAGCGTGTTACATCTCAATAGCCTCTTATTTGCATACAGAGGAACCCTATTAGCTGTCGACTTCTACTCTACGGTTTATACGTGTTTCTAACATCACTAGACTAACATAACTATCTCAGAGTTGCCTACTTTTAACTAGACTGTCACACAAATAGTTGTGCACAAAACTTTCATCCGGTGAAAGATATCCCACGTACCAATTGTATATTGTTGACGAATCTAATTGAAATTCAAAACCGTTCTTTTTCAGAATACTTCATTTGCTATCTTTCGCTTTCACTCGAATGTTAAACGAGCTAAATTATATCTAACATCTGTTGATGTTCGTTTTGTTTTCTTTCAATCACAATAACAAAGGAATCACCTGTGCAAATTCAATATCGATAAATCATGCAATCAATGGGAGCCGTGTTTCGCCGCCCACGCCGCGCACGCTCTAAACGTCCAACTTAACAATGGCCGCGATATGTAATTTACTGTCTCCTTATTCATTGTGCAGGGACGAGGGCAAGGAGTCAGGGCAGTTCTTATTATGATGGTCCAGCCATAGGTCCCTGGGAAATATGCATTCTTGTCTCGTTCAGACCGAGTCGAACACTTGATTAGCAAAAACAGTCGGGCGGAGTTCACAAACGTCCCACGGGCCGCCTATTGTCGCTACCATGTGTACCACCGTGTCAACACTACTCTCTAATTATGACAAATTAAGATTTATGTGTGTGTACTAATAGATAAGCTGCAATAAGAATAAAAACAAATAAAGAAAAACATATTAAGAAAACATCTTACCTGTTCTGTGTAGTTGTGATTAGTTTCCTCCGAGTCAGGACACAAATCCTGTAACAAATGAGTATTTATGTTAACAATCGGATTGCGTGACACACTACTATTAAGCTCAGCCTGTCTACGAAATGACAACAACGTTATAAACAAACATCTCATTTAAATGCAAAGCCTAGCTCTACATTCGCGTAACCATATTAAGCGCAGCTACCGTTAGATATACACAGAAATCATATGTAGATAGTCAAGGCTGTGCAATATTTATTTGGCTTCGCGAAGTTTGGTGTTTAATTGGTGCAAAATCAACACGAACACTTTCGACGTTCCAAATCCTAAATTGAGCTGTCAATGAGAGAGAATCGTGAGTAAACGATATAATTAAACAAATGGTCCGTAAAGTCGTGCGCACATTAATATTCATATATTAAGAAGCGAGCAGTGGTCGCGGAATAAAAGAGTTATTTATACTGTGGTGAGTTCTGCGCGGACGCAGGCGGGGATGGCGCCTGCGTGTAAGTAATGATGTGACATCCGCTCCAACTGCCCGCGGCTTGGGGAATTTAACACCCAATTAATCTTGCACTAAGTGAAATTGCAACATTTCCTCTTCCACATGAAAAAAAACAAACATATTGACAGCTTTTACCAACAGGTTTAACATTATTTATCTAAATTTAAATCTGCTTGTATTAAATACTAAACTAATCTTAATTTGTTGAACGTTTCCATTTGCATATCCAAATATTATAAATTACTTATTAAGAAGTTATTCAACTTGTCGTTAACGGGATTCTTTTAAATAAATCTTTCAATTTTATGTTATAAAAACTTGATATGTAGTTTTTATTATCTCATCTTGCTACCAAATAGGCTAAAAGCCTACCTGGTAGCAATGTATTCACAATAGGAAACACTAACGATCAGAAGTGAAAGTAGCTAGATTGTAGTATATTTATGTTACATTTTTTATTAGTATGAAGAAAACAAACGACATCCTAAATGGCTCTATTTGTTGAACATTAACTTGCTGATATCATGTCTTAATCTAAAGTTCCCGCGAATATTACTCTTTTTAGATAGCCTGGTATCCAGCTAATAGGCTAAGAGCAATTTCTTAGCTGCCTTAGGACAATAGATACGACCAAGGATAAATGCTAGCCAATGTAAGCATCGTAAATAAACCACGACACGGCACGAAGTAGTCTTTTTCTTTGGAGCTTAGAAGAGAGCGTTAGAACGAACCACATCGCTGGGGGCGTTCGTGCTTTGCTGCGCGGGCGCAAAATGGAAAAATAAATTCGCATTGAAATGGTTTCTATCGATTGTCGGTCCAGTCGGTTCCCCTTTATCCGCAGCTGATCGCACTAGACAATGTGGTGGTGGGTGCGGATGAGAAGCGGGGTGCGGCGCGCGCGCACCGCGGGGGGCGGGGCGAGGGCGCATGCGCATGACCGCGCAGGGCGCAATGACCTTGTGCGCGCATTCCGCCCGCTCTTTCGAAGGCTCCCGCGGCCCTCCAGGCTCTCCCGTCTCTATTCTAGTCTCCCATAAACTACCTAAACACGAAGTAGTACAAAACGCTCGGTTGTTATCTACATTGTCTGAATTGAATGGAGCATAAAAAGATTAAATTTATTGCACAACATGAAGAATCGTTTAAGAAAATTAAATTCATTTTCATCTCGAGAATCCGCAAGTTAAATACAGGTTTGTGTGCTTTCTTGCAAAGTGATACTGACATACTCGTAACCGAGCTTCTACAATTGTACTTGAACGAAACTAGGTTAATAACCTTTGAGAAAACATTCAAGACGAACATAGCAGAAGCAAACAGGCTGAGCAAACATGGAAAAAAATGTTCCCATCAATACGCATATAGAAGCGACGCCGACGCACGGATAGCTTGTCGTTATTAGAAAAATGGTTTACTACGGACAAGAGTTGTAAAAAATCAAAGTGAGCTGTGAGCATGTTGCAGAAAATCATTTGAGCAATATCCTGTTTATGAACTTAATGTTCATCCATTCAAAATAATCGTGCGTTGTCTATATATGAAGGTGTTTTATAGGAAGGGATGGTGCGCCTCCTGCCAGTTTAATAAAAAAACTTGTATAATTTTGATTTACGTTATCCAAAAAATTTCACAGAGTGTTAAGTGAAGAAAATATGACTAATAACTTTCGTATAAAACTGTCACCCGTAAAGACATCTCAAAATTTCCGTGCAAAGTAAAATCGAGGAAAACAATAGCAGACCGGAAATATCAAAGAGTGCATTACCGGTGAAATTACATTTCTTCAAATTGTTTCGATGGAGTTTACTGCAACTATTTTTCTTTTTCTAATTTGTCTTTATTTTATAAAGACAAATGACACGCTTTATCATCCAATAAAATGCCGCTACAGTTCTTGTCTGCATTCCATTTTATTTTTCAAAGATTTAGATAGACACAGAATGCAACGCTCTGCAAATTGATCTGGTACACTAAATCACTAGATTTAAGTAGTTGTGACGGCATCTAGACGAAAAGTAACGGGTTTGGTGCCAAATAATTGAAAAACGGTGAGTTAACCGTTTGGTGTCACTCGGGATTGGGTTTAAACTACCGACGGACGAAATGCCTACAAAGCGTGACAACACATATAAGTAATGAGTACACTTTTAAGTATTTACCTACACTAGAAATACCCAAACGTTTGTATTTTTAGCTGTAATGCGAATCATATTCAGGTTATCACGTAGAATGTGTAAAGAGAATGCTCTGTTTGATTTTCGAGCAAACACTTAAAAGTGTTTCTGACGATTCGTTTTGTAGAAATGTGTGCTCTACCTATGTGTAAGTTGTGGATTTAAAATGAGAACCACAAAATCCGTTAATTACCCAAATATTTATCTACTAGTTTATACCCTTGGAAGTTAAAGTCAAAAGTGAAAACCATTCTTAGCTGTAAACTACCCACCTGTTAAATTTCAGAGTCGTCTGTAAAGTAGTCTTCGAGATTTCGTGTTTATTTAGTGTGTGAATTACTTACCCCAGCTGAGCCCAGAACAGTTTATCATGTTGTGTTTAATAAGTATGATCGTAAAAAAACTCGTAGCAATGGGCTCGTTCAATTTTTCTTTATTTTTATTTTGCTTTCGTAATACCTTTTCGGGTTTTGCATAAAAAAATGGCGAATTGGTCCATCCATTCTCGTGAGCATGAGTTTAGCAACATAATATGTATATTTTATATTTATAGACTAGCCAGGCCCGACAGACATTTTTCTATGGAAAAAAATAAACATTGCAACATAATCCGGGCGACTTTTCCACTTCATAAAAACCTTATTCAGACTGCAATGAAAATTTTAAAGGAAGAATTTTCCGAATTGATCCTAACTTTCTCGAGTCTTGTGCTAGCCAACGCATTTAGCAAATCATTTTAATTTACATAGATCAATAGAAAAAATCCAAGATGCTTAAAACCTTTATCAATGGGAAACACCACGTAGCCTACATATTCCCATAGAATAGACCGTCACCCGTAAATACTTACCTCGATGTAGTATAATTCTACTCTTTATGACACACAACCGGCGCTATTAATAAGCCGCCGGCGACCGGTCCGCGTTACGTCAATTACGCATCGTGTATAATTACTAGACGAGACCGGACCCGCCTTATATAGCACATACAACGTGGCATTGCATAAGTTAAGTCATGACGCCATTTTTGTTTTAAAACACTACTTGCTCTTGCCTGTACATCTTTGCCTTGGCCTGGTGTAAAATGTATGGTATATTGATGAAAAATTATATGTAAGATCGGATTATTTTGTTCAACTGGCGATGTATTCCAATTATTAAATAAAGGTGGTTTTTTGTAAAAAAGTATTATTTATTTTTAATCTAAAATTGTTCTATCGATAAGGCTATTAAATAAGTAAGTATAATATGTTTATAAAATTATAATCAATGTTTTTTTTTCTAGTCTAAACTGTCCCACTGCTGCTGCTTAATCAATGTTAAAACGTTTAATTTGCAGCTGTTTTCGTGCAGTTGATGAAAAGCTGTACCACATAAAATTATACGCAAATGAATACTTATTCCTAGCAATGAAATACACTCGTTATTTATGATTATTTATTATATTTTCGAATCTATTCAAGTAGGCTTTAATTATATTAACATATATGCAGAAACGTCTTATTTTAAGCGCCTGTTCGTCTTAGTGATTAATGTGCCCATATTGTAGCGAAATTATTACATCATACTAAAGCTGTCGTAGCACTAATTAGGCAATGTCTGATAAAGACCATTCGTTCACTTGATTTACCGATACTGTTGTGTTTAGCCGGTGAATCACTAAAACTAATTGCAAACACGAGTCGTACTTTACTTTAGATGCTTAGTTACTATAGCCTGCATCTTACCCGCGGTGTGCCGTGGGGTCAAAATTAAAAGCCTGAAATCAACCTGCCTCAATAACTGCAAAATCTATAATATTATAAGGCTGAAGAGTTTGATTGGTGGTTAAGTCGTTTAGTGTGAATTAAAATTGCCTATTCAACCAGGAAGGTTTGTAGTTATAGTCTTTGTAATATCACGCTACGACCAACTAGACCAAAGCAATAACTAAGATCACGGGCATATTCGGGCGATTATGAACTTATTTGGTATCTCATAGGCTAAAGTTGTGATCTAATTAGTGCAAGCCAAAATTTTCAGCTACTCTGAACAGCGAACAGCTCAGAGAAGCTGAAAATATCGAGACTTCACCAGATAAGTTTAGAAGTTTACGATACAGCACTCGTTGAATTTTTCAACATGTGATCTAAAAAACTTGCAGGCTCAGTCACATAATGTAGTAGTGTTTTGCTCGCGTAAGTATGGACCTGACAAGTGCAGCTAGTGTCGTAAACTAGCTTTACTGACCGCACCCGTATTATAAAAAAAAAACCGGTCAAGTGCGAGTTGGACTCGCGCAACGAGGGTTCCGTTAATGGAAAGTACCCTATAGGTTTTGAATCCCTAGCAAATATCTAAATGCAATTTAAACCTATCTTTTTATTGCGTTGATTTAGAAACTTGAGTTTTTCACTGCTTTAAGAGATAGCAGACCTAAGTATGTGATATTAATTTCAGCTTGATATTTTGACGCGTTTCTGAGAAAAAGGGTCTTGACAGGCGGACTAACGGGAGGATGGACGGATGTGAACTAACTACAATCTTATGGTTTTCAGAGTTTTTACTTTACTTGTGCTACATGACCTTGCTTCTTGCCAAATTTCATGATTCTAGATCAATGGGAAGTACCCTGTAGGTTTTGAGTTTTGGTTCCCTTGAAAATGTCTAAATATGCAATATAAACCGCCGTATCTTTTTATTGCGTTGATTTAGAAACTTGAGTTTTTCACTGCTTTAAGATATAGCAGACCTGAGTATGTGATATTAATTTCAGCTTGATATCTCGACGCGTTCCTGAGAAAATCGTTCTTGACAGACGGACGAACAGACGGACGCCTGATGTGAACAAACTACAAATTTACGGTTTTCGGAGTTTTTCCTTTACTTGTGCTACATGACCTTGCTTCTTGCCAAATTTCATGATTCTAGGTCAATGGGAAGTACCCTGTAGGTTTTGAGTTTTGGTTCCCTTGAAAATGTCTAAATATGCAATATAAACCGCCGTATCTTTTTATTGCGTTGATTTAGAAACTTGAGTTTTTCACTGCTTTAAGAGATAGCAGACCTGAGTATGTGATATTAATTTCAGCTTGAAATCTCGACGCGTTCCTGAGAAAAAGGTTCTTGACCGACGGACGAACAGACGGACGCCTGATGTAAACAAACTACAAATTTACGGTTTTCGGAGTTTTCCCTTTACTTGTGCTACATGACCTTGCTTCTTGCCAAATTTCATTATTCTTGGTCAATGGGAAGTACCCTATAGGTTTTGATTCTCTTGCGAATTTCTAAATATGCAATATAAACCGCCGTATCTTTTTTTTGCGTTGAATTAGAAACTTGATTTTTTCACGGCTTTGAGTGATAGCAGACCTGAGTATGTGATATTAATTTCAGCTTGATATCTCGACGCGTTTCTGAGAAAAAGGGTCTTGACAGACGGACGGACGGACAGACGGACAACAAAGTGATCCTATAAGGGTTCCGTTTTTACCTTTTGAGGTACGGAACCCTAAAAACATGATATGACATTCTATCATGTCATGTGACTGTTTCTAGCTTACATCATTCAGGTATCGTCGGTCCTCAAGCTTACATCTGAATTTATTTTAACTAACCTAATGTATGTATTAATATATTTTAGTACCAATAACCGTAACAGGTATGTTTATAGCATAACTGTGTACATAAATTTCTTATTAGTAAACGTTACATTTCCAGTTTCAACGTCTACCCAGGACGAATATGCAATAGCATTCTAAGAAATTAGGTGCTACAATTTTTGATGGTAGCCATTGCTATTACTTATCAAAAAGCTTACGTAGATTATAAAATATATTTTAAAATTATTTTTTCAATAAGGAAAGTTAATTTTGGTATCCGTCGCATAAAAAGTAACTGGGTATGGTACATATGCTTCACTTTGTAACTTTAAAAAATACATATTACATCCACTAATCGTCCTTCTTGGTACGTTGACAACCCTACTTTGGCTGAAACCAACTGTGGTTTTATTTTTCTGGCAATAAAAAGCGTGCGATTTTATTCATTAACTGTATTTAGTTGTTCCCGTGTTTAGAAGACATTGCAAGCGCATCATCGCGACGATAATCCATGGGAAATTCGCCCATAAAACTGTGTAGATGTAAATACCATACAATTACACATCATTTAAACTGAATAATAAAACAACATTAGTTAAAGATAATTAGCTATGGTAAGAGACTGCCTACTTAGAGTTATGGTCATTGTTCTGTCTTGAGAATTGTAATGCATTTGCTACTTATATTAGGCAATGCTGGGAATATAGCTATATTTCGGACATCGGTCGTTAATTCTGAGGTATTCCGAAAATTGTTAATTAAAAACATTCGTCGTCATAATTAACGGACTGGAAACGCAATCTATAGAATATTCTCTCAAACCGTTCATTCCCTCAGCAAATGATCCTTAGTAATTGCATAATGCTAATTGCAAATCTAATTTTAGAACGTTCCATTGCATTTCAACACCCACACTGGAGGCCGTATCTAGAGAAATTAATGGCAAAGATAATGGAGAACAATAGCTTCATAAGTTACAGCAATGCAAATTCATTAAATGCCCGGACATACTGGGGCGGACAACCAGCAGGCGCAGTCGCACCGACGTGAATTGTAGAGATAGTTGGGTTCCTTTCACGAAACCGAATGACGAAAGCTCGAATTAAATAACACTTGCTCGAAAAAATAAACTCGATAGTACTTTAAATCGAATAATTTTGATTACAATCCTTATTTTGATTCTCACATGGGACAAAATACGTTATTTTGTCCAATCAGTTGCACTGTGTCTCGAAAAACCGTAGGACCCAGTTGTCCTAAGTAGATGTCTGAAAATCTAACAATCAATCTTATTTGGTAATGAAGTTCTAATAAGTAATCGCTTCGTATAAAACAGATTGACTTAGACTGGAAGGTAACCCTAACATAATTGAGAGAAGTCTTAGTCAGCTAAAATTATGCAGTATTTGCAGGAAGGTTGCAAATTGTGAATCCGTGAATCGTGACCGGGGTCTTAGTCATGAAAAGTTCTTTTAATCTCGCAAACTATCAACGCATTGTATGCAAAAATGTATAAAAGTACATTCTTACGCAGGTGCGAAGAAGATTGCTTGATTGCAGAATGTGCAAATGGAAAAACATAACTGTATCGATGTGTACGCGATAGAATCTATGAATAAACTACATTTGTATGACATTATGAACAGTTATGTCGCTCTATGTTAATGTTACCGCTTTATGTTGCTATTAAGTGATTTTGTTTATGTCTTACATGACAACCGCATTGCAAAAGGATGTAGGCATCTGATTCTTACTAGAGTTATTAACATCCATTTATTTGTTAATTTATAGAATAAATTTGATAACATTCTTTATTTATCCGTTCAACACTACTAAAGAATTTTGTATTCATCTTATTACCCTACTCTGAGATGGCCAAAAGGAAATAGGCCTAGTTCTAAAAGCAGTTGTATATAATATTTAATTCGCTAATTTATGAACTCGATTTGCTAATTTATTTATTTTGCTTGCCGTTGTCAACTATAAGTATTATGTTTTAAAAATATCAGAAAACGTGTTTTCAAAGTAGATGAGCAGGTTAATGTTTATAACCTAACCTAAAAATAACTAGTTTTATGTTTGTTTTGGTTACCGAGAGGTAATTATGAGGAAAGCCATTACCAAATAGTGACTCATTTCATTGCTTGCATTGATTACTCTTATAGGGAGTCAAAGATACAGGGTGTAAAAAGACACTGGACAGAACTGAAAGCTATGAACTCTACCTAAAATGAGTAAGTACAAGCTTTAAACACGTTTTAACAATATAAAAAAACAACAGCAAGCCATTGAGAGACATTTCTCCAATAGCTATTAACTTTATAATAATATAAGTGGAAGCTGGGCCGACAAGTTTCTTACTTGTGTTACAATGTTGCAAAGGAATTTTTCACACCACGTATAAAAGTTATTTCTCAGCAATTTATTGCTCAATCTTACTTAGTATTCAAGTATTAACGAGTCGATGAAACCTCTTCTAACACCCCTCGTCTGACACCTCGTAACAAAGCAACTAGTAACAGCGCAAGCTTGTCGGAACATTCACAGGAGTAATAAAAAAGCGAGCGAGTGTCATAACTTTTATCTACATGTCAACGGTCATCTGTCCAGGCTCCGTTCAACACATTGCATAAATGCATGTAAGAACGTCTGTTGTCGTCCGTCCTATCTCAGTATCAGTAATGTAATACGATCGCATCGTTCGGTCACTCTTTGTGTCGCTATCTCGCATCTCCGCGTCGCCTAGAACGGACTTGCAACGAAACGGACGGAACCTCTGTCAACAGCCACTGACTTTGACGATGCTTACTGGACGTTAATTATTCGGAGTATTATTAGAAGAGTTGTTACGTGTGTATGTTGGAAGTTACTTAATTAAAGATTATTTATGCGACCAGATATAGACTCTTTTTTTATTTGCTCATTTATAATGTTGTTCTGGTAAGGTTAAGTCTGTCTGTCTCTTCTTCACGCCTAAACCACTGAACCGATTTGAATGAATTTTGGTACAGATGTAGTCTGGGACCCGAGAAAGGACATAGGATAGTTTTCATCCCGGAATTTCCCCGGGAACGGGAACTATTATTCCACGCGGACGAAGTCGCGGGCTAAAGCTTGTAAATAATATACCTTAAGTAAAACGTACAAAAAATATATATATTTTCTTGCATTCCACCTTTTACATTTTATTCAAACAAATAATTTCTATTTTATTTTCTAAATTCATAGTCATAAGGATGATTTTCGAAGTTTAACTTATTAGTACTGTTAAATCGTACCTCCGACATGGAAACGAACCCGTTAACATTCTTTTTGCAAACAACAACGACCGACACAGTCCGATACGCTATTATACCAAATTTTACGCCTCTAATTACAAATTAGGGACCAACGAGTACCAATACAACAAAAGTATTTTTTACTAGGTTAATGTAATTATGTTCTTTTCTTCTCCTTATGTGCCTGTATGGCAATGCGACCGTGCGTTGCGTTAGTTATGTCATTATAAAAATTGGTACTTACCATTTAGCCGACTTTTTTTACAATACACCTAACGGTTCTCAAACTGACCTTTACTTATTATGATTTGATTAAAATGGGCGTTCTTTTTGACTTTTGAATTGCAGAAAAATTATATTATAATATTTTTGAGCATTATGTTATTACAAAATGTCTAAATCGTTATAATACATTTATACTCACGGTAAAAATAAACTGTAAAATTCTAAAATGTTCGTAGCAAACTAAGTGCGTTGATGTCTTTTGTATCGGCATTTGACGCGTAGCCGTAGCAATTTTAGATTTCGTAGCACTCCATCTACGATCGAATAAATTATCTTTGAATAATGTTGTCGACTTAATAGTGTCTTTATAACCCCTTGTAAAATAAATTAACTAGGCTCAACTAATGCGATACTAATCGACACGTTTTCACCTTTAGCTTATCATCAGATGGAACTTTCTTTTGATCATATCATTTTACTAACTGCGATTTCCTTCTATTAGCAGTTAGAAAGTGTAGTGTCGGAGTTTGTCATAAACTAGTAATGTCCGCTGTGAAATTATCGAAACAATGGCGAAACAACGTGACTTAATAGGTATTTTACAGCGAAGATAAAGTTATCGCATTGTTTTCTCAGCGAACCAGAAGCGGGAGCAACGTTGCGATCCCGATAGGAGGGACGAGGGGAGTACTGGGAGATGCGGGGCGAGAGGGCGACAGTCACCGACCGCCTAGAACGGCGTCGCACGGTGGGCTGAAAATCGGCTTTCATAGACTTAGGGATTTCAATTTGCAAGTGCTTGTTTTTATGCCGGATATCGCTTCTATTAGTCATTACTATGTACAAAAATGACACCCGAGTTAATTCTACCCAAAAACGAAGGAAATATAATTTTTTTACGAAAAATTTGTATGAAGCTAGTATGAAAAATCGAATTATCTCCTAAACGGCATGTTTAACCGTAATATCCTTGGAGATGGTCATAGTGCTAATTATTTATGATTTTTTGGTTGGCAATTGGACGAAAAATTTAATGCCGTTTTTTTTTTAAAAATCGTCAAAATATTTTTATTTGTTTTTACGTATGAAACGATTCCTTTTGGTGTTTATGTTGAAGAACACGGACTTTTAACTACACATAACATAAAATAGCATCACTCCTATATTTCCGAAGGAGTTGGCAGAGGTTTATAGTACACCCACACGTAGCCAACTATGTTTGAGCTAGATATTTATCAGCACAAAATGAGTTTTAAAACTTTTCATACAACCAAATTACCAATTGTCTTCTAATGAGTCCAAAAAGAAGTGATTAAGTAACTACACTGATTAGGTCTTCTAATGAGTCTTAATAGGTGATTTAATGATTTTCAATATCTCACGACAATGGATTATATTTAACATTTCCTGATAAGTAAGCTAATTTGTTAATTAGCAGTGCTATGAGTTCTAAGAATAGTTAGTGACAATTATAGATTTTCATTAGCTAATGAGGAGATAACTAATGAGGGTAGTTACCTAATTATTGTCGTTTTGCAATAAAAGGGCTAAAGTTTTGTTTTATAATTTAATTTGTTCACAACTGTGTAACTGCTAACACTAAATCTGCGACTATAAAATCTTAAAATGGAAAGTTTAATCACCAATTTAGACTTGTTTGTTCTTCTACGAAGTGAGAGTACTTCATTTGATCATGAAGTATTGTTTAGTGCAGTTGTATCCCGCATAGGCGATTGCCTGTCTGACGAAGATTATGTTGTTCTCAAAGAATTTTGTCGGAGATTTACGCGAGCCGCTTTACAAAGGTGGGGGAAATCCAACCGATTCCTTGATAATTTCAGGAGAAAGTACGAGAATTGGTTGGGAGCAAATATTGATTGGCCGAGTTTTGTGCAAACTTTAGTTAATCAAGAACCAAGTGTTGATGAGATACCAAGAGCGCCCTCAGTCTCTCCAGAACCGTCGACATCAACGTCCATTGGAACAATGACGAAAAGATCCCGTAAACCATTCGAAGACCTGGGAAGTAAACAAAAAAAGAGAAGATCTGATGAACACACAGGCGAAGGTTCCAGTGAATTGGCATATGCAGCTGCAGCACGTTTAAAAGAAGAAGGGCATGGAGATATCGCCTCTGTCATCGAATACATGATGAAAAATCCTGAAGCAGCCGCTAAATTAAATGAAACGCTTAAGAAACCAGCGAAAACAATCATATTTACGCCAGAAAAGGCGCTTGGATTGCTTCTTTCGCTAAAACTCTCAAAGTGGCAATATATTACGTTGCGTGAGGCTGCCATTCGAGAAGGTGCTAAAGATATTTATCCATCTTACTATAAAGTGCAACAAACTAAGCTTGATTGCTACCCTCCGAAGCAATCAGTGACAGTTACTGATTCATCGGCTAGGATTACACTTCAAGCTTTACTTGATATCACGGTTACAAGAATCCTTCAAAGCCTTTCTAACGAAGAGCATAACAAGCAGTTGAAGCTGATATCCAAGTGGGGATTTGACGGTGCTTCTAACCAAAGCCGATACAAGCAGAAAATTGAGGGTGAGGAAGATGATTCAAGCATTTTCATGACCTCCTTGGTGCCACTAAAACTGACAGATGGAGACAACATTTTATGGACGAACCCAAAACCATGCTCAGTTTTGTATTGTCGTCCAGTTCAGTTTACTTTTGTAAAGGAGAGTGAAGCAGTTGTCCTTGGGCTGAAAAAACAAATGGATGAAGAAATTGAGGCCCTTATCCCCACAGAGTGCAATAATAATAATAGGGTGACTCATCAACTAATGATGACGATGATCGACGCTAAAGTCTGTACTTACCTTTCTGAAGCTAGATCAAATGCATCGTGCTACCTGTGCTTAGCAAAGCCTACAGAAATGAACCGCTTAGATGCTGTAACATCAAAAATTGTGTGTTCGGACCTGTATGAGTTTGGCTTGTCATCCCTACACGCCCGTATAAATTGTATGGAATGTCTGTTACACATTGCATACAAACTGGACTTCAAACGGTGGGCAGCGAGAAGTGATGAGCACAAAGAAATGCTACAGACAAGAAAGAAAATAATTCAAAATAAATTCAAAGATGAGCTCAATCTGTTGATTGATATAGTAAAACAAGGCTCGGGAACCACCAATGACGGGAATACTGCAAGAAAATTCTTTGAGTTTTCTAATAAAACCGCAGCTATAACCGGTTTGGATGAAGACCTCATCAAAAGATTTGCTGTAATTTTACAAGCAATTACATCTGGAGAGCAGATCGATATAATAAAATTTAGAGATTATGCTCGCAAAACAGCAGAAAAGTACGTATTACTATACGACTGGTTCTACATGTCGTCAACCGTTCATAAGTTACTAATCCATGGGGCTGACATAATCGAGAAAAATAATATTGTGCCGATTGGGACTCTCTCGGAAGAAGCCTCAGAGTCTCGAAACAAAGATTTTAGGAGGTTTCGAGAACATCATTCGCGGAAAAGAAGCAGGCAGGATTCCAATCAAGACATTTTAAATATGCTTGTTGTTTCTTCGGACCCTTTGCTAAGTGCACAAAGGCCTAAGTTAGATGCCAAGAAAAAGCAGAGCTTTTTTGCTGAAACTCTCGACTTAATTCAATTTCAGGAAACTAGTTCGAATTTTTGGATATATCCAATCTGGATGCTGACTCAGAATTGGAGTCTGACAACGAGAGTGATAAGGAAAATTTGTAAAAAAGATATATATGTACATATTTGTAAATTTGTATTTGAGTGTGTTTGGGTTTTTTTGTAATATTTAATGATATGTTTTATTTTTTTTATTTATTTTACTTTATTTTACGAATGCTTAGTATTAATTCCTTAAATTAACTTATTTTGTATAAAATATAACTTCATAATGTTACTTCAATATAAATCTTTTTTTATTTAAATTAATATAAATGTGTCAAAAACAGCAATTTTTTTATTTTATTTTTCTTGTTTCGTGTGTTCTTAATATTTGGGTTAATAACATATCGAACTTTTTAACTTAGACACTAAAAGGGATCGTTTTACATGTAAAAATAAATAAAAATATTTTGACGATTTTTTAAAAAAAAACGGCATTAAATTTTTCGTCCTATCGCCAACCAAAAAATCATAAATAATTAGCACTATGACCATCTCCAAGGATATTACGGTTAAACATGCCGTTTAGGAGATAATTCGATTTTTCATACTAGCTTCATACAAATTTTTCGTAAAAAAATTATATTTCCTTCGTTTTTGGGTAGAATTAACTCGGGTGTCATTTTTGTACATAGTAATGACTAATAGAAGCGATATCCGGCATAAAAACAAGCACTTGCAAATTGAAATCCCTAAGTCTATGAAAGCCGATTTTCAGCCCACCGTGCGTCGTCCACACAATTATTATGTAATAAAAAAATAATAAGTGCGGCTTCGAATACGACCGCATACCTACACTGATATTACGAGGAAGGACTTAACGATTGTATCCCTTGTGATGTCCACTTTGATTTATTTGCGTTAGATCGAGAGACGCATTTTACTTCATGTTTTACGATAGCTCTATCGATTTATATCTAGTTAGTTGTCCAAAACATGTAATAACTCTATCGATTTATATCGTTATTTCCGCCATTACGCGCTCTCGAGATCATTCAACCCTGCAGAAAATTATGCGTCCGCTCCGGCGTACGTGGGGTTCTAAGCAAGTTACGCGTGTACCTTGTATACTCCACTTACTATAAAAGGAAATAGATAACAATCATCTTTCAATCATGCAACGTTAAAAAAAGAAAATCTGCTGCGAGGTAATTTTGTTAACTTTTAAGGACATTTGAAGTCTAATCAACAAAAAATCGAGATTAATTCGAGAGTTATGAGCAATAAATGTTGACAAGTTTTTGAGGTTAATTATCGCTAAAATGAGATTGCGAATACATTATCATTAAGCACGCGATTTCGTCCACGTGAATGTCGCATAAAATAGCAACTTCGAAGTTACCAATAAAAAATAACTTGTCTCTCCTTAGCTTTCAAACTTTCTCCATACTGAATGACTTTAAAATCGATTCAGTGATTTATAAAATTTAGTATGGATTATGAACACAAACTATAAATATTCATATTCCTTCATCGTAAGCCACGGGACATTTCTTTCAACAGAAGTCAGTATTCCATCGGAAGCCTTTGTACTCGATACAAATCATAACAATCAAAGTTATCTGCGATCGCTTCTCGTCTGTCGGTCGATCACACCCACTGAGCGGAGTCAACCGAGCGTTCTACTTCATTTGCATCACAAACGAACTCAACACGGCGATGATCTGTTACGTCATCAACTGATTATGATGTTAGAAACGTGATACAGCATTACATCAGACAAAGTCAGAGTCATTTATTTCAATTAGTTCATTTACTTCTCCATTTTACATTGGACTGTTTAGGAGTCGGTCAATTATTCAGGAAGTTAGAAATAATGGCTCTACCTAAATAATGTCTCTTTGAAGAAAGAACTCCACTCACAGAGAAGCAAAATACTGTATTAAGAACACATTGTGAATACACCAGTGAAAAGCTCTTAAACATATAGTAAAATAAACACATATTTATTCTTCTGACTGTATCCAAACGTATCATTACTTATGCTTCACTATTAATTTACTATACGAGTTCTTGAGTTAAGATTGCGAATAGGTAAGCTAAGGAAGGAGAAACGATCTTTAAAGTGATTTACAAGACGAGAGTACCCGAGACTCTAGTTACATATATAAAGTGCTATTGGAGAAACATGTCCAGTAGCGGACTGTTATACTATATTATTGATCATGGTGTATAGAGGCCTAGCCTACTGCTCGACCAAGAAAATTCAAACTTTAGGAGAATTAGTTTTGTTATCAAAACCTATAACATTTTTCCTAGCAGTATATATCTAAGTGTACTCACATTTCTGACAAGCTTTTGACATTGATTGTTGCTTTGATCGGAAGTTCATTTGAACATTTTTAATTACAAATGACCTTGACCTCGACCTCAGGGTCGCAAGTTCACCAGTCGGCCACTAAACCAACAAACCAGTCATGGTGTCAGATTATGTTATTATAAATGTTTATGACTAGACACAATGCATCGTGCCGCCTTCAGTGCGTTGTCACTTAATTATCATAATGTTATGTGACAGGTACAAGGCTTCCGTTTCGTTGAATAAATGTTTTGGGCATTAATTTTGTGGACATAAAATTAATTATGATGTCACTACTGGGAATTTCAGGTATTCTTTCTTGTTTCTATTATATAAACATTTTTGACGTGACAACGTCTTAAATTAGGTTGCGGCTGGGAGTCACTTATGAAAAAGTGTAACGCTCGGTAACGTTACGATGAGTCACCGAACGAGAGAGAGGCCCGCCGAATGCCTTGCGTCTCTCTCCCACTCAACTATGATCGGTAAAAGACGTTGTCACGTAAAATCTTCGCCCGTAAAACCGACTTTACAGGCAACCATTTTTTTACAACGATAATGATAAAACTTTGTTTACTCGCAAATCACTTTATAGGATAAGTTAAGAAGTGGAAAAATACATGTGTCATGGCCTGACACCCTACTTTTACGAGGTCATGCATAAAAGCAAGTTGTTGATCTATTTTGACAAGCTAAAATAAATACTGCGGAGACTAGCTGTTCGACAGTTAAAACTACTACAACGATGAATTTAATACATTCAGTGCTTATACAGTCAGATAATCTTCAGACGTTCATCATATTGCATTGTTGAAAATCCATTAAATGATCTTTTCGGTAGGCCTATTGTTCTCCGCCATATATGTGCTGCCCTGTCAAGTTAATTTTAGAGTTGCCTCCTAAACAGATGTATTGTTCGTGACTCTGACTAAATTATTCGTTTTCTAACAAAACTTTCTCGAGAGGATTATGTGAAATTAATGGCACCTACTTCATAATCATTCATAAATGCGGTGATTCTAGTTTCAATCTCAATCCCGATATGGTAAAGAAGAATCTTGATCGTGGATAATTTAAAGCTAGATAATCTTAACTTTGTTGTGATCAGTTTTTTATAAAATGCTCATAATGATCTCGTTAAAGGAGCTCGTTATTATCACTTAATATCTCTATTCAGTGAGATAATTAGTTATTCAGTGTGTTATGTGAGGCGGGCCTTAATGAGTATGTACCGACAGCGTGGCACATTCATTTATATCGGTGATTAGACTCGAGCAAGCTTCGGATTTTACCTTATCTTTAAGATTTATAGGATTCCTCGCTTCAAATAGAATTCATACAGCTTTATTTTCCATTAAATTACCAAGGATTCCATTTCCAATGTTTGAAGGTTATTTTATTGTTACCATAGGGTAAAAGTTGGACTTGGCATTTACGGGCTAAAATAATTGTTTTTTTTTCTCTCAGAAATTGAATAAAGGAATTTATGACACGTATAATTAACTAGCATAATAAAACCTAGAAAGATCGCATACGATACTGGAGAATTTCTCGCAATGTTATTAGTGGGCATACATATTTACATACATCCGCCCTTTAGTTCCCCTTAGTTTGATACTTTGAATTCCTTAACGGAAAAACCACACACTCATCTTGGGGATCATACCGACGGCCATTCGCTCGTCAGGCGCTCTTGACCACTAGAGCGATGATCGTTTTAAGTTTCTCGAAAAATGCAGTAGCAATTTGTGATGGACATGTGTTAGTGAGTAACAGTGAGTGACCAGTGGTCACGGTCGAGCGCCTGCCGTTGTCGTGTGCCGGAGAAGCAGGCCGGACCGCCGGGCGGCGCCGCCGGCATGCTTCCCGAGACACGCACCACTAACCACCACCGGCTACCGGCCGCCGTGTGACCGTCACACTACCCCACTTAACAGAGAAAATACACTAGCCATATAATCCACCCAACACAAATCAAAGCCAAGCTTTATGTATCACCAGTCAACCGTGCCATTAGCATTTCTCTTGCTATCAAAAAGCGATTAATCTGCCAACTCTTGTACAGCAATAAATACATTGAGGTCACGAAATCGAATAGGTTAATAAATTTTATTAGTTCAACCAGCAACCGGGTATAAACGCATATTCGTGGTGAATGCACTTTCTCGCTTATTCATAAGCTTAGTGGGTCACTGTTCGACGGTGACGTGCTTGCGAATCACGCGCATCGTATCACCCGGGACGCCTTACAGCGCGAGCGTAACATAACCCATTATATCTCTTAAAAGTACTAAGTACAGGTTAGTCGTGCTTCGAGATAACAAAAGCAATCGATTTTTAAATAACATCTTTTCAAGAGGCTAAACAGAAAAAGTCTGAATACTTAAATTACTTTCGATTACGAAACCCGTCTGCTTCAAAAGCGCATTATTAAAGTTGGCCATTAATAAAATCCAACAACTTTCTTTATCACATTTCACACTACTTGGAACGCTCACAGCATTATCCATTCAGGACACTTTATTGAGTTCGGAACGCAGCGTACTACTTACATAAATGAACAGTCTGTAAGTATTAGTGGAACTAGACCGTAGTCTGAGTACTTCGAAATATGTAAGGAAGTACACGAGGAAGAAATCGAATTAAGGTATCATTTATATTCAAGTGAGCACGCAATTTGTACTATTCTTTATTCTGTTTACAACGACACGCCCACGCTCGCTAAACACTCGTGTCATTCGACAAACGAATTGTGTGGAATGTCAAAAATTTCGTCTAACTGTTCTATGGCGGCCGCAGTTAGAATGAGATGCATACGATAATGTCCCCGCGTCGCTCTTAGCACACGTGATGATAGCAACTCACAGAAATAAACTCCACCATGCATACGTCAGCATTATCTAAAGAAATCTCATTTCAAGTTTTATAATCGGACTTGCAGGTACCGGTGTTTTTACAGATGCGTTTATCATTAGACACCATATACGTCTAATCGAATGAGAGATCACCACGTCTGCCCTATTCTGCTTTTTTTAACCATTTTATAACTAAACCAGATTGCGGCATGTTTAACTAAAAACATTTAAGCAAGTTGATTTTCCTCACCTGCTTTTCTCAATCCGTCAAAGATATTAAAATACTCCGTCTACCACTGTAAAACATTTCTTTAATTTAAAATTTCAAATAGACCATGATTATAAATTATAGTGCAATTTGGCGTAACATTGCAATTTCAATAAAAATATTTTAGCAATATTTCTTTCTCATTTTATGGTAGCAACATAATGGTTCGGTACTTTTGTGGAAACGGATAAATAAATTGCTGCAGACAAAGTTACATGCTCTCAGCGATCACGAACAGCGATTACCTAGGGTTTTTTTTAGTTGAAGGAATAATTTTCTTTTTCATATGCGAAGGCGCGATTGAATTACACGGGTGTTAGAGAACATTCGGCGCGGATGCGCGCACGTGAGGTGTCGTGCGCCCGCGCCCATGATCGGCACGAACACCGCACACAGATTGATGAACCGCACTTTTTATATTAAATAATAAATCCTTTCCACTCATCAATAAAATAATCGCAACATTTTTACTTTATAACAGTCAAAAAGTTTTGATACTGATTGATGAATGATGACTTGAGCTCTACGTATCAAGTGTCTAATCAATCAATCTCGTATTTTTGCTAAAATGACAGTCTAACTTTTTTTTAGTTTCTATCAATCCTTTTACAGAATCGTGACATACGCGACCACACAACGTTACTTTATCATCAATTACCTCTCGTACTGCAGACTGGACAATCGTAGAATACTGCTGTTATTAGATATAACTGTAAAAGTGACGTGTAATGAGCCACAGCAAATCTCAAATAAAATGTGAAACATTACGGAATTGTAAGATTGTGGGTCGGCTGGGCCGGCAGGAGGGCACTAGGTCGGGGGAAAGTAGTGGGGCCTTATGTACGCCTGCACGGTGCATGCCGACGCAATTACATCCACGGAATCCATGTTCATGTTGCGTCCCAGGTGAAATTGACACCTGAATAACCACCATGACAACACGTTACTAAAACATGAACTTGAACAGTGAAGTTGTTTAAATAAAGATAAAAACTGAAACTTCAAAACTTTGTTCACAAACAGAAGCTATGTTGTGCGCATGTATTTCAAAAGCCTATCCTAATAATGTACGCTTTTTGTTCCGACATCGCCATCATGCAAATATAAGCCGTTGTTCCACGAAGCGACGCTACCTAACATGCATAATACATAATACCTATAATTTACACCTTACATCAGCTCGGAACGCCAATTTAGAAATCGCATGTGACACCAATAGCCTGCCTTGACAATAAACTTGTACATACGTACGATGACATTACCCCCTTTAGGGGGCAAGCTGACCTTTGTAGAGGTACTTCAGAGAAATATGTATGTACCGCTTTATACCTACCGCCATCCATTTATTGAAGACATAAAGTCACTAGTCACTATCACCATTAAAATTATTTGCTATTAATGTGGCATTAATTGTCACATAAATAGCAAAAGCGCTCGTAGATACTTATCATACAAGGTTTTAAATGAAGAATTTCTGTACGTCTACTTCTTTTACCTATGTGCTATGTGTGACAAAAATATGTAATGTGTATATGTAAATATGCTCTATTTTGAACATCAGTTTAGAAGAAAGTGAAAATACCGTGTTTCCTAAGATACTTTTGACTTTGACATAGACAAAACCGCTAACAAAACGAAGTATTTCATAAAATGGTATTAAAACGTACATATCGATAACTTTTCTACATCTGACAGTTCCTGACAGTTCTGAAAGGTCCTGCCCTGCTTTTATATGTACACATATCCATATCGAACTATGCCCATTGACCATGGAGCATTATAGTCCATCGATCAATCAACAATGAAGTATATAAACAAAACAACAAAGTGATTAATCTTGTGAGAAGACATTAGTAATTGGTGCGGAAAAAACAACGGACATAGACCTTGCTAAACTATGCTGACTCCAGACGGTCACAAGTTTTCAATAGAATAAATGAATAAAACCTTAAGGTGAAAAATGAGCCTAAACAGGGGCTAAAATATTACTATACTTCCTAACAAAATAAATGTGCAAGAGAAACTTTTTTTGTGCGTATTCACAAAATTCGACGATAAAAAATCGCAACGACTTCAATTCGAAACACATTTTTACACCGACGCTTTTAGTCACTTCACGTAAAACTCTAATAGGCTAAACTAACAAACAAATGGCATATGGCATAATTTTAGTCTTATCTAATATGTAATGAGCATAATGTATGGTTTAAGTGGGCCGATCGACGTTTTGGGCGTCGCGGGCGCACCCGGTCAAGGCCGCGTGCACTTGATCGCAAAAAACCGACCAACTGGTTGTGCGCCCACGCATGCGGTTATCATACCCGCGTTTTTTGCGACCATATTCATAATCTACGTCACTCTGTGCTCAGGCCGTTGCTCGCTAACGAGTTTTTGTAACAGTAAGCTTTATTTTTATTGAACCTGTCAACTTAATCGTATTAAGTTTTCTAATCATCATCACGACTACTAATTCTGATAGACACACGCAATTAGAAGATTTCGATTAATTTTCAGTGAATTTGCCGACGATAAACATATCTGCAATTTCATTATTTGCTCTAGTGTCTAACTCTACTACTACTTCTATTTCTATGTTTTATTCGTATACCAGACATTTTCATAATGACCACCTACGTTAGTCACCGAGTACACTTTGCGAGCACGACAAATAATATGCACAGCCATCATCATTAAGTAGTGTGTCGAAGGCTCAAAGACATTCAGTCGGAGCGGTGCCGGTGTGCCCTGTTTCACGATGAGCGAAGTCAATGTCACGGGTCAAGGAAACGTGCTTTAAAAGGTAGGTTTTTTTGCTTACGCGTCTAATTCCTCTTTTTAAAATAAAATCATAGTTTTTCGCTATCGCCAGTTCATACAGACGGTGTTATTAAAATTTTAATAACGAGCATCCTGTGCTCGTCCACTTGTATCTGTAACCTGTTTACGAACAAGTCTTAGAACAGGCAGATGTAGTTGCAACTTAGTTTTTTATTGTTCCCAAATGATTTAAGTGTAATTTTTGAAATGTACATAAATTGCCAGGACTTTTTTGTTTTAATTAAGTGTTAACGCTTCGTCTGAGTGCTTCCGGAGTCAAGAAAACGTCCTTGATGTTTCGCAGCGTTTAATTGAATCTTTTGCGTCTATTAATTGTGCCAAATTGTAGTATCAAAATAAATACATACTCTTACAGTGACTTGCAAAGCTTGAGAAGTTTTATATGATTCCTTGGATTTTAAGAATAGAAGAATATTCTTATAAACAGCTAACAGTACTTTTTTTCAGTATTTTAGCTGTACTTTCCTTTACACTTTAAATATAACTTTCATTTTGGTGAACCGTTTTAGATTTTTTTTTAATATATTTTAAATCTGACATAATGAGTTCGTTAATTACATCAAGCCAATTAACCATATGTAATTGACTGATGATGGTATGGTTATTACAATCGACCAATACCAGTTCAATGATCCAAAGCTCATGCTTAAAATAGATTTAAAATTAAGCAGCGTTAATTATAAAAATACTTTAATAAATGGTTAGTTTCTTTTGGCAGAATTGCGCCTAAAAATGGCCTGTATTGTACTCAGGTTCATTACTTGTGTCACAAGCTAACGTTTAACTTGATTGATGATCCCGATTCGGACGCAGTAGTCGTACTCGTCTTCTACAAAGATAATTTAGCCGGCACATACTCACATAGCAACATGAAGATTTAAAAACATATAGTTTTTGCAACACATCCTTTAGTTTTTATCTCATTTCTTCTTTCTCATCACTTCACCTTTGTCTACCAGTTTTTTTTGCCTAAATAAAAAATTAGAGTAGTTTATACTATACGTGAAGAAGATTGGAGATTAACTTTTACTTTAAGACTTTTACTTTTTGTCCTGTATGGTGGAGGTGAAATCCATTTCAAAGTCCATTTTATTCTTAGCAAAAAATAGTAAAACAATGGTGGACGGCGGCGAGGCTGGTATCTCACGCCAGTGCACATAATAGTCCAAGAGACCGACGTCTCCTTCTCGTAATTCTCTGGTAATGACGGTAATCATTTTATCATCTTCGTACCAATAACGTGCGTTTACCTAGTGCAATGGGGTTACGTCGGCAGGACCGTGCGAATAAATGATAGATGACAGTCCGTATGTAATTTAGTTATTACGAATACCTTGCCGGTATTATTTCACAATATTGCTGGATGCGCTAGGGTACTTTGCCGTGGTTAGGTTTACGCGTGAAATGTCAAATAGGTATGATCGATATGATGTTGAGGGCTTGTTGCACTTCCGCGTTCATTTTCTTTTTCAGGAATAAGTAGCGATGAATTGTAAATTGATAAACATCATTCAACTAAATTAAAGTTTGTTTTGAAGTAGGATTTGGTTTAGAATCTATAATTAGATTTTACAGCTTTATAGAGAGTAATATATTGTCCATCGTGTTACTAAGTGTAGGAGATGAGTGTTTGTGAATTTACGACGTGCCTCTTATGTTACGGTCGGTGTTCAGACCATAACAATTATGCTTTATGGATTTTATTGTTATAGTAAGGCAGCTTTACAAGTTTTTATATTTTTTATTTCCTATTATTTCGCTATAAAACGTATAAAAAGAACCAAACAGTTCTTTTAACGGCTTTGATTGCGCGTGCGCTTGACTTTCTTTCCATAAGCGAGTATTTTAGCTGTCATATTTAGAGTAATAACTCATTTCTTTCGCGTCTAACTTTTTTCTAATGACTAACATTGCATGTAACCAAAGCAATGATTGCAAACATTTTGGAACATGAAAGATAAAAAGGACGTGCTAAAGAAGATCGAAGTTATCTTTTGCGGGTTCATGTGAAAGTGATTTCTAATAATTTGTGTTTCTTGCACATTCATGGTCATTAAATACTAATAATACAATATACTTCTATTAAACCTTAGAATTAAGAAAAATAAACATGTCTACAAGGTACCTACCTAACGAACGCATAGTAACTAGCACGCTCTCCTTTACTTACTTTAAAATAACTAACATCATTCTCAGTCCTATTATAATCAATTTCTGTGTTCATCATTGCAAATGTTTAAATACTAATATTATTTACTAAATCTTATGTACTACGAATGAAATAAATATCATAAAATACCTGAGTTCAGCGGCACTCTTCACTTTCTTCAACTGTGTCACGTGATCAATGTTCTAGTGTTCACAAAACTGAACTGTGTCCGGGAACTATGCGAGCACTCGACCTGAACGGACGCACGGCTAATGAATGAGAACTAGAGACCGGCGCGATTGCGGGCCGGAGACGGGGCGCGTGCTGACTACACAGGGCACGCAGCCGACCAAGCGTCTCAAACGGAATGAAATGGTGGAGAAGACGCCACGGTCTTATATAGACGTGGCCGTAACCTGACGCCGGATAACGGACTCCCGCCGACGGACGTGCCACTCGACTATAGATCGTTCTGCGCGCACGCAAGAGACACATTCGAACTCTAATCACAACCCTTCCCAATGTAACAGATAGATCGAATTTTCAATAAAGCGCCCCGAGCTTAACACTGCAATTTGCCAGAGTTGGCGCTCGAACCTTGGTACCTGCACCCAAACGAGACGACGGGACAACGGAACTCTAAATGGCATCGGGGTGTGGCATCGGTGCCAATCTATCTAGATGAATTTCTCGTGAAAACGTTCATAAGGTTTCACAAATATATTTTCAGCTCATACCTATCTAAAGGAGGGAAAACTTTGCAGGCATGATTTATTTTTAAATAACCTATTTCATTATAGGTACGATACTAATGCTTTAAATTATTAAATATTGATTATTTTAAATTTAAGTATAATAAAATAATTATATGTCGTGATGGCCTAGTGGTTAAGGCACCCGCCTCTCATGCAAGAGTTGTGGGTTCGAATACGGGCAAGTACCAATGTGACTTTTCAATTCATATGTACTTTCTAAAGTTTATCTTAGACATCACAGACGTCGGTGAAGGAAAACATCGTGAGGAAACCTGGACTTATAGTTAATATGAGTCTGAAATCGCCAATCAACCTTGAGCAAGCGTGGTGATTAATGCTCGTGCCTTCTCTGTATGAGAAGAGGCCTTTGCCCTGCAGTGGGACAGTAATAGGCTGGTATTATTTATTATTTAAAATAATTAAATTGTTACAATGTCTCAAAGATAAGTAAAAATGAAGAACAACGTTCAACATTTTCTCTAATTCGTAACTGGTACAGCAATCATAAAATTCATATAATAATTGTATACTTATAATTCTAATAATAACTAGATCGCACATGAAGAAAATATCAGTAGGTCATACAAAGCTTTGCTCGTTGCGGAATGGAACCTTATACACAGAATGCAGTAGCCAGTAGATCAATCAATACACCAACTGTGCAGTAATACAATATTAAGGTAGAGATAACGTTTATTAAGTACTTAGGTATCACATAATTTAGCTTAGATAGCTCAGCCAAATCGGTCAAATTCTAGTCAAATGCGAGTCAAGAATGGTATTGGTCAGTTGTGCGAAAGTATCGGGAATTTAAATACGTATATTTAATAACCAGCAAACCTACAGACCTTATCCCCCCGTTTCCTCCCCTAGGAAAAATCACATTAAAATTTCACCAATGTGAAAAAAAGGGTAGAGCTTTCAATTTTTTTTTACATAAATTACCTCCTAAAAATGTTTTATTTAAAGAAAACTATTGGCTGAATTAGTAAAACCATTCTCGAGAGCTGCACTTAGCAACACATTTATAGTGAATCCTTTCATGCAAAGACCCAGAGTAGGTTTTGATCTAGACCAACTTATATAATTATAATAATATGTGGTAGAGTTGTAACTTAAATCTACGTTAGTAAAATCTGGGGCGTTGTGCAATTGTGTGTCAAGCGCCACAAATATTTGAAAGAGACGGAACACCAAACCCTATGGCCAGAAATCCTCATCTATGATAAGGTGCAGAAAACACGATGGCGTGTGGTCCGACTCCAGTAGCTGCACTCTCAACAATGAGTGCATCATAGACGTTCCTTAACTTTTTGTGTTGACTAAGGTCTTTTGTATACCACCGTCGTCACCGTCACGTCACGTCACCGAGAACGCCGAAGTAGTGATACATTCGTTTACTATAGCCGCGTGCGCACCACACGTCAAGCCACCCCATATAAAACTCAACCCGAAATAATTTTGTGACGAAATGACGATGACCGTTGTGGTGGATAAACGACCTCAGTCAACACAAAAAAAGTGAGCCGTCACGGGACGCCTGGCAGATGTGAAACATCGACATTACATCATCGCCACACAGTACACAAGACTGTGACTGTATATATGTCGCAGTCATCTGGTTGAATTAGCTATTTGATTGTATGACTAGCGCGTTCATTGAATAGCAACATTTAATTGAATGACTAGGCCGAAAGCTGATTGAACAAGGTCACTCAACTAGATAGCTGATTGTAGCATAGCCCTTTGAACAGAGCGGACGTAATATCAGCCAGGTGATTGTACTTTAGTTTTTTTTTCTCCATTGCGGCGTTAGTAGTCACCAAAACAAATATGGCGTACCTATAATAGCTCGCGCAGATAGCACTGTCTTGATATTATTTTTATTAAATTTACTTTAAAGTGACTTATTCTTGATAAAATAGTGTGACAGCATGGATTTACCTATTAATACGCTGCCGCCGGCTGGTTTTAAAGTTTTTTTTTTTTAATTTAAATTCATGTCATGTCCTCATTTTTGTTATGTAAAGGAAGTTAAGTTTTTAAGTTGCGAACTTATGGTCACCCTAAACAAACATTACAAAGTCGACTATATCCCATTAAACGACAAACCTAAATGACGTTCAGTCAAGTGGTTGAACGTTACATTAAACAACTTGACGAGTTGTCGTTTAGTCATTCAATTAAATGTTGTCATTCAATGAACGCGCTAGTCATACAATCAAATAGCTGATTTACCCAGATGACTGCGACATATATACACCATCATATAGCGTGGCGACGCGTCACCACGGCATGCGTCGCCACGCCAGAAATTTGTTTTACGTGTGGCTATAGATGTTTCACATCAAAAGGTAAGGAACGTCTATAACCATGGCTCAATCCAATCATATGAAGCTGTTACATGTCACGATTCATAGAAATATTGTAAAGATGCATAGGACCTGTCAATTAACCAAACCGGCAACTAATCCTAGGATTCTTTCAAATAGAACCATATAAAAATATTCTCAATTGCAAACATAGCTGGCTCCGGGTCATAACTTTCGATGAATGCTGTAACTATATGGCATTACATCAGCAAGATGAGCACCTGTGCATAATTCTAAGGTGATCATTAAACGCGTTTTTATGGCATAATACCTTCAGGCCATTTGTCGTGTCCTACACAGAATACTGATGACTAGTTCTGTATTAGAATATTTAAGGTTAGATCAACAAAAAGGAGCCATCCCGCAAACTAATTAAACAGGTTATATTAATATTTCAAGTACGTAAAATTACTATTAAACAAAACAATTAAATTAGTAAAATAATCAGCGTGTAATAGCCCAAATAACATAATTACTTCGGCAAAAGAGAGAGATTTTGACGTGAGTGGATTCGAACAGTGCCGGCAGAATATATTTAACAACACACTATGAAACAATGAACATCCTAAGAATACATTTGTAATAAACGTTTTATTACAATAGTAAACCCATCTTTAATTTGTCAAATGCAAGTGAAACTCTTAGTGAAAGCCAGGCGTATCACTTTACAAATGATCAGGGATCGTTCAAAGTTAGCATCAACTTAAAAAATATTGTAATCATATAAGCTGTTGCCTTACACCTCGATGGTTTGGAAATACTTTGAAAACGAATAGGTACTACATTCAAAAAAAAACTATGTTATTGTGGCTCTACTTCTTAAAAGAAAGGAAATGCAAGAAACACATGCTTATGAGGTTACACTCTGTGTTCTAAAAAAAATCAGAACGAATACAAAAAAAATCGTACCGTTTTTCTTTACCTTTTAATAAATATACAATTTCACCAAATTCATCTTATGAGTACAACACGATGTCGCGCGTCGTATTATTCATACCTAGGTACATTAGTAAAAGTCACAGTAAATTGAAGTAATAACACTTCGCATATAAACGACCGGGTTGTACACAAATACAATTTTTCTAAATAATCCTTTTCTAGGCGTGTGGACTGCGAAGTAATTGCCGTGTTCCTTTGAGATAGATAGATACCAATTTTTTTTTGTAAATAACAGAAATAGATGGTCGTCTAGCAAAAAAAATAAAACATAGAATCAAAGCCGGTGCACTATTTATATAAAATGATATTAAATCGTGATAGATATTACTGTTTCTTAAATTACAAACGGTTAGCCGTAATCGCAGCTATCTTTGCAGATGAACAGATAAACCTACCGCTGTGTAAGCATTATAATAAGTAAAGATTATGATACATCAAATAATACATTACTGAAATTATTACATTTCAAATAACAACCATCAGAAAACAAATTGATCGAAAAGAGAACTTTCATTTTTCGATCAAAATTTCGAATCAATAATAAATCTATTATTAAAAATCGAGGTCTTCTCCAATATGCACGTACAAAATTGGATACAATAAAAACTCGCAAATGGTAGCGTCTTTTAACGCATAGTTATCACTTAATAGCTTCGTTGCAAATAAAAACAAATGTTTATGCGCAGGCGCCGTTTTTAATCTCACTTCCTGCGGTTTCCCAAAGGAGGATTTAAGGCCAGCGCTGAAGTTGGTACAGCAGTGAAAGTTAATGTTGGTATGCGTTGGCTCGCTCATTATTTGCGCGATGAAAATCTTAAATTACACTGCACATGCCAACTTTTGATCTATTTTTATTTGTGTAAGATTCAATTACGACTCCTAATGACGTGCACCGCCGTGGGCTTCGGATAAGAAAATAACATCTTGTCTCTGCAGCCGTGTAATGAGTGCGCTCCGCGGCAAAAGAAAACAATTATCTACATGATGAGAACTTGTCATAATTTAAAATTTTATTGCTTTATTAATTTAAGTTCGTATTGCACGTCAAAACTGATGCAGTAAAGTGAAAAGCAAAATAAAAGAGGACATCTCAACTACAAATCACACGGTAACTGACATGAGAAGCGCATTTATTTTCTTTTTGCAGATCAGAATAGCAGATATTGGATAGTATTTAAATAATTGCCTATTAGACGATCGACGGTTAGTTAAATTATATTGATAGATGCGCATACGGCGTAGGTAATTGATTTAAATGAGAGATAGCTTGAACTAAACTGACTCTCGCAATGGGGTTGAATGTTTGACCTAAAATTTGAACATAAAGTAATAAAAACTGTCATACTTCTCTATAATTATTACCTTTAATCTCAGCTTTATCTTGTCAGATCGCAGTATTCAGTAAAAATATCAAAACCAGAAGCACTTTTTCACAAATTCGCACTTTCGCACATATTGCTGGGATAAAATAAGTAATAGAATACGATAAAGCATATATTTTAAGTTATAGCATACTCATATGAAATATCTAATGTTTACACAGATATAAGCTTCTTATTATTGAAACACTCAAATAGTAATTCAAAGCAATATTGATAAAATACGCTTATTCATATAATCATAATATAGCTCAAAATTACAATAGTCAAATAAAGTGGTCCCATCAACCACAGTATCGGTATGAATGGTGTCATAGGGGCAATTTTCCGAATGATTTTAATGCACATGATGTGGGTTATTGTGCTAATGTGAGCACTTAATCCATTACGACACGATCTCGCATTAGAGCGAATGTCAGGGAAGCCGCCGTGATCGTTGCCGGTGCGGTGGGCCGAGCAAGTGCTTGATACACGCGATTTTCACTTACTTACATACAAGTAAGTCCTAGTCTTAGTTATATTCTCAACCTACTAAATACTCAGGGTGAGATAGTTTATAAAAAACCGGCCAAGAGCGTGTCGGGCCACGCTCAGTGTAGGGTTCCGTAGTTTCCCGTCCGTCACAATAAGTGTTCCCACTTATGAATTTACAAAAAGGCTTTTTATTACGATGACGTACTAAGTACGGAACTCTAATAAATACGGAACCCAAAATCGGGTCCACAAAGGACGGTGATAACTAAAATAAAATATGTAAACGAAGTTAAAAAAAAATGCTTGCATAAACGATTACTACAAACTTAGTCTAGATATTATGAATCATTCCATCAAGTTCAAAATATTTTTTCTAGAAAGTCCTTATAAAGTTCTACCTTTCAGATTTTTTCATATTTTTTAAACTTATGGTTCAAAAGTTAGGGGGACACATTGTTTTTTACTTTTGGAGCGATTATTTCCGAAATTATTATATTATCAGAAATATATTTTGGTAAGCCCCTATATTCATTTTTAAATACCTATCCAACAATATATCACACGTTAGGGTTGAAATTAAAAAAAATACTTCCCACTTTACATATGGGGGTGCTACCTAATAAAACATTTTTTTCCAATTTTAATTTTACCACTTTGTCGGCGATTGAAATACATATTGGTACCAAATTTCAGCTTTCTAGTGCTGCAAGGACGGAGAGACAGACATGGCGAAACTATAAGGGTTCCTAGTTGACTACGGAACCCTAAAAAGCTAAAGAATGTGCTAAGTAACGTTTCTCAGACTCAGTTATGTCGACAGTACGTTTACCACGTACGTATAAATTAATAAAAAAGCCCAATCATGCACCAAACTTAAGTGTGTGTGCTACTTAATCACATATTCTAGGCAATAAACTTAAACAATCAGCATCATTATTATTTAAATTAATCATAAAAAGAAAATTGTGATAAAACTCATAATCAGAGACTTTCAACTGTCAACAGAGCTGAAAGAAAAATCAAATGAAAGCTCTAAAAAACTAACATTAACTGACAGCTATTACTATTAGCGTATATCAGTTAATGTTGAGAAAAAGCTGCTTAACATTTTTAGTAGTGTTTCCCTATCCAACATATTGTTATTCCGTCTCATTTAAATAACACTTAATAAGGCAATCAAAGGTGCTGATTCTCTTGTTCACAAACTTACCTAAATTTAAGTTAAATGCATCTTTTTCTTTCCATTCTTAAAGAAAAGGGCAGAAGATACATTTTGGTTTAATCCTGTCAAATTAGACAGCGCCTGAAGAAAATTGGAGTATATTTAGTCGCCATGTTTTTAAATCGCGTTTCAATTATCTATGAAGTATCTAAATTTGACAGGACTTAACTAATATTTTATCTTCTGTCCTTTTCTTAATGAAATGGAAAGAGGAAGATGCAATTAACTTAAATTTACGTTAGTTTGTGGCTATGGGAATCGGCACCAAAGGCTTACTAAGGAAAATAAATTAAAGACTACAAATCTCCATTTTTTACCTGTAAGAGCAGATAACGGTTTATTACACGACTGCCCAAAAAAAGGAGTGTTATGTTTTCAAGATTCATGTATGTATGTATGTATGTATGTATGTATGTGAGTTTCTTTATTCCACCATAACTTCTTAATGCCTGAACCGATTTAGATGTATGATGTATCGTTACAATCCGTACATAGTTCCGAGTAACATAGGCTAGTAAAAATTTGGAAATTCAACCCCTGTGTGTGTAAAATAGGGGATGAAAGTTTGAACGAAAATCTGTCGTTATTGATTGAAGTAAGTTACTGGAAACTCGGTGTTTACCATTTTGGACGGAGATAGAAATTTTATGATTCTTTTTGCCTTTAAGTTCTTTTTTGTCATAGCAGTCGTGTTTTTTAATTTTGTTTAATTATATACAGCTTGTTTTACTTATTTGAAAATAATGAAAACAAATTTTGTTTTTGTAGTATACTTTCAGCAGCCATGGAAACCTAGGTTTCCGCTAATCTAAAAATGAAAACAAAGCTGTAAAAACAGAGTATTCTCCAACAATTTGGCAATTTAATTTCAATCTTAATTAAATCATGTCGGCTATAAACTTTCGTTCGATTATTTCACTTCGTTTTCGCAGCTTTTATTTGGAGTTCGACAGATGGAGCCAAGTTTTTGCTGACGATCAACTCGTCAATAGAACTGGGTCGTTCGTTCAAACTTCTATAACACATAGCACTTTTACTTCGCAAATAGATCTGTATTCATTTGTATTACTTATGAATAACACGTCAGTTATGATTTTCTTTTATAGTAACAATAACATTCCGCGATGAAATGCGAATTCTTTAAATATTGATAGCCTACATCACTGAAAAAACCTGAAATCTATCGATGAACATTTTTTATTGCGTTTTTCGAACTGTTTCAGGTCTAACCTATTTGGAATGCTTGACTTTCATATAAAACCTACATAATTGCTGAACATGAAGGTATTTCAAAGGTTTAGTTTGGGCCAATGATAACATGAAATAATTGTTTTCATAAAAATCATGTTATAGCAACATGTCATACATTATAATGTACGATGACAAGTGCACCATGGTTGTCGTCGCAGGCGCTCGGGGAAGGCGCGCCATGCGCCGGCGCAGCCTAATCGTCGCGTAACGGTTGCAAACTGTAAAGCTCGCCACGGACCGCGGGCCGCGTGCTAAATTTGCTGAAACACCGCGATCTCTAGCGGGAAAATCTTAAATCACTCTAAATTTGTGTCGATGCCCGCCCATAAACGAAAAACGAAGACATGCAGACTATTTCACCCATGGAAACTGTGAAAAACGCCATGTTTTAGAAGCCTCTCTCTGCAACAACACTTAATAAAACCATATACATAAACGTATTTAATTTCACATGCCAATGGACAATGTCCCCTTAACCTTAATAATAACAAGTTTTATATAGGATTTTAAATGATTTAGGTTCCATTTACAGATTACAGAATCAAGAAGTTGTGGTACCTACGTAACCATATCGAGAAGTCCTACGACCTAGTTCTTACGCACACGCGTTTTACGTTCCTTTGCGTTTCCGTTCCAACATAAGCGGTCATGTATTTAAATTAAGGTACAAACACCTAACCAAAACCTTAAGCCAGGAATCCCGTGTAAATACCAAACGTTTAAAAAACTACAGTACCATATCGCTAAGTTATATTCTCGGACCTCCTGCTAATGACTGTGTGACAGGCACCATTGCTAGCTGGACAGCTGTCTAGCCGGCTATGGTGACTCATTGTATGGTAACGGATGTCAAAATACACTGAAAGAAGCCCAAAGTTACATGTTCTTCCCATCACGAAGATACATATTAAAGGTTTTTCTAAGATTGTTTAAGAAAACTTTCAATAAAATTAATTTAAATACTCCTAAGACCCATTACTTATGAACGTACCAGATAGCAGAACAGTTCACGAGGGATAATAAACAGTAATTCTTTATATCTAAAATCAAACCAAAGCACCTAGCTCCAAACATTTCACTTAGTATGACAGACAATATGCCTATCTAATTTATGCTATTTGTATTTTTGTATACGTATTTAAACTAAAGCGCATAGAAAATTTGCTAACATTTATTGTATTTCAGGTTAAAGTTACAAGCAAAAAGCTTAAAACATCTTAACTATTAGGTGAAACATGATTTTCTAAATCGAATAAGCAATATTTTCAAGTTTGCAAGCTATGTCGAATGTGACCAGTGCAAAGTGAAGCAATTTACATAGCAATATTCCTTACGTCATGCAATAAAATTCCGATGCAGAGTTCATTATCCTGATCCTGCCATTACCAAGAATATATTCGATATTAATTACAACAAGTTCGCGTGTCGGTAACGACGCATTCTGTTACCGCAACAATGAAGAATTGTTACTTCAATCCAATCATGTCACGCCAACAAACTATGAGATTTATCCCATTACGGTACTAGTTGATAGATTTTCTATTCTTCACACCAGTTTGTACTTTAATCGAATACATTAACATTCTTGTAAAAACAATGTAGTCTCAGCAACTTAATTAAAATTTCATAATACATGTCGTCGATATTTAATACAGTTTCAAGGAAAATGCTAGATCGTATTGAGTTGAGGTATAAAGTTCCACAAACTTTCGTTTAACTGTCAGACTCACTTCCAACTGTTCGTGTACGCCCAACAATCAACACTTTAAAATAATAAACTATTTATCAACTTCACACTCTACTTAAGACCGCCCACTTTTATTCGAACCAAAGTATCCGTGACTCTTTCACAGACAAAGGGTCATTAGCGAAAATGTCCGAGTCAACAATAGAACAAGCGAAACGGGAAATTGACGATTCCCTGATTCTGAGCGCATTTTGTATGCGTCGCATCGGGCTGTCGTTCCAGGAGCCCGGGAGCCGATTCGCTTACCTTCGTCAGCAGCTGATGCTCATAGTGTCCGTCTGCGGCATCTGCTACCACGTATTCAGTGAAATCGCCTTCATAGGTCTCACGTTGGCGAATTCGCCACGAGTCGAGGATGTCGTTCCACTTTTCCATACTTTTGGCTACGGTGCTTTAAGTAAGTAACTATGTATTTATGAGCTAGTCTAGCTATCGTCTGTGTTCAAACTACTTTCGAGAACTGTTACACAGGATGCGGTTTTCACTATTTTATGTAGTGTAATCTTGAGAGAGTAAAACATAATTAAGCACAACTATGATAAAGCATGAAATTAAATCTATTCATAATACGACACGCAGAGGTGTCCGTCTACAAAGATGTCTGTTCCATTTTTACTTTTCTATTATTTTATTTTGTATTTATATATGACTGTATTTCTTTTCAATAATGTAAGTTTACATTTCTTAGGTATTGCAAAAGTATTTGTGTTATGGTACAAAAAAGATGTATTCCGTCAGTTACTGAGTGAGCTGGCGGGAATATGGCCGATGCCTCCGCTGGAAGAGGAAGCGCTAACCATTAAGAACAAGAGCCTCGCCGCTCTCCGCATCACACATCGTTGTAAGTATGTTTATATTCAAACATTCTATAAGTTTATTTTTTGAAGCACGTGGAAATGCGATTCTCTTTTCCGTGAAAAATGTACAGCGATAGATTTATAGTAAATTAGGACGATCTACATTCAACTGAAATACAGGAAAAATAATCGAAAATGTTTCTTAAAATGACTCCTGACAGGCATTGCCAGTAGAATTGACACCAACATTGAACGAAATAACATCAAATTGGACCAGGTGCTAATTAGTCGCAGCTAAATTGTTACAAATTTCTCAAAGTTCTTTATTTTCTCTCAGGGTATTTCTTTATGAACGTATCCGGGGTCTGGTTCTTCAATTTGACACCGATCGCCATCTATCTCTTTGGCCTGATTCAAGGCAAAGAAGATAAGATAGGCTACGTCTGGGCGTCGTGGTACCCGTTTGATAAACACCAAACGGTTGCGCATATCGCCGTTTATCTGTTTGAAATATTCGCAGGTGAGATTAACTAATGTATACAATTTTCTACGTGAATAATTTATTCATTTTTAGTCTTGTATTAATTAAAATTGCTGTCCGCTTAGTATTTTCTAGGTCTAGGCCTTTCTACTGACTTTCGTGATAGACTAGTTATGATAAGAAGTAGCTATCAAAGTCCGGCTACCTGACAAGTAGGATTGAATTGAGCACATTATTGGCGATCACGTGCACCTAGTTATTTATAAGTTTTAAAATATAGCACACCATATTGTTTCTTTGTTGAATCAACGGTGCGTCTATATTATTTTCTCAATATCAAAGTGTTCTAAAGGTACACTCTGAACGACCATAGAAATAATCTCCACTCTCAATCAATATTTTGCCACATAGTTTATCAGATGGTGACCTATAGATACTACCAATTTAATAGAACTTAATAACTTAATCGAGTCTCTCGGCTCACTACTATCTACACTTAAATGTACACATAAATATTTCTACGAACAGAATGTTTCTTTTATTGACATAGAGAGAGTGAAAGTCCTGATGATATAGAATCGTCTTGAGGCCCCAATTATCATATTGAGAGCTACATCTTTGGGCGAAGTAAAGTAGCAATTATTCCAGTTAATAGATCTGATGGTACTGTTTGGGCTCCTAAGTCTGAAGGTGTAAATACTATGTGTAAACGCGATCGCGTGTTGAACTCAAAACAAATATCGTTTAGCTGTCAGCGATCAAAATTAGATGTTATTTTGTTTTCAGAGTATTAATGTATTTGTGCCATGATACACACATTAGTTACTTTTAGTTTCGTTAGGTTTCACTAAATATATTCGATATTCTTTCTGTGATAAAATGTGACACACATGCACGTAGTATTATGAGTTTTAACAGAATACTAAAAACTTTAAATATATCAAACCAATTCGGACAACTTTTAGCCGAGTCTGAAGAATTGACCCAAAACTTGGTATATTATAATAATATTCACTGTCATCTTACTACCAACGATTTTACTGGTTTTGTTTTGTTTTTACATATATGGAGGTTTTTATCAGAAAAAAAATGTTTAATTGAGTTTTGTGGCATAGAATAGATAACGTGTATAACGTTAATTTGGAAAAAAAACTTGGTTTCGCTTTCTTTCCGTAGAATAAATTATTTAGAGGTAAGAATCATAATCAATTTTTTGAATCAATGAGAATGTTTAAAATAACATAAAATTATAACAAAGCTTATTTTCTAGGTCAAACTTGCGTCTGGATTATGGTCAGCACAGACCTCTTATTCTCGGCGATGGCCAGTCATATAAGTATACTTCTAAGACTCCTCAAGCGCCGGCTAGAAAACACAGGGTCAGCAGGCAGTGACCACTATCAGGAGATACTAGGAAATATCAAGTTGCATCAACGTCTTATAACGTGAGATTATTTAACCTTCCGGTTCTATAAAGGCTATAAACGAATTCCCCTTCAACCAAAATTTATTACTTACCATGTACTACCGTAGTTTAATTTACTACAGATTACAGAAACACGATTAAATACTCATTTTCGAATGTGTACCCCGGCCAAATCGTTTTCTTAGGTCAAAGAATTCAAACATTCAAAACACCATTATGAATGATTTCCGTTTCGCTGTAGCGCGTAAACTGTGTTTGTAATCTAGTTTCCAAATATTTAAAGAAATTAGTTTATATTTTTTCTAGCTGTGTTTGTTTAAATTTATTGTTAGTAGCATTAAATATTTGATTAGACTAACTTTTTTTGGGTATGTATTTGTTTGCGTTAAAGATGTGATTAACATAGATGTTTTCTATATTTTTAGGTACTGCAACGATTTAGAAAACGCATTCTCATTGTCAAACTTCGTAAATATTATGTTGAGTTCGGTTAATATCTGCTGCGTAGTGTTCGTTATTGTGGTCAGTATTCCAAAATTACTGCACGTATTAGATTGTAGTGTACCTAGAAACATAAACTGTAACTGCCCTAATAAACTATTTGCACGCTTTACAAAAAATATACAGCACTGAAGCATACCGCATTGTCTAATCAAACTAATGTTAACAAAGAGATAGTTTGTCTGTTAGTTTATCGGGGTTGGTTTGATTACATTCTGCCACAGAAATAAAGTTAGTAGTTTGGGGAATAACAGGATACGTATTTGTTAGCCTACACCTAAGGATCGGAACTCCATTGCGGAACGAAACGGTTATTCATTTTTACCGTGTAATACGGAGCAACCGAACCTTTTCTTGGTAGAGACTAGAGAGTCTGTTATCTATTTATTTATACTAAAACACAACGGTAAAAATACGAATTTTATGCCCTTAGCATTCTTTACCAGTCCACCTAGGTTCACTGGTAGAGAATAGGTAAGAGATAACATGACAATCATGTGCATTCTAAAGTGAAATATTTAAAAGATTCTTTTTAAAATAAAATAAATTATAATACACGGTACATAACTAAATAAACTAATAAGTATTTAGGTATATATGTACGTATAATATATAAAATATAGATAAAAATATATTTATTCCGATTCGCGGAAAGCCGTCGGCCTCGCGGCGCGGCGGTGGAATTTCCGTTCATTGTAACGTAAGCAACATTGTATCCTAGCCTAGCGGACTAAATCGCAGATGGGCAGACGGTCGGTGGCCGGGACATATGTTAGAGTAGAGACCATAGGAAAGAGTAGTGTGGGAACCCCTGGCACACGATGGGCTGACAATTTAAAGACCATCGTCTTTAAATCGTCAGTCCATCGTGGTGGCAAGAGACAAGAGCAAGCCCAAGGACAGTGGGTGGATGTGACCTGCCCAATTCTGCAATCGCCGGCGTTTTTGACGGGCTTGTTGGTCTAGTGGTCTCGATTCCCACCGCGGACAAACTATGTGTGATAGGCATGATTGTTTTTTCTCTGTCTAGGAGTAATCTATCTATAATGTATGTATTCATAAATTATATAGGTATGTAATTATCAGTTGTCTGGTTTCCATAGTACAAGCTCTGCTTAGTTTGGGATCAGTTGGACTTGTGTGAGTTGTCCCAAGCTATTTATTTACTTATTTTATTTTTTGGTGGGGGCCTACATTTAGCGGTGGACGGCGATAGGCTGATATGAATATGGATGGACGAAGTCTCAGGCCTCGTCACAAACTCTTTTCTCTTTATATTAATGACATAAATCTTATTCCATATACCTTTTCAGCTGTTGGAACCACTAATGGCGGTCAGCAACAAACTGTTTTTGGGTTCAGCTCTCATTCAAATCGGAATGCTGTGTTGGTACGCAGACGACATTTGCCATGCGGTTAGTATTTATTTATTTTATTATTTAAAGAAACTTTTTAACAGTCTTCGTTCTATTTTCTTTTCCTTTCATATTATTGTGACAAAAAATTATGTTTGTTTCGAAATATTTATTCAAATTAAAAGTAAAAAGTAACTAATCAATCATGTACTAAAATCACTAAAATATATAAATAAAGATAACACAATATTGCTTCTAGATAATCGAAAGATTAAAAAAAAAACTTGCAAACTAGAAGATGAAAAAATCATGTAGGCATGATTGGACGTGACGTGCCGTGACGTACTTTTTATATACTTTTGTTGTTATTTAAATTATTTATTATTGAAGTCCTAGCGATAAAACTTATATATTAATAATACGATAATATCCTGTGATATTATAGTAAATATTTCTGCCTACGTATTGGAAGCAACTCTAAACAACCCTTTGTTAACCGACTTCAAAAAAAAGTAGGTTCTCAGTTCGACCTGTATGTATGTATGTTTGTCCGCGATTATCTCGTGTTTGGCTGAACCGATTTTGATGCGGTTTTCAGCAAAGTGTTCGTTACACTCTGTGAAAGGTTTTAGTATATAACACTAATGGATATCTCTCCATTATCACTTTATAAGATGATAAGTAGTTTTATTTTGAAAGTTACTCTAAAACGTAGTCGGACATTGGGACTCTAACGAAAAAGTAAATAAAAAATAAAAAGCTTTTTCAAAAAAAAGATTACCGACTTCAAAAACTAAAAGCTCAAAAATAACTATTTCGGAAGTCGGTGGCTTCTCTTCTGCCGGTCGGTTTGGGTTGCCACCGACTTCCGAAATAGTTATTTTTGAGCTTTTAGTTTTTGAAGTCGGTTATCTTTTTTTTGGAAAAAGCTTTTTTCACGTTGTATTTTTTAATTTATTTGTTAAACAATTTGAGCTAGTGCCATTCACGTACAGTAATCTTGTAAATAATGTAAACCAAGATTATCACGTTGTATTTCCTTTAGAACGCTGATGTAGCGGCTGCCGCTTACAATAGTAGTTGGTACCGTACTAATCCACGCTGTCGTCGCGCCCTGCTTTTCCTTATACAGAGGTCAGTTGAGCTCGATACAAAAAATATATTATTATATTAAAATTCATTATGTTTCACTAATAAATAACAAAACCATGCGATGAAAATGAACTCAAGATTTCTTTTTCACACAATTATTATCAGCTCAGTTTTAAATTATAAAATAAAGGCGAGCTGTTTAATTTAGTTAAAATTCTGCCAGATTAATTTTTGTGCCAGAATATATGTGGCAGATCCAGATCCATATAAATTCTCGCACAATATTTAATAGTCATGCCTGACGCCCTGCAAATTCCCAGCCTTAATTTAATTATACCGGGAATAGCTTAAACATTTAATGTTGTTGCTGTCGTATAAGTGCCTAAGTAAAATGTTCAATATTAATTGTTTCAGAGCTCAAAAACCAATTGCGTTCACCGCAATGGGTTTCACTAACATAACTCTAGTGACATATTCAGCGGTGAGTGTCATTTACTGTTTTATTGCCGAGAATGGCACACTGACATGCAATTTCTTTGAAATAAAATGGAAACAAATAATTAAGGTTCTCTCAGAAGCTAGTACTTTGATTTAAAGACAACCAACGACTTTAACGCATTAAAGTAGTGCTAGAGCATTACATGCACCTGCGGAAAGCTAAACTAAATGAAGGTTCGTATATACTCTAGTGACCAAGTTATTGGCTAGTCGAAGATGTAAACATACCGCCAGTAGCACTTTATATGTTTAGCTAATGACAGAGAAACACGCAGAAGAAATTACGTTGCTCTACAATTTATTGTTATTAATAGCCATCTATGGCTCAGACTATGGCTTTCTATAGTGACTGGGCGTGCATCTTGGTAATGTGGTCATCATACTGGCATGTGACAATGATATGATCGTTCTAAAATAACATTCGATACATTGAGAATAAATAAATATCAAAATCATAATATTCCATTCAGCGTTAAAGTTGAACGAAATTATAATCCTAAATAAATAAATCTTTATTGATCAGAAAACCTTACAAAAAAATTCTAGATAACAAGTAGGTAGATAGTAGGTATATAGTTTTCAATTTATTAGTATTACTTTATTTTGTTCATGGAAATGTGCAAACAACGCACAACTGTTATTATTAAAGACTATCTTCAACATGATAAATTTTATTCGTTGGGATTTATTAACTGTGTTTGTGTTATTTTCAGATCCTTACGAGGTCGTACTCGTACTTCGCATTACTGTACACGATGTACAGCGAAAATTAGACATTGCCTATTACAGCTAACATTTAAGCACATAATGTAGATAAAGCTGTAGATCTTTAGATAAGAAGAGTATCAATAGAATAACATTTCCCGTATTAATGCACTGTCTCCAATAGATATTACCTTAGAAATATTACTGACCTTCTTGGTATACATACAACTAAAACATAGACAAGATAAATAAGTTGGCATTGTAACAAGGAAGTTTCATAATAGACAGTTTAGTGTTGTATATTACGGATGAATGAATAATATGATAAAGTATTTTTTAAATGCTTTGATGAAATAAAATTGTTGGAATAAAAATACTACATCATATTACAAAGCGTAAGTACCTCTGTCTAAGTACCTAATATTAAGGTAATGAAATAAGATCCTTGTCAGATATACTGGATCTTTTGTGTGTTTAAACCACAAGGTAATTTAAACAACAACTTCTACGCGTCACAATAGCCTCCGATATTAAATTATCACCGCTGCTTTGATATGAAAAAACGAACAGAATCTCAGTCATCAGGGCAAACAGATTCAATTGAAAGTCAGACACTACCAAATATACCACAATCTGAGAGTAATACCACAATGAGAAAATACCCCAAAACAATGCACCATGAAGAAAAAAACGAGAGACCATCAAGGCCTGCTGTCCAAGATCCTAACAAATACTATTCTCAAAGAAAGGCATACTCGGTGCCAAAAATGAACTATGATGAACCATTTATAGCCCAAACAATGTCTAATAAATCATCACTTCAAATGCGTCAGTCGAAACACCAAATAGACTGTTTTCGAAGCAGAGTTTGTAAAACAAGACTACCAAAATGTTCATCTAAGACGTACACAAAGCTTGTGTCTGTAAGTATTTATAATTAAAAAGAATGACCAGTTCAAAACAGAAGTCTTAGTTTGTATCTTTAGAGCCTTAAGAAAACGCAGTACTATTACAATGAACTTTCTTATTTAAAAACAGGACAAAAAGAAAGACATTGAAATTACCCTTGAAGAGCGCATACATTTACCAAAACTTAAACCGAATGAAGCCGAATTCTTTCGACTCGTATCAGAAGATGACGTCTGCGGGGTTCAAGAGTTTCTAGAAGAGAACCAACACTTTAATATAAACTTTACGAATTTTCAGGTTAAAGACGCAATTGCCTTCATTTAAGTCCAGTTACTCGTGTATAAATTCAATAAAGATAACACCTTTTAAATTTGTAGGGAGTGTCGGCGCTCCAAATAGCTGTGCAAAACAGATCTCAGGCAATGGTTGGATTTCTCTTGAAGCTTCCGAATTTAGAGATCGGTGACTGCGTGTTGCAGGCAGTCCGATACAATAATATTAAAATATTGGGTAAAGATAACCTCGTTCTTGCTTTCACTTGCGTTTTATAAGGATTTGTGTAAGTAGGTGAATATGTTTACAGTGATGTTGTTGGACACTCAGTGCAGGATATCGCCAGGATTGGAGTTTGCGGGGGCTACGCACTCGGCAGACTTCCCCGCCCATTTGTCTCCACTGGTTCTTGCGGCTCAGATGGGACACTATGAGATAGTCTCACTTCTGTTGGAAAGAGGACACACCATTACTCGACCTCATTTAGCTAATTGTTTGTGTGTCGCCTGCAGGTGAGATCTAAAAGAGTCGTTTGCCTTGACAGTGACACACATTTTTAACTAAGATTTAGTTTCATTTTCTAATGTAATTAATATGTAGATTTAGTAAAATTCTGCAAAAATGTTAACAGATATTTCAACTTATGGTAATTTATTTAAACTCAATAGATTTATATTTTGGTCGTTTGTTTTATGGACGTCTACAGAAATTTAATAAGAACGCTATCTAGAATAATACCAATCAAAATATTTTTATTTATTTAAAAAAGTGTCACAATGTTATGTATGTTTAAACTAATAATAAAGAAAATCAAATTGAATTTTGATGGTGTTAATTTAAAAACACAAGACGACATTCACAGAGCCTACGCACAGCCCATTCATTCGTTGTTTCCTAATATATAATTTTACTGTTCTTCAAAACCGTTAACTTTATACAAAATATTTGTTTAAAGGAATTGTTATATGAACAACGATCCGTTACACGAGGGAAGTTTTCGTCTGTCGGTGTACCGCGCCATCGCGTCCCCAGTGTATATGGTGCACGTCACATCGGATCCTATATTGTCCGCCTTCTGCCTGGCAGCGGAGTTAGCAGACAATGCTGCTGCCTACAGGCATTTAGCAGGAGCCTATTTACAGGTTGCTGATGACGTAAGCGCGTTTGCCGTTGACTTAATAGGTGAATGGTTACTTAATTATCTGAACTCTTTAATAAAAACAAAATGATTAAAGGTTTTACATTTTTCTTTATTTCCTACCATGCAAACAAAACGTAGTCTCTTGAGAAGTAACAGTGGCAGGTTATCCTTTTCCTAAAAAGTCATCATAACCTAATGAGAACACCAAGTCTCAACATAAATATTGAATTTTTAATTCAAGATTCTTGTTTAATCCATATTAACATACTAAAAAGTGAAACTAGAGAAACGATCATTTTAGATTCTAGAAAAATATAAATGTTCTCATATAATCGGTACCATTCTGAATAGGATGTTGTCGTACATCAGAAGAAGTGGAATGTATACTAAAGCAGACGTCGGGCGGCAACTGTGGCAAGGGGTGCGAGGGGGACGGAAGGCGTCGCCACTTTGTACTGCCGAGGTTGCTTATGGCTGTCGACTATAAGCAAAAGGAATTTGTCGCACATCCTAATACGCAAACGGTATAATAATCCTACTTTACAATTGTGAATTACAGTTAAACAACCATTGAGTAACCTCTAGTAATCTATACTAATATTATAAACCTGAAAAGTTTTTTGGCTTGTTTGGTGAAACGCGCCAATCTTAGGAAGACCTGGCTCAAATTGTTTTTTTTTTTAGTTTTTGACGTGACAACGTCTTAAATTAGGTTGCGGCTGGGAGTCACTTATGAAAAAGTGTAACGCTCGGTAACGTTACGATGAGTCACCGAACGAGAGAGAGGCCCGCCGAATGCCTTGCGTCTCTCTCCCACTCAACTATGATCGGTAAAAGACGTTGTCACGTAAAATCTTCGCCCGTAAAACCGACTTTACAGGCAACCATTTTTTTATAAATATAGTCCATTTATCGAGAAAAGGTTATATAACATCACGCTACACCAATGGGAGCAGCAGTAACCAAAGATGAGGGTGAAACTACGGGGGACAGCTAGTAATACATATTATAAGTACGTATCAAAATTCAAGTAGGTATACTAAAGACTGACAGTCTGACTGAAAATCTCCAGCACAGATTCAATAAAACGGTCATTCTCCAATTCGGCGTTATTTGCCTAATTACCGTAACCATTTTTTATTTTTCACTAATGTTACTTAAACTCATTAAAATATGAAACTAATAAAAAATACGAATTCAATAATCAATGAGGCATGTTTTAATTATTGGTAGTTTTCTAGTTATTGAGACTTAAAAAAATTATGAGTACGGTAATTAGAAATTAGAAAAGTTGAATATCTAATGCCACGGTAATTAGAAAATGCCGTCAATTCTATGTAAAATATGATATAATATAATAAAAATAACACACATTAATAAGTTGTATACATCTATTTATATAAAAATGAATCCCTAATTCTCTTTGCCATCTTTGGACCGATTTCACTAATTCTTTGTTGTGTTTGTTATTGTTTGGATGAGGTTCTTATGAAGACAAAAAGTGAAAATAAGGGTACTTTAGGATAGTGTAGGTTAGAGTAGAATAGAGTAGGGTAGAGTGGGATAGAGTAGGATAGGCTAGAGTAGGTTAGAGTAGGGTATAGTAGGACTGAAGCCGCTGGAAAAAGCTAGTATATTTTTTTTCCATTTATTTATTTTCATACACATTATTTACATTTTTAAATACTGATGTAAAAAAATATAAACATGTAAAAATATAAAAAACAGTTAAGTAGCCCCCCCCCCCCCCCGGCATCAGGAACAGGGTCCCAGCTACCGGTGATCAGAGCTCCAGAGGGAGGAACTTCCTAACGATGCGAGCCGTGTCCAAAAGCTTCTGAAAGAAGCTCTTGATCCAGCCATCTAACGAGAGCGTCCGAGAAAGAGGTGTTGGTCGAGACTCTTGGCTATTAAACCATTGGCAGAAATAACTATCGTCACATGACCGCTGAGTCCACATTCCACATGTCAACAATCTCGCGAGCCAAGTTGATATATATACTTTTTTTATCTTTCTTGGTCTTAATAAGGTTCCCGTCACGCGAGACCGTCACGACAACGAACATTTCGCGCCGCTTCAATTGATCCACCATCACTATATCAGGCTTGTTTGCTACAACAGTCCTGTCAGTGATGATGAATCGACCCCAGTACAATGTGACATTGCCATCTTCAGATTCTACGAGGCCGTATCCAAGAACAAGTTGCTGATTGATAATCCTGGCTACTAGGTTATGTCCATTCAAGTACTCTTCGTTAGCAAGACGAGACAACCAGTGATAATGTGTCGAATCGTTCTCCTGGCAGGTGACACGCCCGACATAAGTCAACCGTAGCATCTTTCACTATAAATCTCCGATAATTCTTCGTTATGATGACTTCATCCATAATTGTACAGACGAAACCTTCGGTTTCCCAAATAAGTTACCAAATCGTAGCCACTAAACGGATGCTAAACAGTCTACATCGGGCCCATGCAGGGCCCGGAAAAACCGTCTGTGTAACTCCTTACTCTGCCATACTTCCTTACGATCCTTCGTCTCGAACACTACAGATTTGCGCCAGTTCTCTTTAGCTAAGGAGAGCGTAGTGAGGTCCTTGTCCACAGTGACCACATCTCGGTGCATCCCCACGTCAGCTTTAAGGAAATATTCCCGGAGGCTGTATGCCTCGCGGTTGTGGAGAGACTTAGCATTGGAAAAAAAGCCTCCACATTTCCGCGGGATATATACAGCCTCATCAACTCATCACTGATGATGGCGGGTGATGCTCGAGCGCGCTTTGTATGTAGATTGACTTCTGTACCCATCTATTTTGAGGCCACAGTTAGTAAATAAGAATTAATTTTTCATACAACGGTAATTATAAACATATGGTAATTAGTATACGGTAATTAGAAATCGATAGATATTCTTAAAAATTTGGGAAACCAACAAAATATGCAAATATGAGCTTATTACAACGTACGGAGGCCAAAAATACTGTCTCGATTCACTTGATCAACTTGAGTCTAAGTTAAAAATCAAATATATATTTATGTAAAACGGTAATTAGAAAAGTTTTTAACCAAGGTTACGGTAATTATATACTAGCGTGCTTTATTCGCTGTACACTAACGTTAGAGACGTGCAACTGCTGTTTTGCTGCGGTTCCCATTGAGGAGAAGAGACGCGCGCGGTAGTGGTGTGCCAAATACTGTTTTTTAGGGATGTGCACTCGAGAACAGAATATGACACGGTAATTATAACTTTCGATCGGACATCCGATAATTTAATTATAATTATTTATAGACTGGTTCTAGTGTGTCGATATTTAACTATGCTATACACGTTGTTTAACACTATTTAAAATGTTAAATGGATCAAAGTAAATCTGTAAGTCATAAAAATTACAAGTAAGTTTTAACATTAAGTCAGTGTGCGGACACGTTACGGTAATTAGAGAACAGAGATTTTTGAACTTAGGTTAAATTAATTTAGTCTTAACTACTTAAAACAGACGCCTGTGTTTTTGTTTATGGCTAGATAGGGATGCTATCTAACATATAAAAAATATTGGAAGATTGAATATGATACAAGTGCGGATTATTCAAGCGCGGACACGTAAAATTTGCTTATCGGAGAATGGCCGAAAAAAGCAAGTATAATCACTAACTTTAAATTAATACAAAACTGTAATCCTCAGGTATTGGAGTCATACTGGCTTGGCAATTGGCACAGTTGGAGAACCAAACCTGTATTTAGTAAAGTTTTTACAGTTCTGAGTAGAGTGCTCATTACTCCATTTATTCTCATTGTTTGCATGGTAAGCATACATTCGTGCATTCGGTTTTATTAAGGTCACAGTAGTCTAAATTTTATTCTATCATCATCAAAGAAAAGACATTAAATTATACTACACAATATATTTAATCTCTTTGATCATCATATCATACCTATACCAACTCCGGGCCGAACTGCTCCCATTATTCAAAGTAATTTCATTGATTTTCAATGCTTAGCTTATATCTTATATTCTAAACATTTAAACTTTTGTCTGTATGTTAAATTATAATTGGTTAGTAACTAATTAAATTGTTGAGATATCATTGGAGTGCTCTGGCAAAATTACGAATTATGAAACATATTATAATAAAATTGCTACTGGTCTGCTGGTACGAAGACCACTTTGCCGGTCTCGAGATCCATCCCAAAATGAGAAACTCAGTAGTTACTCCTGCAGCCATTAGCGGCTATTTTCAATAAGTCTATCTACCGCGTTGGATTCGGTTACCAAAGATAGATATTTGACATGAACTCCATGCATAACGCATCAAAACTATAGAGATAGTTTTTCTTTAACTATAGAGATCTGAGGGCCTAGCCAAGTGGCATTGTAGAATAGAAAACGAAAACGAATAGATTGTCAAATGTATGGAATTGACATAAGCTTTCGCTAAACAATTTGACATCTCCATACATTTGACAATCGTTTTCGTTTCGCTATCTAATCTACAATGCCACTTTGTCTAGGGGGGCTGTGGATTTGGTTACTATATAGAGAGTAACCAAATCCACAGATAAATAAGTTATTGAGAATGACCGTTAATCAAAGAAATAGAACCATTAACCCTCACCACCTCAGCTCAACAATGAGAGTCAACGAGAGTGTGTCTAATTAGAGTGTTTGCAGCTAGCGCCTCGTCATAGCCTCGTAGCACACTGGCAGATACCGTTGAACAAACTGATTACTCATGTCTCCGCATACTTCGTGTTCCTCGCACTGGTCTTCTATATCTCTAATCAAGATAAATTCACTCAAAAGCGAGGACCTCCAAACACAGGTTCGCTATTCACTTTCTAATGACACTGATGAGATGGTTTGTCAAGATTATCACAATTAATTGCACACGATATCCTAGTTGAGGCTGATAACGTATCAGGATAATGTGTTGCGCAGTTAAGTTACTATGTAGCACATTTTGCTTAGAATTTCTTTAGCAATGTGGAATTACTAATAAAGGATGTTTAAGCGGAACCGTTGATGACAGTTTTAGCTTATTTAATAAGGACTACTTAAGTAATACTTAGTATTTTTTTGTAATAACCAAGATATAGAGATAGAAATACTAATAACCAAGTAGACCGCAAAATCCAAACTTCTATAGCTTGAGATGGGATCTAAACCCAAATTAAGACCATTTGATGTACTCTATTTTATGTGGAATAAATGAATCTAAATCTAAATAAACGTATTTAAAGCTTACCAGGATTTTAACATCTGCTTTTGCAAGAAGGACTCCATTTGAACTTTCGTTCAGGCTATACAGCTGATTCTTTTCATAACAGGTGCGGAGGCCCCTCTGATTCTGTATGTCTGCGGCTATACCTGGTCGGCTCTTCGCATGTGCATGATGCAAGGTCCAAATCGGTACTTCACCAAGATGTGGAACTGGACCGAGATCATTATGCTCGTGCTGTTCATTTTAACTTTCTTCTTTTGGATCCTAGCTGCCATCGATGTTGCTATAAATAACGATGACAATATAGGTAATGCTAAATTTTACTGACTTCATAAATATACTAATTTCAAAAATACACAGTATAAAATAAGTAATTACGTACTACTACATTTTAAACTAGTGAAGTTAGCATAAATACTTCACGAACCGGCTAAACGTCAGATAAGATAAGTAGATATCACTGACACTAGAGATCTAGCCTTAAATAGCCTAGTACGTGAGCTCAGATAAGCAAAAGTTAGTATAATTAAGCAGCCTGTACCCAGACGAACCTAGAATTCACAATATGTGTAACATCTAGTTAACATCTAATAGAATATTGAATATGACCTTTAAAATGTACAGAACGTAAATTTTGGAGCCAGCACGACCCAACCCTATTAGCCGAGGGCACGTTCTGCCTGGCGACTATATTCGCTTTCTTCCGACTTATGTTCCTGTGTCAGTTGAACTACCATCTAGGGCCGCTGCAGGTATGCTGATTCTACATTTAAATGCCGCTTTGATTCTATGTAAGAATGCCCTCGTTAGAAAATGTTGCAAACATACCTTTATTCAAATTAGATCTCCTTCTTTGGTATTACTGTTTCTAGTGCCCTGTCTATGCAAACAAGTTACGTTGTACAAGTAATGTTAGTTAGACTTCGTCCATGTTCATAAAAGCAATCGACGCACACTTCAACCGTTCACCATAAATACAGTTACAGTACAATTTTACAGGTGTCGTTAGGGAAAATGACTATCGACATTTACAAGTACATCTTAATATTTGCAATCATTATAAGTGCTTTTACTGCCGGCCTCGCCCGATTCTACCAATATTACGATGGAATGGTCTACGAGGATGTATTTGGAATGAAGACTGTTCAGGTAAACTAGAAAAAACGTTTGACCTAAGAACCCTAGCACACATTTTCCAAAATATTAGACTTTTAAATATTGTAGCGATCAAAAATGAACTTTAACCCGTAGAGATAGTAACGGGGTTTGATATAGTCATCAATTTTCGTCACATGTAATTTTAATACAGAAGTTAACTGAGTAGGTTAATACCAAATAAAAATGTTCAAAGCGTAAGTAACTAGGTAGGTAGTACTTACTTCTAAACAAGCGAGACAGTTAAACTTTACGAGTTTTTTATTTAAAAATTTTGACATTTGGACACTCACGCATTTTGTTCGTACCTACCTATATCAAAGGTTAAGGTCAGATCTGTATGTATGTCTGGTTTGACTTAAACCGCAGTAAGTAATAAGGCGTTGGCGTTATAGCGGAACTTACGACCTCTTAACAACGACGTAGATGCAAGTTTAAAGTTCATCCGATTTATTACTTACTTCGAGTGCACAGTGAAGCCCCTATGTATTCCATTGTACATTTGGTGAACTGTAAACTAAGCAATGTAACAGTAGCGACACTGTCATAAACCCAGTGGTATGAGTCTAGTCTACTCCATGGTACGAGCTTTCGCGTTCAATCACTAGTTCACATTGTCTGCAGCTTATTTCACGGATCATTGCAGCTTACAAAGAAACATTTACTGTTAGTTTACATTAGTTCTTGAACAAAAACCGGATGATCTGCCTATATAAAACATTTACATTGGTTCCCATGACTCATGAGGTGCTTTTGTTATCAAAATAAACTGCTTTGCATTAAACTAAAGATTTACGGCTACCTATGCTTCGCCCAGTGGTTACGGCTCTAATCTCTCATGCAAGAAGAATGTGGGATGGGTATTAAGTAAATAGTAATGTGACTTTTTTTTTCTAAAAATTTCTTCTATAAAAGCAATGCTCCTGCCTTCTTTTTATGAGAAGAGACCTTCGCCCTGCAGTAATAGTAGAGTGTATTCTTATATTTCGTAAAATCTACCTGAAATATGTATTATACTCACTGCCTACTTGGGATTTCCAAAATTGTCAACAGCGGTCCCTACTGTGCGTTTGTACTTTATCCTGCTTTAGGCTCGCATACAATATTTTAATTGGAATTTGGCCAGAAATATGAGTCTGTCTATTAAATATTTCTGGAAAAAGTTACATTATGAGGTTATCACTTGGTTCACCATTTAGTATTTCATGAACATTTCAGGTGTCGTCATTCACAAGTTTAACCGACACTTTGAACACTCTATTCTGGGCACTGTTCTGTATGGCGCCCCTGGAGAGCGCTGACGTGGTGCTGGAGAACACTCGGGACCCCACGAGCCTGGAGAAGGTTCATGATAATAGACACGTATATACTGAACGTATTGGATACTTCTGTTTTGGATGTAAGGACGGATGACATTTGGTATATTCGTTATTTCTACTATGGGAAACTAACTACTAAGTTACTATAGAAATGTCATCCCGTATAATTTGGTGAGAGACTAAAAAGGAACGAGAGTTCCTACATCTTTTATCATTGCAGGTTTTGAAGTAATATCAGTAATAGTCGTACTAAACATGCTAATAGCAACTATGTCCAACACTTTTCAAAGAGTAAACGACAACGTCGACATTGAGTGGACATTCGGGAAGACTGAGGTAAGAATGCTTACATTGTTCTTGCATTATTTATTAGACACATAAGCCACATAATACTCCATTGTACCATCACAAACAATTGAAATTTTCAACAAGTTTCTACTAAATATGTAGTTAACATAGAAAACCTATTTTCTTTTTGTATCCGATTGGGGTTCAAAAAGGAAAAAGCTATCGTGATGGTTCACTTTATTAAACGTACCGTAAGTTGGAAATGCAAATAGGTATAAAGATAGTGCGTATGCACAACCACATAATGAAAGCACAAAGGATAAGTACCTGAAGGTAAACTCACTCTTAAATATGGAAGAGAAAACTGGAACCAAAAGCTCATTGTCATTAATGAGCAAACCTACTTGTTGTGCAATCTCAAATGAATGCCAAACATTCCTCCTACGAGTACAATGCAAACCCTTAGGTATCTGCACCGTTCCGATGAGGTTTTACTGAGCCCATATCAGTAGCATATCGGAACCTTTAGAGGCACGAAGTAAATTTATCGCATGTGGCTCATTCAATACCAGCACATGTTTAACTAAAAATATGAGGTATTCGATCCGGCTATACATGTACAATTGTACATATTTATCCCCCCTATGTGTACCGTCAGCCCCATAACTTTCGTTAAGTCAGTCATCACGCGGGTTAAGGTCCATCCTGGCTAAGGACTTTTGGTATTCTAACCGTTTGGCCACCCGTTTTGTTGCGCTCCTAGCAAAAGTTGCTAACAGCAACAGATTTTACAGAATTTGGTAGCTTAGCCAGATGGAAAATGTAAAATTGCATTATATGCAAATGATGTCAAAAACAGACTATTCAGTTTGCCTCTTTAGACTGCGTGTGTATTGAAGGTTCTAATAAAATTATTTCAAATGTGTGAAAAAATGTAAAACACTTTACAGAATTGCAAGTGTCTGGGTACTTTATGGTCATAAAAAGTCCAGGTTAACGAACGCATGGGTGGCCGCAAGATAGCAATAAAACTTTATAGTTACTTTTAACTCGAATAAGTTCAGGTCAGGCACAGGTTTTCCGCTAAGTGTGGACTAGTTTCATTGTTGGTACTGTTGGTAGGTTACACCCGTAAGAAAATGCAGTTACGACCGATGTAATCGATCTGTATTTATTATTCTGGATTTACAGTTGCAGACATTCACTAGGCGCTAAGAATTATACGACATGCATAATTGTCATCCGTCCCACCTTCATTCCGTAATTCTGTCCATAAGTAGTGTTGACAAGTGATAACGCAATCTAGCACTAGACAGCTGACGACTTAGGCTTCTTATACATAATATTGAAACATAACTAAAAATACAGAAGTGAGACAAACCCACATATTGTTTACAGGTATATATAGACTACATGCTGCAGACGACACTGCCGTCGCCTTTTAACCTGATCCCCACAGCAACAGGGATGGGTAACGTTGTGGAATGGTGCCGTAACAAAATATTCCATAAACCAGGGGTCTACGCTCGGTGGTCTACTCAGTACTGTTGTTACACTGTACGTATTAATCTAACCCATTCTAAGCTAATGTGTTCTCGACTCCGTCTAGCAGGCCGTTCCGCTCGCGGTGGAAACCGGGCTTAAGCCCGGTTTCCACCGCGAGCGGAACGGCCCCATTAATGACTTCGTTTGCAAGCGCAAACTGCATAATTGTATTTCCACCAACAAAATTATGATTCTTAATACATAATTGTTTATTAATGCATTTATTATTATTCGACTATTTGTTGTTTATTTGTTTTTCTATTTGTTATTTGCAGTTCGCGCTTGCGAACAAAGTCATTAATGGGTCCGTTCCGCTAGCGGTGGAAACCGGGCTTTAGGCGTAAACGTTACTTAGCAAGTTCTTTGGCTATACTATATTGTTGTCACCGTCTAATAACTGTCAAACTGCGATGGTAAGATAAAGACAAAGAATAGCTAAGTACCTTGGCCTGACATATCTAGTCATTATCAATCACACAGTCAAAACAAACGATTTTTCAAATGGTAGGAAACGGTTAAGTTCTAGGATGAGGGTTAAATTAATGTTTTAAACAAATACGCCTGTAGAGATTTATATCGTCACTGCAAGTTATTTACGCAATAATACATATCAGACTTAGATTGAACAAATTCACCCCTGAATTTGACCTTGACCTAAATTTTGATACCCAAGTTTAGAACCAAAGGTTTATTGAATTTTTCTTGGGTAGCTAAATGCAATAATACAATACCTATGTGTTTCGTTCATTTCTTTAACTGAATACTTACCTATTATTGTTGTGTGCTTGTCTTCATTTATCTTTGTTTATGTTTTAATACACAAATTAATATTTTTAAAATAAATGCTTATTATTTACGTAGGTACCTTTCCTTAAATTACTTTAAAGAAAGCTGCAAACTGATTCAGGCCAGCTTGGGATCATTTACAAAAGTCGTTCAAATATTTCCTTTTATATGTATGTACTATAATAATTATTATAAATGCGAAAGTAACTCTGTCTGTCTGTTACGCTTTCCCGCTTAAACTACTGAACCGATTTGAATGAAATTTGGTACAGATATGGTCTAGGACCCGAAAAAGGACATAGGATAGTTTTCATCCCGGAAATCCCGCGGGAACGAGAACTATTCCACGCGGACGAAGTCGCGGGCCGAAGCTAGTATTATACAACATAATTCAATAATAAAATCAATTTCCACTTCATTTTTACCCGCACAAACAGTAAACAAAAGTAACCAGAGATAATAATTATGTTAAAAACCACATAATAATAACTATGATAAATTATGTTATGTAGGCCCGCGTAACTTTGATGAAATCAACATACAAAAAAACTTTCGATGGAAGGCGGCACCATAGACTAGTGGGAAAAGTTTTATAACCACGTTCTACGGTTCCAAAAAGATCGTTGTGTTAGCTTGGCTACAGATTAAAAACCTGCAGGTTTCCCGCATGCAACGCAAATTTTATGTGACAATAAGCGTCTCAACTGCTGTGATTAGGTTGCAGGCGCCACATAAAACATGCAAAAACACTTTGGGCCCTGAAAAACGGTCAAGTGTAAGACGGGCTATGAACTCAGGAGGAAAGGATTGGACGGACATGTGGCTCAGGGGGTGTGCTACAGCTTTAGTTAGTGCATTTTCTTGTGCTTCTATGCCAAGTTAAAGGTGCCGGGTAAATAACGAGAAGCTACTAGCAAAGTTGATCAGATACATGAGTACATTTTCAAGCAGGCATGACTTGCTGGGTATTCGCTCAAAGCGTGTGAAAAGGCACTTAAGGCTTAATTTTTGTTTCCGCAAATCCCACAAAAACTAATTCAAGTGCAAGTTACCGTTCTACATGGTTCTACCAAGATTCCCATAGAGCGTCACGCCAATGTACCGCCACAATACCCGTATCAATATATCAATGAACGGCTTTGCTTAATTCATAAAACAGACAATGGGACATTAATATCCAGTGCCCCGTTTCTGAATAATTTATAGATAATATAATTTATTCAGAAACTGTCCAATTAGTGTTATGATCGTAGTGTAAGGTTCTGGGTTCAACCACCTAAAAAGTAATACGAGTAGGTGTTAATTGGCTGTGTATTCTCTATTCACGCCAAAATCGCTGAACCAATTTTGATGAATGTTGGTACCTAAGTCCCTCGCATACATACCACCATACAATCATTCACACTTACCCGTAGATATAGGCTGTAGGTACCTTGGAGATGCAATTTTTTTTGTCTGCCATACCCGCCACTACTAGGCTAATAGCTATCCACAGTGAAATGTCAAAATTAAAAGGTTGAACTTACAACTCTTTTATTTGTTCCAACATCTTTAAAAAATCACAATAGGTAATTACTTAAAGTGAATGGTGGGCAATTACTATCACTTCCGTTCGTTATCTAGTAGTACAACTAGCTATTTGCGTGTGAACAAAACGGAACATTTATCGCATATTATTTGTGCATTAGGAGCGTGATGTCGACGCGTCGGTTCGGAGAGAGTATCCGGCCCTGATGTCGGTGCTAGTGCAGCGATACTTCAGAGATAAAGATAGTTCACAAATGGACTCCCAGAGGTTGGAGTGCGAACTTGCTGCAATGCGCAAAAACCTCGCCGGTATTAAGATGCCACGTCAATAATTTTCTTTTTTTTCTACGGAATGGACTAGCTGACCCCGAGTCCTCGACAGACACTGAGCTTTCCAAACGGAGCATACGCCATGATTATTTTTGTGCGTTTTGTTTCTGTCATAATTCACAGACGGCGTTCTATTTAAAAATGATTTGTTGTCAGTTTTTTATTTCTTCTATTTTTCCGATGTTTTGTTATTCTGCTATCCTGGGAGGGAATGGTTTTTGTTGTCATAAATATATTACATAAGTTTCGCTGACTAACTATTACCTGTCCCCAAAAATTTTTTTAAATACATTTAGTGTCTTAATTAAGATTATATAGGGTTATTTTATTATAAAGTTAGGGTTTAAATACAATCGTGTTACTGTATTTTTATTTTGTATAATAAAAGTCATGAATACTGCGTAATAATGTTTTAATATACCTAGTATATATAACGTTGAATAGAATATATTATTTACAACTTATGTAGCTAACTAATGTGACATGAATACAATGTTTTATGATATAGTTCACTGAGTTCACTTACACTGATAAAAAACGATAATAAGATTAAGTATAAGTACTTTTTGGTGATGATTATCTTTAGCCTTGGGTTACCAAAAGCTTTTCAGTGTCTGTCTGCACTTGTGTAAACACCGATAGTATCTTTAACCAATAAGCGCGCATTAGAAAACTTAATGATTGCCATTTATAAAATGTGAAATGACATCGAAATCGACTATTTTTGCAGCGCGCTTATCGAGTGTTGATTGTAAGTTCGCGCTTTATGGCAACACCAACCACAGATAACCACCAAACAGTACCCACAGATAAAAAAAAGATTTAATCCTCGAGAGACATCATTAACTAGCTTCACTGTACACGAGCACTCATAGGCAGTCCCAAGCACATCCACGGTTCGGGCCGGTCGGCCTCCGATCACATGCGTACATGGAACTTGCCCGCTTTCGTCACGTATTTGACGCCCTTGAAGGGCTTGTACTTGGCCCCGTACATGTCCAGGCGGCTGACTCTCAGCCCACTGACAGCTAGCTGAGGAATCGTGAAGTGTACGTTGATGCTTGGGTTCGCCCCTGACGTGTCTGCGCCTGATGCTACTGACACCTGGGAAAAAAATTAATGTATGATTTTATGTGTGGGTGTGTGATACTCTTTTACGCTAAAAACTGCTTAACTGGTTTAAATGAAATATAACATCAAAATAACAGGGCTCTTTTTAACAATACACCATACAAACGAAACAGCGGATGAAAGCTACTTTAATTATAATAAGCCACAAATTTCAATCAATTAATAACTGCAATTTGGGCCTAAATAAAGAGAGATGAAGATTATTCAAAAATATGTGTTTTTTGGAAATGTGCGTCGGAATGATCGCACAAAAATGCGGCTTGAGTGTGATCGAACCAATTATTCCCTTAGCAGAAGCCCAAACCGATTTTAACTGTTTAAAGGTGTATGTTAGTCGGCTTGCAGGTGTAGCAACATTGTTCACTAGGTCCACAATAAACAAGTATATTATACTTACAGTTCCTCTAATATTCGGCAACTTCGGTAACTCGATGCGTCCTATGTCCCATAAGAGCACCTTACTGACCGGGTCGTAAGAATATTTGCCTTGGTTCGCGGTGAGAGAGCAGTTCAGCACGCATTTAGGCATGCAGATCTCTAACGCTACATCTGAAATGAAAATTACATACTTTATTATAGATGGTTGGATGAAATCTAGCACATATTCAAAATTTAGCAATGATGAAGTCATGATAAAATTATATGGTCATGTTGTAAATGCACTACATAATAATAAAATGTCACAACAATATAATTGCACACAAATCGCGTTTTCGCTAGACAGATTTAGAAAATTTATGTTTGTATTCGACCACTACGCCAATGAACTATGTAATCATTAAAAAAAAAATATCCTTTCTTACTTTCCAAAGTTCTTCCCATAGTTTGCTTGGGTCCAACAGTGAGGTCCAACCGTCCCTGGTCGCCGTTGGACCGGAGAGTGAGGTTGTGTCGCACATATATCGGTATCGCTACTACGCTTTGAGACCCAATGTGGTACGACATCAGACGGAAGTTCCCGTCCGGCGGGATGAATGATAGTATCCTTTCAGACTGGAAAAATGCGATTTATTCAGAACATTAAATCCTAGTAAGGACAGAAATTTAAATTTATTTGAAAAAATATAACACCTATCAAACAATAGGCCCGGCGTTTACTAGCAGACTACTCTGAGAAGAAATATCCACAGCTAACTCGGACTCTTTTAAAGTCCATGGTCCTTGGTCAAACCAAGGCTTATGTCAGTGGTGGCTTCTTGATGAGAGAAGCACAGTTTTTATAGCTATCTAAACATATATGCCCTTACTAATAATCACTGTGCAAAGTTATGTCATGAATAAAGCCTGTGTAACCATACATTTTTTGACGTATAAACCTGTCATAACTTTATGCAGCGTTTAATAAGGGTGCGTTCCTAAAAGGGTAAGAATTACACGGAGTAGTGCGAAAGTTACTCTAGAGCGTTCCGAAATGAGCCGAGTGAAACCGAGGGTAACCGAACAGTTACTCGACAGCTACCCGAGCAGTATTTTGGAACGCTTTCGGTAGAGTAATTTTCGCACTGACAAGTGCGATTTCTCACCCTTGGCTGAGACTCGTTAAAAATTACCTGACATATGTCAAAATCATATATGATGCTTCAACATTGGCATGTTGAAGTTTGATGTTGAAGAATGGATTTACTAAATTAAAAACGAACAGGTAGTACTTATTTATTTGCAAAATATGCTTAAAAACACAATTTTCTTTCTTTGCAATAGAGATAAAAGGTTATGTTGACAGTGTCATCATACGATCCTAACCATCATGACCCTAACCCGTTCCAAAACAGTAAATCACTCTGTAGCGTTCAAAAACAGTATAGCCTTCTCTTTCTTTCGTTGTTTCTATCTCTTTTTAATTTTCGAGTGAATTATTCGCACGTTTTGGAACGGACCCTAGTAAGGCGCATAGTCATTAGAAACAAAATACTACTTTGTTTCTATTGACATTCATTCATTCATAGGGTTGTCAGGGCTAAAATAAAGTAGGTTTTTTATAAAACTTTTGTCTTGAAATTATTCCTTAGAAGAAAATACGTTATCTAGTCAAAATATTATCATTAACTTACCTCCCACCGTTTAAATCTCACGCATGGATGGAATGATACATCGTCAAATAGTCGCGGGTTTACAAACGTAAGGGTCAGATCTGGCATTCCACTCAACTTTATACAACAGTCAATCTGAAATTATAAAATAATAGTTAAAATATGAATAACATTCATTTTCCACAATGCAATGTGTAAACTGATCCATGCCATCCATGAAATCAGGATGAATATGATAAAAGTGATTGAATTTGAATACAGTGTGAACCAAATATCTGGGCTGATACTAAAATAAATCTGCTGGCCTGCATGCAACTACATAAACACAGGGCCAGGTCTTGCTCCAATATTCAGTTATATTTCGAGAAGATTCGGATAGAATGTAAGATTACTTCAGCTACTTACATAACCCTGTATCTCCGCAGACACGGTAGCACCACTCTTATCAATAATAGCGTCGACTTCCTCTACGACGTCGAAGTAAGCTTCGTTGTTAGCGTACTTGACTCCGGAGCGACGCCACGGCACGTTCGATAACTGACCAGAAGGCAGGATTGAAGATACACTGGAAAAATTACGATTTTTTGATTAATTGGGACAACTTACACCTGCCATCTAATCCTTATTAGGCAGTTTGTACTATGGTTTGGTTATGATTGTTAGTAAGTAAGCTGCCATTTATATTACTCTAAAGAAAAATAGATCATTGATTGAATGGTCATTTTGATACATTGAACGACAGGTGTTATTTTGAAACTGAAGTTATTGTGTAACATAAGAGCAAATGCTACCTAGTTAGTACAATTAAAGTTTTACTAATGACTTCATATCATGTAAAATATCATAAAAGTAAATAATGTCATAAAAGTGATTAGTATACACACAAAGTAGAATAGGCAACTGATAATTATTTAGCACACCAATGACCTTCACCAGCTCCTTGGTCCACCATTTAGTTTTCATAAATTATATTTTCATATATGCTGTGGATAACGGTGTGAGTTTCACATTTATATAATATCTTTGTTTATATTGTTTGAGTAGATATAATGTGTTACTGTTTGTTTGTCCCAAATAAATAAATAAATGTAGCAGCTGCCAAAGAGCGTCCACCATCCAAACGGATTAAGTAAAACTATGAGGAGCCCAGAGTGTACAAAGTAATGAATTGGAAAATTTTTAAAACTCGGTAATATGTTAAACTACGGCTGGAAGACTATGTTATACTATAGTTGGAAGACTATAGCTGGCCTACTATAGCCTTTTTCAAACAACAAAAAAATAAATTGTTACTTACTTAGACTTTCCAGTAACAGTATTGGCAATAGTCCTTAAAATATTTGGCGGTTTTATCAATTCCTTTAGTATATTACTCTCTGTAGCTAGAGGGAAGCCATTGTCAAGCATCTCATCTAACAACTGTTAAATAAAAAATAATATTTAAATAGAAATTGAAGCCAATATAGTATTTGAACATATTTTTTGTATTTTATGAATAGAATTTTAATTATACCTCATACACAACTACATAGTTTTCCTTAATTATTGTCTCAGTGCAGTCTGAAAAATAGTCCTGTAAAGAAAAGAAAGGTATGATAAGTGATTATTAGTCATTCTGTAAAAAAAAATACATATTATAAAAACAATATTATGTATTTAAACAGCTGACCCCAGCCGACTGCCACACTAAAAGTACTGAAGCTAACATTTTGCATATAAATATTTTAATTAACAAGTTGGAGAAGTCAGCCAAAAATGAATTTCGATTTCATTTAAGAGTCTAAAGTCCACTGATTCAGTTACCACTGTTTCGCTACGGTTTGTTAATTTTAAAATGTTTTTATTTTTAGGAATATTCAAACTTATGTGTGAAATGTATAAACTAAAAATAAAGCAGCGTGTTACTACTGTAAGAATAGATCACTGCATTTGCTCAAGACACACTTTTAAAAATATAAAATTTCTAAAAGTGTGTCTTGAGCAAATACAGCTAATAGCCCAGAACAGGGTGTTTCAAAGATAGATGAACAGGTAGCAGGAACAATTTTAAACCTTACTTACTTGAAATGTATCAACAACTCTATGCAGGAACTCAATCACAAATAGTGGAGCTACTTCTTGCATGCATACGGCCACCAGAGCCACACCACCTCTCTGTATAGATATCAAGTAGTGGTGGGGGGCTGCCAACACTGGAGGAACATCCTACAAACACATTTTTTTTGTTTAACACATTCAATAGGTTTACTAAAGATACTTATAGAAGGCATAATATATAAATTACTAGCATCTATGTTCACATAGAGCCAAGTATGGTTTTTATAAAATTGTATAAGAATAGTATGACTATCCTTATTAGTAAAGTTGCAGTAAAAATATTACAGAATAAATTAATTTAACAGATTTATTGTTGCTGTGAGGTGTCCTTCAATGTCTGAAGGTTCAATCATTGCTTTTGTTCCATAATCATACTGACATGTAACCAGACAGAGTTGCAGATAGACCAATGAATCCTACTTACATTGGGGGATGCCCGCTGCGCCTCCAAATAGTAGTCACATACTGATCTTGGAACCACACTTCTCCAGTGTTTTTCTAGGAATACATCCCTGAGAAAAATTAAATAACTATAGTGACAAACATGAGTGTGTAGTGACTTCTAGTTTTAGGGCCTGACAGCAAAATAAGCAGCATTCAACATAATTAGTTATCTGAGCTATTGAGTTTCAGTAGCAAATAAATTTGTTCTGTTGTCCTCCTTCAATATTCCGTTAGGGTAATAAAATAAATCCCTTCTGTGTGAACTGGTACAAATAAATAAGTATAGAGAATTATCCGGTGCACGAAATCTAATTACTAGGACTTCCAGGGCCGGGAGAGATCTGAGAGGATCATAGGATAAATCTTCTTTGAACTATATATTTTACTTAGCTTGCTAATAAAATAATCATAGCTTATCAATAAATACCTACCCAGATGGGTTTATTATAAACAAACTGTGAATCATTGTAACCTAATAATTATTTAATATATTTCACTTTATTATTAGGAGAATGTATCGTTTTGGACCATTGGTTTTCACTATACTTTTTCGAAATTTCTCATTTTCTCCTGATGTAAGTACAAGAAGTGGCCAAATTTGACATTTGACAGTTTATTACTTGACATTTCTGTTGACAAAAAGCACAAGTCGTCATCAAGTTTCTAGTGTCACGGGTGTCACATGACCTACTGGATTTTGAATAATAAAATTCTATTAACTTAAACATATTTCGTATTTTAGATCAATATTATTTTTATATAATTTAAAGAATACAATAATAGAATCAACACATATAATTGTGTACTTATTAAACAAAAATTCTTCGCTCCGTATTGCTCAATATATGACTACAAACAGTGAAAGTAGATCGAAAACATGTACAAAGCCGACTGCAGGGCAGGCAGGCAGACCCATTAGCCTGTAAACGGCAACACTCAATCATCATGATTATGTACCTACAATCATGCCTACCTTAGATTATTAACCTATAGATATAACCATGAGGTTGTAAAGAAGTGTGAAAGTGAGAAGCATATATACGAATTTCGTAAGAAAATTGAGACAAAGCATAACATGCTCTGTCTCGTTCGGCGTGGCCGGTTTTCGCTTGGCGAACATTGAAAAGTTAGCCAAACAAAGGGCTGTCACTGTCATTGAATGGTCGGCTCGTATTAGTTTTTACAATTTTATAACAATTTCGGTAATTAAACCAATAGTTTTAATGTATATTTGAGAAATTGACTCCAGTAGTTAAGTGTTTAGTGCGTTTTCTGTGCTATAAAATGGGAGGATGCACTATTTTAGGCTGCAAAAGCCGCACAGAAAGAAAGCAAGATAAGAATGTTACTTTTCACTCGTAAGGATGCAAATATTACAAGTTATTGTGCATTGATTGAATAAATACATTTGTGTGTATGTAATTACATGGTTTTCGATCAAAATTAAGGACATTTTCTAGCGATATCGTTTATATTTTTATCTACATAACCTATTACTTGTTTTTTTTTTTTTTAACAATTTATTCGTGACCATGGATACAAGTCCTTCAGTCGAATACATCAATACATGTTAAAACTTAAAATTAATGTAAAATACTACTACAATACAGTACATAAAAGTTATAGATACTTAGTTTAAAATAATGTACAATCTATTCATAAAAATTATCCACTTGCCTCCCTTTCGGGTTGGGTGAATACATCTCAGTGATATGATAAGAGATATCACACAGACATAAAGATGTCTGTGGTGATATAGTTTTCTTACTAATTTAATTACAATTAATTGAGATATATACAGATAACACAATAAATTAAATTTTTTCTACCGTATTACAAATATACCTAAACAAGACATTAAAATATTTCTTATTTTCTAATAAATCCTGAACGCGGCGGGGATCACTTTGACGTTCACTCTCACTGTCATTGTCATCAGTGGTCTCGAACCTACCGATTTTTCGGTATTTCTACCGATATGGGCTCTGTTCTACCGATATACCGAAATATAACGACTTTTCTACGATTTCACAGTATACATGGAAATTCTACCGATTTTTCTACCGATTTTACACTTTTAAGTTGGCAACCCTTTTCATTTATGTTTAATGTTACGGGGAAGCCCTCAATAGTATGGACCTAGTGCAGAATGTAGTTCATATATTTTGGGGAATACCCTTGACACCCTTGTGTCCTGCAATTCGATGTTATAAGGGGCTTCCCGCTCGGGAATTTACCTGTCTAGTATATATAAACAGTAATTCAGTTTTATTTTTTCATTAATTTTCTTAACTTTGAAGAGTGAGTACCTAACCGAAAGAGTCCCTACAAAATCAGATAATTAAGTTAAAATGTCGTCTGACGAGGAGCCAAGCACAAGTGCGAGTGTAAGAAGAAAAAAATATCTACAATATTATAGAAAAGAATGGGAAGAAGAATTTCCAGGTTGGCTGCAAGATAGTCGTAAAGGCGAAAGCTATGCCTATTGTAAAAGTTGTAATAAAGATATCAACATCACATCAGGAAAAGACGCTATAAAGAAACATAGTTCTTCACAAGCACACTCAATATCATCAAAGAATATAAAATCACAACCGAAGATATCATCATTTACTGTGACCAAAACTCATAAATCTGATATACTGGTTAAGCAAGGTAATTTTTTTAGTTATTTATTTTACTATTTACATTGTTATATTATTTGGTTTTCTACTTATCGGTTTATAGAAGCAGTGGATATAATTATACCCTAATCGCTACTAGACATACTGATATACCTACGTAATTTTAATTCTTTATTTTTAATTTCAGGTGAAATAAGATTAGCTTCGTTTGTTGCTGAACACAATCTACCATTCACTATTATGGAGCACCTACCGCAGTTGATGCAAGCCATTTGTCCTGATTCAAAAATAGCAAAAGAAATAAAATGCTCTTCAACCAAAACTCATGACATAATTGATCATATTATAGGTAAAGAAAGTTTCAATAATTTATGTGAAGATCTAGGGCAAACTAAGTTTTCGCTTATTATTGACGAGTCCACTGATCTTAGTACGACCAAACACTTGTGCTTAGTTGTGAGATATGCGAAAATGAATCGTATTAAAGATTGTTTTTTAGCTCTTATTCCATTAGAAGAAGCTAATGCAGCAACCTTATTTGAACACATTGTAAATTTTTTTAGAAGCAATAATATTCCATATAAAGATAATCTAATAGGTTTTGCATCTGACGGGGCAAACGTAATGATGGGACGTAATAATTCTGTTGTAACATTGCTGCAAAATGAAATTCCTAACATTTTTATACTTAAATGCGCCTGCCATTCGTTTCACCTTTGCGCGTCATATGCTTGTACCAAATTGCCACGTTTTATAGAGGATCTTGTAAGAGACATTTACAACTACTTTTCTTCTAGCCCAAAAAGAGTGGCAGAGTTTAAAAACTTTCAAATGTTTGCGACTTAAAAGTACATAAAATACTTCACCCCTCTCAAACACGCTGGTTATCAGTACATGCAGCAGTGAAGAGAATATTGGAACAACTCTCTGCTCTTATACTATTTTTTATAGACCAAATATCTAACAATGATCATCTTTTAGCTGCAGAACATATATTACAGAAGCTCCAAGATCCTACTACGATATTATTTTTGGAATTTTTAGATTTTGTATTACCATTATTTACCGATTTAAATAAAGAAATGCAAGCAGAACACCCGAAAATTCATAATTTATATGAAAAAATAACTGGAACATTAAAAACTATTTTTGATTGTTTTTTAAAAAGAGAATATTTAACTAGCACTCCAATCGAAGATGTTGATTTTAAGAATCCCAGAAATTTTATGGATATTGATGACGTATACTATGGTGCTGCTGCGTCTAATACACTACTAAGTAGTTCAGAAAATCTAAACTCAGATCAAGTAAATTTGTTTAAATGCAGATGCCTAGATTTTTATATCGAAGCTTGTAAGCAAATAACCACGCGGTTTCCATTGAAAAATAACCCAATAAAAGGTTTAGACATAATTGATCCAAAAAATGTTAAAATTGGCAAAACTGCTTCGATAGTTCCTGTGAGTAGGCTCTTTCCCAATATTGTTCACAGCAATGATTTCCAGGAAATTGATACAGAGTGGCGCATTTTAAGAAATTGTGAACAAATCAAAACATTTCCTGATGATGTAGAACTATTTTGGGATGAAGTAAGTTTATTAAAGCGTGGCGATGAAACTCAAATGTTTCCATTGTTGTCTAATTTCATCTTTAATATTTTATCACTTCCCCATTCATCCGCTAACGTTGAACGCATATTTTCACATATTAATCTTTTAAAAACAAAGCAGCGAAATAGGTTGTCTACTGAATCAATCACTGGTCTATTACATTCAAAACGACTCATTAATACAGCTAATTGTTACGATTTTGAAATTAATTCGAAGATGACCGCGGCTATGGCCAAAGAATATTGGTATAAAAAATAATTATGATTGTTGCAAATTAGTCTGTAAGTTTTTTTTTAATAAATAAACGAATTTTATTGAATATTGTATTTTTCTTTTGTCAAATACCGATTTTGGGTACAAATATACCGATTTTAGCTGGCAATTCTACCGATCTCGCTCTATGACGTTCGAGACCACTGATTGTCATTAAGTTCTTTCAATTCACTGACCAAAATCAAACGTTGCATATTAAAACTTGAACACTGTAAGATAACGTGATCCAAGTCAGCATCCTCTGCTCCACAATGTTGACATCGGCTATTGTTAATTATGCGAATTCTATTCAGGTGAGCAGGTGTTAAGCAATGTCCCAATCTCATGCGTGATATAATAGTTATAAATCTTCTTGTGCTGTATTTGAAGTTATGATACCAAGGTCTAATCGGTAATTCATTTTGTATTCCAGCATACCATCTGCCTTTCGTTTCCAGGGTTATGGCCCAATAGTCTTTCCATAACCGTCTATTATTTTCATTGAAAAGACTGTAGTAATCAGTGAATGGAACCTTGAGCAACTCGGATCGATCCTCGTCATGTTCTGAACGGGCAACAGTGTCAGCGACTTCGTTTCCACGAATGCCACTGTGTGAAGGTACCCAAACTAATTCTACTTTAATATACTTATCAAGTAGTTTTTGGATTATAAGTCTAATATTATAAATAATATAATTTAACTTAAAAGAAATATTTACACTGTATAGAGCAGACAAAACACTTTTGGAGTCTGTGACTATCAGAATATTATGTACACTATTTACAAGACTATTTACATGCTGCAGTGCACAATAAATTGCATAGCATTCTGCAGTGAAAATGCTACACACCTTGTTTAATTTAATACATTTAGTGAAATCTAGCTGTGGATCATAAAAAGCTGCATTTACATTATGGTCTGTTTTAGATCCATCTGTATATATAACATAATGTTCTGATCTATTCTCTTTAAACTGTAAAAAATCAAATTTATTGTGCACTGTGTCTAAATGAATTGTACAGCTGTTAATAATACTATTAAAAGGGATATTGTATATGGGCCAAATGTCATTTTTATAAATATCTTTGGAATTCATATTAACAAGTTCAAATATTGTTGGCATTTCAGGTAGAGTTCCACCAACCAAAGAAGAGGCAGTGATGGCATTGCAAGCAATTGACTGTGAAATTTTAGGATGTATTGTTAGTTTCTTAAGTAAAGGATTATCATTTGACACCATGACTTTTACTAAAAATCTCTCAGCCAACAACAACCTTCGTAATATCAAGGGAGGTATACATGTCTCAACTTCTAACGAATTAATAGGTGTGGAGCGCATAGCACCACAAATAAGTCTCAGTCCCATATTTTGAATTACATCTAATTTTCGTAACAAGGTGCTATTGGCATTCATGTAAGCTAAACTACTGTAATCAAAATGGCTTCTCACTATACTTTTGTACAGCATACTCATAACTTTGGGGTCAGATCCCCAAAAACTTCCTGCTAAATGTCTCAATAAATTAATACCATTCAGTGCTTTGTTACTTATATGTTTAATATGTTCATCAAACTTCAATTTATCATCAATAATGACACCTAGGAATTTATGTTGCTTAACAGCAGGAATTTCTACATTGTTGTATGATATTTTAACATTGCTATGAGTACTTACATTTTTACTGATAATTAAAATTGAACTCTTTTCTGGACTTATTTCTAATTTAAGTTTATTATGGTAATAGCTGTATAAACTGAGACAAAGCCTTATTAATATTAGCCATTGCTATATCTATATTTTGATTTATGCTGTACATAAGCAAGTCATCTGCAAATTGCAGGATTTTTACATCTGGTACATCTACATATTTTAATATTTCAGAAGTATACAAGTTATAAAGCAAAGGAGACAAAGTTGCCCCTTGCATTGTGCCTTTGTTGACAGTCCTAGGTCCATGCACTTTATTATTGTATTTAACAAATACAGTTCTATTGTTTAAAAAAGAATAAAGCCATTTTAAAACGTGACCAGGTATACCAATATCGTGAGATACTTGAATGAGTTCTTCTATATTTACATTGTCAAAAGCACCTTTTACATCTAAAAACACGCAGATTGCATTAGAGTGACTTAATTTAACCTGTCTAACATCTGATAATAAAGATACAAGGCTTTCAGAACAACTTTTACCTTTTCTGAAGCCAAACTGTATAGAAGGAATTAAGTGTTGTGATTCAGCAAAATAATCTAATCTAAACTTCAGCATATTTTCAAAGAGTTTACCCAAACAAGATGATAAGGAAATAGGTCTATATGAAGAAGCACTATTTACAGGTTTATTAGGTTTTAAAATTGGAATGACACATTGTGTTTTCCAAGACTCAGGTATTTCTAATTCATCCCATAGTTTATTATAAATATTAAGTAATGTTGTTTGTGCATTTAAATGTAATTTTTTGATTAACATATAAGGTATGTCATCCAATCCTGGTGTAGTGTCTCTCCTACTCTTTAAAGATGTTTTCAACTCTTCTATAGTAAAATTGTTCTTGATAAATACGTTTACATCATTTTCTGTAGCACTCGCAAACAAATAATCAAGCCTATTGTCGTCTATTTCAGTAGAATCTGCTAAGTTATCTAAAAAACTTGGAACCCACTCGTCATTGATGTTTTTGTTTCGATTTGTTCCAATTTTCTTAAACTTTTTAATGTATCCCCATATCCTAGAAACTGGAGTTAACCTATTGAAGCTATTACATAAATTTTTCCAGGAAGAAGAACTTTCTTCCTTCAGAATTATTTTCTTTTTTGCATCTAGTTTTTTATATGTTATCCAATTTTCAATGTTGGGTTGAGAAAAATAATACTTTAATGCATCTTTTGATTTTGCGACAGCAGCACTACATTTTGAATTCCACCATGGTACTGGCTTTTTAATAAGTGTGTTTGCAACTAATTTTCGTTTTGGAATTGATTTATTCCTTAAATCATTTAATGTGTCTATAAAATGGTTGTATGCATTAATTGGGGAATCATTTATTGAGTTCAAGTGTGAAAAACAAGTTTCTGATAGTCTATAATATTCTTCCCAATCTGCCTTACTATAAATATATTTCTCTTGATCCACAGGAGGTGATGTGTCATACGTAGATGGTTGAATGCTGATCTCTAGTAAGGTTGGAAGATGATAGCTACCCATGGGATCGTCATGAACATACCAGTTACATAAATGAGCAATTGAAGAGCTAACAAGGGCAAGATCTATTGCGGAAGCTTGTCTATTAGGATAAGGAACAGTTGTTGGTGATCCATCATTCAAAATACATAAGTCAAATTCATCAATAATATTATACAAACATCTACCTCTATTATTATCACTATGGCATCCAAAAGCTACGTTATGAGCGTTAAAATCACCCATAACTATACAAGGTTTGGGTATGTTATTGATTAAATCCTTTAACTTTGCTGAGTCAAACCTGATACTTGGAGGGCTATAAACACAAAGTATTGCCAATGCTCCAAATTGTGTTTCTATAGTGATACATAAGTTTTGAATGGATTCTGAGAAGTGTGTATTAACTACTTTGTACTTTATACGATGGTTCACCAAAATGGCTACTCCATTATGAGAATTTATGGAATTTTTATAGATAAGATTATATGTGGGAAAGTGTGGGATTATAGAATTAGATTTAAGCCAAGTCTCATTAAGAAGACAGATATCTATATTTTTGTCAATTAATAAATTTTGTAATAGGCTCTTTTTACTCTGTAAACTCTGTATATTATACTGTAAAATATTAAGATAATTATCCATGTTTAAATTAAATTTGATAAAAATATTTCTTTTATTTTCTTATGTGTGAGTGGCCCATCAGAGTCACTTTTGTTTCCTAATGCAACCAACGATTTAACAATTGCGTTAATAATAATATCATTATTTGCAACTAGTTTAAAATCTAAAATGTCATTGGACTTAGCCTTATCAGCAACCTTGGGTAAAGTAGGAAAAGATTTCTCATTAAATACAGGGGGTGGTTTCACAACAGTGGCATACGTTTTCTGCAGGAATTTGGCCTTTTTCTCTTCAATTTTTTGTTTTTTAATGGGACAGTCTCGTGAAATGGCAAGATGATTACCTGCGCAGTTGATGCATGTGATCTCTTCGACATCGCATTCTTTGTATGAGTGCCGACCGGCACAAGAAGAGCACATTTGCTCCCCACGGCAAGCTCTTGCAGAGTGGTTATATTTTAGGCATTTATAGCACTGTAATAAAGGTGGTATATATGTTTGTACCGGGTACCTGAACATGTGTATATATGCATATTGTGGCAATGCTGTTGCGGCAAATGTTACTGCTATTGTACCCAATGGTGTAAGTTTCCCATCAACTTTTCGCATGAATCTTTTGATAGATATAACTTCAACGTCACTTTGTATATTTTTATATACTTCTTCGTTGGACATAGTTTTCGGTACATAACGTATAACACCTGTTGATTCCGTCATATATGCTGGAACGAAGGCTTTTAATTTATTTTTTCCTAAGAAATGGTCCATTTTGAGGAAACTATTCGCCGGTGCAGGTTTTTTAAAAGTTATCCCAACTTTGTATGCGTTTACTCGGTGTACGCCTATGATACCTTTAACATTTTCTGTAAACAATTTAGTAAGTCCAATTGGGTTTTTGTTGCCCAATTTTTCATTTTCAATAGATTCCACAAATACTACACAATCGCCGCTGTGGCATTCGGGAAATTGTCTCTTATAATTCGGTTTCATGAAAATTTTATAAGTTTCAGACTGCGTCGATTCCTTGGGAGCCAATTTTCTTTTCTTTTTCGGCTCTATATCGATGGGGGCATCGCCCCCATCGCTTTCTGTACCCATTTTAATATATACACTGGGTTTTTTTAAGAACTATTCAATGAAATATTTAAGAAATATTATACAAAATCTAAAAATTTTTCGTAAGAGAAATTTTTAACACCCGCGCAATTTGATTTCCCGCCAGAGAATCCACCTATTACTTGTTTTTCAAAGTGTTACCATACCTCAGTTCTATTTTTCCCATAACTTGATAATAAAATTGCAACTAGTTAAATAAATAAAATTAATCAGATGATTAATTAGATATTTGATGCGCTGTGAGGTATCCTCTCCCTTTTAAAAGGAATTTTATATACTTTTTATAGTTGGACATCACAGACATCAGTGAAGGAAAACATCGTGAGAAAACCTGGACTCGTAACTTAAATAATACTTACGATATAAATAATTTTGAACTCTTAATAAGGATTATGATACGCAACTCAGTACATGAATGTAATAAGTAGTTGTTGCAACGGAACATCTCACGGTTTTGGTCACATTTCGGGAAAATTTTACGTAATGACAACATTGAAATTTTATAGTGCTGTCTCATGTGCGGCCACGCGGTGGCTCAATCTATAGGTTAATAATCTAAGATGCCTACAATATGAAGTTATGAACACAGATTATGTATGAATGAAATGAATGTGCCGTATGAACTTTATGTTTCTTGTACACGTCACACGTGGTTTTAGTTTGGATGTGCCATGCCATTTCCACGATGTAAACAAAACGCTAGGATAGATGTTTCATGTTTGTTACACCTTCGCAAAATCTACTGAACGGATTTTGTTGAAACTTTGCAGTAATTTATCATACTCGTCAGAATATCGAATATCCTATTCTTAATATAAACGTGAAAGATTGTATGTGTGGATGACAATGATGTATTTCATTGGTGGATGATGGTTACATTTTCACTCAAAAAATACTGAACGAATTTTGATGAAACTTTACAGCAATACCTATAGCTTTACATCAGAATAAGACATAACCGACATAACATCACGCTATAACCACCAGGAGCGGAGCATTAACCAAAAACCTAACATGACGCGTTTGAAACCGCGGGGGACAGTGTTGTATAATATAATCTACAGCTAGTACTACATATCACGCTATGACCAACGGGAGCGAGCGAAGACTAAACAAACAAAACGCGGTTGAATCCGCAGGGGAAGGCTAATCTTATATATAAAATTCTCGTGTCACAATGTTAGTTACCTCACTTCACCGATTTTTGCCAATTTTATATGCATATTCAGTAGGTCTGAGATTCGGCTACTATCTATTTTTCATACCCGTAAGTGATAAGGGTTGTTCACCCTTAATATTTTTAACGCGGGTGAAACCGTGGGAAGCAGCTAGTATAAGATAAAATTACTGAAGGTTAACTTATAAAGTTCTAAAATTTAACCCAGATGACTGCCCTTGTCCAGTATCTGATTCAACCTACTCTACAAATTAGGCTGTAAAGGAGGCTTCCTTCACAGCCCAATTTTCAAGCCTTTGTATCACAACCACTAATAGCTAACACAAAAATAGACAAAGTAAATGTTATTCCATATTCACTTTCTTTTCAACCTAGAGTCAATCAACATTCAACTTGTAACCACCTCTAATTTGCAAGTTAGGCTGTGGCAGAAACCTTGAATGGAACTACTTTTAGGCAATCAAAATAATAACATTCCCTCATTAGTCAACCCCATAGAAATAGTCAACCCGAAGAGAGCAAATTAATATTGACTTTGAATCTTTTTTGTAATTTTCAAGAATTAAAGCTTCACTTTAAAGTTTATAAACTATGTTATTGAGTATTACTAAACAATAGAAATAGAAATAAAACAGATTTCCGGCTTTTTCTTTTATTGAGACATATCTTAAAATATAAGTTTTAACGGTTGGATTTAGCAACACGCTCCAACTCATCCTTCTTCTTGATGGCATAAGAGTTGGATGAACCCTTGGCTGCATTAATGAGTTCATCGGCAACACACTCAGCGATTGTCTTAATGTTTCTGAAGGCAGCCTCCCGGGCACCAGTACACAGCAACCAGATGGCCTGGTTTACACGTCGCAGAGGGGACACGTCCACAGCTTGCCGACGCACTGTACCAGCACGACCAATCCTAGTAGAGTCTTCTCGGGGACCAGAGTTGATAATAGCTGTCACAAGCACTTGCAGGGGGTTCTCACCAGTTAGCAAGTGAATGATTTCGAAGGCGTGCTTCACAATGCGGACAGCCATGAGCTTCTTGCCATTGTTACGGCCGTGCATCATCAGAGAGTTAGTCAGACGCTCCACGATGGGGCACTGAGCCTTGCGGAATCTTTTGTGTGCATACCTGCCAGCAGAGTGAGGCAAGTATTTCGCGTACTTCTCTTTGACGGAAATGTAATCCTGCAGGGACATGTCAGACACCTGGACATCATAGCAACTCCACCTTCCGAACAGCTTGATTTCAGGAATGTCAGCGGCTAGGGGCAGCGGCGCGCTGTCAACAGCCATGCTGCCTCCTTCGACGTTATCATCATTCCAGTTTTCCTCAGCCATTATGATTGCCTACAAACAAACATACACAAATTATATCCTTTCACAAATCACAAAACTAAGTCGAACTACATTTTATTTACAAAAAATACATACTTTTTCAAGCTAAATAGCGATTCTAACCTCGTGTTGTCAAAAGAACACGAGAAAAAGGAAGTTCGCATAAGTTTGAAGGTTGGCATTACGACTTTGGTGTTACAATATAACAAAAAAATCATAATTTTTCTTCATTGTCGTTATTCGACTAAAGTCATGGAACTAGAAAATCGATACAAGATTGATAAAGATTATGTTTATTCCAAATATTTGACATCAATTCTTCTTCAATTTTACATATTCCACAAAAATATGAAAATACTCATCATTGATACTATCAATGATGAGTATTTTCATATTTTTGTGTTGATAGCTTGCGGCAGTCACAGACTGTTGGACAGAAATCCAAATACCAATAGCATAGATTCCTCAGAATGAAATCAGTATAGGGGAAACTTTGATTATTAACGTGAGGGGAAACTAAACTTTGATAAAATATAGAAGTATGATACTAAGCGCCTTTTTCACATTCTTCTAATAAGTTCTGATTAAAGTAATTGGCAGATAAATAATTTCAATAATTTCTAAAGTCTACTTTGAGGTGGTGAATCAGGCCTTAACTATCATAAGGCTATTATTAGCGGCGTCATAAAAATATAGTTCGCGCGTAAGCTTGCCCCTCTGAAGTAAGGCTTTTGTGACGACCGCGCAGGTACAATCACGTAAAAAAGTGTTTCGTTTGTGTTTTTTTTTGTTTTATAATTAAATTGTAAACACTGTGATTGTAAAGGTGCTTCTAAACGGGCAATATTTTACTGCAATTGCGTTGCAACAACGCATATACATTCGTATTCATATTATACGTATACAGAAATAACTAGATACAAAAATAACCGGTTTTGAAACCGATTATTTTTATGGTATGGTCATATTACTTTTACAAAATAATGACGATGTTTCACATCTGCCAGGCGTCCCTAGATGAGAAAATGCGATGACTGCGGGGACTGCGGCGCGTGCGGTGCGGCCAAGTCTGCGTTCACCTTTTATTAATGGCGTTTGTGGAAAACACATGTGTATTTATAAAAATCTCAAACGAAAAAAGATTTGTAACAAAAATATATGCAATATGACTGCGATGGTCTCCTCCTTGTGAAGAGCATCTGTCAGAGCCTCGTCAGTAAATCAGCAGGGTGTACCACGTGCAGGGTGAGGTTGGGGGGACCCTGGAGGTGATGGTAGGGCCACTTACACCCCCAATGATAAGTCAACTTCAACTTTATATTATTTATGGCAATCCATCGAGTTTTCGAATGATAAATGAATAATTTGTTAAATTGACATTATTGTCAACAACAACAAAGTGTCAATTATTGACAACCTGGTTCTGTCAGTCTTTTTTATGTCATTTTGTCATCTATTCTATCTCTATGTATTCGAATTCGAATCGGTATTACGTTTTTAGTTCGTTTGTTAATTATTAAATAAAGCCGCTAAAAAGGGTAATAATAATTATCGAAAAGTGGATTCTCAATTCTACCTATTAGAATTTACATTCAAGTTAAGGATTAAGTGAATGAGCGCACTGCACTTATTATCTTATATATTCGAAGTGTAGGATTTCCGTAACTGAGCAAAGTTCGCTATGGCTGCGTTGAAAACCAGAAATGTGAAACTATTATCAAGGTTTGTGCCTAGATATTGTCCACAAGTAACAATAACAAGAAACCTAAATTTGCAAGAGTTTCACAGTAAAGATTTGTTGAGAAAATATGAAGTTTCAGTGCAAGACTTCCGTGTTCTTGATTCTAAATTGGACACTAAAGCGTTAGCAGGTTTTAAAGCTGATGAGTACGTTGTAAAAGCTCAGATACTTGCCGGTGGTCGAGGAAAAGGCCACTTCGACAATGGTTTCAAAGGAGGTGTCCACCTTACCAAAAATCGTGATGAGATTACAAAATTAGCGAAAAATATGATTGGGCACAGGTTGATTACGAAACAAACGCCCAAAGATGGAATATTGGTGGAGAAAGTGATGGTGGCCGAAAGTGTGAACATTAAACGGGAGACCTACTTCAGTATTGTGATGGAGAGGTCTTACAATGGAGCTGCAATAGTGGCATCACCAGCTGGTGGCATGGACATCGAGGCAGTGGCAGAGAAGACTCCTCACTTGTTAAAAGCTGTGCCTGTTGACATATATGCTGGTATCACTGATGACTTGGCTAATGAGATTGCTGAATTTTTGGAGTTCAAAGGACCATTGAAGGCGAAATGTGCTGAAGAACTTAAGAAGCTATGGAAACTTTTCTTGAATGTAATTCATCTTTTATTTTATGTAATTTCTAAAAGATATAAAGGTCTTTCTTACAAACTTGCTGTTTCTGTTTGCAGGTAGATGCCACACAGCTAGAAATTAATCCTCTGGTGGAGACGGATGATGGGCGAGTTATCTCTGTAGATGCCAAGATCAACTTTGATGACAATGCAATGTTTAGACAGAAAGAGATCTTTGCCTTGGATGATTTATCAGAAAGTGACCCTAGAGAAGTAAGTTTTTTTTTTGGGTAATGGGAATTCATCAAATGACTTCTCCCGTCCTGGGTGCGGCGGGAGGGCGTGTCAGACTTTAATGAATAAAACCCACTCATGTTCCTTTGGTTGCCCTTTATGCTCCGGAGTCACGGTAACTATTATAAACATTCCGCAACCCTAGAGAAGTAAGTACCAGATTTAATAAATGTTATAGCTTACTGATGATTACTGCCCCCTTACCATGACGTTTAAAGTAAGATTGTTTTAGTCCTGTTGCAGGAGTGTGCAAGTGACAGCGTTAGACACGTTGTCTAGCGCCGTCTCTTTCCCACTGAAAGTAATATCAAAGTAATACTGCTATAAGGGCTTGTGGTACGCCCCCTGGAATATTTTTAGTCATTCAAAGTTACATTCTCTTTGTATTGTACAAAATTTAAAGATGAAATGCACTGGTCACACAGATAATTAAATAATTTTGTACCTAGGCACAGCCAGGTCAATGATAACCAGAAACAGATATACATAACTATATAAACTTTCATACTTATCACACAAAAAAAAACCCTGGATGCAATTTTAATCCTCAACCTCTGGCTTAAAATTTTGGCCCAGTAACCATTAGACCAACCCAGCTAGTGCTAGTGTGCACAAATGTACAACTTGGCAAAATTCAATTTTATTTATGGATAGTAAAAATATTGTACAATCTAACCCAGCAACTCTAAAATACTAGTAAGATCTCTAGTTGTTACTGCTAATTTCCCAGAGATGTGTTATCAGATGCTGATTTGTATTTGTAACATTAACAAACTGTTATTGATATTTGAACTTTGCTCTTTGAAGTTAAATGATGTCAATTCTTATAAAGGCCTTGGTATGATTGTTACCTAACTTACAATAAATTATTCCAATAACATCTGAATAAAATAGAACTATTCTTGGATGTTCTACAGTGTTCATTGTAAATATGAGATGTGTTTATCTCCTTTATCACAATAACCTTTATTATCACTTATTTTTCTTTATTTGGTGCTATTTACAAGTTGTGATAATATTTTGATAAAGATAATGTTGTTACTGGTTGCAATAGCAAGTTAATATTGCTAGGGCGGAGTGGAGACAGCGACTGTCGCAACCTAGTGCTGGGCACGCCGTGATAGCGGCGGTAAGACCCCTCTTTGAGGAGTGGCTGGAGAGGCGCCACGGCGCTCTCACGTTTCGCCTGACACAGGTCCTCACCGGACATGGTCAGTTCGGGAGGTTCCTGTGTCGGATTCAGGCGGAAGCGACGCCTGGGTGTCACCACTGCAGCAACGGTCGCCTGGAGGACACGGTCGAGCACACGGTGGAGGTGTGCCCCGCATGGGCGGACCATAGACGTGTCCTCGTAGAGGCGATCGGCGGCGGTGACCTCTCGCGCCCAGCGCTGGTTCAGGCCATGCTGCGGGGCGAGACGGAATGGGATGCCGTCGCCTCCTTCTGCGAAGCAGTTATGCTAGTGAAGGAAGCGGCGGCGCGCGAGAGGCAACGACGAGCCTCTCGCCCCGGACAAAGACCCAGGCGAAGACGTCGAGAGTCGCAAGACGACTACCGGCCACCGTAGGCGCGGTTCTGCGGATGGCGAGCGATGGGTAGCTCGCCGCCCGGCTAGGACCAGGACCGCGTCGACGGCGCGTTAGTGTTCCACGCGCGCCTCAAAGAGAAGGAGTCAGCACAGGAAGGGGCCTAACAAGGCCAACGCCTGCCGGGGTTGCGGAATGTGTATAGTAGTCACCGTGACCCTGGAACATAAAGGGCAAACGAAGGAACATGAGTGGGTTTTAGTCAGTAAGAGTCTGACACGCCCTCCCGTCGCACCCAGGACGGGAGCAGTCATTGGATGATTTCCCACTCACCAAAAAAAAAAAAAAAAAAAAGTTAATATTGCTAAGGTAACTCAAATGTACTCAAATTAACATAATGTAGAAGAGTTTACCAAAGCTTCAAATGTTTTATATCCTAAGATGGATGGGTACCATGGTAACATACTAAACAAGTTACCGTTTTTTTAGCCTAGCTATTAATGCTGCAAGTAATTTGTCCTTGTCAATAGTTAGATTTTTTTCCTGCTCCAGTCTCACAGTTCTTTTCTTGGGCCTGCAATCATAATTTTATACAATTTTTTATGAAATGCACTAGAAAAGTTTTATGACATATCTGGCTTTTCTAGTATTTCAAAAATAGCGGCTATTTCTTATCTACAGTACCTGGCCAAATTATTAGGGACACTTCCTAGATTTCTGTATTATCGAGTTGGTCTGATTTTTTCCGGAAAATTACTGGGTGTAGGCCCAATCGGTTTTTTTTATTAAAAAACCTTGTTATTTAAGATAATAAAAAGAATAAATGTAAAGGCAAAAATAAAACTGTTAATTTATAAAAAAAATATATCGCATTAATGAGTTGTAAGGAATTATTTTGTGTAAATTTTAATGTTTTGTGATGCCTCCTTTTCCTGTCATATAAGCTCTTATAAGGCATGGTATACGTTCTATACATCATATAACAGCTCTTAAAGGCTTGTGTTATGATGGCACTCATTTATAAGAGCTGCAATAAGCTGGTGTTTGGTGGCAATGACATGCTTAGCGATAGCCCTCTTGGTGAGTTTCTGCATGTTCTTAATAGAGTTCGTATCTGGTGATTTATCTGGTCAGGGCAAAATATTTATATATTTTTCAGCCAGGAATACTGTAGCACTATTGCCCTTAAGACAAAACGCAGAACCGGCCATAAAAATGTACTTTTCGACAAGCAGGGAACCATTTTTCGACTTGTGGCAATAATTGAGTTTCTTGTGCTCGCTTGTACAGATCTTGCCTTATGGTCATTTCCACGATATATAGGCACCCCAAGTTTTAGAAGAGATCACAAATCACACCGTGATTAACCTGGTTGTTTAATTTTCCCTAAAAAGGAAATCTGCAGGGAGCTGTTCTCGGACAGCTCTAGGATGTGTGCGACTACAAATGAGCTCTTGTCGACCCACACCTGAAACAATTATTCATCGGAGAAGGATACCTAAAAGTAATGCAACGATTACTGAATAGTGCTTTTCGTACGTATAACAATATTAAAAGTAATATTATAAACCAGCTGCAGTCTGCGACAATCATATTTCGGCGATGCCTAGCCCACTGCAGTCGTTTCTACATCATGGTCTCGGTGTGGCGTGATTTTTGATCGGCCGATGATTTATTCAATTCTCTGCGGACAGTCACCGTCAAACTGTCCTATCGAATACTTCTGTTTTCTCGTCTAATCTCTCGCTTAGTATCGTAGCTAGGCATATAACACACTTTTTACCGTATTTCAGGCAGATATACCCAATTTTATGGTCCGAACCAACAGTGGTGATCCGTTTTCTGCCACATTTTTTCACAATGTCTGTTTCCAGAAGTTTGATCTGATCAGTTTTTACTTTAATTCTATTTACTGCAGACTTTAAGACACCTGTAACAGCTGCTAAATCTCTCTGGAAGTGTATAAAATGCAGTAATAGCATTTGTATTTTTATGATTTTTGGTGGAGACGGGTCTAAAGCTACACCTTTTCTAAAAAGAAGAATTTTTGTACATATCGCGTCAAACAGTTACAAAAAATTAATATTTTGTATTCAATTTAGAAAAAAAAGGTCACCATCAGAAACATTACCTACGGTTCAATTAGTTTAATTAAAAACATCTTGTAAAATTAAAACCAAAAATATTTTTTTCCATCAATGAAACAAACATAATTTTCAATAAAAGTTTACGAAATTGCTATACATTATATATGCTATACCACATTTCCAAAATGGCTCGATCTCATGGTGCTATCACATATCAAAATTAATAATAATGATACCAGGAGTAATACCAAACTACAAAAACCTATATGAAATCATTTATTTTCTTGATAAAGGAGTTTGATCAAAAAATAATTACTCAATGAAAACTGTCCCTAATAATTTGGCCACCGATGGTATATTAGCTACAAACTAAGTCAAAAAAGAAATTGCATACATGTATGGAAAAGTTATTTTTATCGTTCATTTTCTCCTAACTAATAAAAAAGCATAAGTAGCTAGACATAAAAAAGTTGCAATTTTGATATTACAAACAGGTATTTCAATTGAAATATTCGCATTTGCGTTCACAAATGTGATAAATAGTACATTTGTTACATCACTAGTTCAAGATTTTTGGTAGAGATCACAAGATACTCTTTAAAAAAAAGAACTTTATATGTAAGAATGGGTCTGTGACCAGTAAGTACCCTATAATCCAACAAATTAAAAAGTCCTCCAACACTGCCCAGCAAAACTTTATTTGGATTATCGGAGTTCCACTAAAGTTACACTAAAAACTAGTGAATAGGTTACATATTGATAACACTATCTTCTTTCTCAGAGGGAGGCAGCTGCACATGACCTTGTTTACATTGATATGGATGGCAGCATTGGATGTATGGTCAATGGAGCCGGCCTGGCTATGGCCACCATGGACATCATTACCTTAAATGGAGGAAAGCCTGCAAACTTCTTGGATCTTGGTGGTGGTGTTGGACCCAAGCAAGTTTCAGTTGCTCTGAAGATATTGGAGTCAGACCCAAAAGTAAAGGCTGTCTTTGTCAATGTGTTTGGTGGTAAGTTCATACCTTATTTTATTACTAGCTTCTGATTGCAGATAGGAAATTATTACTTGAGTTTATTTTTCATGCATGCAATTCATTAGCTATTTGGCATTCAATGTTTAGTCAAAATTGGTCCAGCTGTTTTAGAGATTAACAAGAACAGGAAGCCTGAAAAACTTTGAAAAGTTTTTATACCATTACCATTTGCATGTAGAACAATATTCATATTTTGACATAATATAAAAAAAATACATACAAAATCTTAATTTTATTTATCTGTATTGATCATAAAAATCATTTACAGATCTTTGATGAGTCTATACATTACTTTGCAGGTATTGTCAACTGTGCTACAATTGCCCAGGGTATTATCACAGCTTGCAAGGACAATCCTCCCAAACACCCACTTGTTATCAGACTGCAAGGCACTAACTCAAATGAAGCACAAAAACTCCTAAAGGAATCTGGTCTACCACTTACAATCATGAAAGATGTTGATGAGGCAGCAAGAACTGCTGTTAAAATGGCACAATAAGAATATTGAAATGTTATGTTGTAAGAATTGTGTTGTCAATTCATTGATTTACATTCAAATACAGAAGATATGTAAAAGACAATTATATCCGAATTATTTTACTATGACATAATATCATGTAGTTGTATTATCCACATGTTGTTATAATAGGCGGGCGTTAGAGCTCTCTTAAGAAAGTGCTTAAAGCTTATAGAAAAGCAAACTGGTAGCTTACAAGTAGTATGGTCCAGTATTTTTTTTAAATATTTGAAATAAATTAAAGAAATATAATTTCAAAATGACCATAAGTATAGTACTCTAGCCGCAGCTAACAGTATCACTATTGAAAACTTATTTCAATATAAAAATGTACTTATTTGTAAATACCTACTAAAACTTTATCCCAAAGCTAGTGTGCAGGAATTCCATAGGTATGTCTAATTGTGTAATTATCAGTTACGTTTAGTCGTCAAAATCGCGGCTTAGGCTAAGTTCGCCGCTACATCCTACGATAAGATGTCGTATCATTTTGTTTTTGCCCTATTATGAATTTTTCTAACACAGGCTTGGGAATTAGAAGACTGACTTTTTGTTTTAACTTTCTAACAAAATACTAGTACTTATTGTATTTATGTAAATCAAATGTGTTGCCATAAAATTGTTAATGTTTTGTATATAGTTTATAAATATATAGTAAAGAATAATAACTTGGGTTTTTTTATAAATAGAAACTCATACGAAAAAATGAATATCTTTATTTTTTTAACAATTTATGACTACAGTACAGTTAATAGTTTCAGATGAATTATTATCTAAGCTCGGAATAAGTTACTTTTTTTCCCCTGGGCTGCCGGTTCAGTTCTACTGCATATATTGGCTTCGATTTCTTCGTACATGGGCAGGTGAGTGAGCTTACCGCGGGCTGCTACTGATGGCTTTGAACTCAACATCCGTCGCGCAACGCGAACAATGTCATCGGCTGTTATTTTTTCTGCAATATGAAAGATCATACATAAACAAAATGGAACACATGCCCACTGTATGACTTGTCGTTAGTCTGCTTTGCACTTCTGCGACATAAAATTTAATTTCCTAAACAATAAAAAAATTAACTTTGAGAATAAAGAGCAGAAGCTTCTAACATACCAATTTCATTGATGAAGAAAGAAGGTGGCTTCCTCTTGCCAGTAGCGAGCACTTGCCGGCCTACATCTTCAAATACAACTGGTCTGGCTTCTAAATTCATCAATAACATTGACTGCAGCTGTGTTTTTGCTCTCTAAAAATAAATATCAGCATTGTTATACCAGCGTCTAACTAATAAATGCTGCCTAAAGTTTTTATTCATGACGTATAACTTTATACAGTGATTATTAGAGACATATAATTTTATACAGTGATTATTAGAAGAGTTAAAAGGCTGAGGTGGAACTTAGTCAATTGTTGAATAAGCTCCCACAAAAGCAAATCTAATTAACAATGATAGAAATTAAACCATTTAAACAAACACATCATCAAAATCGGTTCAGCCTTTTAGGAGGAGTATAATTATAAACACGCGCAGGTTTACAAATGTCACGTTTGTCCGCGATGGATTTTAATCAAATTTGCAGACTGTGTACAGTTTGATCCAATTTAAAAAATATGCTATATTTTAATTCCGAGAACATCCACAGCAACGCGTGGCCGGATTAGCTACTATATTTATAAAAACATCGCACCCGAAGTTCAGTTTCTCCAACCTTCCCGGCCATGTTAGCGAGTTCCCGAGCGATGACTAGCGTCGTATCATGAATGCGGCTAGGAGGCGAGGCGGCATGTATGCAGAACAGACCCGTGTCACCGTACGCGTGATTGTATGCTGTGGCGTTGAACATCCAGTGATATCTGTCAAACAACAATGGCATTCACAAATGGACGACAAATTGGCTGAATCAAAACAGAATGCTTAAATAATACTTATAGTTACCAATCAAGTCCCTGAATCAAAAATTACGATTTAGTAGACATTTTATTGAATATAATTTGTGTAATTAAGTTATGATTTCTGCATAACTTTGGACAGAGATTCTAAATAAATAGTCTTTTTGAAATAACAAACCATGTCATTATTATAATTAAAATTCTTTTTAAAGTATCAATTCTGTATCCTTATCAGTTTAACTGGCTTTTCTGGCTTGGCCTATTGAATAGTTAGGTACCTGTTAAGGACATTAGTGTAAAGTCGAGTGTACATTCCCTTGCCTGGGCCGCCGGCTGAGAACGACCCACCACCACCCATCATCATGTTCAACACACATATTGGCACAAAGTCAGGGTCACCATGAGAACAACCTAGAAAACACAAAAATATTCATATCTGTGATACCAAGAACAGGTTAAAACAGAAATCTGCTAAGTTAGCATTTTACTTACTCTCCAAACCAATAACAACATGAGATAGCTCAGGGAGATCAGATCCTGGATACAGAGGGATTATGCAGTCATCCTGAAATATTAATAAACATGAAAGAATATCTGTTGCTACTTTAGCAATTATACTATTATAGCCAATGGTGCCGATTCTCTGTCCTTTTCCTTAAGAAATGGAAAGAGAAAGATGCATTTAACTTAAATTTAGTTAAATTTGTGAACAAGAGAATTAGCACCAATGTAAGATAAGAAGTGTAAGTGAATCAAATTATTAATAAAGTTAATTTTTTTATTTTACAAATGATTAATTACCTGTTGAATTCCTCCAGTGTATTGTGCAATTGAAGCATCAACCTTAGGTTTGAATATTTCATTATCATCTGTTTGCCAAGTAGGTTTCATGTCCACGAAATATTTCTGAACAAACTCCACAAATGGCCCGTGTTCAACCTAAGGATTAAGTAGATTGCATTTATTTAAATAAAAAAAATAATTTCATTGATGTTTTAGTAACTGGAAACATGGTCAATTTACTCAACTTAGGCCTTTTACAGGCACTTTTGAATTGTCAAGAAGTCTGTCAGTGAAATAAAGCTTGTTCCAGAACACAGGCAGAGGGCAATGAGGAAGAATGAGTAATAAATTCCATTGTTTTATTTAACAATATTTTTTTTAATTGTTAAATAAAACAGTGGAATTAGTGTATTAACCCATATATGCCCAGAACTACTTCTACCTCTTGTTTCGTGTTCGAATCAATGGGCATATGGGTTAATGATTTATCTTACCCCAACAGCAGCCACCACCATTCTATCAGGTGTATAATGATTTTTGAGGTAGTTCAGAATGATGTCACGGTCAATTTTATTGACATTTTCATTTGGACAAATCTTTGGAAGTCCAAGAGTGTTTCCTCTGTAAGCAGCCTGTAAAAATATTAAAGCAATTACAGGGTTATTTTTCGCCCATTAGAGCCTTTCAGTCAAAACTTTTCAATTTTTTGATTAAAACTTTGAACATTTGGTACAATATCAGGTAAACATACCATGTGAATCATGTCCATCAGAATAGTTTCTTGTTCAGGCCTCATGGATAAGGTCTCCAATTCAAATGCAACAGCCTGTCTCGCTGCTTCTATCTCTTCTGGGGACAGTTGTGGTCTCAATGTCACTTCTGCAAGGACCTGAAATGTATAATTAAAATTATGTATGAGTCTTGCAGTATTAAAGAAAATACGCCAAAAACAGGTCATGAAATTGATATAAGTTATTTGCTGTTACTTTAAACAAAACAATTTCTATATTATTTGATTGCCTTTACTGGCTGTTGCCTTATTTATATACATATCAAAAAATTACCATACCTACTAATCAGCAGGTTTCAGACTGAATATTTACTTGAAATAGAAGGTCATCATGTAGAGAAATAACATTAAATTATGCAACTTAAATAGTTTAAAATAGTTTTACCTGAGTAACAGAATCCAAGCCTTTGGAATCCGCACTAGTAGCATACACAGTGGTGTCACGAGATCCTTGGCAGTCACAAATTCCTCCATGTCTTTCAAGCTCTCTGTGCATGACATCACGAGTAGCATATTTGTGAGTGGCCTGTAATGAAAAAGATTTTTAGTTAATATTATTTATATGTAACATTCTCTTTTTAAAAACTTAATTAATAGGGGTTTAGTCCCAGCACTTAGTTCTCTAGAGTGGACTTTTGCACATTAACATTATACATTAGTGTCAACATATCATCAGGATCAGACTACACCTGTCAAATTTCAAAATTTTTCTATAGCAACAAAAAGAATACTTACACCAAAGCTCAGTTTTTCAAGAAAATGACATATACCATTGGGATAAGCCACTTCATATCTTGGACCAGAGTCAATGACCACTGAAAACAAATCAATAATAAGATTTAATAAATTACAAATTAGAGGACAATAAAATCATCATCACCTCCCTAACCGTTTCCCAACTAAGTTAGGGTTGACTTTCAGCAACTGTATATGAAACTTCCACAACCCCGTAACTAGGTAAACAATACTTTATGGCTTTTAGCTACTGGTAACAATTAAACTATTGAATAATATAATTAAATAAAGCTACTTACCACCTGCAGTACAAAACTGTCCAAACTTTTTTTCTGATGCTACACGCAATCCATTGCTGAGCACAGTGATTTCAGTTGTGGCATCTTCAGTCTCAGGTGTGGAGTAAATCACTGGAGGTAAAGTTGTCAAAGGTTCAGACAGAGGAGGCAAAGGTGTTACATTGCCTCTGTTTACCACCGGAGCAGAGTTGATTTCCTGACTGTAGTTTTTTGCTGACCATCTAACTGTATTGAACCTGAAAAGTTTAAATGATGCAATACAATAAAATTTATGTATTAGACTGTGACAATTACACTGGGACGGCAACAACCTATTCAATTTAGAGAGGTTAGTATTGACAAGCAGTCTTAGATTAGTAATTTAAACTCAAGAAAGCTAAGAAAGCCGTCTGACAATAAAAAATAACAGATACTTACCCATTTTTCAATGAAAATAACCTAGTGAAAAGATGTTTCATATCCATAACATGCGCCATCCTCAGAAGGATTTATTTAACACTGATTATATTCAAACAAATTTTGTAGTTTTTTTGTAATATAGATAAAGAAAAACTAGGTTTTCTTTTCTGTGACTCGGTTGGAATTACAGTCGGATGGATGGATTTCATGACATGCATGACAGACAATGACTGACTTTGACAGTTGTAGTACTTACTTTTTTTCTTCTTCTTTTGGCACCGTTTTTTCACATTGCCAGTGTAAGTACTTACTTGCTTTGGTTCAGTTGCCAGTAATAATCAGTAGGTAAAAAAACTTAAATCTTTAAGACGCAAACACACTTGCGTGTCGTGGCCGTGGCGCGCGTTTTCATACATTCACTCACACACACACACCGACACACGCCACGACACGTAAGTGTGTTTGCGCCTTTATTCATGGGTCTATTTTGACCATGAAGCCTCTACCACACAGGTGCCTTATTATCGGTCGAAAATATTCATGCATGAGGATTCTTTGCAAATTACTGCAATATTTATTATCTGTCTATCTGTCTATATTACACTAGTGTGGTAAGGGCTTTATTATTCTTCTGTCACTAATGTTAGTGTCAAACTGTCAGTGTGTCACAGTGTCACTGTCATATTGTCTGGATGTGTGGTGTTGTGTTGATGAATATTTACCTACGTTGGAAATTTTTGATAAATAAAATTATTATTACTGTTGCGTGAATATTCTATCAAAGAATAAAAATAACAATAGTAGTCAAACATGCACGTTGTTGGTAAACAGCGATATAAAAATTTGCACAGAAGGATAATTTATACAGTCGTGCTTTACTATTATAGCCCCTTGTAATCTGATAAAAATGGTTTTTTATCCGTATTGATTATAATATTTTATCACACCATTCATTTAAATTTCAAATCAGTGAAACTGTAGTATACAGGGTTGACCATTGGCTTTGGCAGCTAAAATAAAACGCAAAATGACGTACAAGTTATTGAGAAGAGTTTTTAGTTCCTCATCGTACAGTAAACGACCTCAAGTATGTATTGTTGGCGCGGGGCCCGCAGGGTTCTATGCGGCGATGCATCTTACTAAAAAGCTTGACTCTGTAAATATTGATATACTGGAGAAACTTCCTGTACCTTTTGGTTTAATCAGGTAAGTGAATATTATGATTCACTAAAATACCTATGTATTCATAATTTTGAGAGCAGCTAAGTAAACTTATAAAACAACTTTACTAGGTATGGAGTGGCCCCAGATCATCCGGAAGTAAAAAATGTAATAAATCAGTTTACTAAGGTGGCTCAACAACCCAATGTGAATTTCTATGGAAACATTACTTTGGGAAAAGATGTAAATCTTCAACAGCTTAGACAACATTATGATGCAGTGCTTTTGGTATGACATTATTTTACATTTATTATTATTAAGTGAATAAATATAAAAAAACATCACAACTTATTTTTTTTTTAATTATTCTAGTTTATGAGAAGATCTTAAATATTTTTCAGACCTATGGTGCTGAAGAAGACAAAACACTTGGCATAGAAAATGAAGATGCAACCAATGTGGTTGCTGCTCGTAACTTTGTAGGCTGGTATAATGGACTCCCTTGTGACAAGGATTTGAAAGTAAGATAAATAAAATTATATCTAAAACTCTTATGAATAAGAACATAATGGAATGTTAAGTACAAAAAGTAAAATAAGCTTATCCCAAAAAGTACCTAAAATCAACATGTCAAGAAATTGGGTTCTGTTTGTACTTGTTTTTAAAGTCATTTTTATTACAGGTTGATTTGTCCTGCAGAACTGCAGCCATTCTTGGGCAAGGAAATGTGGCATTGGATGTTGCAAGGATTCTGCTATCACCTATTGATGAACTAAGAAAAACTGACATTACAGAACATGCTCTTAGTGTTCTATCTGAATCAAAACTAAAAGAAATATATTTAGTTGGCCGAAGAGGACCTTTACAAGTAGCTTTTACTATCAAAGAACTCCGAGAACAACTGAAATTGAAAAATTGTCGAACAATATGGAATGAAAATGACTTTGTTGATGTGCACAAAGTAGTCCCTGATCTACCTCGCCCTAGAAAAAGATTGACTGAATTAATGTTAAAATCATTAAATGAGAAGCAAACTATGACTGATGATAGCAATATTAAATATTTCAAACCAGTGTTTTTTAGAAGTCCAAATAAATTCTTAGTTGATAATAAGATGCAATTAACTGGCATTGAATTGGTTTGTAATAAACTTGTTGGTGAAAGTTTAGAAGACCAAAGATGTGTACCTACTGGAGAAAAAGAAGTACTGAATTGCGACTTAGCATTTAGAAGTATAGGATACAAGAGTGTTCAGGCAGACAAAAGTTTGGTAATAAAGCATGGCTTTGTAACAAATGATAAAGGCATTGTTGAAGATGCATCTTCAAATTTAGCAAAGCTTTATGTGGCAGGATGGCTGGGCACAGGGCCTGTTGGTGTAATATTACATACAATGGGAAATGCATTCCAAGTGGCTAAAGTAATACATGAAGATTTGAATGCACTTGATCACCAAAATAAAGGTGGCTTTGAAGAAATCAGCAAAATAATCAAGGAGAACAATAGCAATGTTATAGATTGGAATGGTTGGAAAAAAATAGATCAATTTGAAAAAGAACAGGGTAAAGCAATAGGCAAACCACGTGAAAAAATTTGTAGCGTGGAAAAAATGATTGAAGTTGCGAAAATATGAAAAATATATAATATATAGCTAATATATTGTAAGAATAAAAGATTGAAATCAGTGAAGGATTGTAAAAATGATATTTTATTAAGTAAAGGCAAGACAAGGTATACTTTTGTTATTGTTTGTATTATTAAAAATTGGCTAAGTGCGTGCCAGGCCACGCATAGAATAAGGTTCCGTGATTAACCATTTCGAATTATACCGGTTTTGTAATATCGCAATTAGGGTAGCCCCCCTTTATGTAAAGTAGGAAGTGTTTTTTTTTTTTTTATCCCTAACGTGTGATATATTGTTGGGTAAGTAGTTAAAAAAGGGTTTAAAAAATATGAAAAAAATAGAAAAGTAGAACTTTATAAGGACTTTCTAGGAAAATTATTTTGAACTTGATGGAAAGAACAGGTTTTGGCCCGACACGCTCTTGGCCGGTTTTTGTTTTTGAAGTGAAAACTTCTTTAGCGGCGTTGTGCACTTTTTCTGTAATGGGTATAAAATCTTAAACTCGCGTCAGGACACGTGACCTGATCGAAAAAGCGTAGGACGGATGGATAGTAGACAGCTATAATCAAGTTTTCACTTCTGCCGGCACTCCCGGAGTGCAACCCGTCTTTTTTTAATTACGTCTGTTTGTTGCGTATTGATCAAAATAGTTTTTATAATAATTACATTATATCTACTTGTTTACAATTTAAAATAGTCATATTACAATTTCGAAAATAACCCGAGAGAAATATTTTTTTGTCGGCGTAGGATGTCTAAAGGTGAACGCAGACTTGGCCGCACCGCACGCGCCGCAGTCCTCGCTTTCGAATTCTATATATGAAGTTCTATGCCACCTCACACACCCATCCGCGTCGCAGTCGCCGCAGTCCTTGATGAAACGACCGAACTTCCCAAGCCGCAGCTGATGACGTCACCAACGAATCCACTTTTTTTAAATTCTTCCTTTAATAATAAACATCTGACAACAAATTGTCCGTCAAAAGCCATACTGTACTGTATACCATTCCCATTCTTAAATTATATTACAACCTGATGAAAGAAATCAAATTCAATGCGTGCGACGACAGGAACGACTGCAGTGACTGCGGTGCGGTGCGGCAGACTTGGCCGCACCGCAGTCCCCGTAGTCATCGCTTTTTGTTACTGGCCTCGCACATCTATCCGCACCGCAGTCACTGCAGTCGTTCCCGTCGCCGCACGCGATTTCTTTCATTCAGTTTGTAATATAAATTAAGCGCCGCGCTAGCCGCAGCGTCCGCTGCGTGCGGGCCGGCGTTGGTGACGTCATCAGCTGCGGTTTGGATATTTCGGTCGTTTCAGGGTCTGCGGCAACTGCGACGCGGGTAGGTGTGCGAGGTGGCATAGAACTTCATATTATAAAGAATTCGAATGCGTAGACTGCGGCGCGTGCGGTGCGGCCAAGTCTGCGTTCACCTTAAAAGTACTATAAAGGCTGTTACATACACATGCCGGTGGTACAGGCCGCAACATTCAGGTGCGTCACCGCACCGAGCGCACCTGTATGTTGCGCACGGGGGGGGGGGAGGGTTGCGATGCTCGCGAGCATCGCAGCCCTCCCCCCCCCCCGTGCGTTTGTAAGTTGTCACGTGACAATGCTCGCATCAGGTGTTGGATGGAGTCTTATTTAATATATAGGTGCATATAGACTATGAAAAAAACTACCATCAAAAAACCTTTAAAATAAACAAAGATAACAAGACAATTGAACATTATTTTTAGGTCAAGTTGGCCATCCCTATATATTAGTAGTCTGTGATTCTGTGTTGTTCTGTTGATTTGATTGATATTTTTATTTGTTGTCTGCTGTGGTTGTCTGTCTGTCTGGCTGATTGATTGAAGCAAATTTGCGAAAGTATGGTTTCGTGTTGTGTTTCAATAATTTTTAACATAGAATTCAATTATTTAGTACGTGACTGTATACTTTGTATCGGTTAACAACTCCTTGGATTCTGATACAATATTAATTCTAGCCCAAAGGTGAGGAACACTTGAAAAAATAAATACCTAACCTCAAATTAACTTGTAAGAATGTCGAATGAGGTTAAAATTGGTGATTACATTATTATCCAGAAGCAAAACTATAAGAAACTACACAAGTTTAATAAATCTGATTCGACTATCAGTTTGGGAAGAGACACTATTAACTTGAAAGGATTAGAGGGCTCTCCATATTTCTCAATATTTAAACTGATACCGAAAACAAGTAAGAAAAATAAAGAATTTTCTATAGAACTAGCAGACGAAGCTGTGAAATTAAAAGATGAAATCGATATCAAAGTGTCTGGAAACGACAACAGAAACATACTTGATGATGGACGTTCACAAAAGTTGTCAGCAGCTGATATTGAGACACTAAAAAGTGATTCTAACAAAGCATCCGACATTGTAGAAACATTAATCAGTAATTCAAACACATTTCATAATAAAACAGAATTTTCACAAGACAAATATTTGAGAAAGAAAGAGAAAAAATATTTTGAATACTTTCAAGTAGTAAAAACAAATCTAAGAATCATTAGCGAAATTATGTATAAACTTGAACCAAATAAGATTCAAAACTTACGTATTGATACATTATCTCAAATCATTACCACAGTTAATATACATTGTGAAGGAAACCATCTGTTATATGACTCCGGGTCCAATGGTTTAGTGGCTGCTGCATTATTGAGTGCTATTGGGCAAAATACTAATGGTAAACTAGTACACATGCACCCTGGTAACATGTCGCAGAAACAAGCCCTTTTAGCTATGAATTTTCCTGAAGAGCAGCTAAATAGATGTGTTTCAGTCAATGTTTATTCTGCACTCCGACAATTCTATCAAGGATGTGACACTAATAACACTGCAGAAAAGGAAAAGAGTGAGGATAGCACTGAGGTAAATCCTTTGAAGAGGAAAAATATTGACAACACAGAAGACCATGAGGCTAAAAAACCTAAACAAGATACTGAGAATGAACCCATTACAAATACAGATTTAAACACAGATTCAAAGACACAAAGAGAAAATAAAAAACCAAAATGGCACTTTGACAATATAGCAGCCTCAGAACTGCTGCAAAACAAAATGGATTCATTAGTTATAGCATGTAAAGAAGACCCATCAAATATATTTAATGAATTAGTGGCATTTGTTAAGCCAGGTAGACCTTTTGTGATTTATTACAATGTTGCGGAACCATTGCAGCAGTTGTATATGTCACTAAAGGCACAAAGCAATGTTGCTGCTCTGAAATTAACATGCAACTGGATGAGAAATTATCAGGTAGGCATTCTTCTGTATTCTAAGACTCCCTAACCACTGAAATGCCATAAAAGTCAAAGTAATAATTGATTGGCATTGTGTTTCATGTGTATCTGCTCTTACAGCAGTCTAAGGAAAATTTAAGTTTATACAATAAACAATATAAAACGGACTTCTGCTTGCCACTCCATTCACATAGAAGTATGTCCATTACCATTTAACTTATAGCAGTGCTCATTTTATCTGTGAAAATAAGTTTATATTGTAAAATGTTGCAAAATGGGTAGATCTCCAAAACGGGTGATAATAGTACATTTTTACAATTGGCCTTCAATTTACATAAATAGTTATGGAAATATTTAAGTTAAAAAAAATCGCGACCAGAGCAATCATAATTGATGCCAGAGCGATCATAAATGGTGATATCAGTAAAACAAAAAATTAAATTTAGATAAAATATAATTTATTTAGCTGTTCTCAGTCATATTCAGTGTACATGTAACAAGATTATATGTAAGAGAAATGTATTATTTTAGAAAAAAGTCAAGGCATGTTAGCAGTCTCACATATCACTCATTGGTAGTACTGTGTGTGCCCCAAGCTTTTTTCCTTTGGTTACTTACTCTCTCTTGACTTTACAAGCCATTTTTCGTATATATCTGAACATTTTTTTATCTTGGCCGCCCTACGACGCTTAACTAATTTCTTCCCGTTTTTCTTCAATAAATAACTTATTTCGAGGCATGATTTCAATCTGCAACATTAGTTTTATACAATAGAAAGGGTTTTTAAAATTTTACAAGATTGGGTTACAGTTGTGGTTAACTAAATACCAAAAAAATAATATCATCAAGGTAAAATACGTCAACATCTGTTTATGGGTTTAGTTACCCAAAGAAACCCAGGAAAGGTAAAATAAATTAAAGGTTATAAGCATAGTTCATCGTTTGTCATTTTTACAGTCCGGTACTACTACTTAAAATAGATTTGTAACATACAATTAATGCAAAATATCATCGCTCTGGTCTTTTTGGACAGAGCAATCACAGCCATAGCGATCAGAAAAAGTAAAAAAAAAACATAAATATAGCCGAAATTAAAAGCAGTAAAAAGTTGTGATTAAGACTCATAAAAAACATCATAATGATGTCTTAATTCACATAACAAACACATTCACAAGTTTACTACTTAATTTAAATAACAGAAGGGGATATTAAGCGGGCCATCACATCTATTTCTACAAAAGCAGTAGGTGATGATGGTCTGCATCTTAAAATGTTTCTTCCTATCCTTGATGTCCTGCTTCCTATAATCTCTCACATAGTTAATTATTCCTTATACACTGGTTCTTTTCCATCAGCTTGGAAGAAGGCCCACGTTTTGCCTCTTCCTAAAGTCTCTAATCCCTCCTCAGTGTCCCAGTTTCGTCCAATTTCAATACTTCCAATCCTGTCCAAAGTCCTTGAGAGTGTTGTTAATAATCAACTTTCACATTACCTTTCCTCTAACAGCCTGCTTAGTCCATACCAGTCTGGGTTTCGTCCTGGCCATAGTACGGTGTCGGCCTTACTTAAAATAACTGACGACATTCGATTGGCTATGGAAAACCGACTCCTTACCGTGTTGGTATTATTGGACTTTAGTAGTGCTTTTAATTCAGTTGATTTTGATATACTATTGGGTATCCTAGCTGCTTTAAATATATCTCCCTCTGTGATCACTTGGTTTAATTCATATCTTCGTGGTCGCTCGCAGTCGGTACACCTAAATGAAGCTTGCTCCGATTGGTGCGATCTTTCTGCGGGTGTTCCCCAAGGTGGCGATCTTTCTCCTCTCCTTTTCTCCGTTTTTATAGACGCTGTCACTAAAGTATTAACTATTCGCATTACCATCTTTATGCAGACGACCTGCAGCTTTATCGCCATTTTAAATATGAAGAACTTCTTGGAGCCATTGATGCTATCAATAATGATCTTGTTAACGTCAGTCAGTGGGCCAAAAGTTTTGGATTGTTAGTTAACCCGTCTAAATCACAAGCAATCATTATTGGTGGCAGACACTTTACCAATTTATTGAATTACCTGCCTCTCCCAATGGTTACCTACGAAGGTACCGCTATAACCTACTCCAAGAAAGTTAAAGACCTTGGTGTTTTCTTGGACTGCAACCTTTCTTGGCAAGTTCACATTGCTGAAGTAAGCAGGAGGGTTTTCTGTTCGTATAAATCTCTTAAGCGTCTTCAGAAGTTCCTGCCTTTTCAAACTAAAATTACCCTTGCTCAGACTCTTCTTCTACCACTTATAGACTATGCTGATATTTGTTTTCTTGATGCGACTGAGGAACTCCTTAATAAGCTTGAACGTCTGCAGAATTTGTGTATCCGCTTCATTTTCTGCAGGCCTTCGAAAGTACGACCACGTGTCGGAGTTTCGGCGGCAGCTGAGGTGGCTACCTATTCGGCAGCGTCGAGACAATCACATTCTTTCTTTCCTCTTTTCTATTCTTCACAATAGTAAGTCTTCTTCGTATCTTCGTGAACGCTTTGAGTTTCTTGTTCCTAGAGGTAAACCTTGTCGTTCTTCATCATCTCTTCTACTTCGATTTCCTTCTCACTCTTCGAGTCGGTATGATGGATCTTTTACTGTTAGTGCTGTGCGTCTTTGGAATGATTTGCCGCATTCATTGCGAGATAGCCCTTCCTTAGAAGTGTTCAGGAGAGGAATTAGGGAACATTTCCTGTCTGTAGATTGATAATATATATGTATATATATTTTTATTTATTGTTGTATTTAATTTTGTATTACGTATTTAATATTATGTATTTAATATTATAATTATATATTAGTTAAGAGTTAATAATTATGTTTTATTCGTGCACATAAGCACATCCCCCGTTGCAAATATCTCTATAGCATTTTGGTTTGCTGGTAGAAAACTAATTTCTGGGTTAAGCTCGCCATTGTACATAAATTTTTATTTTAGTTTTGCTGATGTTTGTATTTTATTTTTTATGTGCAATAAAAAATATGAATATGATCGTGCCATAGTAATCGTAAAATTTGTGAACCAAATCCAGAACAATCATAAATCATAATCGTTTATTTGCTAATATGGGTAATTACATAAAGTTATTAAAGATATAGGACAGTCCAACCATATTACACCTTGAGGCATGCAAAATTATGTCATTTGTTTAATAAAATCAAGATACATTGTGAATAAATGTCAAAGATATAAAGAAGTATATGAATTAAATTCGTGCATTCTTTAGTAAATTTACAATGAACAATATAGTAATGTCAATAATTTAATCAAAATATGAAATGTCATATATTAAATGAGAATACATAAACTTCCCTTCGTAATGTTGGAGCGCAGGAACGTGGAACACAGGTATCCTCCTTGGCGGTTTAACCCCTACATCCATTGCCCCTCGGAAGGGGAAAAGAGTGTCTATAACGCGTAACTAGGGATAAGCGCGATGTTTTACCTCAGCGCAGAGCGATGAGATAAAATGCCCGGTCACTATTATAAACTCAAATTGTGGCAAAAATATTGTTAATATAACTAATAAAATTTTACTATTATAAAGATTAACTATTTGTTATATAATTTAAGTAAGTTTTTTCATTTGAACTTAACTCATTAAAAATTTAAAGACTATTTTTCTCATTCAATCGGGAGGTGGGTCAACCCAGAGCGATCAGGATTTTAGGGTTTTAAGATTTTTTTTTAAATACTTAAAATAAACTTATTCACTAGCCTTGTTTCACATAGATTAGAGCCCAATCTGTATATAAAAAAATATTTTGAAACCTTTTTTCGATTTTAAAATGGGTTTATCCAGCCCGACACGAAAAAAATGCCTCTGGAGATCGACCCAAATATCATTTTAAATCTTGAGATGTTAATCTGTAAGGTTTACATGTAATCACTAATATATAATTAATTTGAAAGTTCGTCTCTGTGTATTACAAATTTTCAATAAAATTACTGAACTGATTTTAATAAAATTTGATCTGGAATGAGTTTGTACCGTAAAGTGGCTAATTTTGACTAAATTGTTTGCATCCACAACTAAATACTGTGGTTACTTACCATAATTTATTTATATTCTATGATTTCTTTTCAGGTGTTGCCTGACAGAACACATCCAGAAGTTATGATGAATGCATCCAGTGGATTTTTGTTAAGTGGTTATGTTCTTAGTAAATAAATATGTACTTACAGTATTTTTTTATTAAGGATACAAATGTAAATAAAATAAACTACAACTTTTTATAAATTTATTTATTTCTCTCATTTACTCAATGAACATAATATCATGTCTAAATGCATTATAAAATTTTATGAATCACTATGACTGACATGCAATGAATTGCGACTGAATTTTAGTAGATACATTTCAATATCTTCTGTTAAATTTCCTGTGTATTTTTAATTGATATCTTTCATAATTTATATTCATACTTAGTCCGCATTAAAAATTGGGGTATCTAACTAGGCAAATCTGATCATGTATAAATCTCAACAGTAAATTTCTTTATAAAATTTCATAAAATTGTGGAATACCCACCAAATCCAAAATGGAAACATACACAGAACAATCACTAGGTTGGTGCTGAGTTATTACGTCTTTCAAATACACTGATGAAAAGCTACAGTGTCACTCACACTGTGAAGGAATGTATTTCAGTCTAATGTGGGTTGCATATGGTGTTGCTCAGAGATATATTAACACTATATTATATGAAAATAACTTAAATAATTGATAGTAAAAAAACGTACATTATTCGAGAGGAACATTGATTGCTGCGACCTGCGTGAATTATGATACATATAAACGCAATAATGAAATGAATTTGGCACTTATCTAAGTATAAATAAGTTAGGCTTCAACTTCTAAAACGCTAAGCAATTGGCTGTTAGTAATTAATGCTATGAACTGCCTGCTATGATACATGTTGTGGTGCAACAGGAATCAATGGTGTTTCATTAATACAACAACCATTTCCAAGATAAGATATTACATTTTACGACATGTGTACTTGACACGAATACAAGGCTCATTTCACTTATTCTCATCGTCAACCGTTTTTGAATCTGCCAATTGTAATGGACGTTATATTTACGACATTTCTTATAGAAACATCATTGATATTGATAAGATATAAATACCAAAAGGTGTGTCCACATGCGACAATCAGTAGATATGTCGTTTTGTGTCATGGACATGTTCATAAGACTTAACTACGTTTATATAAATGTTATCGCTGTCGCTAGCACCATTTTTGCAGTTTATTATTTTAGACATACATAAACAATTACATTCACCTGTCTTACGTGGTCACTGTTTGATTTCTTTCTACAAGAGGGGAATGTTTTACTCAAGAAGTGTATGATATGATCATGATATGATAGAAGCAATAGCATTGAATATAACTACAAGCAATTCATATTATACAAAAATCATTACAATTAACTTGCGCTCTACACTTGTAAATATGAATTCATTCAAATAATAATTAAATAAGATATATTACTCGTATATTACAGAATGTTATAGTTAAATAAAAATATGCGTTTTAAATATTATAATTTCTTTAAATCTAAAGTTCAATCTATAACTGAATAAAAATAAAGCGGTAAGAGAAATCTAGAGATCTTTAGAATTGTCAGTTTTATTCAACAAGCGAAATATAACAATATTTTAGTCACTGGCTGAGAAAACGCGAGAAAAGAAAGAGATAAGCAATTGAGCAGCCATATTCAAATTTTAAAGGGTTGTGCATACTCCGCCAACGTTTTGCTACATTACAATTTTGGCAAGCTATATGCTAACACTACAATAACGACCCCAATAACATGCCGCAGATTGTTTAATTGCAAATACAGACGCAGATATCCCCACCCATATTATATTTCGCTGAATGGAAATCATTTTAAGATTTACGTATACTGTAAGAAAATCTCTTACAACATAAGATAAATAATTAAAAACCAAAACAATAATACTGCACCGGAGTTCGCACCAAACAATATATAAATACACAAACTATTTATGCATGCAGTATCTTTAAGTAAAATATGTTAAATTATAACTTTGGTATTGGTGTTAACGTATCGAAAGGCATATATTGCTGTGATAAGGACAGCACTAAACGCTGAAGCCGTAGCGTAGATTTAAATGTCTCAAGTCTCGGCTCGGCTGGTAACGCGTCGTCACAAGGGCGCTGGCGCCGACTGACGGCAAGACTCGCCCAGCTATGAGGAGTCTTCGTCGTACCACGTGCGGAAGTCGCAGCTTTCGTCATAATCGTCCTGCAAACAAGAACACTTGCATTATCTTAAATGTATTTCGGGTGGTTAATATAGAAAAATCCAATTAGTACTATTTGATGAAGGAAAACCCGAAAGTGCTAGTAATATTTTAGATTGTGCTTGTTGTATGTTTACTTGTTTAGCAAATGAAAATGTGTGGGTTGCTTGTTTGTTCCTCTTTTACTGTAATGCAAGCGCGAAAACTGGCTAGATATTCTGTAAGCAACTAACCGCCATCCAAGCGTGATCGAGTACGTCTTCAGCAGCAAAGCGCAGTTCGGGCTGTGGACGCAGCATGTTGGCGACGAGATCGATGGCGCCCGCAGACACGCGCTCCCAGTGCGGCGCCGGGAACTCCAGGCGTGCCGACAAAATCGCGTCGAACAACTTCTCTTGATCACCGTCCGGAGAAGAAAATGGCGGGAAACCGCACAACAAGATGTATAGGATAACGCCTGCCGCCCATACATCGATCTGCAAAAAATAACCTTAATAATTATTTTGTAAACTAGGTTATTTTTGAAACTTTTGTAACTGTTTTACGCAAAAGAACCATAATATGTAAAACAAAATTATGCTATAGTAAGATTGTGATCCGTCAGAGTCAAGATTAAGCACATCATAATAAAGTTCAAGTTCACACGAATAGTGTGAATAGTGGGAAAAATACTTATCTTCATCTTAAATACTACAACAACTTCTTTTATGTAATGGATTCAATGCTACCTAGTGTATTGTTTAATATGATGTGAACCATATGTTTCCTAGTTTTCTAGAGTTATGAGGTAATACTCATGTTTAAGAGACAATACAAGCTTTGCACGAGATATAAGTTATTTACCGTTTGATAAATCGCTCTTTGTAGTTTAAAGAGCGATTTAGCGCGTAACGTCCCAGCTTCGCATGTCACATAATTTTGAAAATCTCTGCTCTACTACAATACCTGCGCATTATCGTGGGGAACAGCAGAGATTTTCAAATCAGTCTATCAATGGACTTTTGGTTGAATACCGCTTTAAAATCCATTTCGTAGTATAAAATGTCTCAATTTTATACTACGTAAAGATTGTTTTGTTACCTTCAATCCATATCCAGTCTCGAGCAGTATTTCCGGCGCTACGTATGTAGGGGTGCCGCAGACTGCGTGGAGTGGCCGCCATACTTCCACCGCGAGGCCGAAGTCAGCCAGCTTCAGCCCGCGTATACTTCCGTCCGAACCCACTTCCACCTAGAAATAGATACATTATACGTAATTTTTACAGAACGTGATTTATCGTCTTTTTCAGTATTTATATTTTCACTAGTTTAGGTGATTTTTAGTTCATTAGCAATCTTTTGTCAGTAATTATAAATTTGGCTAACTTTATCTACGAAATGTATTAAAAAAAAAAAGTGTGTCAATACATTAAGAATGAAATGCAATGAAATAAATATACAAATTATTTATGATAATTATGCGAAATTAAGTGAAATAAAATAAGGAGCAAATTTCTATAAATGTTATACCGATACGGTTCAATACGCACCAAGAACAAACTTTGTGTGATGAACATGATTTGTCGTTCTGTGTCTGAATTTTTAAATGAATAATTTTTTTTTTGAAGGTTTGTTAGTTGATAGCTTACCAATAAATTTTCGGGTTTGATGTCACGATGCACTATAGAAAGCGAGTGTAGATATGCGATAGCAGATGTTAAGTGGCCGATTAGCAAACGAGCTTGGGGTTCAGAGAATTTGGAAGCGGCCGCGATACTATCAAACAAGTCTCCACCTAAAAATATAAATAACGATCAAGTGGAATGAGAATAATAAAGCATGTTCTATTAGGTATCATCGGAGTATTATTAATGATGAAATGATAGATAACAATATCAGATACAGATATAAGTACACACCACTGACTAACTCCATTACAAGGAAAAGCCACTCAGGGCTATCTTGCTCCTCGATAAGAGAGACAATTCGCGGATGACACAGCTTCCTCATGACTCGAACCTGAAAAAAGTAATTATATTATAAGGTCACTTATACACAGGGTCTGTGTGGGTATATTAAAAATGTACATGATCTCCTAGGACTTACAGATATTACGAACAACAAAACAACTTTTGTTTAATGACTTAAAAATTTAATAATAAAAAAACTGCTACTCCATTCATTGATGTTCCCAAAATCTATGGAGCAATTATAAGGTCACTTATACACAGGGTCTGTGTGGGTATATTAAAAATGTACATGATCTCCTAGGACTTACAGATATTACGAACAACAAAACAACTGTTGTTTAATGACTTAAAAATTTAATAATAAAAAAACTGCTACTCCATTCATTGATGTTCCCAAAATCTATGGAGCAACAATTTTTTTTCGTTGTTTATAATGTCAGTAATACATTCATGCAAACTTATTAGAGTTTTATATAACCTTGTATTAGATAAGCAACATTAATTAAAAAAAGTTTGTTGGCATTACATCAAAGCATTAAGTGCACGCGACGGTGTAAAAGTATTTCTCTAGTCTACAAATGGCGCCATCATTCATGTTTTTGCAACTAAAAATATACTCCATAATATTGATTAAGATAGGAGATAAAAGCTAGTAGCTGCTGGTATACTAATAGAACAGTTATCAATATTATAGTTACCTCTGCCTCCACATAATGCTCCTTGCCTTTGCACTTGGCCTTATCAATAACCTTGAGAGCATATTCCTTGCTGGTGGTCTTGTCTTTACATATCCGTACAACAGCGAAGTTGCCGTCACCTATTGTTGATATGAGAAACAGTATGATTTATAGTTACAATAACTATTTAGCTGATAAATATTGAGAAAATAAAAAACTCATTAGGTTAATTCTGCTTAGTTTTCTTTTTTTTGTACAGAATATCGTTATGAATATTAAGAACACTGAAAGAGTCATAGATATGCACAGAAACACAGTCTAGTTGGCGAAAAGTAAATTAAGAGTACCAAGAATGAAAACGTGTAGCAGCGATATCTATTTTATATACTAACACAAGACAAATTGAAAATATTGAGAAGTCAGGTACAAAAATGAGTGATAGTATTATGGAATAGTACCTATAATTCTGCCGACGCTGTATTTTAGTCTTAAAGGCTGTGGCAGTAGGGGGCCTGCAGATTCGTCTGACGCGTCCCCGGCGGCGCCAGCGCCGGCTTCGCTGGCTGCGCGAGCCGCACCACCGCCAGCTTTCACTGGCATACGGGGTTTAGGACCCGCCCTGTTAGGACCAAGAAATATCTTTGATATTATTTTAATACGTCAGAATCCACTGCCAATCTTTTGTGGAAAATAGTCACTAATAAGGATAGCGATTAATCATTAATTTATATAAATACAAGAAATGCAATTGTAAGTATTAAAATATCAGACCTGGAATTCCTTGATATTGGAGTTTTTCTACATTGTAGCACAGCCTTATTTTCTTCGAATTCCAATTCAAAGTCTTCTTGGTTAACCCTGAGAACAATATATCCTAGAGTTAGTTAAGCAGCAATTTTTATACAAAAAAATTAAGCAAGGGTTTATTCACCTTTCATTTCCATAAGCAAAGAACACATCTTCAACTTCAAAGAATTGGTTTAATGCTGTGACCACAGAGCCAGTTCTCGTGAACACCTTTCGAACACAACCTGTATCTAATTTAACACATTCAGTAATGGCGGCTAGGGCATGTTCCAACGTGGGGCTGTTGCGTTTGTTTAGTAACAGTCTGCACACCTGCGGACAAGTATTACTTTGAATAGGATAATTATAATGTAAGTTGGTTTTTAATGGTATATTTCAATATAATAATGTATTTATTTTTCCTGGTAGTTGACGTTAGTACAGTTTTTTAATTGTAGTAAGTATAGGTATAAATTGATTCATAGCTAAAGAGTTATCAGTTACAGAATGTGCACAAATACTTGGAACTAAAGATTTCAAAGTGTAACTCAATATTGACCGAAAATTGATAACCAAGAATAATATTATACCTTTCTGGGTTTCACTCCATTTCTAATAATAGTAACTATGCGTGGTCGGACTACATTGTCCCCAGCTGGACTAACTCGTGCTGTCCCGTTGCCGGTAGCACTACTACCATTTGCCTGAAACATTTTTATCAAATAACATAAATTATGAAATCAAGAAAAAGATGAACAAGGTGATTAATTTGTATTCATAACAAAGTACCTGCAAATATCGGGACAACCTATTATTAGCTCTGGCTGGGGACGGACTTGAGCTATCACTTAGGGACTCCGGACCGCTCAGTCTAAAAGATTGAGGGGTCACTGCACTGGCTTCATAATCTAGACGTTTGAAGGGCTCACCAAAACCACTACAAACATATGATTGCCCATCTTCTAGATCATCCAGTTTGCCTATCTGAAAAAGTAAAACAAAACATTGTTAGCTTTATCAGTATTTTATTTTGTTGTGATTAAAACAAGATATGGTAGGTAATTAGTGAATTAAGGTGTGAAAACATGCCTTAATACCTATTTAATTCCATTATTATATAATGACAAGCAGAGACAACAACAAACAACTATTGTACCAGTAACTGATGCAGCCAGCTGAACACAATGAGTCTACATTGTGGGAATGCTTATATGGGTTTATATTATACCTAAATCATGCAAGTAATAAGAGCAAAACTTACTTTCCTACCCTCAAGTGAATATATCGCCCTCACACCACTGGGTAAAGTTACATTATCAACTAAGACCCTTGTTAAATCTGCTGTGAGACTGTCAAAGGACCTGGAACAAACACATACGATTTCAACAAAACAAGAAATAACAGGCATTGGACAGTGTTGAAGTAAGTACCTACTTGGCTAGTCCATTGAACTTGTTAACAAACAAATTTAATTCATATCAATCAGTAGGTTGTGAACTTTTCTACATTAGTCATTAGGAATGTGTGTGTACTAGAAAACATGTTCTGCTTAGCGTGTCATGTGCCTCATAAAAATATCTGTGATAATTGTGTTAGTGGAATTCTGTTGAATTCAACACAGCTGTACTAAAAATTCATAGAAAATTAGAAAGCATGGGCAATTAAACAGGAAGGTGTATGGTGTGTGCTTCTTTTAGAACTAACAATTAACATTTATTTGAAATCGGATTCAGTAGGATATTTATACATCAAGGGAAGGAAAGGCAAAATTATAATCAGCCAATTATCATAGCATCCTGTACAACCTTGATAGTATAATTGTTGCTTATTTCACTGATTACAACAAGTATGCAATCAATATGAGCTAGACTTCATAGATTGTTTGTGAAGTTTGGATGTTGTTATTATTAAATAACAATAATGATTACTAATAATAGATGAATAATAAGTTATACTGCTGAAATTATCCTGACACATAGCTATCTCATTTAACTTTTCTCTGAAGTATTTATATTAGATTGCTCTATTTTTATGTTCTTTAAATTACCTAATAATTTTAATAATCCATATTACTAGTTAATTCATTGGATAATCATATTCTATTATGTATCTTGTTTTTTCATAACACCAGCTAGCATTTAATCTCACATATGTATGTATAGCTAGCTAATTAAATTTATTGTAAACAATTTAGATAAATCAGAATAATTACGAGTATGTCACTCTATAATATTAGATAGATAGGTACCTATTTTAGAATCACATGAATCAGCTGAATTACACAAAAACAACTTGCAAGCATTGCTAACATGCAATTACCTGGTGTCAACAATTGAACATTGCTTCATAATTCACAATTGAACTGCAACATACTTACATAAATATTGTATAGACATCTAATTTAGAATATTCAGTAGGTATGTATAAAAGTGAAAGTGCTACTAACATTTTCTAACTGGAACTAAAACTTTTTTGTTTCTTCAAGTATTGTGAATTATTACAAACCTGTATCTCTCTGGCAAGACTGGAATTATTACTCCTGAATAGAACTTATCACCATTTCTAAAAAATCTGACTCGTTTTGCTTTCCGCGCGGCTGGCGTTCGGAGCAGTACGTTACGTCGGTTCGTCCTAGTTTTCAGAATTTCCATATCGCTAAAGTCCTTCTCCAGCTCACATACGGAGCTCGATCGGCTGCCACTACGACTCAAATTATTCTCCATCTAAAAAATAATAGAAGTTAAATCAAAGTCACAAATTAGAGCAGCATAACGGATCATCTTTACAACACGATCTCTAACCCTCACCTTTTCCTTTCCGTTCAACGAACTATTTTATTTAGGTAATGAAGGAGCGGGGAGTCATCACTTCTAGTATTTTCTCATTTTGCACTGTCAAAAGTGAAAAACATACAGGTAAATGAAATTAGAATAATAATTTCTGTTATACTCATGAATCACACAGAAATCAGCGCAGACAGACCAATCAAATGAACGAATAACTGAACTGAACTGACTATTGAACGGGATTTGTGAATGAAATTTGTAATTATGAATGAATGATTACTATAGTTACTTTGATCAAGTTTGAATGAAGTTTGATTATTTCCTGCTGTCAGCTGTGTCTGTCTGTCATCTTTCATAGTTTTATCCATAGATAATACATAGGTACATCCATACTAATATTATAAATGGGAAAGTGTGTCTGTCTGTCTGTCTGTATGTTTGTCTTTCTTTCACGGCAAAACGGAGCGACGAATTGACGTGATTTTTTAAGTGGAGATAGTTGAAGGGATGGGGAGTAACATAGGCTACTTTTTGTCTCTTTCTAACGCGAGCGAAGCCGCGGGAAAAAGCTAGTATTATATGGTTTCATCAAGGGTTTCATCTATGTAAAGCTGGATTCCCAAAGGACGCATCCGTAATGACAGATCAAGTACGATGCAAGGCGTTCGCGTTATGGTTATTCGGTATAATTATAATTGTTACTGGAAATCTTTTATAGAATCAGTCAATTATATAGACTGCCGTTAAAATTTAAAGCGGGTGTGAAAAGGGTACATGGAAATGAAAATAGTTGATATTATAAGAACTATGAGTCTAGATGTCTGTGTACACGTACCTTAAGTACCTTGTTTGTTTAATCACGTTATGACATTAGTTGACATTACAGACTAGGTACCGATACGAACGTTAGTTTTGTGAAGATAAGAAGTAAGAATTTATACATTAGTGTATTACAAATACAATGGTTCAAATGCTTGTAAGGTGCTTGTGATTGTGGTTGTGTGTGATTTAGTTAGATAACCAGAAATATAATTAGTTCAAAATATCCGTGGCCCGCCGCGGTAACGTAACTACTGGCAACACTCAATGGCCATCGAAATAAACTAGCCACGGAAAACAGGTGACGCATTTATCATCAATTTCGTTTTATGTCAAAAGTGCAGACAAAGAGTGTGATTATTTTGTAATTTTCCACGTTTTTATAAATTTCTGTGCAAAATGTCATCGAGAAAAAAGGTACTACTTAAAGTAATCATCCTTGGCGATAGCGGTGTGGGCAAGACATCGCTTATGAATCAGTTTGTCAACAAGAAATTTTCCAACCAGTACAAGGCAACAATAGGCGCAGATTTTCTCACGAAAGAGGTAATCGTCGATGATCGAATCGTCACAATGCAGATTTGGGATACTGCTGGCCAAGAGCGATTCCAATCTCTAGGAGTGGCGTTTTATCGTGGGGCGGATTGTTGCGTCTTGGTGTTTGACGTAACTGCCCCCAACACGTTCAAGTCCTTGGAGAGCTGGAGGGACGAATTTTTGATACAAGCATCGCCACGAGATCCTGACAACTTCCCATTCGTTATTTTGGGCAACAAGGTGGATCTAGACAACCGCGCAGTTTCCGCCAAGCGTGCACAACAATGGTGTCAAAGTAAAAATGATATTCCTTACTTTGAAACAAGTGCCAAAGAGGCTGTCAATGTGGAGCTTGCATTTCAGACCATAGCTCGAAATGCTCTGGCTCAAGAGAAGGAAGCGGAGCTGTACAATGAGTTCCCTGATCAAATCAAGCTTAATGCCAATGACAATGGTCGTAACAGGGATGGTGACAACTGTGCTTGCTAGGCCCTAAGAGATATGCTTCAGTGATGGCAATTTATTAGTCTCAGATTATATAAAGTAAACATAAATTAAAATATAATAATATTCTGTAAGTAATGTTTCCTTTTATATCATGTAAAAATGTATAGAAATAAAATCTGACCACACACACATAGTATTGGTTTAAAGAGCACTTTTCAATTTTTCTAAAATATGGGTTATTACAAAATAATGTATAACTAAGTACAATATTATGTTGATTATTTTTGGCAACTCTGACAAAAGTTTCGGATAAGATAATTAGTTTCAGTCCAATAAAAATTTGAACTGAATAATGAAGTGGTCTAATATTTTATCTACATTATAATTAATTGTATTAACAGCTAAACTAGTTTGCATCCATTGAGACTGTGTATTTTTTCAGTTACAACAACATTTTTAGTATCTATCAGTTTTTCTGGCATCTAAAGTACATACAAGCCTTTGTTTATTGTACAATTCTTTTTTCTATTGAAAATTTATAAGACAATATTATTTTTATTAAATATTTATAATATCTATATTTTAAAGCTGATTGTTGCAATTGCTTTGAAAAACATTCTATGTTACTCAGCTATTCATGTTTGTGACACAATAATATATTGAAAGGTAAATTTTATTTGTTAGAAATGGGCTATGGATTAATGTATACCAAAATTATGTCTGAAGTTATTAACATTATTGTAAAAAAACACTATTAAGTTTGTTTCTTCTCTACTGCACACAAAATAATATTCCTGAAACTATTAATTATTGATGTGTCTTTGTTTGACATGATAATTTTTTTATTGTAATATTGTAGCATATCATGATTTCTGGTAAAATACACAGCTACTTTAGGTATAATATTATGATTCATAATTTATATGACTTTGAAATACTTTGCCAATTTTGAATTTCATTAAATTATTTTAAATATATTATCTGTGTTTTTGCTTATAATAATAATGTGCTAGAAACAATTCTAAATTAGCAAACAACACTTTTTCTAAATTAACGAATTGATGTCGAAAGAATATAATTTTGTCCAAAGTAAGATGAAATGGATAACATTCATGATATACAAAATGTGATATTTTAGTTGAATTATTTGTTAAAATATGTCCATTGTTATTTGTTCAGTTGCCTTTTGGTATAAGTGAAACAAAATATACACTGGAAATATGTTGAAATTCGACTACTGTGGCTTCTTCACTGCTCTGATGTCCATAATTGGATTATGATGATCCATGGAAACAGACAGTGTTTGAACAGTTTATACAACAATAAACATTTCTGTATATATTTGGATTTTAAATATTAGTTGTAAGTAGTTAATGGTAACATTATAAAATAACATGTTATTACTCAGCACTATTTCATAACAAGTTGTGGGATATAAGAACAAAATCTGGCTCAAAAAATTAAAATAGGTACCGAACTATCAACATAATAATAATAATAGCAAATGGAAAATGATTAGGTCATGTCATTGAATATAAACAAGTCTTAATCTGTTTCACATAGTTAGATACAAGCAGCTTTTAAAGCTACACCTAATGCAAAAAACAGCTTTTTAGAGTTGTAGAGAAAAGCATTTGTGCTGTTGTTATTGGTATTATGTAACCTATGCATCATGAAGGCCATTGTATGTAGACAACTACATGTATCAAATACATACTTTTATTGTTTTTTATTATAGGTAAACCTCGCTTATTATGTTCATCATCCACATGACCTTGCCTTTATTTCAATACTTTTTTAAATTTGTGATCTATATGATTCTCACGTGTTTTTACATCGCATATTTTAATTATTTTAGTACCTATGTATAATTAAATTACCTACAACAAAATATAAATTAAGATCTAGTTAATAAAGGAAGGTAACAAAACGATGTATGCTGTAATAATGGTTGCTTTTAATTTTATATTAATAAATAAAAATAATCACCATTACGTTTTATTTTTTTCACAATTGCCGCTGTTTTCTAAAGTTACACTATACCTAACACCTGAGGGCCAAACACCAGTAATTTATATTGTGTGAGACCTACTTAGTCATTATAATGTCAGCCGTAGTTAGTTATGGCATGGGGAAATACCTATTTCAAAAGTTGCAGAGATTGCGATTGATGACTCATATCATATTTTATTTCAATCGGTTTTTATGTATCGGTTACTAGAAAAGTAAATAGGTCACTATCGTTATATTTGCTGGTAGCAGCTTTTTGTAAAGTAGTTGTTATTCTAGAGACGGAGATACTTCAGTGTCTATTATTTTTCTGATGCGAGTAATACCTTTGTCGCTTATCGCTAGTGGCATGTTTGATTGCAATTTTGTTATAATCTATTTATACTAATAATAACGCTGAAGAGTTTGTTTGAACGCGCTAATCTCAGAAACATAGAATAGGTTAGAATTAGAAAAAAATATTTTGAGTTGGATATCCCATCTTTCAAGAAAAACATCACGGTAGTGCAGTACTACAGTAGCTAGTAGGTAACCAGTGCCAGGGGATTGCCAGTGCTAAGTAATATAAAAAAAATAAAGTTAAGTATTTGTTTGTTTAAACGCTAACGCGTTTTATTTGCGCTATACCTAATTATGATGAAACTCAAATGGAGTTCTTAGTACAGGCTAAACCAAGATCATTACCCTACGAGCAACGGACGGAAGCTGTGAACGGAAGCGTAGCAGTAACTGTAGTAGGTAATGATGGAGTTTAAAGCGGATGAAACTCGTGCTTTTTCTAACAATCGATGTTATATTTTGCCAACATAATGGTCGTTGGCATAAAACGACATCTGTCGTCAACGCAACATTCTGATTGCGGTTTCATAACAAAACGAACTTTGTCGCCGCCAATGCCATCTATTATTGAATAGCAGAACTACTTAATAAATTACCAATTGCTTTGGGAAATACTAGAAGTAAAAATACAGTACAGACATATTATAATTACTTTTCAGCTGAGATCCAATAGGTACAATATTACATTTTTTTTATATTGGTGTGATGTATAGGTATTTGCAGTAAATTAGGTTAATGAAAGCAGTATCTAATCTTGGCTAAAGATAGTGTCATCGATCACCATCACAAGTCTTTCGGTTTCTACTACGCAGTTCTCACCACAGAGTACATTATACTATATTGAAAGTTCTCACTTTCACGCTATCTATTAGGAACAAGAACAACGCATTTAATTGTACTGTCTTTGTAGGTACAAAATAAGTCATCGAGCCCAGCAGAGATAGGGTCATTTGCAATATTATTACTATACTAACTTCTAAGGTAGGTATTACGTTTGAAAATATATTATTAAAATATTTTTTTTATAAAGTAGCGTAGCAGTAACGTTGTGCTTTACGAACTGCGTCATCATAGACCCTCCCCTATCCTTATTACTACCGACTTGTTGTTCCCCTCGGTTTCACTTACGTAAAGTTAGTTTTTTTTTAAGTATCTGCACCGCTGCCATGGGCCATAGCGTGTGGTTCGTTGATATGATTCTAATGTAGAGATTAGAGATTACTGAAAAGTTTCATTAAATGAATCCATTTATCCTCACAACTTTCAAATCTATACTACTTAATAATTATAAAGGTGAAAACTTGGTTTGGCTGTACCCGCTAGACTCAGGAACTACTAGACCAAATTGAAAAAAATCATATAACTAATTGCGATATCGAGGAAGGCTATATATAAGATCACGCTACGACCTAACGAGAGCGGAGCAGTAACCAAAAACACGAGTGTAAACGCGATTTTATAATATTCGTAACACTTGGTACAGCATGTCGGTGAGGCAATCTAATAAAAAGAGAATTGTTTCAGCAGATATTATCACAAATTAATTACACGTAATTGGCACTACTGAGCCAAAAAAAGAATCCCTTTGCCCATGCTTTCATCAACGATTGTGAGAATAACCCGATCAAACTTCTCAACACTTCAACAGTCATAGCAGTCCTTATTGAGCGGTTTGTATAGTGTTTTAATTTTTAAAGTTAATTGAAGCATTGTGAATGAATACACGAAAGTAATTATATTTTCCACCTGTTGTATTTTAACTATTTAAAGGTTTCCACCTATCACGTTTGAAAGGTTATTTTTTGTATAGTTTGCATTGCAAACGATAGATTTTAAATGACTTAATATAGCTGATGTTGACGTGACGTGACTATTAGTAAGTAATTATTTAGGCCAGTCATCTAAGACATAAAAATCGCGTTAGGTCGCAATAAATTGCAAGGTTCTGATTTTTTGTGATGTTGTTAGGATAGATACCAATGGTGTAAATCTAGATTTGCAACCTCGAAAGACCTGTGCTAACTTCGTGGTGCTCGAAAAACCTCAAAATTTTCGAACTTTTTTCAGTTTTTGGCTTACAACTTCTAAAATATGCATTTTGCAGCAAAGTCATCTATGAAACTTTCAAAAAAAACAAAATAAGCAACAAAATGAGTGTAACCCTAGCTCTGTATGTTTAACAGTTCTCAAGATAGGACATTTCGAAAATAGTCAATTTTCCCCAATTTTTTTCAAATTTGTATTTGGCTGGATTTTAGATCAAAATACTGTCTAAAATACTCATCCTACAAGGAAAGTCAATACAAGTTAAGTGGTAGAGCAGTTATTTAGCTTTAATTTAAGTGTAAAAGGAACTGTTCAGGACCAATAGTTCTCATATTATGAGGTAAAAAGTAATAATAAGGATCGAATTTCGCAAGAAATAGTTATTTTTCCTTATACATTGTTGAATGGAATTTACAATACTAGCAGTCCGCCCCGGCTTCATCCGTGGTACATACATAGCCTATGTCACTCACGGATAACATACCTATCCAACGGGGAAAGAATTTTTAAAATCGGCGCCGTAGTTTTTGAGTTTATCCATTACAAAACAAACAAATAAACAAATCTTTTCTCTTTATATTAAGTATAAGTATAGCTGGCGTCATAAGTTCTGTCAAAACCTTGTTATTTTAACTTTCGAGTACTGGCCTAGATATACTTTGACTAATTTTAATAATACAACATTTGTACTTGCCGAAAATAAAAAAGAAAATTTTAAATATAGTGTGGTCGAAGAAGGAAGATAGAGTCGCGGTTATCGCGTTGCACCGCTATGGTTACGCGCCAATAGAAATTTTCAAAATTCTGCAAAAGTTGAAAATAACACTACGGTTTGTTTATCGCACTATCAAACGATACATTGAAGATTCAAGCTTGAAAGATCGTGAGAGGAGCGGCCAACCTCGCACAGTTAGGACACCAGCGGTCATCAAAGCAGTGAAGGCGCGAATTCAACGAAATCCCTCGCGTAAACAAAAAATCTTAGCTCTTCACATGGGGCTAAGCAGAACCACGGTTAGAAGAGTGTTAAACGAAGACCTGGGGCTACGAGCTTATCGTAAAAAGCCGGACATTATTTGAACGAGCGTTTGAAAAAAATTTGGCTGGAAAGATCCCGCGCTTTGTTACGGCGGTACGCGGGAAAAAAACATCGCAACATTTTATTTTCAGATGAAAAAAAAAAATACTTTTGAAGAAAGTTATAACAAACAAAATGATAAGGTGTATGCCCACAGCAGGGACGCTGGACCCTCGGAATACGGGGGGGTATTCCGAGGGTCCAGCGTGGGCATTATCCTTCCTCACTCATGGTTTGGCTTGGAGTCTCATATTCAGGTTTAACTGAGGTGTTTTTCTGTGAAAAAGGTGTGAAAACCAGTGCCATTGTGTACCAAAATACCGTGTCCTATCGAATATAGTGGAACCTCTTTCTCAAACAATGTTCAAAAACAGACATTGGATATTCCGACAAGATTCTGCACCAGCTCATAGGGAACGAAGCACGCAAAACTGGTTGACCGCCCATGGAATTGACTTCATCGGGCATGAAGACTGGCCCTCTTCTAGTCCAGATTTAAACCCCCTGGACTTCAAAATAAGGCAACATTTGGAGGAAAAAGTCTGCGCTAAACCTCATAGGAATTTAGAGTCTCTCTCTCTGAGTATCTCTGGTTAAAGCAGCGGCAGAAATAGATATGAATGTGGTGCGTGCTGCGGTCGAAGACTGGCCGCCCCGATTACAAAAATTACATTAAAAGTTTTTGACAGAATTTATTACTTGACTAGGTATTTTCAACATACGCATTGAAAACATTAAAAATCTCACTACATTCAGTGGAAGCCGCAGATTGTAAAGACGCTAGAAATCCTTTGCGATTTATATATTATTATATAGTTTTCAATTTTATTTTATTCAATAAACAGTTTTTACTGAATTGTCGGTTTTATTTTATTTTTAAAGTAATTTAATTTACTAGAGAAATTTCTATTACTAGAGAAATTTCGAAAAAAATCTGTTTTCCTTATTTACCTCATAATATGAGAACTATTGGTCCTGAACAGTTCCTTTTACACTTAAATTAAAGCTAAATAACTGCTCTACCACTTAACTTCTATTGACTTTCCTTGTAGGATGAGTATTTTAGACAGTATTTTGATCTAAAATCTAGCCAAATACAAATTTGAAAAAAAATGGGGAAAATTGCCTATTTTCGAAATGTCCTATCTTGAGAACTGTTAAACATACAGAGCTAGGGTAACACTCATTTTGTTGCTTATTTTGTTTTTTTTGAGAGTTTCATAGATGACTTTGCTGCAAAATGCATATTTTAGAAGTTGTAAGCCAAAAACTGAAAAAAGTTCGTAAATTTTGAGGTTTTTCGAGCACCACGAAGTTAGCACAGGTCTTTCGAGGTTGCAAATCTAGATTTACACCATTGGTATCTATCCTAACAACATCACAAAAAATCAGGACCTTGCAATTTATTGCGACCTAAATGTCTTAGATGACTGGCCTATATTGTGCTGAGTGTGTGTATTCCTTTTAATTTAAATTAGCATCAAGTTTTTCTTTTGGGGACTGAATTAGTTTCTAAGCGGAAAATTGATGATGAATTAAAAATAGAAAATGGGCATTCATAAATAATACAGATTGGAATCTATTTAAAATTGTTTGTATGAAGGTTAAATATAAACTAGGTTATTTAATACATATATTGAGCTTTTAAAAGCTTTAAATAAACTCTAAAATGGCATGAAAAAAAAATCATTTCGCGGCTTCCTTTATATTTCTAATGGTACATAATCAAACCTTAAAATGTTGTATGCATGGTCGAGGGTGGGCTTGGTCGACGGAGCCCCGCTTCGCGGGGCTCCTACTTCTGGGTGGTTTATAAATCCATCCCCTTCTAACCTAACCTATCCGCGTTGGAGTGCCCTAAAGTCCAGATTGCAACCAGTTTCTTAAATATATTAAAAGTTACTTATCGATTATGCATATGTAAATGAATAATATACTAAATGAATATTATGTCAAATGTGCATTATAGCATCTTCGCACCTTCCGCCGTTTTCATTATATTATGACAACAAAGTAATAATAATTAACTCTTATTCCATTTTTATTGTACTCGTTTTAACATCTAGACCTGCCCGCAAAGCGAAGCCTGAAAGTGGGTTTTTAGACGGCACGTAATAGTTGGTTAATATATTACTTATACCACCCTATTGACATTATTAGTCGCCAAGTCATTATTTATAGCTCCTCACCTAATATTTCAATTGACTGGTATAGTTTATTTGCTACCTAAACGCAGCTGCTAGTTTTTAGTTTTTATACAATACACCCTTAATTTTGAACCTTACATAATATAATAGTCGCGAAAATATTTAATCGCTGGCAAGTTATTTTATTTGTTGCAAACGTTTGTCGACTTAGTTATTAGTCCCTCGGAAAATTATATTCCATTCATATAAACTATAAGTATTTTTTCTGGGCTGTTAAGCTCGCCAATAATTTTTGTTTTATAATTTTGTGTGCAAGTTTTTTTAGTCACTGTCCATTCAACCATCTGCAGTAAGTCTTATTGTAATAAGAAGCTCAGAAGTTCGTTTCTTGGCCATTAAAGAAGGAATAAGTTAAAGAACTAGCAGATAACTCACGAATAATTAATTAGTAACCCAAGTTAAAAGTAGAATTACCACTTACTTAACGCTACGAATTAATTTAAAACAAAGTGGTGCCTGTTGCAAATCATGCTGCATGCAAACATTGAGTGTGTGACAGGATAGTTTATGTAGGCGACGGTTTCACGTTACTTTGGTATTTCGCTGGAGTCATTCATGTATGGCACTCAGAAGAATAACGGCTTTAATTCAGCCTGCGCATGCGGGGGGCAGGGGCGGGACCGCGGGGTGTGGCTCGCTGTTTCAGCCGGCTTAGTTGATCGCTCGTAAAATTCAGTCTTGCTTGTGACATGAAAGGGCGCGATCCTTCACACGTAACACGGTGCTTCGAGCAATGCATCACCATGAACAAACGCCAGGGAATGCATGTAATGGTGAGTATTTCGAAAATATCCTTCATTGTATGTTCTCACAATTTTTCTCTCTAATGATTCTCTTTAATGAAACGTTTGTTTTTTAATTTAATGTGCATTTGCACGTACGAGGCGGGTTGTATTTCACAATTCCTGGTACAGTTCTAAATGCTCATGCTGTTGTTTTAATTCCAATGACACTGTTACTAACTCAGTGCATTCATTGAATCTTCAGTAATTGGCGATTTAAAATTTATAAGATATTTTATGAGAGAGAATGAAGTCCTGACGTAATAATTTTCGAAGCGTACAAAATGCATTTTTTTAATTTGTTTATATTTAAGAGTCTAGTTTAATTGGAAAGTAGAACAATCTTCGTAATTCAAATAATTAAATATTTTTTGTAGAATTTAATTAACTTCAAGAATAGTATCTAATAATATTGGAGTATGTATTTTAATTAACTGCTATCTAATTTTAAGTTATATTTAATCAGATATCTATCTGATGGAAATTCAATTTTATAAAAGCGTTATCTTACGCTTTTATAAAATTTTATTTCCATTACATTGGTAGGTATATTTTTTATACCTACCTAAGCTAAGCTAAGCTTTGATTGTATACATAGTCAAAGCTAATAAGTATAAGATACCTATACTTACTAAAATATCTTGGATGTCTTGCTTAATTTACAAAATTATTTTCTTTTAAGTATTAAGATAAGGTAATTTCTTAAATCATACCTATTTGATAATATACGGAAGACATCCAAAGATGAAGAATTAAATTTTCTTATTGCATCATCTATGGGGAAAAAACATGGCAAATGGAATTTTGATGACCATTTTATGCCAATTTTACCTTAAGTCATTAAGGTATTTTTTTTAGCCTTTAAATTATCCTTCTGGGCGCATGTTTCGGTAGGGAAGGGCTTTTTTTTATTATGTACTTGGGTGCGGCGATCAAAGCCAACAACACAACAATTTATAAAAAATCTTAATCTCCTATGGTTACAGTTGAGGAAAATTGATTTTTTTCTATGTTGGTTGTTCCTATGAAGGTCACGAGGAAAGTGTCTCCTCTCGTTCGTTAAATCTCGGTAAAGGTCAGAGTCAAGTTGGTATTATCCGATGACGTACGAATTGAATTGTGTATATCTAGATATCATTGCATCACTTAGACACTTATTTACTAATTACCTTATTTGATGGTGGTGACGATCACTCATCAGCATCACTAATAAAAAAGGCAGAATAAAAAACAGAAAAATTAAGTACCTATTTATAAAGGTTAACGTTCTTTATAAATCTTCGAACTTACTGAAATTATATGAACTGGGCTAAATAATGCGCAGGTTATTATATTTCATCTAATAACTCCATAGACCCGGATATAATTATAAACTAATGAAGTTTATTTATTAATAACACTTACATCTATCAGCACAGGCCTAACTTAATTCTATAGAGAAGCTTCCATTAAACCTAATTAATTATCTATAATATGTATGTATTTAAAAGTATATAAGTATGTATACCAGCTGTCTGGTTACCATAACACAAGCTCTGCATAGCTTGGGATCAGATGACCGTGAGCTGTCAAAAAAAAAATACCAAAATAATTAATTCTAGTCAATAACAGAAAGTTTGAATCACAGGAAGTAGAAAGTTTGATGGTCTTCCCATTATTATAATCACATTTTGCTATGAATTTTACTTACCTTCATCTAAAACATACATTGGAGCTTTCCTTTCTGTAGTGTTAGCTTTGAGACTTAGAAGCTAAAATTGGGTATGGATATTTATATTGTTAAAGCTGAAAAAATAAGTATAAATATATTTTTTATACCTGCGTAGTTTTAGTATACGAAAGCTAACATTGTTTACATCCAGACTTAAGCAATAAAAAGTAAATTTTTGTTGAGTCAAGGGTGAACCGTCCCCAGCGTGTAGATGAGAAAATATTCAAAGCAGTTGTACATAATATTATTAAAACAGAATTAAACGGAAAAGTATGCGTATATACTTTACACGTTATTATATTGTATTGGCGTTATTATAATGAATACGAAAGAACCTACAAAATACAAAACTACAATATGCAAGGCCAGACAGCCTAAACCGGTATTTTTACTTTTCTTTTTGAATACAATTCAGTTTCATATTAGAGTTACAGTAAATTGATTTACAACACAAAATTTGTTGTTCAGCAATAATTTCACCTTAAATGTTAGTTTGTTTGATGGGGACTTGAAGGCTTTTTGGTGTAGGTCATTTGACACTCCACTGTAAATATTATTTCTATATTAGCTGGTCCCGACAGGCCTTGACTGTATACAATCTAGATTTTGCTCTGATTGATTGATACTCTGATTTTACTGCAAAAAAAAGTGATCTTCCCTTTGAAAATTATCCGGATGACTTTATAATTTTTTTCTTCATAAATACCTTTCTGAATTTTCAAAAACAAATACATAAAATATCTCTTGTGAATGCTGAATTAGTCTAGCCATTCATTGAGCATAAATTAGTAATAGAAGATTTAAAAAACCTTACAGACTTGAGAAGACTAGTAATACTGTAAGCGGTATACAGGGGTAACACTATTTATTACTAATTACAAACTTCAATATTTATGTAATAAAGCACAAATGTTACACTTAAACCATATAAACAAGCCAATAAGAGGAAAAAGAGCTATCTATATATTTTATATATTGCCGTAGGTCGCAAGCCATTGTAAGTCATCAATAAATTGTGCCTCGGTACGAATATTTAAAAAGGGCGGCAAACATTGCATTGCAATTTCGTTTGAGCACGCGAATCTTACATGTCAAAGTAACAAAGAGCGTTTGAAAACGAGCCACACACACACATTATTAACTCTGAATATAAATTGACATCTGCCATGTATCGACATTCCTATTTATGGTCATTGCCCCAATTGTGTAGTTGTCATGGGCCTCATGGAATATGCGTACAATAAGAATAGGTACTATCGCAGTAATTTCATTCATGTATTAGATTTTGAATAGTCGATATACCAATGTGTAATATATTATTAATACTAATTAACAGAGCGTGATTCTTGTAACCGGTAATACTGATACAGTAGCGCCCTTGCGAGCAATCGAGTACATAGTAAAATTATGTTCATATAGGTATACATAGTTTCTTAATATAAAAAAATATCATCATTGTGATTTAAGAGTTAGAAAACTCTTTTTTCTCTTGATGAAAGAGATGATCACAGATAAACAGGTAAACTTTAAAAAGTTCTCTGTAATAGAATATTCTTAAGTTAAGTAACATGGAATTTTCATTTCAGCTAGTTTTGCAAACAATATTATTGTTATCTCGCTCGTTCCTTCACGATGCCAATTTTCTGGGTATTTTTTTATTTATTTATGATAAGATTCATAAGTGGTCATGAAACTGTTGTCTGATAAAAGATTAATAAATATTTTAACTGATATTTTAAATTGCTACAGATTAGATCTTGTTATAAAATACCGATATTTTTTACATTGGCATAATACATCGTAACTGGTAGCTTTACAGTCATAAATAAGTAGTTATACGGCTATAGATGAATAATAATAGTATTTGCCCGCGGTAATTCCACACTTTATGGGTAAAATTGCCAATAATTATTTGTTCACTAAGAACACATCATCCAAGTTTCATATCTCAAGGTCTCTAGGACCAGCGGTTTGGGCTGTGCCTTGAAGTGGGTATCACCCAATCTGGCAAAAATGTACCTATAATTTACCTTCACATGCCTTAAATCGAGCTTACATAACACTCGTCACGTATTCTCTTTAGAGAGAGGGCAAGGTGACCCCTCGTTCAGTTGGGCGGACACGCCTAAGAAAACTTAGGCTAACTAGGTAGGGTAGCGAAAAATAACATACTAGGAATCGGTACACGCGTACCTACTTGATAGAAACTATACTTAAATTGAATCTTTTATATAGTACATGTCCATTGGTCACGTTACAATAAAATCGGAGCCAAATGGGCAATGCCAGTGACGCTGAATTAAAATTAATATTTATTACTATTGTGCTCGTGTTAGGGATGTGAATGCACCGCCGTGCTCATAAAGTGTTACCTTCCTTCAACATCACTTAGCCATATTATTATCACGTGAGACACTTTGAATATTTGACTAATTAATTAATTTGTCCCTATTAGTCGAATGTGATGCTTTTATTGTGTGGTGACATAATGCTTGGTTTGGTCAGCAGATTGAAAGTAAATTTTAGACATTACGAGTTTTACACTGGCATCTTATCAGTTTATAATATACACTTAAGAAATTCAGTTTATACTATGTGACCGACAATGTGGCGTCGTCAAACGCGTAGCAGACCAGTATCAGACGCGTAGCAAACTCGTAGCTAATTCGTAGCAAATGCAGATGACGCGTAGTGGTCTCGTAGCAAAAGCGTAGCAGACGCGTAGCATACTCGTAGCAGGAACGTAACAGACCCGCACCGGGATTACGTATCTTGCAATAGCCGAGCGATCGCGATAATTTAGCAAAATTTGCTGCTCAAACGTCAATTTAAAATACGTCACGTCAAATAGCAATCTAGCGATAGTGCTGCCTCTGTGGAGCAATCAGTTAACTAAAATATGAATTTTTTGTTTGGTGGTTTCGTATTTAGTATGGTTTTTAAGAGCAAAGTTAAGTTTTTTTTGTTAAAGGTGATATTTAATTAGTTCCAGCGATTGCTACTTTATCGTCATCGTAGCAATAAGTGCATTAGAACAATCAGCGAGCGATTAGCAATCGGTTCATACATAATACGATTTTTTTTGACGATCGCGCGGTGATCGCGCGATCACTGCGCAAATATTGCTGATTGCTGCTTCATAGGTAATAACCCCGCCGGAGTAGTCTTGTAACTGAGGTACAGCATACGTGTTGAATGCGCATAACTAGCAGGTGTGTAACGTGTAACTGACATGTAATTCAGAACGCATAATTAATAAGTATTATGATCGTTATTTTGAGATAATTTTACATTTCTGTACCACACTTACAGGCATACTTGTACATATTACCACGTTTTTCTGTATCATCACGATAGGCAGTGATCACAATAAACAGTGAAAAAGCTTTTTATAATATTCAAGCTTTTCCTTTTAATTATTTTCAAAGAGCGTTTTCAATACATGACTTAGTTTTGATGACGTTCCATTTTGACAGTTATTGATAAGTGAGCTCTCTAAATGATAGGTGTTTATCAATACAGGTCTAAGCCGTGTGTGTGTGATATCACAGTTTGTGTCACCGGCCGTTGCCGGTTTATAGTGAGTGAGTGCATTGTTGACTATTGTGACCACTACCTTTCGTGATAATGCCAAAACACGTGGTTTGCCAAAAAGGTAGGTAACTGGTACATCAACATATTTATAAAGATACAATGTTTATAAAGGTGTAGTGTAGTAATATTCTTCTTAACAGTTACAAAGGGAATTATGGTTTTATAACGATTTCGGTTTTATACTTATCTTTACATAAGTAGTATAAAATAAAGTTTCCTGTTCGTATATACGCTTACGCTTTATCACTTTTATTATAGTACGGTTCGGCACAAAACCTGCTCTGAGAAAAGTAAGGTGAGGTCTATGTCCAGCAATGGACATTTACGCAGATGATAATGATGACGTACGGTCAAATGTTTAAGACTACAAACGGATTTTAATGCGGTTTTCATCAACAGACAGATTATTAATTCAAAGAAGTCTAATATGTTACATTAGGATATTATATTAAAAAAACTGGCCAAGAGCGTGTTGGGCCACGCTCAGTGTAGGGTTCCGTAGTTTTCCCGTACGTCACAATAAGTATTCCGACTTATGAGTTTAAAAAAAAGCTATTTGTTACGTTGACATACTAAGTGCGAAACTCTAATAAATATGGAACCCTAAAAACGGGCCTACAACGGATGGTGATAACTAAAATAAAATATGTAAACGAAGTTAAAAAAATGCTTGAAAATACGATTATACTGCAAACTTAGTCCAGAAAATATTTGTACAACCTTTTTGTCTTTAAAATAATTTTTCTAGAAAGTCCTTTTTAAGTTTTACTTTTCAGATTTTTTTCATATTATCTAAACTTATGGTTCAAAAAGTTATTTACTTTTGGAGCGATTATTTCCGAAATTATTGACATTATCAAAAACTGATTTGCATAAACCACTATTTATTTTTAAATACCTATCCAACAATATATATAAAAAAAAACACATTCCAACTTTACATATAAGGGGGCTAGCCTAATAAAACTTTTTTTTTCCAATTTTTATTTTACCACTTTGTCGGCGTGATTGAAATACATATTGGTACCAAATTTCAGCGTTCTAGTGCTAACGGTTACAGAGATTAAACGAGGACGGACTGACAGACAGACAGACATGGCGAAACTATAAGGGTTCCTAGTTGACTACGGAACCCTAAAAACGAGATTAGTAACACCCGTGCGAAGCTAGGACGGGTCGCTAATGATCTAATAAGCAGTTCTGTGAAAGGTGACATAATCTTTTCGTGAACTGTCAACTCACCAAAGCTCACTTGAACTATTTCTAGAAATGAAACGAATGTTCACTTATAAACAATATTCTCACACATATTAATTATTCGTCATTATTTATTACTTATAACATAGACGAGGTTGAACTATCAAGTGTTTATGTTCAATACTTTCTTACAAAATTCTTAATAGATAAGCAAAAAAAAAAATTAAAAATGATATCGTTATTGTTTTGGAGGTTATCCTTTTAACATTTTTAAATCCTTGCTTCTCCAAAACGCCAAATATTTCCGTATCACAATTTGGCACGCACTAAAAGATAATTCTTATCATAACAGCTACGATTACTCATAAGTTTGGAGAATCGATGGTTATCAGTTGTATCTATCTTAATAATATCTATAAATCTATTGCATTTAAGTCTCTAATCCGTCCCAATAGAATTGATACGCTATCTATTGATAAGGGAATGTCTATAAAATGATATGTCATTATAAAGGTCGGAAGTAACTTGCACATTGATTAGCTATTGATACGGTTTGCAGTGAATGTGTCAGGAAATTTGGCCTCAAGGTTGATGTACTTAAGGAAAATTTTGATTTTTCCCTCTTATAATTTATTGTTATTTCTTTAAAGTGCGCAATAAACTTTGTGAGGAAACTGGGGACTTACAATAAATATAATTCCGAAAACCCAATCCGCCTTGAGCAGGCGTGGTGATCAATGCTCGTGCCTTCTCTTCTTGTATGAGATGCGGCCTTTGCCCTGCAGTGGGACAGTAATAGACTAGTATGATAATAATTAATATCAAGTACACAATTTAATCAAGTTTAAATTGCTTTTGATTCGTATTACTAGATTTACTAGACTTTCTTTTATTTGTCAATGTAGCACCCTGACGCAAGGAATAAATGTGCAAACTGCAACCCCTAACTACGCAGCAGCTTAAAGCCCTACTTGTGGTAAGCTCCCCAAGATATAAATGTACGTTTATATTACGGACCTCAAAGGACATCTTTATAAGTAGTACGAGGTACTTAGCCAGAGTGGTTCAACTAATGAGAAGAAGTACTCTGCCATGTAATTTTCCACTCGGGGCAGGGGCTTTTTCGGTTCAATATCTCAAGGAGATAAGTTTTACGAGTAGGTAGAACCGTATTTAGAACATCAGTTGATCTATATGTATTTGATCCTTTTCCAAATTAATATTATTATAGCAAAAGTAACTCTCTCTTTCAATTTCACGGCCAAATTAAATTGTTCGGAGTAAACTTGACCCCACGAAAGGGCAAAGCCTACTTTTACCCGCAACTGCGTTCATAATGTGGCTGATATGTAACACGCAGGCAAATATTATTTATTATACAACTAAAAAAATATTTATTGTAATTTTTTATTTGTTTGTATCTATGTAAGTACTGATCTGATAAAAAAAATATATGGTAAAAAGCTATCGCTGAGTGCCGCGGGATATGTTTTGTACTTGAGTTCCACCTGGACAGAGGCCAGAGTAGAAGCTAATGTAAAAATATGATAATGTAAATCCTAATCAACACGTTTGATAATCGAGGCCTTCAGAATAGCTGTTTTGTAGGTATCTAATGTTTGTTTAGTTACAAATAAAATATTAACCGTGGATTTTTTAACTAGGGATGTTTAACGTTGGTAGAGGCACAATAAAGTACTTAATTTTTTCCTATATCTTTATAAAGTTTAGCGAAAAGTTTGGTTTTATTAAAACGTGTAACGTTCAGAAATGTAATATCCTTAGAGGATAAGGTAGACTTCATTATTTCAGTTAGTAATTCTGTGTCCGTAAAAAACGAAATTCATAGACATTTTAGTTTAGCTCACAAAATTAGGTACTTTCTATAAAAAATCACGGGAGGTATTCACGGTCCTTAGTAGGTTACACGTGGCGTAGTAATTCATCATGATACTGTTGTTGATGTTTGATCATCATGAATTGTACTTATGCAGCTTTATTTTTATGTATAACGCAAAATACTTTGAAGCTTCAGCGACGAACCCGGTCGTCCTTGTATGAAGGGCAAATTCATCAGTTGGTATTGGTAGGGCTGACCTTGAATGAAAATGGTGGGTGACAAAATCATCTCGGGAGTGGAATTTCGAGAGTGTAGGTGTATTTTTCCTTCGATGACATTTTCATGAGAATCAGCAAAACACGTCAAACGCCTACGCTCCCGAGTACTCGAAGAAGTTTGGAAGTCATTGTGACGCATGCGTGGAATATATTGATTAGGACCACGTTGATTTCGCTCTCTCCGTGCTCTCGGAGATTCTCTCTGTCTATTTAAACTTTCGAAGTTTAGATAACACGTAACCTTCAACATGAATTATAAGGATGGTGACGACCTTGAATAAGTAGCAGCTCGCTGTTACCATTAGTTAGGTTCATAAACATATGAAACGAGTGCTATACGGCCAATTACTTGCTATGTTTACGTGTAGCATCATCGTATTAATTGATCTTAAGTACGATCCCTATTATTGAGTGAGCGGAAAACTTTGTGTTACATTATTAATGGACTCTAAAGTATTTGTTTAGTGTAGTAATGTGAGATTTACGAGTAGTTCTAACGTAATGCTTCCAGAAAGCATGCGTACCGTAGGCCATGTCACATGACTTCGTTCGCAATCTCAGAATAACTGACCGTCGCGTCTAATTATAATACAGATCTTTGCTGTTCTCTTATATCCACGAAAATTTAGGTAACTGAAAGGTAGTTTGGAAAATGCATTTATCATATTAGGGATCTCTAAAATTGATGCATTGTGCTACTTTACAGGTGAATAAACCACGAAGCTAAACATTGATCAAGTTAACAATAACGCAACAGTTAAGTTAACAGTGAGAACAATGCATCATATTCGCTAGTTCAGCACCGTACTAACAGATATACCTCGATGATAAAGAACGTGGTGTGAAAAGTTGCTTTCTTCGACCGGTCGGTTCGTCGCTCATTGAAACGAGTTATCAGAACGACATATTACGTAAAGTGTATTTTCGGGTGTCGCGTAGAATATTTTGTGTTTTTTTGTACGAATACTTATCGGTTATTTTATTATGACCTCATGGAAATTTTAAGTTTTAAGCTTTGTAATGGTATATACTCATTATATTTAGTACTATCTAGCTCATAATATGCTCGCCACTTCGTCAGCGTGAATTTCTAGATAAATAGTAACCAACGGGCTTTTTCCAAGGTCCAATATGATATACAAATATGATTGAGAAATTGGACCTTGGTGAGGACCGTATCAACATAGACAGATTCACTTCGCATTTATAATATTACGCGTAAATAATTATAATTAACTTGCTTTGCCCTGATTTTTTTCCGCCTGATTGACAGTTATCGTTTCGCTGACGCATACGATGATTAAACGTAGATTTAGGGAAGGTTCATATTTGACGGAACATACGTCGCGTATTGTCGGTCGCGTAACGCCCGAACAGACACATGTATACAAAAACACTTGACCGTTCACACTCAACCGATGATACGTTAATGCAAATAGATGTGATCGACGTTACGCTTGACGCATTTTACGTCAGATATGAACGTTCCTTAAAGAGTAGCCTATGTCCTTCTTTGGTGGTATTAGGATCCTTCGACCAGACAGCTAAGTTTTGTCTCTGGTGGGCTACTAGACGACGACCTAGTCGGGATTTTGTATGTATGTTAATGTCGCACTAAGTTCTAATATCGCGATGTAGGATGTCAGTTGAAGTTCACAAGTCAGGCGCTAAATGTCGTCATATCATTCCTCTCCGAGACCAGAGGTCGATGCGGGATGAGTAGCCCATACAACTTGTTACGATGCTTGCCGGGCAAGAGACAGGTTCCAGTGAGTCGGAACCGAGTGCCGCACAGTTGACGGTAAGTCGGAACTGTCTGCGGTGATACCAAGATAATATTTACCAACGTACTTTTCCATTTTAGTTTCTCGTCTTTAAAACCGTCGTTAGCTGATCCATACTAATATTATAAATGCGAAAGTGACTCTGTCTATCTGTCTCTTCTTCACGCCTAAACCCATTAAACCGATTTAAATGAAATTTGGTTCAAATATAGTCTGGGACCCGAGAAAAGACATAGGATAGTTTTCATCCCGGAAATCCCCCGGGAACGGGAACTATTATTCCACGAGGATAAAGTCGCGGGCAAAAGCTAGTGTTTGATAAGTTTGTAAATATAATAACAAATATAATAATAACTCTAGTTTTGCGCATAGCAACACATTCAGCGATATTTTTTTATGTATGTTAATAAAACATATCTATGCATATGTAGAATTTATGCAGGGCTAGAATATGTTGATTCAATCTGTGTGTTTTCCTATGAACTGAATTGTGTCTCACGTAATGCTTACGAAAGTACTATGTTTTTCTCCAACTTAGCATTTTCGCTAGACAGATATAAATTTACCACGTTTTATTCCATGTATTAGTTATTGGTATTCAAATAGCACGTATTTATATAAATAATATAGTATACCTAATGTAAACATGTACTTCTTGCAAATAACCCTAATTAAATTATTATTCATGTGCTTATTGAATAAATAGTTTAGAAAAAGATGATAACATATAATACATTGCCCGAAATATTTTTAGTGTGGCTCGGCCACTTTATTGCTGTAATACTTTTTATTTGCTATCTTCTACATGCATCATTTTCAGCGCTCCTAAACCCATGTTTTTCCGACAAAATGTGGCTGGCTCTAAAAATCTGAAAATAAAACATAGTTCATGTGACTAACTTCAAAGAAAAACTAAAACGGCTTTGCTTGTCCTTGTGTTTTCTTGGTAAATCATTTATTTTCATAAATAATTTAAAATGTTCGACAAGCCTCTCTAATTAAGGTTGTATGAGACAATTATGATTTCTAATTGTTAACTGATAAGTACATGTCGTCCTCGTTCTCTCTGAATAAGAACTCAAAAAATCATAATTGTCTTGTTTTTCACGACTTTGGCACAGATTTAAACAATGACAGTTTTTCTTCATTGATTGTTTTACAGTAGGTAGTGATAGTTTCTTTAAAATATCGAAACATATTTTTTTGAAAGAGATTACTAAGTATTTTGGCATGTCTTTCTTCATTCATTTTCTTGTTTTACTCGCTCACTAGGCATTTCTCGTAGTGGAATCTTATATGGTATGTTCGCAGGAAAAATGCGTAGAAGGTCACTTGAAGGGCATAAAGGACGACAGCGACACATTGTCTGTGAATGTTTGTGACACAGCTAAGGTTCATTTACCTCCGGCCAGTTCCACAGACTTATGTAAAATTAATTAAAATAAGTACTTTCCACGGCGTAATATCTATTTGTTTCTATCACTGGTTTACCACTTCCGCTTGTGGCTTACTGCATTCAAATTACGATCAAGAAAACAGCTTTCCTCAATATAAATTTTCCTCATTTACAGTTTTGAATACAGAAGTAATCTAATGATCTTAATTCTTATGACAGTTATAATCGATTCGTAGTATTAACATGGCTGCTTGCCAAGGCATAACAATTAAACTTATTAAAGCGTAATTCATTAAAATGCTACTTGCTAATGAAATTGTAGTGTTCATGTTTTTATAAGCCTTTATCGTTAAAACCATAAATGCTTCCAAGAAAGAAATATTATTTGCCCTCTCTTGTATATAATAATGAATATGAAACATGGTGATTTTTCTTGCAATGAAAGTTTTCATATGAGTAATTTATGATTATAAAAATATTTCTCCACATAATAAATAACACATAAAAATGAAAAGCGTTTACAGTTTACTAATATAAAAGAGTAAGTTTTAAATACCCATACAAATGTGTGTGGAACGTGATGTGGTAGTTGAAAAGCTTTTTTAAAAAAAGATAACCGACTTCAAAAACTAAAAGCTCAAAAATAACTATTTCGGAAGTCGGTGGCAACACAAATTGACCGGCAGAAGAGAAGCCACCGACTTCCGAAATAGTTATTTTTGAGCTTTTAGTTTTTGAAGTCGGTTATCTTTTTTTAAAAAAGCTTTTTATTTTTTACTTTTTAGTTAGAGTCTCAGTGTCTGACTACGTTTTAGGGTAGCTCTCAAAATAAACTTATAATCTTATAAAATGAAAACGGCACTATGCGCGCAACGTCACGGGATATCCATTAGTGTTATATACTAAAACCTTCCCCAGAATGTAACAAACACTTTGCTGAAAACCGCATCAAAATCGGTTCAGCCAAACGCGAGATAATCGCGGACAAACATACATACATACATACAGGTCGAACAGAGAACCTACTTTTTTTTTGAAGTCGGTTAAAAAATGGCACGTACTTACGTGAATACGGACATGCGATGATACCCAATCAATAAAAAACTTCCCACAGTCGCTACAGAAATAAGACCTAACAACATTTGATATTTCTGCTCTACTTTACGTTTATTTCTGTCAATGGTTATTATATGCCAGATTGTACATAAATACAATGTATATCTATAGTCTCCGTTTTCAAAGACATTTTTTATATGTAACAAACGTTAGATATTCCGACGTCACGCAATACAGACAAATTTAATTTTCAGGAGTAAAAAAAATCTGACGCCTTAGGTCCTATGACATAGATTCGAAAATTGTTTGCGATTAAGGGATGCAAGTGTATTTAAATTGGGCGGCTATGCAATAAGATGCATGGTACTCGGCTGGTATGTGTGATAATTGTAACGTGTGCCAAAGAATCGTCGCCGTCGGCGTCGCATCGAACTGAGTCTGTTTAAATAAGCTTTGTTTGTCTTAAGATTTATAAGCCATTCTCAGCGGGTTTTAAAGCAGCTAGGTTTGCGAACATTTTTATTTTTTATTGAAATAGTGTAAAACTATGTAACCTGGGTGTGCTGTAAGACAGATTTAGAGGCTGGGAATCAAGGAAAATAAACAGCATTACCCGAAAACATTCATCACAGTCTGTAGCGAACATTTATAGAGTAATTGAAATATTTCTCTAAAGTTTACCTACGATTTATTCCTCGAGATTTAACTGGACGTCATTGTTATTGTTATTTATGTTAAGATGTTATTTTAGTTTCAATATGAATGAACAGCAAAATATCAAATACAATGTTAATTTGTGTTCGTTGTAAGAACATAACGTTTCATCAACGTAAATTGACGCCAAATTAAAATGAAATCTTATGCTGTCGTCCTGACGAACTAACAACATTTTGATGATCTATCGCGTTACTTAAATTTTCATCTATTACAGACGCGACTGTAACGACTTTATAAATAAAAAAGGCGTTATTTAAGACTCGTTGATCACGAGACGATGTGCACAGAATTCGCTGAACTATGTGATTCACTGAAGGAATTTCACCTTCAAGTGAATTAATTACTTGCGTCGACTTTTTTATTTCGTTTATTTTAATACTCGGCCGATAAGGAATTCCTAGTTGTGTAGTAATAATTTATTAAGTGCGTTTTGCACGAGTGGGCTTTAATGAAAAAGCCTTGCAATGGGTTACCTTGTGCAATGGTCTAATCGCAAACCAAGCTGACTATTGCGTCATCATCGGTTTGCAGACTGAACCGTATTTTCCGTCTTACTTGTTTTTCTGCAGAAAGAAATAACGAGTAAGCTCTCGTAAATTATAAGTTCAGAGGAATAAGCTAGCCTTTTCTCATCCTCTTTCTTTTTATTTGTTTGTTCCAATGATAATAAAGTCTGTAGATATTCTATTCTCTTCGATATTGATTCCTTGGGTGTTCAACTCAACCTAACCATAGTTTGAGTTGAACGCCCATAATAGGCGAGATGACAAAAAAAAAGTAATTAGTCCGTCAGTTAGATAATCAAAAAATTTGGGACACGTATTTTTTCTTTTTTCTCGTAAACAGAAAATGACGACAATACAGTGCGTTGAAGTTTCGTGAAACGTCACGCCTTTGTATAATTTTTACTCAGAAGTGACGTCACAAGCCCCCTCTCCGGAACTTTGATGCTCTTTATCTTTGTATTTTGTTATTAATTTGATCAAGCAAAAAATATGTGTCCAGTATTTTTGGACTGTCTAACAGACGGACTAAACAGAATGTCATTCTTTTGATGCAGTCATCATCCCTATTAGTTACATGGAAGTCAATTCTGAAGGTCAAATGCAAAACAAACAAATCTAGTAAAATACGTGAGATATAATGTTGATTAAAAATTTATTAAGTACACCTAAATAAACAGAAAGTAAAAAATATTCACTATGTATTGTTTACTAAAATGGTCATAATGTGACAAGTACAGATATGTGGATACAGGCTAGATATCAAATCTCGTGGCCATTGATCGGTGGGCGGGCGCGCGGCGGCGGCAGGGCGGGCGGCGCCCACGTGCTCGCTCACGCCCGGAATAGACAGTTCGCCCCGAGCAACTGATCCCAGCTCACATCTCTTGTACCCTCCGAAAACTTTTTACATTTACACATAAGTACGTCGTTAAACAAAGTTTTTTTACATTCAATAAAAATTCAAGTCAATACAAATTGTGATATTAAATAAGTATATTTAAGTTAATTATTTTAATTTGCCAAGTATTTATATTTACATAAGTTATAAACTTACTCGTGTTCGTGTAGCAAAGGTCGTGTTATAGACGTAAGCAATATTCGTAATAATTGTTCCGTCATACGTCGTGTGTGGTGTGTGATGTAGAACTTGATCGAGTAGTATAGTGCAGTGACATTGACTTGGGCAGGATTATCCGTGGGTGTAGCAGTAACGATTCAGTAATAAAGCGTGTTATTTTGAATACGTTTGAATTTTGGCTGAGTAGAGTGTGTGTGCTGATATAGCCGCGGTGAATATTGTCGTTGGTCGGCGCCGGCGCCGGGCGGAGGTGTGAGCGTGAGCGCGCGCATGTGCGATGCGATGCGAGACAAACTGGCCGCGCTGCTGCGGAGCTCGGTGCAAGCGCCGGCGCACCACAACAGCGACAAACTGCACAATGACGCGTTCGGCCCTGTGCTCGTGTTCTCAGACCAAGGTTCTTCTTTTTACTTATTTTTTTTTACAACTCGGTCACATACGTACGGGTGTGATTAATGAAAGTGTAATTGAGTGACGACTAAGAAATGAAAAACGAATTCCCGTTAGTCCTACGAAGGGGACCAAGATGGACCCGTTCGAAGGACGAACGGGAATGCACCTAAAAATCATTATCATAATTTACCATCTGTTATTTTATAATAGAGATGTTAACGATCATAATTGTAGCAATGACCTTAAAATTATGAGTTTACTGAATAAAATTCTGGTAACTAATGTGTTCATTTCGTTATCATTCATCATATTCAGATTAACAGTTGAAATACACACCGTTTTAATTTTCTATACTATATCTTTATTGTATAGAAAAATAATGAAATGGGTAAATAAATGATGTTTTCATTCATCTGTAACTGTGAAATCCTAACATCTAATATTTTGAAAACAATGTATGATTTGTGTAAAATTATTATTACGTTACACTTTGATTGGTACAATCAAAGTACCAGCATGAAATGTTATTGTTTCAGTAAATTGTTCTGCCGCGCCAGTTACTATGTTTATAAAAACTGTTACTTTCTTTGACTACTTTGTCTGTCTGGCATCTTAATTTTTATACAGAAATATCCTTGGTAAATATTTCTATTGAATACTTGAATATGTATCCATGATTCAGTAATTATGTAAAACACAGGCAAACTAGAGGTAACAAACGGTGCTGGTTGCATTCTGAATTTTTAACCGGCTCCTAAAAAGAAGAAGGGGTTCTATTTTTCTTAATTTTTTAAATCTTATTATATTTACTTTTTATATTCTTTTTTTTTGACTAGCGACCCGCCCAGTTTCGCGCGGGTGTTACAAATCTCTAAAAATCCCGGCTTTTCTCTACTATAATAAGCATGTATTACATATTGACCTTCCTTAAGAATCAGTCTATTAAAAAAAAACTGCATCAAAATCCGTTGCGTAGTTTTAAAGATCTAAGCATACATAGGGACAGACGGCGGATAGCGACTTTGTTTTATACTATGTAGTGATACGGAAGGGTTGTGCTCTCACACAACACACAGCAACATCCTGTACTTTTATGACGTTACTCGATAGGGTGTCATTTATAAGGATCAAATCTTATATACGAACAAACATGGTACAATAAATTAAAAGAAAACAATGAAATTTTAACTTTAAAAATCAAAGGACAACTTTAAATGTCGAAATTTTCGCTCAATTGAAATGAAATTCTTAAAATTGATGGTTTTCCTTTAGTTTAATTAACTATATTTGTTAGAGAGATTTAGTCCTTATGAAGGGCCCTAATGTTTACTGCTATAAAAATACAAAGTGTTTGGATTTTAGCAGGTTCGATACCCGAGTGTGACAAGCGAATTTTCGAAAATCTTTGAATGCAGTTTAGTTTCTTTTAAAAAAAAGGAATGTTTTCTTTATGTAACATTATCTATTGCAACGATTTACGGTAGTTCTTTCCAGGGCCCATTAAAACTTCCCTGTATATGTCGACGACCTCCAGAGCGGAAAAGTACTAAACGAATTTTGATGATACTTTACAAAAATATAGCTTATACATCAGAATAACAATACTGCATAACATCACGCTATGACCTACGGAAGCGGAACAGTAATCAAAAACATATGTTATGTTATGTTTACGCGATGTCATATAACACAAAAGTGTTACCCTACGGTAGTATAATATGTGAAACTGTTTTATATTAAGACCTGAATGTAATTACCATATACTAAGAAATAAATGCTATTCTATTCTATTCTACGGTAGGCACTAAACAGTAGAAAATAACGGACTTAAAATAAAAGCCCCTTTAAGGTCACCTAAAAGTACAAACAGAAACTGATAACCGCATACTGAAAAGGGAGACTAGATTCAATTATTACACTTGAAAATTACGATTTAAAACTACGATTCGAGTCGAGACACAATACAAAGACAATAGCAGCCCGACAGCCGGCTGTCGCTTGGTCGTTGAAAGGTTAAATAATGACTTTTAAAATGTTCTACTTCTAATGGGAAAAAACAATTTGACTTTGAATCCGGATATCATCAAAAAATTATAATATAAAATTGATATGAGAAAAGATTTTTTCTTCATAAAATTTTAATTGTTTCATTTTAAGATATAATAATATTAGTTAATGATCATTATGGCAAGGCATCCAACAAACCAAGTAGCATATACAAAGTAACAATAAAACCTGTAACATTTGACGACCAAGCGACAGCACAGCTGGCTGTCGGGCTGCTATTGTGTCTCGAATCACGTGTGTTCAAAAGATTAATTAAAGTTTGAAGAATTAATTAAAGTTTCGAGTTTTAGCGGGAACAGTAAAGTATCGATTTATTGGGCACAGTTATTCTCGTCGCGCGTAGGCAAGGACGCAGCAGTTAGTTGTTCTACATTACGTTTTCATTATCACTGAAACTTTTCATCTGCCACTGAAATATAACTCCTACAATTTACATTTCACATTAAAACGCGATAAAAATATAAGCAGTACATTAGGCAAACATAATTGTTCAGCTGATTCTTTTCGCATGAGCACATTCACGTGTTTAAGTATCGTGCACTAATAGCTGTTTCCCGCAATTTTTCACGTATTTTGGTATTTTATTAGCAGTTCATCCGTCACGAACAGTATTCTATCTCTACCTTGTATCTTTTTCTATTCTTAAAAATGTGAAAATTTTATAATAATCGGTTAAGTAGTTAAGACGTGAAAATAAAACAAATAAACACATGCACGTTTACAATATAAGTGTGGCGTAGTCATCGATGTTCTTTATTAATGATCGATGGGCGTAGTTTAAAAAAATAAACAAGTATATCAATTAGAGATTGGAGTATTTACACTTTTCGCTCTTCGCTCGTAAATCAGTAGCTGCTCCGTTCGTAATACGTACTAAAGAGTAAAGTATTTAAAGCTCGCAGAAGACACTTGTAAAGATATGTTAAGAAAAGCATATAGGGTCATTTCGCCTATTTGCGTCCATTTAGTGCAGTTGGCTACTTTGACGGCGATAATAAAATTGTTGTAAAACTATTTTTTATGAAAAAAATATGTGATGTGTTAGTTATATTAGTCTATTTTAAGATTTACTTGCAGTTTTGTTCGAAACCTTTAGTGATTATTTTTTAAATAGGAAAGTTTCAGAAATAGGCGTTTTACCCAGTTTGCGTCCAAAAAATCCAAATTGCGTCCACTCGTGGACCATTTTGCGTCCAACCACTTAGAAAAGGAATAAAAGGGGTGATATTTTTAAGAATTTGTAAAAATAAGCTGAATTACAAAAAAAAACTTTATTTATGAATATAAATTATAAAAAAAAATGGTCAGGTGCGAGTCGGACTCGTGCAACGAGGGTTCCGTAATTATTATTTTTTTGTAAAATACTTTCAAGTTTACGGTTTTCGGACCTTTTTCTTTACTTGTGCCACATGACAATGCTTCTTGCTAAATTTCATGATTCTAGGTCAATTAGAAGTACCCTATAGGTTTTGATTCCCTTGCAAATGTCTAAATGTGCAATATAAATGGAAAGTAAACAGCCATACATTTTTGTTGCGTTGATTTAGAAGTTCGATTTTTACACTTCTTTAAGAGTTAGCAGACCTATTAGCTATTAGTTAGCACTTTAGCAGATCTCAACATTGATTGTAAGTAGTACATAAATTGGGCACGCCGTGATAGCGGCGGTAAGACCCCTCTTTGAGGAGTGGCTGGAGAGGCGACACGGCGCTCTCGCGTTTCGCTTGACACAGGTCCTCACCGGACATGTTCGGGAGGTTCTTGTGTCGGATTCGAGCGGAAGCGACGCCTGGGTGTCACCACTGCAGCAACAGTCGCCTGGAGGACACGGTCGAGCACACGGTGGAGGTGTGCCGCGCATGGGCGGAGCATCGACGTGTCCTCGTAGAGGCGATCGGCGGCGGTGACCTCTCGCGCCCAGCGCTGGTTCAGGCCATGCTTCGGGGCGAGACGGAATGGGATGCCGGCGCCTCCTTCTGCGAAGCAGTTATGCTAGTGAAGGAAGCGGCGGCGAGCGAGAGGCAACGACAAGCCTCTCGGCCCGGACAAAGACCCAGGCGAAAACGTCGAGAGCCGCAAGACGACTACCGGCCACCGTAGGCACGGTTCTGTGGATGGCGAGCGATGGGTAGCTCGCCGCCCGACTAGGACCAGGACCGCGTCGGCGGCGCGTTAGTGTTCCACGCGCGCCTCAAAGAGAAGGAGTCAGCACAGGAAGGGGGCCAACTGGGCCAACGCCTGCCGGGGTTGCGGAATGTTTATAATAGTTACCTAATAGCTATCGAGGGAACATGAGTGGGTTTTAGTCAGTAAGAGTCTGACACACCCTCCCGCCGCACCCAGGACAGGAGCAGTCATTGGATGATTTCCCACTAACCAAAAAAAATAAAAGTAGTACATAAATAATGATTGCACGTTTTACAATAAACAGTAATCAGTTCTGTTCTTTTTGCTAAATATTAGTCTTGATTAATAATCCGTTTGCCTGTCTGTCTCTCCTTTACGCCAAAACCACTGAACCGATTTGAATAAAATTTGTTACAGATATAGTCTGGGACCCGAGATAGGACATAGGATATATAGTTTTCATTCCGGAAACCCCCGGGAACGAGAAGACAATTGTATTTAACTAAAATACTTAGTGGACGCAATTGGATTTATTATTATCCACTGTAGGTACAGTTTGCGTCCATTGCGGACGCAAAGTGGAAGTTTTGTAAATTCGATGTAGTAATTCGCGTCCACCTTATTTTAATCGTTAAATGTAAAAAACCTAAGCAAATACATGATTAACATTATTCCTTTTTTCATTATAAAAGTCTAGAAACAGCTATTAATCCTAAAATTCACATAAAACAATAAAAAACTTATCATCAAACGCACCGCTGCACACTATTTTTTATCTAAAAAACCGCGCTTTCGCGCTTTCTTGTTAAACAGCCGGGACTAAATATTTTTTTAAACAGGATTGGTTTGTCGCACGGACCTTTTGACCTTATGTGCGTGTCTCTTATACATTGAGGTATTACCGGTAATGACTTTTCGTTTGACTGGTGTGTAAGTTTTCTTAATTTCGAGGATTTTTTGAAGGAGATCCGTAAAATGGACGCGAATTGGTCTATGGACGCGAACAGGCGAACTTACCCTACTCGGACCTACATAATTACTATTATAATACCGGCCTAGTGTTGTATTTTTGCCGGACAAATGACTCTTCTCCTACAGAGAAGGCATTGCTCGCCATTCAGGGCGGATTAATTATAACCGTTCCGATAGATATGATTGTCATACTATTGTAATCAATATAATTATCGTGTCCCTATAAAGCCTACCAACTTTATTCTATTTATATTCAACCCTGTACGCATAAAAACGGGAACGTACCTGTCACGCCCTCATAACCCAGCTAATCAATCAATAAACCATGGGTCTTCTACGACGTACTCAAGATTAGGAATTCCAAGTAGGCTACTAGCCACTGGTGACCTCATTGTCAATGTCAATGTCCTATAGGACGCCCGGGCAAACGACATTTGCCCAATGAAACGGTTGACTATTCAATAATAAAAAGAAGATAGAAAATATTTCTTAATTATTGTTCCAGCTACGTATTTAACTCGAGACGCTATTGCCTCTTGTTAATATTAATTAACTTGTTATAGATTCAACCAATTATTTTTCTGTCGCTATAGTCCGAGCTGTATGTATAGATATTAAAACTTCAAACTGAATGAAGAACGCGGAAATATATTTGTAACAGTTTTTTCTTAGTGCACTTAAATACCAGTTTGCCGCTTTCAAAATCGCACTGTTTGATAAATATTTAGACAGATTGAACGTTGTGAATATTTATTATTTCATCCTGTTAAGATGCGAGGCTCGTGAGCTCGTGACAGAGGCGGCTTTTGCTTGCGTCATACTATGTGGACATAAATCTATTCGTTCATACTGTAACATTTCTCGTCTGGATTGATAAGCTATTCTTATACTGAAACAATATGCTAGACGAAAACATCCTCTTCGTAAAATCGCAGCAAAGTTTTTCTTATGTGGTCAATTTGGTATAAATATAACCATTTGTTTATGAAGTTTTCCTTAACTGACACAGCGACCATGTCTTACCACTGAGTAAAAGCTACCTTAAAGTTATTTTTGCCGTGCTACCCGATGGTGCTACCTTAATTAATAGCTCCAAATTTTCCCGAATTTGATGTTTTTTCTAAACTTATTTTTTCTTATATAAAATGGTGAACTGACTGATTGTTGATACGTATATTAATTAACGCACAATCCGCTGCTCCTTAGAGGCACTAAATTTGGAGGATGTGTTCTTTGTGAAGAGTAGGTATTCATTCACTATGAAAGGATTTTTGGAAATTTGTTTCCTAAGCGGGTGAAATAGTGGTTGAAAGTTGGACATTCAAACAGGCGAAGCCGCGGGCGAAAGCTATAATATAATTAATAAAATGCCATTATGCCAAATGCGCAAACATATTTTATGCGTAGATAGTATTTACACTATTAACAGATTGTGCGCTCTTACTTAGAGCGCACAATCTGTTAATAGTGTAAAGTAGTAGGTAGAATCGATTACAGATGTATTCGCAAGGAAATGAGCATAATATATTTGTAGATCTAACCTATCTTTTATTAACATTATCTTTGTGCTAAATACACAGTTAGTTATCATACTAAACGGTGCTTACAATGGTGCCGATTCTCTTGTGCACAAACTATCGTAAATTTAAGTTAAATGCATCTTTCTCTTTCCGTTTAATTAAGAAAAGGACAGAAGATCAAATATTAGTTAAGTCCTGTCAAATTTAGACACTCCATAGATAATTTAGACGCAATTTAAAAACATGGCGTCTAAATATACGTCAATTGTCATGAGGCGCTATAATTTGACAGGATTACACTAAAATGTATCTTCTGCCCTTTTCTTTAAGAAATGGAAAGAGTAAGATGCACCTAACTTAAATTTACGTTAAGTTGTGCACAAGAGAATCGGCACCAATATCTGTGTTCACGCTACTTGAAAAAGGCTTCAATTTTGAGATAACATTATATACGACCTACGTGAACAAAAACTGTACTTACTTGTCCGTTGCAGACATCGTTTCAATAATTTTATGCCCAGGTAAACTGTTGCTGACATAGTAAATAAATATTATGTAGTATGTGCCTCGTCGACTATTGGTTTTCTAAGAATCGCATGATGTAAGTACCTACCACGAAGTAGTACAGCTACGTTGTCACTTGTCACAACAAAGTTCTATATTGTATCAGCTTTTGTACTCTTAGCAGTAATGTGTTAGTGTAGCCACAGTATAAGTGTAGCCTTCGAGATTGGATAATGTTTGCAATCTGGGATTAAATCTTGACCTTTACGGTAAACTGCTAGTGGTATTAATGAATTGATCTTTGTTTGTATGTTGTATTTTTTTTATGTGAGCTTATGGTAACTCACTTCGTCTGCATAAATGTCGCTTATCAAGTTATCACGGATGCTTAATTAAGAAGTCCATCAGATAAAAGATTGGGGTTCAAGTAAATTTCATCGAAATCGGTCGAACAACAGTGGTTCAGCTGTAAAAACGTAACAGACAAACATACTAACATAGATACTTTAACATTTTATAACATTAGTTCAGAGAGCTGCGATAAAGTTGTCAAGAAAGATTTTGCAATCTCAAGAACCTCATTCAAAAGCGCCACAGACTAATTACACCAGTCAACCAAGAATAAAGTCTTTTGTTAAATGGAAAAACCACATGAAACATACTTGTTAATAGGTGTTAAATAAGTATGTGATGAGTACAGTGATCCAATGCAAACTGAAATAGTGTTGTTATTATTATAAATTAACACAATTTCTTGAATGAAATGAGGTAAATCATTCAATAGTAGTTTGTAGTTGGTGTACGTGATGCTCTGCACACGGTATGTTTTGGTTACACTGTGTCCGGTGTGTCATGTGATATGCTGTAGATATGCGTCATCAAAATGAAACTCGAACTTGAGTTAGCAGATTCTGTTCTGAGACTTGAACTACATTATTGTAAATGTATCACTTGATGGCTTGTTAATAGTGTAAACAATTTTCCATCATCAGTTGTATTCAAATTAACTGAAAAGATTTTTATATTTTTCCAATTCAATCTGCTCGGCTCGGCTTTGTAGCTTTACGTTTTTCGTAAAAGTAACTTTAAAACTTGATAATTAATTAGGTAAAAATGAGTCTATGATATATAGATAGTAGATACATAGATATATATATATATATATATCAATGATGATATTGCAGTCATTCAATCTAGATCAATGTTGTAATAAATCGAAGATTGAGAAGAGACATTAGGGATAATTGTATTGCAGAGATATGAAGTCCTGACTCTGAGAGGTACGTCTGTGCTCATCGTCATATTATCGTTTCTCCATAATACATTAAAGATAAGAATAAATAATCTGAATGATGGTCTGTGACTCGCATATATCGTACGTCACAAAAGCAGACAGTATACTATGCGACGCGGTAGAACCCTGTGATCCCATAGGACACTTTTCTGTCCTCAATTGAAAGAGTTGGCATCATGATACAGATACACTCATTATAATCACTAAAATTGGCAAGCTGACCAATTTTCCGCGTGTTTATTTCATTGTCTAAGCATTTTATTGCTTTGTTTTCGACGTAAGATTTGTATACCTACTTAGACAATTGTTTTCGGTTAACTGCTGTTCAGATGACACGTGCTCCAGGTTAGCTCTTTATACCTATATATTTATTGTTGATTTAGTATTAGATAGACTTTTACTAGATATGTACTTTTATATGAACCGCAAATTGGTACCGCAATTTTCACAACACGTGTATGTGATTGGCAGTTTTTGCTTCATAAATCAATACCAGCACGTCCTTGAATGAATCGATTTTTTTTCCTAGGTATTATACTCTTCAGCGACCAGAACCACAGATTACTAAATAGTTATTTCCCAGAACTTCCACTGAAATGCAGTTAATTAAAACCTCTAGGAAAAAGATCAGATAAAAAATCTCTATAAATAACTAGCCTTTCTCGGTTAAGGGCCCTGAAGGTAGTCATTTGTTTGTTAATCCATTTTGTTTTCTGAAAGTGTTTTGTTTCGAAACTCGTATTTTACAACATCACTTAACTTTGCACCAAACAATCAGTAAACTCCGCCGTCTTATCGTCGTTGTTCTCTTGTTTGACCATTTAACCACGCAGATTTTATTTTATTCGCGCTTTTCGCGGATTGAATTCTTTCCATGACTGAAATAGCGTGAATACTCGGCATAAGTATAAAAAGACCATTCGATTCTTACATTACATTTATAATTTTATTTAACACATCACTTGATCGTCCAAGTAACAATTCTAAAGGCTCATTATCACTGATTTAGTGGCTATTTTGGCAAGTATCAGTGTGATTACGTCGAGAATCCAACTGAAGAATATTCACACTCAATTTATATTGCTTGTGTGACACCAATGGGCGTGACTATCACTATTTCAGACTGTAGCACTAGAAACTTTAGTAGACACGAAGGTCTGAAATACGTTCTATTTTAATAAACAGTAGAATTACAAAATACGCGTCCAATCCGTATTGTTATTTTATAGTAGGTGTAACTGAATATTTGCCAAGTTTCTTATTTTTATTGCTTTAATGATGTTTTTATTAGTGAGATTTTGTAATGAAAGAGTGACGCAAACGTGATTGCTTTAAAAATGATGTGTTTATCAAAAAACATAGAGCTTTTAAAATGCGGCTATGTATAATAAAAAAACTGTAATATACCATTATCTTCAAAATAACCATATTTATGAAGGTTATAATTATAATAATCGATTAAAGTATATTCGAGAAAATATTACTTCAGATTTATAATCGCTATTAGCTGTATTAATCCTACAAGAAAATCTAGATAGTTAACAAATAATATCTAGTAATTTATCAATCTAGGTAATATTAATCAGGCCTAAAAACAAGTTTGACACTTATTCAAAGCCTCGGTGACCTCTGAGCTTTATTTACAGTTCTGAGAAATCATTCGAACCCGTTATGTCCTTACCTCTTACGCTTTACGCCAAAGAAATCACGTAGACATTCTTTATTATCACTAATTCAGGAATAAATGATAAATGATGGATGACTAACATTATTTCAACTATAAAAATACTCATATATTATGAAAGCAAAAATCAGCCTTTCTATCTGTTTGTTTGTCCGTCTTAGTTTCTTACGGTACAACCACTAAACAAAATTTGGTAAAATGTGGTACTGTGTTATATCCCTGACATTCCAGACCTCCAGGAATGGCATAATCCTTCTAATCTGTGACTTCGCATGTTTCCGCGATAATAACCAACAGATTCACGCGGACGAAATTGGCAGCAATTAAATTAATACTTTTCCCTATCAGTGAAAAGTGTGTACGGCGCAGGTACTTACCTGATTAATTATTATTATTCAAATTAAATGCTGTAATGACCATAGTATAATTGAGTCATGACGATACTTTTAATATAAACAGGACACTGCGATTGGTGAATTCTGCGGGGTTTTACACGGCGACTTATGTATTGTATTTATTTTAGTCATCTTCCTTAAAATGAATTAATTCTTTACTCTGTCTGCCTTCAACCTAAGCACACGTTCATCAAATATATCAGTTTATTAGAAATAGTCCTTCAAATATAACGTGTCTTGTGGTTTCAAGTATCTTAGTGCAGTAATAAAATATACCAATAACGTATTACACTTCTTTAGTTTTTACTTTTAAAATTTGTTCTTGAAACGTGGCTTTATCTTTGGTAACATTATAAAACTTAATCAAACATTTATAATAGTGATTGCCTACGGATACATAAACTTTTATGGATTTGAAAAAGAAAAATGGTAATATATGTTGATTCTTAATAACGTTTTTCTCTTTGGAATGTAACTAACAGGAAACGTGTTTATCCTATTGCATTTTGTGGTATTGTTTGTTTTTATTTTTAGTGTGCGGTTACTATTGTAGTATACATTATTATGTCCATAGAAAAATATGGTAATGTATGGCGGAATATTATGGTAACAGGGAAATTAGATTGTTTCATTTAAGCACCTGTACTTTTATTTAATGTTTGATTTCTTCGGCTCTTGGTTAGGCGCGTGTTCGGGTTCCGTCTGTACAACTGTTTTATATTTTAATGGGTCAGCGTTTTACGCCATCACATGCATTATTAAACGCTTATTAAATGTGTTTATCACTGAATTTGCGAATTAGTTATTAAACACATCTAACTAAAATATTTTGCCGATCACGTAAATTACCGATACGAACTCTTTTTCATATTAATTCGTTTAAAAACAGTGTGTTTTATTTTCTCGATTACCTTTTCACTTTCCACGATTTCACGTTTACTAAATTAAAAAATAGGAAGATATAAAATACAAGCTTATTATTTTTTTTATTGCTAATCTACAATTTTTTTTGAACGAAGTCCTACGATTTCGTGGAGTTTTCATTTCTTCGGAATCATTTTAGTCTGCGGTCTACGACACGTCTACGCCGCGCCGTAGGCCACCAATTTTTTGTTTTTACAGTTGTTCTCTTTCCTACAATCAAACTGGTACATCCCACCAAAAACATTTCATGTTTAATGTTGCCAAGACAATCACATAAGGTTTGCCCTGTGAAAAATATATCAGGTCTCATGTAGAGCCAAGCTTCTGAATTTACCGACCTTAACTTCACAAATTCTACATATAGCTGTAAAAATCTATGGCTTCGCCGTTTCGCTACCGTCGTCGTGGAGGTGATGCGAATATGCGTGCCTCCAGATATAATTAAAAGTAACGAAGCATACATTATCCTGAAACATCACGCAAATACTACCGAATCAGATTGGTTATTTTTTCTTCTGTTACACTTAGGCCCACTTGAAGTTGCAAGTGCAGTTAGTAAAATAAACACTGTAATAATGTATCGTTGTCTACAGGGAGCGCACGCGAAGGCGGATTGGTATGGCGCGGGTGCTCAGCCGAGTGCGACGCAGAAGACGGCGCGGCGGGTGCGCTCGCCGACGGCAACGCCAACCCAGGAGACAAGGTACTCAGTCTCACATACATACATTACTTATTGTACCGATTGCCCTAGTTCTGTTCTGTCACCCGCTTAAACCTTCGAACACACATGATTCGAGACCTAAAATAAAGACATCAGCAGTGCAACAGCCGGCTGTCGGTTGGTCATTGAAAGGTGGAGGGGAGTGATTGTATTTTCCAACTCCTCTACTGTTCTTTTCCGATTAATTTGGTTCCAATCGTTTCTTCGGGACTCGTCGAACTTCAATGCTCGGCGCTTTTCTGGTGGACTACTCTCTTGATAATGGCTTTCAGAAACAATCATGTTTTTTTATTTAGATCGATCGTTTCTATAATGTTAACTCACTTGACATTCGAACAAAAATAAACGTACAGATCTTAAATTAAGTGAAAAACAAACACCCACAGTTAATGGCCCAGATCCTAGCTGTGACGAAATTAAGTGAAAAACGAACATTGAAAGTTAACCGATATAATTATATGACACGAAACAAAAGCACGTTATACATCAAACCTAGTTTGAAAGAAAAATCAAAACTGTTTTTTGAGTGTTATTGTGATGAGTGCTTCTGGTTAACAGCTGGATCGTAAAGTAACCAGTTTACGATGCCATTATCGATTTTTGATTTATCACTGGAGTGCATACTCATAAATCGTATCTATTCGTATACATACATTTACTTTTGTAGGTTCAATCTTTTCCACTTAGGTATACACAACCATTGTGACATTTTACTATTGACTTATGGTTTGACGTAAGTCGGTCTTGAAAATTCTATCCGGTTTTATTGAAATTCTTGAGAAAGTTCGAAGTGGAAAATCTTATTTGCAAAATGTCTCTCGTGAACATTCTTGAGACAAATGATAAATTCAATAGAGCCTTTATTGTTTACAGTGTCCTTCTGTCAGTAAATCGTGTCGGTCATGTCGCGAGCTATGCTTGCCATGGTACTTACAAAGTTAAGAGTTGAAACTAAGTAGATTATATTTGATCTTATATTCTACGTGATATTTTTCTTGAATCGTCTTTTGCGGGAACACTTTGTCCGCCCACTGCAGATTTTAAATCTGAAGCAGACTTGCATAACTATTTCTTAGAAATAGAAACTTTTCTTAGAAACTTTTAAAACTTTCCCACTGTTATGTTAGTTTTTGAAGTTACTTAAATGCACAACCAATAGCCAAGTCGTTTAGAAGACCACTTTCATCAGTATTCTTTTTACATAGCCATCCATCTACCGACCTGACCTTAACCTTTCCAGTTTTTTGTGCTATTCTAACGTGATGTGTTTTGTAATTGGATTACGCAGTTGGAGGGGTCGGACGCAGCTCCGGACGACCCTGTTCACCTCAAGAGACGGGTGGGACTCTTCAGTGGGGTGGCTCTAATCGTCGGCACTATGATCGGTATGACGTCTTTACACTCTGTACCTAATCTTGCTTACCTATATTAAATGAGCTCTGATATTATGTTGAGGAAAATGTTTAACCCCTCCCTTTTCAACGTTATTGTTTAGTCGTATTGTATTATGCTGAGTGCGACCCAATCCTTTTGTCACTGGAGACGGCAATTATTCGGCTCAAGAGAATCCTTTTAAAAATAATATTTTAATCAACAATCCCAATTTCTGTAGGGTCAAGAGTACTTCGAATCTTTGTTCAATGTCAGTCATTGTGAATGAAATAAATGTTAAAATCATTTTAGCTTAGCTTCAAATGGTCATTATAGTAATAAAATATTTACCGTACATTAGTTACAACTGCAATCTAGGTGTAGATGTTTCCTTGCAAATATTGACTTCGTGTACAAAAAGTAGAGCCGATCGCAAATATTATGAGTTATGACACATACATGACATATTTAATTAATAATTACCCACGTGATTGTTTATTTCATGTTACCGTCACACGCGTGCTTACGGCACCAGCGTCACGGGCATATTGGCTCGACGAAAAAATTTTCAGATGTGCATCTGGCTCAAGATAAACATTTTCATACGCAAGATACGTAATTAATTATAATAATCTAAATAAATTATAATTAGTATCCGTAGCATTGAATTTATACGACGGACACATGAGAAAAACGTTCTTGCGTTTCCTGATTTAGCTGAGGTGAATATTGAACAAAGGAGACAATTTTTTTTGGTCCCACTATTAAACGGTTACGTTTATTAATAATTTTACGCATGAAACAAGTCATCACCTTATTATAACTAACCCACTAAAAATTATATAGATATCTAACGGGAATAATGAAATAATAGTAAAAAACTATTACGGAAAAATGCATGTTGAGGAGCGTTTTTACATTTATTTCAACGTGAATTTAAATATATTATGTGAAACGAAACGTATCTAATTAACATTCCGTTGTAGATGCTCTGTGGTACAGTTTCAATCAGTTTGACACTGACAGACTACATTATTAAGCTAAGTTCATACGACCGCGCGAAACCGCTCTGTACCACTAACCGCGCGGTACAAGACCAAAGTAAGCAGCAATTATCGTAGACATTACCGCGCGTTCTACGTTCGTTGAAAAGCATTCTTGCATCCTATTTTAAGTGAAAGACTTTCATTTAAAAAAGGATGCAAGAAAGCTTTTTTATTGTCTTTGTCATTTTCTGCGACGACTCAGCCTTCGGTATAAAATCCATAAGCAAATTGCCCCCTCCTCAAGCAACATTGACATCCGGACTGGTATGCACATCATCATGCGAACGCCTCAGACCCTGTCCAGGAGGGCGAATTCGCCGCGATTCTCTCGCGCATAACACGCGCGAGTGTTGCGTCCAGAGTCTACGCGTATAGAGCGTACGTACGCGCGAGTCGTATTTCCTTCTCTTTCTCTTTTATACGTGCACTCGCTCTGAAATTCGCGCGAAATCTGGACGCAACAAGGCGGCCCTAGTATCGCCGCGCGATGCTTGTGGACGCGATGTATTGGTGCCTAGTATCTTGCCTACACGCGAGTGAATTCGCGCGAGTCGAATCGCGGCGAATTCGCCTTTCTGGACAGGGCCTCAACCACGCGGCGACGCGCGGCTTCTCGCGGTCATGTAAACTTAGCCTAATAGTTTCCAACAGTTTTCTAGATAGTCAGATAAGTGCTTCTTCTGTTCTTTTCGTATTTTTATTCAATAGATGTTAGAAAAATGGCTTCTGGAGATACAGTGCATAATATATAAAGCTGTTGTAACAATTGTACAGCTCGATTTCAACGAAATGTGCAACAACTTTACTTTTAAAAGCATTGGCGTCCACAGTAAAAGAATAATCGAAAAAAAATCACACCAAAGCCAGGTTTTTATGTCATTTACACCTATATTATTATTGAAAGTGCACTATTCTAACATAAAATACCTAGGAAACCTATTCACTCATTAAATAATCGCTCTTGTGAGATTTTAGGTCATTATGAGAGTCATGTTTTGACTGTCGTATTTCCCAGTATTCCGGTTACTTAGAGTTTTGCTAATATTGCCACTGTAATCTAGAGATTATAAGGAATAAACTAACGTGCATTTCATTAATAAATGCCACAATTTGTGGTGGGCCTAATCCCCGAACATAAAAAATTGTCTCCTTTATCTTTTTATATAAGTATCTAGTTTCACTTTTAGCTAGAAAATTAAAGAACAAATCTAACATAGTTGCATTGTTCCAATTATTTCTTGAGTCACGCGTCTCATAGTAATAAATGTAAAACAACTGAAAATGATAACGGAGTAGTACTATTTGTTGATAGTAATAGGTGGAAATAAGTTTTGGGCCAGCGGCGGTCTGTCATTGTTTCAGAATATTCTTCTTTTTAAATGGACAGGTCTGTCAACACTGAACATAGCGCCGAACATGAACAGTGCCAAGTGCTAACACGCGGCTGTGTCAACTATGTGTGTTCGTTAGTACCTATAACGATGCAACGGGTGTTCTGAAAAACAATGGTCAACTTTTCTAATCTATGATCGTACTTAAGAATGACCATAGTGAAGTATATATAAATACTATCACTTAGGAAAGGCTTCCCATACGTAACAATGAGTTAAGAAAGAACATACAGAGCTGAATATACGACGAACCGCGGAATTCGAACAGCATCGATTTATGCGTATGTTCCCTGCTGCGACGTAGGCGACCTACAAAAACAGAAAAAATATGTGTGCAATAAATTGCATAATGTACATCTGTGTTTGTTTTTACAGGTTCAGGAATATTCGTCTCGCCCTCTGGGCTTTTGGAGCGCACTGGCTCAGTGGGCATAAGCTTCATCATTTGGATGTCATGTGGCCTGCTCTCGCTGCTTGGTAAGTGGCACATGAAACAATAAGTACTAACTAATCAGTCGCGGGTCTGCCTGATGTACTTCAATCATCAAATTGGTTAACTGTCTCAACAAGCAATTGAATCGGTCATTTCAAAAACCACTTAAGTCACATTCTTTTCAAACATACTTTTTTTGCTTCATTAATTTCATTAAAGATTGATGCGTCTTATTTCGCATAAATTCATCGAATAAAAGTTACACTGAATAAACGTAAAAGTATTGTATAAAAACGTCGTCAACTCTAATGGTTTTTGAAATAACCGATTCATTTGTATTTCTATCGGTCGTATAATAACATTGTAACGTACAGACCGATGCGATTGCAAATTGATAGATCAAAGAATCCCATCAACTTTGTACCTACTTGTTGCGGCTTCAGTAAATACATTCAATTTTATATATTGACATTGCCATGATTGGTTTACATACCTAGTTGACTCTGTAGCTGTAGCTATTCGTGGTATGTGGCACGAAGGTTAGGACTATTCGGTTTGATCATGTATTTATTTTTCTAACTTTATTATTGAAGAAGTTAGTCATATATTTATGATGATTTATTTTCATTAGGAGCGCTCGCATACGCGGAGCTGGGAACAATGAACACGTCGTCAGGCGCTGAATACGCCTACTTCATGGATGCCTTCGGAGGACCCCCCGCATTTCTATTCTCATGGGTAAATTTTAAATTTCAGGCAAATTATTCAATCACGTATAAATCTATATTAAACCTCCTATTTTTGCCTCGTTGCAGGTATCGACATTAGTACTGAAGCCATCCCAGATGGCTATAATATGTCTGAGTTTTGCAAAATATGCCGTGGAACCGTTTGTATCGGAATGTGAGCCGCCGACCAGCCTCGTCAAACTTGTCGCGGTCATTTCTATTGGTACGTGGTACTGGTAACCGTACATCATACAATTTATTACAGTCTTCAATGTGCTTGATTAAAGATCGAAATAGACGAATACAAATTGATATATATACCTAGTGCTAATTGAAGTCAATAAGATGTCACTTGTTGGAAGCCATAAATAGTCAAGTCTAATTCAGAATTTCTTTTTGCAGTGATGATATTAGCGGTTAATTGCTACAGCGTCAATTTGGCTACAAATGTACAGAACATCTTCACAGCAGCTAAACTGGTAGCGATTGCTATCATCGTGGGTGGCGGAGCTTATAAGTTAATATTAGGTAATGCAATCTCTATCACATACCTACGTTTTAAGCCCACGATCATACTCAAGAGCTTTTACCATCTTCATTCGAGAGACAGCCTATAGGCTCCTCAGATGCTGTCGAATACTAATTCGATTACAGCATTAAAAAAAATATTAATATCACAACAAAACAACAGTTCATAAGTGAATGAATCACCATAACTGGCCACCTGATTCACTCCCTCCGTATCCAGCATTAGATACCTACCTTACCGTTTTTAATTTTCCTAATGGGTTGTAAATATTTGTTTAAAAACTGACGGTTGGTTGTTCGATATGGTGCAGGTAATACGCGACATTTACAGGAGCCCAACTTCGCAAGTAGCACGGCCACGCTGGGCAACATTGCCACAGCCTTCTACACTGGCCTCTGGGCATACGATGGTTGGAATAACCTGAACTATGTCACTGAGGAAATTAAGAATCCATCCAAGTAAGTGCTTATATTAAACGTAGTTCTTGTTAATTTTTGTTCTTTATTGAAACATTTTTAAAGGTACAACCTGTCTACAATGTAAATGGAACAGTTTCATTTCACTTTATTTATTTAAGCGATTTATCTTTAGTAGCTCGAGTTCAAATTCAGACGAGTCTCGTGACCAGCTGTGACCTTACCCTCACACGCCGGACCCAGTTTATTTTCAAATTGAATTCAATTTAGACAAGGAAATTAATTGAAACATTAGATAAATGAGATTGTTTATGTAAAAGATGTAGTAAGTAGGTAGGTTAGTAACGAATTGTTTTACTAAACTTATAGAAACTTACCGCTGAGCATAATAATTGGCATCCCGTTGGTGACGCTGTGCTACGCTCTGGTGAACGTGTCGTACTTGGCTGTGATGTCGGTCAGTGAGATGACTGACAGCGAGGCGGTGGCCGTCACCTTCGGGAACCGTCTGCTAGGGCCGATGGCCTGGCTCATGCCGCTCGCCGTCACTATCTCCACATTCGGATCCGCTAACGGCACGCTGTTTGTCGCCGGAAGGTACGCCAAATTACTTATTTCAAAACGTGTTTGCTTTATGTTTACTCCACACACATCACCCAGTATTTACAATCAATCAGTAAAGCCAGCTGCTCGAGTAAATCTTTCGTTACTGATTATTTTTTAACGATGTTACTTATTTACCGATTTTTTATTTTCAGGTTGTGCTTCGCAGCGTCTCGGGAAGGTCATTTACTGGATATCTTATCGTACGTTCATGTTCGTCGTTTCACTCCAGCACCTGGATTGATATTCCATGTAAGTTATAAGTGGTATATTTTACCGAATCCTCGATATACTAAGTCGAGGAAAAGCTAATGGTGCCGTGATTTTTCAGTCTCTGATAGCAGTGGCCATGGTGCTGTACGGAACAATAGACTCCTTGATTGACTTCTTCTCGTTCACTGCGTGGATCTTTTACGGAGGCGCGATGCTTGCCCTGATCGTTATGAGGCGTACCAAACCGCATGCACCCAGACCCTACAAGGTAAGAATTTGACATCTTTTATTACGTACAACGTTTAAATGGAACAGAATGCTTATATTTCCTTATTAATTGGGATTTTTACCTTAATTCCCATATTAAATCACTCTATCTAAGTATATACAGTACGATCCCCCTATTATAAGTATTATATTTAGGTCCTATTTGTGTCCGTTTTTCGATTTTCAAATTGTACGATATTAACTTTATATTATTTATTTATTTCGGGAAAACAAACAGTTACACACATTTCTTAATATATAAGCATGATAGAACATAAAGTATTTATATATGTGTAGCTCACAACGTTATCCACGTATTATATTATTACTTATTAATGATACTTATGTATGTACTTATTTATGTCTATCTTTAATTCAGTAGAGACACAATAGTCTGCTTACCCCAACGGAGCGTTCAGGTTTGATCCTAAGTATTTGTTGGTATTTTATAATGAATTGAATTATAGGTGCCGATAATAATTCCGTACATCGTGCTGCTGGTGTCGACTTACCTGGTTGTGGCGCCGATCGTGGACAAGCCTCAGTGGGAGTACCTGTACGCGACCGCATTCATATGCGGCGGCGGCTTGGTGTACGTGCCGTTCGTCAAGTGGGGCTACTCGTTGCCATTCATGGGTAAGAATCTGTTTATTTTACAATGGTGCCGATTCTCTCGTTAACAAACTAGCCTGAAGATAAGTTAATCTTTCTCTTTCCATTTTAATAAGGAAAGGACAGAACATAAAATATCAGTCCTGTCAAATTTAGTCACTCCCTAAATAATTTAGACGACGCGATTAAAAACATTGCGACTAAATATAAATACGCCAATTTTCTTCAGGCGCTATTTTACAGGATTAAACTAAAATGTTTGTAATGGAAAGAGGAAAATGCATTTAACTTAAATTTAGTTACGTTTGTGGACAAGAGAATCGGCACCAATAACTACGGGCTGCATCTACCTTAATGATAGATGCAAAGATTTTTCAGTCCTCGAAAAACGTATCATTTTTTTCTAACATACCTACCTTGAATCGTGTTTCAGATAAAATAACAGTTTTCCTGCAAATGGTGCTGGAGGTAGTGCCAACATCAACAACCTTCGAATATTAGGAAGTAGTCGGAGCTGGACTTTAAAGAAGCAATTGTGACAAAATTACTCGTCGATTTATTGTACCATATCTAAGTATTATTTGGATTTCGTACATTGTTAACTATTATTGGTCCTGTTCCACCTGACCTCGAGAAAGTTTAAAAAGGTAATGTTATCAAAAATAATAATTATATTTTGTAACTAAATACCTCAATTTCTTGGAGGCGGTGATGTACCTAAATATAGTTACTTAATTAAAATTTGATATAATTTTTTGACTGATAGGTATGTTCCTTATCCAAAATTATTGCCCACATATTGTGTAAATGCAATAACTTGCTGTAAAATATAATTGTGTAATATCGTGTTATATGACTTAAAAATTACATGGTATTTTGATGTTGTTGCAGCGTAAAGCTTTTTTACACTTTTGTTTTTGAATTTTAAGAAAAAATGTTGTACTTATGAAATACATTTGGTAATTAACGCAATGTTTGAAAATGTGAAAGCCAAATGGCAATATTTTTTGCTATAACGTAGGTAGTGATTTTCATTTCATTAGTTTGCACGAATCATTCCTACGGGGACATGCATTTCGAGGTGTTGACACTGTGCCATGTTGAATTGAAGCAAGGTGATCTTGATAGCAGTAGTTAATTTAATATTGATAATGTGTGAGAGGTGAGGGTTAAGGATAATGGTTCAATTACACGATATGTACTCATAACAACGGTTATGACCCTTGGCTTTATGTTAACATATGTCAATGGTACACCTATTATAATTACTAGGTACCTTACTGTTGTTAGAAACCATTATTATAAGGTACCTCCAATTATAGTCGTAGCAGTTAACATAATTTTGATGTAGTATTAGCTACCATAGAACAGATTAGACATTAGACGTTTAGATGTACCTAAGACGCACTTATTAGTTTAAATCTTCAGATCACTAAAACTACACTGATATATTATGTTAATGTATACTGATGTATCAGGGTTATGTAAGGGTCAGGGTTAGTTAACGTTCAAATCTATGAGATTACTAAAACTACGGTGACATAATTATATTAATGTATACTGATGTATCAGGGTAGCGAGTTTAAAATGTTTTAATCTTCAGATCACTAAAACTATGCTGGCATATTATGTTATTGTGTACTGATGTATGTTAGTGAGTTAACGTTTAAATATTTATTATATTCTATTTCTTTCACTTATCTATATGCGTTTGATTCAGAACATTTCGCTTGAACTATCCTTAATTCTCAACTACACAATGGTTAAAAATGATACATGGTTTGCAGTAGTACTCGATACAACTCGGAGCCCTGTTTGCATCACTATGAGTGATTGTGCTAAACTCATAGTTTGTAGCTCATCGACTCATTCATTCATAGCCAACCTTAGAGTAATAGAGTGGGTATAGAAATGTGTTTTATTTTTTAATATAATATACGTATTTAATTATATTCGGTTTGCATTAAGTGTAATTCTTACAGGGGATAATAATTAGTTATGAAGTACCTATTTGTTTACGGTGCTGATACGCTAGGATTTTACCCAAGACAGCATGTACTTATCTGGAGATTGGTGCCATTTTGTGCAATCAATTTGACGCTAACTTATTAAATTAAGTATGTCAATAAATCTCAGTCTCTGATTGTACAAGAAAGGTTCTACGTGGAAGCACAAAAGGCTTATAACATTAATTACTTTTTAAATGGAAAAAATCTCATCTTCGAAGAAAAATTTATCCCTTTTTGAAAGACTAAAGTGTGTGTTTAACAAATAGTTTTAAAAATATTTCAATGGTTGATGTTTGCGACCGGTAAAATTTGGTCCTATCATTCCTTACCGGGGCAAGCTATACCATCGACTTTTTATTGAAGATATTTTTATATTTATTGATTGTATTATAATACTTGTTTTTTACTACTATTAATTTGACAGTCTTACAATTTCGGTACGTTACTATGTAATAAAATGTATTTTAAAGCTAATATCGTTAAGTTGCCCAATGGTTCTGTTAACTAGCAGTTTGGGCATTTTTAAGAATATTATATTTATTTATTGATCCTCATACATAATTTGTATAGTTACTAAATACTAAGCAAAAACGGGGCACATAGAAAGTACACACCTAACGATGTGATATATATTGTTATGGTAAAGACGAATGGTTTTATTTTTGTGTACAAAAAATATCATAAAAAAACATACCTATACTTACGTAATATAAATGTGTGTACTTATCTCTGAAAGAGATCAGAATTATTTATTGTTATATACTACCATTGAAATGAAATTTTAAATAAAGACAAATAAACCAATTCGTGTTTATTTTTTAACTATCATTATTTAAACCCGTATTTGTGTGATTAAATAAAAAAGACGAGCTATGTTCAACAATTTATTGTTGTCAATATACAAAGATCACAGATCTTTGAACAGTTCCATACCATCTGAAATATTTTGGCGCTGCGTTTACAGCAATAAAGAGCAGTAGAACGAACGTGGAAAAAGCAAACCAAAAACATTGCTTAGTTATAAAATGTTATACATAAAAAATGCACCTACTATATATTATTGTCTACGTGAAGTTACTTTAAAAAGCCATAGAATAAGACAGGGATTGCATAGTCAAAAATGGTTCTATAGTATTAAATATATTTTTATTTTTAACTTTCAACATTTTCACTCACATAAATATTTGCAAGCCATTAAAAACTGTGTATACAAACCTAAGCTACATAAAACATGCTTGACAGTGGTACATATTGCACATAATATAATTAATGTGATCAGATTGTACACGAATAATTATTACATGGTGTTATGCTACCATTCAGTCCAGTCCATATTGAACACAATTTTGTCAACTATAAAACTAGGAAAATATACATATGAAATTGTGATTATAATACTATAGTAATGAATAACAACTGGTTTACCCTACAAGATAATAACATGAGGTCACTATCGTACGGAAATCGGCCAAAATATTTCTTAAATGGTAAGAATTGACTTAGATTCGCTTTGCTTTGAAGGCATTCTGATATTCACATGGCATTATAATATACTATTAGATAAAATTATATAGCTACAACGAACTTAGAACCTAAGGTGCGGTTTATTCTTCATCATGTGCCTGGAACAACAAAAACCAATGATATAACATTTATATAATAATACCAGTTTGCCTTTCCTCCTAATATATAAATTATAAACTACTTTATCATACATTAGGACCAATAAAGTATTGGTGGAAACGACTTGATTGTAAATTAAAAAAAAAATCAAGATGGCAGCTGGCGGATTACAGCCGCAGTTTAGTTATTCTTTGAGCTATGAAAGAGTGCAAACTGCGTCATTTGTAATTCAAGAACTGATCCTTAAAATACACACTCTTCTAAACAAGTTATTTCGGTGATAATAGTATACTCACTTGTCGAGTGTCTCCCAAAAGCCGAGAAGGACAGCGCGGTCAAGATGCCGCTTAGTGCGACTAAGGTTGAGTACGGTCACCGCCCAGCGAGCCACGTTAGCGTCCAACTTCATCTCGTCATACTTCAAGTGGAACGCACATACTAGAAACAAAAATATATAATACAGTTACTTTGTTATTCTGCCACAAAGAGACTGACTGATGGCTGAATACGAAGTCAGTGACAGCGTCTTAAAATTAAGTGACGTTTGCGTACTTATTCGGGCGTGAGTGTGTTACAACAATTATTATAGAATCCCACAAGCAAATAATCAGGTTGATTAGGTACTTTGCACTCTCACTCAAGATTCTTAAAACGCTATTGAAAGGGAAATGCCCATTTGACTATGGGATTTTGGCCACATAGCTTCCACGAATAAAACTCATCATAGGCATTAGGTATGACACCATAGAATAAAAACCTATTAATATTTTTGTCATAGTACTCGGTGGTATTTATAAAAACATGTAGGAAAATGCTCAATGTTCAAATAAAACAATCATGTGAATTCTTGGTTTTTCATTCGTTTTCATTTTAATAAATGACAAGAACATCATCTAGAAACTGGGCTGGGGGGTTAATATTTGACTGATACCTCGCCCAGCCCAAGAACCACACAATAATTGTCATAACATGGGAACAACAGCCTACTGTCCTCCGACCAGATATACAATTACAGCAGTATTGTCGTATTGCTTCTATACCAATCTCATTATTATTGATAATATATATGTTATAGGCAATGTGTAAAATGCAGGCATTCTATACAATACCTAGGAAATGTATAGAATGCCGGGGTCGTTCAGGCAATGTATGAAATGATGTTCAATGTATAAACTATTTTACACTTTACCTAGGAAATGTATAAAATACCTAGGCATTGTATAGAATGCCAGTTGAAGCACAGGCAATGTATGTAATCGATTTTTCTTCTCTACGATTTAGAGATAGGTGCTGATCTTTTGAGAGCTAATCCTAATTTCGACTTCCGTTATCAGACAGCTATAAGACATGTGTTCTATTGGTTTGTATGCCAGTTGCCTTCGGATAAACATTTACATTTACAACGCACCAAAAAATTGCTGCAGAAAGTCGCCCTGTTTATTTCTTACCACTTGATTATAGAAATTTGATTTGAAAACAATTATTTTCTTAAATATCTTCACAATCATGTTCAGTTCAGTAATCGACACAAAATCTATGCGCTACGTTATCAAATTAAACATATTAATAAAAAAATACTTAGGTAAAGTTTGGTTTAAACCATTCAAAAACCAACATTATTAAGCTTTTTTTTTTTGTGTGTGGGAAATCATCCAATGACTGCTCCCGTCCTGGATGCGGCGGGAGGGCGTGTCAGGCTCTTACTGACTAAAACCCACTCATGTTCCTTCGATTGCCCTTTATGTTCCAGGATCACGGTAACTATTATAAACATTCCGCAACCCCGGCAGGCGTTGACCCTGTTGGGCCCCTTCCTGTGCTGACTCCTTCTCTTTGAGGCGCGCGTGAAACACTAACGCGCCGTCGACGCGGTCCTGGTCCTAGCCGGGCGGTGAGCTACCCATCGCAACTTAATAGTAGATCATATTGTAAGTACTTAAATTAATTAATTACTGTTACTGGCATATAACCGTTGTAATTAATAATAAATAAATAAATAAATAAATAAATCGCTCGCCATCCGCAGAACCGCGCCTACGGTGGCCGGTAGTCGTCTTGCGACTCTCGACGTCTTCGCCTGGGTCTTAGTCCGGGGCAAGAGGCTCGTCGTTGCCTCTCGCGCGCCGCCGCTTCCTTCACTAGCATAACTGCTTCGCAGAAGGAGGCGACGGCATCCCATTCCGTCTCGCCCCGAAGCATGGCCTGAACCAGCGCCGGGCGCGAGAGGTCACCACCGCCGATCGCCTCTACAAGGACACGTCGTTGCTCCGCCCATGCGCGGCACACCTCCATTGTGTGCTCGACCGTGTCCTCCAGGCGACCGTTACTGCAGTGGTGACACCCAGGCGTCGCTTCCGCCCGAATCCGACACAGGAACCTCCCGAACTGACCATGTCCGGTGAGGACCTGTGTCAAGCGAAACGTGAGAGTGCCATGACACCTCTCCAGCCACTCCTCAAAGAGGGGTCTTACCGCCGCTATAACGGCGTGCCCAGCACTAGGTTGCGACAGTCGTTATCTCCATTCCGCCATGAGATCTCGCCGGAGCCGGAGCTCCGCGAGCCGTGCCGCGATAACCCGCGACATCGGGACTTCACCCCGGCGTTGCACTTCCACGCGCGCCACTCGTACGTGTGTGCAAGGACTGTTGCCTCCAGATCCCACGGCGGGACACCGGCAAGGAGGCATGCCGCCTCACAGGAGACCGTGCGGTATCCCCGCACCATGCGAATGGCCATGACCCTCTGGGACGCCCTCAAAAGTCGGGCCGGAGCCGCGGCTAGATTTGGCGCCCACACCGGAGCCCCGTAGAGGGCCATGGACCGCACGATCCCCGTGTAGAGCCTCCGGCTGGAGGCGTTTGGGCCACCGAGATTGGGCAGGAGCCGCTTGAGGGCAGCTCCGGCCTTCGCCAGTTTGGGGCCCAAACGTCGGAAGTGCTCCCCCAACAAACAAAAACGTCATATAAGTTTTGACTTATACGACATAAAGTTGGATAGCAGTCTTATAATGATAGTGAGATGACTACGAGGTCCTTTAGACGTCTTTAATTTAACTTTTTAGTCGTGCGACAAATATGTCATAATAAGCTGGTCTTAGCAACGTTGGTAAGACTAAACTAAACGACGTTGTATTACAGTCTTAGCTAAAACGTTTGTACGATAACGCTATAGTCGTACTAACGTTATAGTCCATTAAGCGTATTGTGCTAACTAAATTAGGTCTTTGAAAAACCTTTATATGACATCTATGTAATGTAGCAGTTGTATAGACGTTTTCACAGTGACGTTTATATAACGATCACTATCCGGTTTTACAGCGGTCAATTGGAGACTCTTAAATGACTTGGTGGTTTATTTGATACTTAAATATAACCAATATATTTGATGATGTCTGTTTATTGTCATGCCTTGACTTTAATCAAACTTGTAGTCGCTTTTAAGTCAGGTTTTGACTTTAAAACGTCTAGGCCGCCATATTTACGGAACGTTTGATTAAATTTGCTACGAAAAATGGAAGGTAAAAATTCGTGGAGAAGACTTACACGTAGTGGAACTTACAAAAGAAAAGTAAAAAAAAATGGTTAAATATTTGAAATCTGCACTGTACTTTTACTGTGAACAGTATAAAAAGGATTTTAAATTTATGAGGAACCTTAATACCTAGCTGCTGTCATGGCGTATTGCATGGTCTTGAAATAACCTTAATACGACTTTATGTCTTTACAACGTCGTAAAGAGATAAGTGTGTGACAAAAGCAACATGTCGTACATTTTTAGAAATAAATATATTTTTATTAATAAAAATATAATCATTTAAACACAAAATTGAGAGGGGGCATGAAAATTTCAAATAAATACACATAGGTATATTATCATAAAACTTTAATACCCACTCGAACTAAACGGCATAAGAGACAGATACAGTTATTAGCGAGATATATAATATAACTTAAATAAACCTTTTATTACCTTGTACTTATTTATTTTGCACTCTAATCTCGAATCAAATCCAAATACATGCCACTGACAAGAAAAATAGGGAAGTCTTACAGGTGTCGTTCCTTGACTCAAATAAAACGTTTTAGTCATTCAAAAACACCTGTATGACGACAATATAACAAACGAGCCATTGTAAAGTTATGATGCGACTTCTGCGCGACGAAAGTGGTAATTCCATCACGTTCATACGACTTTTGAATGACGTAACGAAGTCATCTTGCGACTTTTGTATGTCCATTAAACGATAATGTTGGTCGTATAACTGGGGCCATTTTCGCGTTTAGTAAACGTTATTATAACGTTAGTACAACTTAGATATTACGATCAATGGTTTTAAGATAACGTTTCCTAAACTTTTGTACGACGTTAAATTGTTAGTTGGGCCGTGAAGTTCCATCGGTTGTCGAGGATAAGTCCCAGGTACTTTATCGTCGACTCGACACCGATGTGAACCCCTCCCACCGTTATCTGAGACCCCGGAGGTGGCCGGTGCCGAGGGCCATGAAAACACATGGCCTCGGACTTGTGCAGGGCCACCTCGAGTCCCAGCTGCCGGATCCTGTCCACAACTGTCGCAACACCACTCGACATTAAGTCGGCCGTCGCCTGGAACGACCCTCCCTGCGCTAGGACTAGCGTGTCGTCAGCGTAACACACTACGCTGACACCTTCGGGAAGGTCGGCACGCAGCACCCAGTCGTACCCGATGTCCCACAGAAGCGGCCCTAAGACCGATCCCTGAGAACACCGCAAGACATCCCTCGTCGACTCCACACTCCCTCGTGACCGGGGTAGATGACGGCCCTGTCCGTCAGATAGGCCTCGACCACACGACAGAGGTAGGCAGGCATCCGGTGATACCGGAGTGCCGCCCCTATGCACCCCCAAGGCAGGGTAATCAACATTATTAAACTTTAATTTAACACACAAACATTTCATATTATGTAGGTATTAAAAATGTGAAGTCAAGTGTGAGAAATATTATTTACCATTTAATTATCAAAAGTAATAATAGAAATGACATAATGAAATAATAGAAGCACGTGTCTTCTTCTCGTGGTCGTTCATTATACACATTGCCTGATGCGCTTTAGGCATTTTATACAATACCTAGGCAATGTATGAAATGAATCGTATTATATACATTGCCTGAAAGTTTTAGGCAATGTATATAATGCCTAGGCATTCTATACAATCCCGGATTATACACATTGCCTATAACATATATACAAAATACATTTTTCTGCTCACATGTCGTCGAATAAAATAAATAAACAGAAAAAAACAACAGAAACAATCACGATAGACGAGCGCACGCGCACAACCACAAACGAAACGTCAATGGGAAATGTCAATATTTGACGTAGGGATGAGAACCAAAAAATTGATTCATCGTAAAATCGATATTTAATGAAAAACTTTTAACGCTGAATCAATTTAATAGACAGATTTTATTAGATGATAAATCGTTATTTTCTGTTACTTTACCCAAAATAGTATCCTTATAAAGAAAACTACAAATACAACAAAGATTTTTTAGAGATTTAGTTTCGGTTAACGATTTTTCTGTAAATAGGTTTAATAAGGGTCCATCCCTACTTCAGCAATGTCGGATCAAGCCGGATGTGATATCGGTGAATTGTTTGAATGTTTTTTTTTTCTAGAAACTTAATTCCCGAGTGATTCGAAGAAATAAGTTACCCCAAAATTTTTGTTATTAATTTACGTTTTCGTTTGTAATTATTAAATTGCTGGAACGAATGTGGCCATGGACGGGCATTTCCCTTTAAAATCAAAAATTTAGATGAAACACTGGTTTAGCTTGAAGACTTAATCAATGCAAGAACAAATATTACATACATTGCCTCAAACTTACTGTTAGCAAATATTTGGACAGGGTTGCCGTCCCAAGGCCAGCCCTTGAACTGCCAGGCAGGTCCCTGAACGAACACGGCGACTACGCGGTCCCATTCGGCGGCAGACAGTCTACCTGGATTGTCTACCACGCGGTAAGGTACCTGGTAAAGAAATATAATATATGTTAGTATTACAAAAGAGATTGTGGCCTAGCTCAGGGGCTTTGAAGCTGTTATAATCAGTTATTGTCATTGCCAAATGAACAGATTTTTTTATTGATAAAAGAAATGAGCCATTATCTGACATACCCTCGGTTACTCAAACAAAGAAAGCAAAATTAATGTGAACAATTGTCAAGTGCGCATTTAGACTGATCTGAATATCTGATTGTTTGTTGACATTTTCTGCAGGCAATTTTTCAAATAAATGTTTCGGTTGAAAAACAAAGGGGGAGTATTTATTAAAATGATAATCTTCTATGTATAAAACACATACTGTCATAGTGGTCGCGTTATTTGGTAAGTCTCCGCTGGGTCCTTTTCTTCTCTGCAACAGGACTTCATTTTCACGCGCTACGCCTTCCGCTTTCTTTTGCTCCACAGTAACAAATCTAATAACAATTTATCGATGTTATTGGAAACATTGCTAAGTAATAAAAGGAGGGTTGAGAACGAGGTATTTATTTTGCCCATCGGCCATATGAAGTGATATAAATTTTATTTAAGAGATCATGACAAATATTAACAAAAAATATGAAAATATTTCCGAATAAATACTACCTACATGTCTTCAACTAAATACATTAATCCAATTAAAAATAGTCAAAATTCACAACTTTAATCTAGTGAGTAACAGGCGAAGAATGCCTCTTATCACCCTACACCTTTATTGAACTCAGGAGTCAGGGGTAGGTCGCGAAAAGCTATTTTTCGCGTTACCAGTTGCAACTTGTCTTAACAAGTCCCATGTTTCTTTTGTTCTATTATTGATACCTATCGGATCAAGTTATCAAGCTACCCTTCATTTATATATTGCACAATAATAACAAATAACTCGAAGCTTACTTAAGATCCTGCAGAGTGTCCTTGACGTTGTACATAGATAATAGCGAGGTGGTGGCTGCGGGGATGATGATGATGGGTGTGCGTGAGGGCCGCTTGCCGCCCGCGCCGGCTGGAGGCCGCGCCGCCGCCACGGGCAGCAGCTCTCGCCGGCCCGGGGTACTGCCGCCCATCGCCCCGTTTTCTGCTCATATGAAATAAAAAAAATGTCAGAACAACAACAAGAAGCCTGAAGACAAGTAGTATACAGGACTGTTATCAGGGTTAAATTATTAACAATAATTTCGTGTTTGTTTCGGATGTTTCTTCTCAGCAAGGGAACACTGGCCCCATTGTGCGCTTAAAATAATAAAACAAAATATTTACGTGTAAAAGCGTTATGTATAATTATAATCTATTTACAAAATAAAGACCATTTAATCATTTATGCACTACTCAATAACATTAGAATGACGACACTTACGTGGCATTTGCCGAGGATGGTTTGGTGTTTGAGGCGCACGCGCAGCAGATGGAGCGCTTGGTCCCTCTGTCACAGACTTCAGTGTCATACCATGATAGGTACCCATGGTGTCGATTTTGAAACCTTCCGTTTCTGTAACAAAACATTGTTGGCGTGAGGACAACTTTTTCACTTTAAGACTTAGATGAGGCAGTAAGATTACATACCTTCTTTTTGCCTAATAAACCTTTCCTGATCGTATCTGTTATACTGTGTCTGCTGTTGGGGCAGGGAGCTAGGAGGCGGCATGACGATAGGCTGTGGGCGCGGCGCACCAGGGCGTCCCTCCTCCCGCGCTCGAATACTGCCCAGGAGAGCTAGAATACTCTTTGCAAACATCTGAAAAATATATTTAGTATTCATTTTCACAAACATTTCATTGGTTGCACTGTTTAAATAAGCCATTGAGTAGGTGTTGTGGACTTTGTTACTACCAGTTCATATTATAGGGTTATATAGTGCATATTTAAGGTTTTTTTACAAAATTTCTTACTGCTCAATTATCTTGCAATACTGTCATGATGACATTATTGCAGTAAAGACAGTGTCATCATTACCAGTATGCCATTGTATTTTTTTTGGCTGAATATAGAATATTTTTTATTCTAAGTGTTCAAATAAAACTTGACTACCCTGGACACTTATCTAATTTGTGGACTAAGCATATGAAAGAATTTCCAGCATTACTTACTTTTCCATTACTTTGTAATACTGTTGTTCTAGTACGCCACTGTCTTTCTCTGCTGATAATATCCTTGGTAAGGTCTACATCATAGTCGAGAATAGCTCTGAAGTCTGACCCGACTACTCCCAGAGTGTCAGAGTAATCATTGCTTTTGATTGTGGTTCTCTTTTTAGCCAGACGTTTAGCTTTAATTGCTGCAATCTTCTCCACCGACATAGCCTCCGACAGGGACCTTCATAAAAAATATTGCAATTTTAATACAATTGTCAGTTTTAATGGATTGTAAAATTTTCGAAACTGTACAGTTTTAACTCATAATTTATGAATAGAAGTATGTTCTAAATAAATGTATAACCATTATCAATACAATTTTAGGGCCAAATAATTAGGTACTTCATTCAGTTTTGCCCTCACCTTTTGGGTCTCTAGATTAGTGCCTGTTGTATGCAATTAAATTGAAGCAAAAAATTACTTACATTGTCTAAACTCCACATTCTTGTAAGTACTGTTTTTTTTTACTCATTGATTGTATTATTTTAGCTATTCTTCTAATATTATTGATACTGCATAGAATGCACTTTTATAACGCACCAAATACAACAATATATTTCATTTGTAATAATATATTAGACTTAAAAAAAAATAGAAGACCACCATTATTTTCAAAATATTTTACCGTACACCTATTTTCTACCGAAATTGAATTTATAGATATTTATTCAATAATAAAATGACAATTGCTTACTTCAGGGGTTACCAATCTTGCATTTATGCTCTCTTTTTTGTAATGTACATCACACCTTTATTTTTGAGCATAGCTCTAGCATACATTAAGATTTCTTTTATTATTTACATTTTAAAGAAAACTCTAAAGAATATATCTATTATAATAATTTAATAGAAAAACATAATGAATAGTAATTTAACATGCCAGCAACAATGTGTATGTACTGTCATGCAACACCCTTATAATATACAGTGCAACCTTAACATAATTACTTTCTCTATTTAAAAAAAAAACATGATTCTCTTGTGTCTTTAGAAAAACTTCTTTCAAACAAATTTTGCCAACCCAAAACCTTTATTTAACTAACTATTCAAAATTATAAATTTAAATAAATATCTTGGGACAACTCACATGTCCATCTAATCCCAACAAGCAGTTCTTGTACTATGGTAACCAGACAAATAATATACATATTTATATTTATATAATTTATAAATTTATATATAATTTTAAAACCTTAATCACATAGTATGTAATTCATGCTGCAACAGGTTTAGATGCTATAAAATAATTATTATTGTTTCATGGAAAGTAATTATAACACTGCTGCTCATCACTATTGTTAATGATTCAAGTTGCAATGGCTCAAAAACAGAAAAGGTATCCCTAACCTATTATTAAAAATCTTTATAACATATTATAGACCAACCTAGGGTTGCCAGGTGTTAGGATAAAGCAGGACATACGTAGGATTTTTGTTTGCTTGTCCGGCTAAAATAAGCGGCATCCGGCCTGTTAGGATTTAGGTAGGATTTTTCAATTTCGAAATTCGCGCGCGGATCGAGAGCGAATCACGCCGAACGAGTATCGGCGCGACTGATGATTAAGAGAGTTAGAGACTGATTTATAATAAAGAAATATTAGCTTGATTTTGCTTTTGTTTTATTAAAATGCAATCAGAAAATCCCGGATTTCCATTTTTTTTAAGTAACACCAAAATTTTTCAAAAATGTGAGGCGTCCGGATTTTTCGACCGAATGTTAGGACAAAAAAAAATAGTTTTACACTTTTTATAAAAAAAATGGACAAAAAAACAAGATGTCCGGATTTTTTACCCAAATGTCAGGACAAACTCACAGGTCTGTCCGGCTTTTGCGTCTGAGGACCTGGCAACCCTAGACCAACCTAACCTCAGTCTAACAAAACTCAATTTGACAAATTACTAGATATAACAATATTTGCTTGTTCCAAATTTACGCATTATAGGTATCAAGGTTGCACTGCAGATTGGTAAGGAATCATTAGCTTACTTGATATTATCAACTGTAACCGATGCTTCCTTAGGTGCGTCCAGTCGGGCAGCCAGTTGTTCTCGTACTTTTTGCACATGAGTTTCCTCAATGCGAGGTTTCTTTGCTGCAGATTCACCTCCATCATGATCGTGAGTACGTTTTACCTGTAATCCCATGATGCAAGTGGGTTTTTTTGCATATAAAATCTACAATATAGGCTAAAACAAAACACCATACCTGTGTTGGTATTTCTAATGGAGCACTTTTATCTATAGATGCACAAGTTGCAGTTTCACCATTCAAATATGCCAATAATTCTTTACGATCTGGACGACGAACAGCTGGTGTATTTGCAGCCTGTAGAAAATTAGATAGTCACTGCATATTCATGTTGAGAGAGTTGCTATCATACAAGAACTAGCTGTACTTACAGCTGCTTGTCTAACATAAATTGGATGCGTCAATTGTATGTTTTTGAGGATGAAGAGAAGACATTCTAATGTATAATATTCCTTGTCGTTGCCTTCTTTGCCAGAACTAAAAAAGTAAATAGTTTGTTAGTGAATCAGGCATATTTTGTTAATATTCAGTAAGTTGCAATTGGAAATGATTAAGCGATACGTACCCCCACATAAGATAGTTTGTTTTAACATTTTTGGGCCAAGAGAATTCACCAAATATGATTTGATTATCACGTTCAATTATTTCTTTTTTGTTTACGTTGTACTGTCGAAGTAAACTCAGCGGATCCGCCATGATTATGTGCCTACTTCATTCACTGCTGTTTCACTGTTCAATAATGAGTGCAAATTCCACTTAAGATACACAAACGGCTCACAGTGTGAAATACAAAACGAATAAAAACTTTATAGTGTGAAAATTAAACAGCACGTTTATATTCTACGCATACAGCGGAATACACATCAACACACACACTCTGTGAGTTGTGACACAATTCATTCAGCCATTGTAGGTCATAGACAATACATACAGTGTCAGAAGCGTGTCAGACAGAAGTCAGAAAGAAAAGAAGTGTACATAGACAGACCACAGATAAAACTACTGATTTGAAAAATCAAAGAAAACTCTGCTTCTTCTTCAGCAAAATAGATGTTATACAGGTTATCAACATTTGCCTAGCTCTTTGCCTTTTTATCTAAGCTTTTTCCCGATCACCATGTTGAGGTCGGCTGTTGTTCTGTTATTTAGGTATCACATTTTAATATTTCATCATTTCATCAAACTGGGTCTATCAATGGATGAATGGACTGAGGCCACTGAGGCATTACAATTATAGTTCACTCTTATGAATGATGATATTATAAATAATCACAAAAACTTTTTAGCGCAGTTTCATTTATTGAAAAATTGAGTTTAAAATGTTGTAAAAAACCGGCAACCATCATGCCATCTGTAGTAAATTATGTTTTCTAGCTTTTTTTAGTTCCTTCTAATTTTGATAGGGGGCGCTAACTGCAACAAATTATAAATTGTTTTCTAAACATGGCTGCCGGCCGAGTCTAATCATATTTTTGTGAATTCTGTCTGTCCTAATTCATTCATTTAATTAAAAGAAACTTTGTTATCGGTGTTAATATGACATAGTAGCTACAGTTAAAATAAAATGACTTCCACTCCAAAGACTGACAAATGCGGACAAGGTAAGTTATTTCTAACATTAAATGCTTTTCATTCTGTAGTAATTTATTAAAGTTTTTGTTTATCTGTTTCTTATGTTCTATTTATATTTTCTAACTCAATGCCTATGAAATTTAATCACAAATCATATGTAAATTAAATTGTAATTGTAGTTATGTCGCTATATGTAATAATACATATAAGTAAAATAAAGAACTAAGTAGGTACTACGGTATTATTTTACGGTATTTTTACGAATTGTATGGTTATACACCTCTGGTTGAAACTAAGTAAGTATTATATATTATATACCTATTCGTAACATTGTCCTCAAACTGAATTCACTGTGTAACACTGTGTAAAACCAAATGAGAAATTCACTGAATAGTTCTGAAGTTATTTTTGCTTGTGTTCATAAAGTGGGGTTCATCAGCATCACAATCCGAATACCTAATCGTCTTAGTAAATATTAGAGCATTTCTGTAACTTTTTTTTTCTATGAAAAGTGATACCTAGATGAGTTGTATACCTAATCATCAATATACATTTCTGATTACATATTTGTCATAAGTTAGTGTATCATGAATATGACAAAGGTAAATATTTATTTATCATGAATTAATCATAACATAATATGTAGATAGATAATATTAAAAATATACTTACTTTGTGACAATTCTCATTTCCTTTCTTCAGCATTCAATTCATTACTTTATTCATAAAAATCTTTTTCTGTGACTAGTCCATATCACATTAGTTAGTGTGCCTATTATTCTATTTTGGTGTTCATAAGGCAAATATTAAAATTTTATCTGTTTTTTTTTGTAACAGTTTATATTTATACCTATACTCTACAATGTGTGTTTTCATGTTCGGTTTTTTTTTTATTTAATACATAGGAATTAACAAAAAACTTGTTATCTTCTAATCAAATTAAGCAGTTTATAACATATTAATGGATTGTTTAAAGCCCTGCTGCGTACCCCATGTAAGAAATAAATATATATATAGAAATTATGTGGAAACGATGAATGAAATTTCTACGAAGGCAGATGAGCTAACACGGGTCACTTTTGTGCTCAAACAACAACATGAGGAAATAATAATCTAAATGAAAGTTATAAATATAGTATTATTTATATTAAATATAATTTTATTTTGTGATGATTCAGTGCATAGATTTCTCTCTTGAATATGGTTGTAGGTTCAAAACCCCGCGAGAACATTGTTTGTTTTTAAATCCAAGGTGGAAATTTTGCTGAGAGCAGTAAGAGAAATTATAATAATTTTCAAATAACATTTTTAGGTAGCTGAAATTTACATAATAATGTATTTAATTCAAATTCTAAAACTACCACATAATATGTACAAAACCTATAAATAATACTAAAATAAATATAAACAAGTTATAACAAGAAGGGCTCACAGAGCATCAAAAAACTCCTCCACATCACTGTCAACAGGACAGGTGCCCAAAAGGCTGGCAGCATTGCCACGTTGTATGGCAATGCTAATTCTTTGACCCAAGAAAAGGCCAGCCCTCTGGTCACGTGAAGAGTCAACCAGCCGCTTGGCGATATCTTGAAAAACAAGATGAGCACTCGGACCCCATGGCCCCAGTGTTTCAACCCCAAACGGCTCAAATATATAATTCCCAATGAGGTTATTATATTTGCGCCGTTTGAGGTTTTCTGCACTCGCAGCAGCTGCCCCAGCACAACACGCAGACCTAGGAAGATGAGATGGCGCAAGGGTATCAACACAAGTTGCATCCCATACCAAAGGCCTACCCAACTTCCAAGGCATTATGGTCATCCCATCTGGTCTTTTCCCATCGTCGCGTGCCAGACCATTAGGTTCTAAAACAGCTGGTACTCCGGCGGAGACAAAAGCACGACGGATAATGTCATTAATACTTGCGTGCCGTGCTATCCGGCCGGCGCTTTTACTGCAAGAAAGGCCATGGTGTCCGAGGCAGTCGACCGCTTCACCGCATTGACAGCGATGCGGAGCTCCACAAGGAGCGCCCAGGCGGAGGCAAGTAGCGAGCCGGAAGGTGGTATCACCCAACATGGTACCTATGTTGGGTGAAGGTAGTGCCTGAAGCCAGAGGCCCGACTCCCACTTATCCACAGCCAGTAGGCGGGCACGCTCAGCGGAATTGGTGGACGTATTAAAAAGATTATTCCGTACCAATCTGCAAAGCGGCTCATCCCATCAAGCTGAAATTTTGTTTTTTTTTTTAAAGATATATGGGGATTTTTTTTTTGCAATTTCTGACTCTTTAAAACTTTTATAATGGCTGGTCTACTCCAAGATTTATGAAAATTCTATTATTTTTTTAGTACATCATTTTTAGATGGGGTACAAGTTAATGATCACTATTCGAAACAGGATCAATTGGCACCAATAAAAATATTTGTGTAAAATGATCATACCTATATTCTAAACTGGAACTATTTTAAAAAACTGTGAATGTGATCAAAATTCCAAAAAAAAATTGTGTTTGTCTTACAAATAAAACTACTTTCGTGTAGACGGTTAGGGGACTTCACCACCTCTGTGTATGAATGTGGTGGTCAGATTTTAAATTCTATGATATATTCAACTAGTGTTCAATGTTTCATGAAATGATCAATGACCACAACATATTATTGTGTAGAAGAAGATTAACTTGCTTATAATAAACTAGCAATCCACCGCGATTTCATCTGAGTTATGTAAAGTCTTCGGTTACTGCGCTGCTCCCGTGGGTCATAGCGTGATGTAATGCAGCCTATTCGTTATGAATTTATGATGTATCTTCCGATGTATAAGCTACATTATTGTTAAGTTTCAATAAATTCTATTCAGTAGTGGATAAGGTGCCTGCCTCTCGTGTAAGAGGTTGTGGGTTCGAATCCGGGCAAGTACCAATGTGACTTTTTCAATCATATGTACTTTCTAAAGTTAATCTTGGACATCACTGACATCCCGTGCCTCGGAAAGCACGTAAAGCTGTTGGTCCCAGTTGTCAATCGTAGAACTTTGACAGTCGTTACTGGTGAGCCCGAAAGTCTGACCAAGAGGTATCGTGTCGCCCAGTTGCTGGGTTGTGGTGGTCTGATTGGCAGTCGCTCCACGTAAAACACTGGTATCCAGCTAAATCCGGTTAGGCTGGAAGCCGACGCCAACAAAGTTAGGAAAAGACTAGGGAGATGATGAAAGCCTGAATTCGCAAGTCCGCCTTGAGCAAGCATGATGATCAATGACTCTTTTCTCTTTGAAAGGTCTTCTTTGTCCTGCAGTGGGGTTATTTATCATTAATACTGAAATATGAAACCTCTGCATTTATTTGTTGTAAGTATTAGGCACTGTAGAGACCCGTTCGCAATGTCAAATAACTATATTTTTGGGCTTAAATGGACATCGTGAGGTAAATCTATAGTAAAAAAAAACTGTCACGTTGCTAAGTTGGTTCGAATATAATATAAATTATACAAATAATATAAAGTGTATGAGCGAAAAGTAGTTTCATTCAATTAGAATGGAATTCCCGGTACAGTAGGGACGTCTCCGTTCCTACTGTTACACACTTCACACAAATCCAATGAAAAATAATTAATAACATACAAAATGTTCTTTTTCCTAACTTTAAATGTTTTACTTACTGTATTTTTTGACGAAATACACGTGATCAAATAAGTTGTACAAATCGAATTGTTCTTTTATCCGTACTTATATTATAAATGCGAAAGTAACTCTTTCTGTCTGTCTGTCTTTCTCTCTGTCTGTCTGTCTGTCTCTTCTTCACGTCTAAACCACTGAACCGATTAGAATGAAGAAAGAAATTTGGTACAGATATAGTCTGGGACCCGAGAAAGGACATAAAATAGATTTCATCCCGGAAATCCCTCGGGAACGGGAACTATTATTCCACGCGGACGAAGTCGCGGGCAAAAGGTACACAGGTATATATGATCCTGACCGATTTCGGCCACAGCGACTTGGAACTGCCTATTGAAAACGATTTATTCCCTTTATGTCGAGTCCCGTTATGTCGAGCCGAAAACCTTGTCTCGCTTCTATTACCCCTATGTCGAGCTTAGGTTTCTGTCCCGTTTCTATTCCCTTTATGTCGAGTGTATTTACCACGCTTTTATTACCTTTATGTCGAGTTTGGTGATCAGGTACAGTCAGCCTATAAAAGCCAATGGCATGAAAAATTATTTTCTATTACTTATTTTCATATATATGTCCAATTTTTTTAACCTAAACGTCGCATTGTGTTACAATGTTACCAATCGGATTTTTTTTAGATTACGTTTTCTATTTACCTCTTCACGTTACTGCGCGCCTAGTACTTTGGATTGATTAAGGTGATCTTGTGAGAAAATTAAAAATACTGTGAATTTTAAATTTTCGCACATAACTACTTCACGTTACTGCGCGCCTAGTACTTTTGTTCTCTTAAGTTTTCAATCAATAATTAAAAAATAACATCCTGTAACTCTGTGAGACACTTTGTTACCGATATGATTACCTTATTACATACTATTAGGTTTCAGTGTAAATCAATGGCAAAAACAAACCTCGCATTGAGTTACAGTGTTACTAATCGGCAATTTCAGTATGACACAAACTGGTATAACTCAACGGGAACAAACCTTGGCTTTTAATTAATATCCCTGACTGTACCTGTTCACCAAACTCGACATAAAGGTAATAGAAAGCGTAAAATATCAATACTTTGGAGAACAATAGACTTCCAGGATCGACATAACGGGACTCGAGATAAAGGGAATATATCTTGAAAACATCGCTGGTGTGCTCTTAGGTGACTGATATAGCCAATTTTTGCAGTGAAGGAAGGTTCTGTTCTTTTATTACATGTAAGTTATCCACTTTCAGTGTATTAAACACTGAAAGTCTTTTTTGTCGAATTTGAATGACTAAAAATAACTAGCAATAATGTTACGATGGCCTTAGCAACTTAGGTATGCCCAAGTAACAACTGGACATTCAAGATAAAGCAATTCTTTCCGAGGTCAATTCGAGGATGGGTGATCATTTATTACATACCAAGACTCTTCTGCGATTCAGATAGCGTCTTAACTAGAGTTGAGTCCATTAGTTTATTAGTTTGAAAAAAATTGTATGTGTGTAGTAGAGCATGCAATATCGGAGGGTTATCAGTTCCGGAAGATCCGATACTGGAGAGCTAATTCCGGAATTCCGGAATTCCGGAACTGGTTCCGGAATTAGTATTTTTTTTATTTATAAACTAGCTTCTGCCCACGGCTGCGCTAGCGTTAGAAAGAGACAAAAAGTAGCCTATGTTACTCTCCATCCCTTCAACTATCTCCACTTAAAAAATCACGTCAATCCGTCGCTCCGTTTTGCCGTGAAAGAAAGGTGTGCGTTGTCCCAGCGGAAAAGTGTCGATTTTCTAAATTTCAGTTTAGCAGATAATTAGTGTATGACGTCCTGTAAATGTGTATGCTAAATTCAAATTTGTGTATCCAGCCATTCGGCAGATATTCAACAAAAACTGGTTCCGCCAGGACAACGTTGTCCCAGCGGAATATTTTTTTTTCTATGGACTTACAAGAAAAAAAATACATACAATAATTAGCGTGTAACGAGATGTAAATGTGTATGCATAAATGAAATTTGTGTGTCGTCTATTTACGAAGATATTCAATTTGCCGCTGCGACAACGTTTGGCAATTTGATGAAAATCATACATAACGGTTTAGTACAGAGTTGTAATTTCTTATGCATGTTGCTTTGAATTTGTGTATAATGTGTGTTAAAACAGAATTTGAAAAAAGCATACCGTTCACAAGATATACATGTAAACGTAAATAAGGTTATTAGGTCCAAGCTCTTAAAATAGGAACTCTAGAGTCTAACTTTTAACTTTTATCTGCATCTTGTAGGGGTCTACAACGTCCTGCCAAGTTTCATCTATGTGTGCTTAGTAATTAATGAGCAATGCCATAATTTACTACGAATAGACCACTATACTTTATGATATCCGATTTTAGGACTTCTTAATGAAAAAGTGAAATAAAACATATTCCAATCATTAGTGTACTAATGCAACTACTCATATCTGAAATTTCAGTTCATTACACTAAATAATTAAAGAAATATAATAAAATTACCAAAACAACTACAAAACCCGGATTAACCGACCAAGTTTGAATGGGCATAAAAAAGCGACCGTGCAGTACATAGACCGAACGTTCCAAATTTTCAGTATAATATAGTTATTTTGCTATTGTGTACGTACAGGTGCGCGCACAATAGTTTCGCAGAAAATAAAACAACTGAATTAATTTTATATTTACAAAAGTATACATTTTACATTACATTAAAGTTTACATTTTTCTTATTGCAAAAAAATGTTTGTTTAGTAACGTATACATTTTCATACGCATTTAATAAAAACTCTAAAAACCCTTTTATTTTGACATTACTAACCGATACTTCAATTTAATTCATTTGTTTACATAGGTGATGTTATGTTGTCTACATACCATACATAGGATAGTTCCAAAACACCAATTTCCAATAACTTCTAATTTATATCCGCCAACTCGCCACTGTAACATATAGGTAAACAGCCGCCAGTCGCCACATCGCTGTGAGTATAAAAAGTTAGCCGCTAGCAAATTTAGCGCGTGTTACTCGTAAGAAATAAATAGTTTAGTTTAATAGTACATTATAATGTAAGTGTGTTTATTTCGCAGCATTCTTTATTATACATATCTTTTTACATATTAAAAAAAAAAGTAATTTCAAAATAAAAACATTTTTATAAAAATATGTATAATAAAAATAGTGCTCCACCGTCGCTAGGTATTGAGACCCAAGCTAACGATGGTTAGGGATCCAGAGTGAGGAACCTCCTCACAATGCGTGCCATATCCATGACAACTGCCTTTTGTATCTGATTCCTGAGCCAGCTGTTGAGCGATAGCTTTTGAATATGTTAAGTGTGTAATTATTACTTAATGTAATCTTTATTGTACATCACATAAACAAAATAAAGGACAAAAAAATGATTAAATGAATGTAGTGATGAGAACGGTTATCTTTAATTACTCACGTGTATTATACTACGTTTTTCAATATAAGTGAAGAAAATAATAGTTAAAACTAGTACAGTAACTATTTTTGTGACATGGCGGTAAAAATCTGTTAAATTGTTTTTTAATGTGAAGGCTAACATATTTTAATCATACTGCCTAGTCTTACGTTTTTATTTTTTGCGTGAAAAGTTTTTACCAAAATGTCTTGCGTAGTGACAATGGAATACGCATGTAACATTTTTTAATGATTTTGTAGTATTTAATTTAATTAATACAGCCACTGAATTACACTCTAATAAATCAATCCAAAAACCGCGCGCATCTTAAAATGGTGGCCAAAGACAAAAAAATTAATGTACGGTTTATTTACTAAATGTTTTTTTTATTAAATAAATCGTTTGTACAAGTCAAAATGGTCAAAATTGCATGAAATAAGTAAGTAAGACACTAATTTATACCATTGAACGCAGTAACTACTGAGAATTTTTTTCTTACACAAAATTAATAAAACAACATTTTTTTGTAAGAATAGAATAAACTGAACGAATGTAATAAAATAAATACAGTTGCATCTAGAATAGGATTTGATATTACTATTACATGATTTTTTATCTTACCTTGTTTATCTTCTAGTCACTATTGGCTCACAGTCCCACTATGTCACTATCTGAGGTATTATTATTTCGTTTTTACGTAAATCACCTAAAATATGATTTTCTGGAATTTTTGGAAAAACTAAGATAATATAATATAATTGATTGATATTGCGTTAGCAATTGTGTACGCATCTGTACGAAGCTATTACACTATATTATACTGGAAATTTGGAACGTTCTATCTATGTACTGCACGGCCGCTTTTTTGTGCCCATTCAAACTTGGTCGGTTAATCCGGGTTTTGTAGTTGTTCTGGTAATTTTATTATATTTCTTTAATTATTTAGTGTAATGAACTGAAATTTCAGATATGAGTAGTTGCATTAGTACACTAATGATTGGAATATGTTTTATTTCGCTTTTTCATTAAGAAGCCCTAAAATCGGATATCATAAAGTATAGTGGTCTATTCGTAGTAAATTATGGCATTGCTCATTAATTACTAAGCACACATAGATGAAACTTGGCAGGACGTTGTAGACCCCTACAAGATGCAGATAAAAGTTAAAAGTTAGACTCTAGAGTTCCTATTTTAAGAGCTTGGACCTAATAACCTTATTTTACGTTTACGTGTATATCTTGTGAACGGTATGCTTTTTTCAAATTCTGTTTTTACACACATTATACACTAATTCAAAGCAACATGTATAAGAAATTACAACTCTGTACTAAACCGTTATGTATGATTTTCATCAAATTGCCAAACGTTGTCGCAGCGGCAAATTGAATATCTTCGTAAATAGACGACACACAAATTTCATTTATGCATACACATTTACCTCTCGTTACACACTAATTATTGTTTGTAATGTTTTTCTTGTAAGTCCATAGAAAAAAAAATATTCCGCTGGGACAACGTTGTCCTGGCGGAACCACTTTTTGTTGAATATCTGCCGAATGGCTGGATACACAAATTTGATTTTAGTATACACATTTACAGGACGTCACACACTAATTATCTGCTAAAATGAAATTTAGAAAATCGACACTTTTCCGCTGGGACAACGCACACGAAAGAAAGACAAACAGACAGACAGACACACTTTCCCATTTATAATATTAGTATGGATGTTTTATTATTTTAATATAAGAATTTTATTTATATTTGTCTAATTAGATATATTCAAATTGACAACATTATAAAAAACAAAATAATGTAATTAAACAGTAAAAAACAAAAAATAAGTCTCGAGATCCTACCTAATTAAAATTAATGTAAATAAGTCTTTCAATCATTATGAGCTACAAAGTAAACAGGTATTTGGTTACCAATGTTACTAAATAATAAAATCAATAAAATGTATATAAAGTGCTTAAATAATGTAAACAAACAGTAACAAAAATAAAAAATATTCTCGATATAGTCTCTCTAGCTTAAAATTATTGTAAATCAGTATTTTAATATTTTGAGTTACATATTATACATAGGTGTTTGTTTTTATAAAACCAAATAGAATAAAGAATAAAAATATACTTACTAACATGAGAATTATTGACTGATTTAAATTATTGGTTTTGCACCCTCACCTACGAAGAGTTTAAGACTTTGGTCAAACCCTAAGGATTTCCAGTGTATGACTTTTCTTTCGTATTATCACATACTCACGATTTACGCACACACACATTTACAAGCAGACACACACTCACACATACACACACACATTTACAAGCAGACACACACTCACACATACACACACACATTTACAAGCAGACACACACTCACACATATACACACACACACACAAAACGCTACTCTCATACAAATTCAACACAACTTCTTTATTTTATATTCTTCATTTTTTTTTTGTAAATAATGCTAGTATAGAATTAATTGGAACGCTGCTGTCTCCCTCTTGGAGGTGGGCGTTTATGTCTACGATACAGTTTTTAACTAATGTGGCTATTATCGTTCACAATCAAACTGTAAATGTACTGTTTTAGTTCCAATAAGGATTTTATTATAATTTTTATTATTATTATTATTGATAGTGATTAATTGAAATCAATTAAATTATTTGAAAGAATTTTTTTTTTACAAGAACCGTTGTTCCTGTTAATGAGTTCTTAAGAATAATAACGGGTCTAACATTTTATCTGAAAGAGAATTTCGTATTCGGTTACAAAATTATCCAGCACACGAAAATAATGGGCTAACCATTCAATTAGTAGTTTGTGGAATATTGCACAGACGTTACGTAGCGTGCGTTCAGAAAAATATAATAAAATCAAAATATTAAAAAAGAAAACATGAATATCGGAATTCCGGAATTATTCCAGTCAATTCCGGAACTGAAAAAGTAGTCAAATCGATCCGGAATTCCGGGATTGCATGCCATACTGTGTATGTTTATTACTCTCTAGCAAAGACTACTGAAGGGATTTAAATAAAACTTAACAGTTATATTGCTTACTAGCGCCCCCGCTTCGCACGGGTGTTACAAATCTTTAAAAATCCCGGCTTTTCTCTACTATATTATGCATGTATTATACATATAAACCTTCCTTAAGAATTACTCTACCTATTTAAAAATACGCATCAAAATATGATTAAAATCTGTTGCGTAGTTTTAAAGATCTAATCATACATAGGGACAGACAGAGGATAGCTACTTTGTTACTATGTAGTGATACATCAAGACATCACGCTATGATCCACGGGAGCGGAGCAGTAATCAAAAACCTAACAAAAGTCGGATGAAACTGAGGGAGACAGCTCCTGAATTCTAATATGACCAAAAGTTGCGTGATTAGTCCACCTTTTTGGCACAAGGACTAATGATAAGTCATGCCAGGCATAAAAATATTTACAATAGTGCTTGCGCGTGCGTAATTCTATTGAATTTAGCTACTGGTATTAAGATAAAAAGGTTTTCTCAAAAAAAAAACCGCGTTTAAAAACTAAAAACAAATACTTTAATTTATAGTAGCCGTTTGGAACAAAAAAAAAATAGATTTTCTAATCTTACAATCTAAAAAAAAAGAGAAAAAAAAATCCACAATACGTGTAACTTTAACAAATTATGACATCGTCGATGTGCGTTAGTCGAAATTTTATTTTCATAAAATAAAATAAAAAATATTAAAAAGCGCTAAACTGATTGCCATAAAATTTATATGGGATCACCTCTGAAACATGACCTTACCTAACAAGAAAAGACCCATAAAAGTTCCAAATTAGTTTGCGGACAACTCGCGTCACAAATGTACAAAATAAGCAAATATTCGAATTGAGAACCTCCTCCTTTTTGAAGTCCGTTGAAAATTACTTAACATAAAGTGTGAAGTAATACTCTAGGGTCTTGTCTGCAGGGTGATTGGCGATTGATTGATGAATTCGAGAAAACAATTACAACTGACAAACAATTGGAACGGCCCAATTTCTGATATCAGTTATTTTATTGGATATTTTGGGCAACAATTAAATATTTTTGATGGGCGTAAGTTAAGGAACAACCAGTTCCAGAGTGCCCTCAAAAAGAATCTAATAAAACATAAATTACTTAGGGCCGGTTTCATAACCTCGAAATATTCCTTATCTACAAGATAAATTTAAAAATGGAACAGATCTTGTATGCATTTATCTGCCAGATATTTTAATCAGAACTTACCAGAAGAATGTGAAACAGGCGCTTAACCTGGCAACCCTAAGTGCCAATCGACTAGCACAACATCCGCCGTGGAAATTCCGTCCCAGTTTTTTGATTAGATTCGCTATATCGAATCATCTGCGAATTTGTATCATAGGTACTAGTAAAATTATAAGTTTCACATGGTTTATAAAAAGTGGACATATCTGTGATAATACACGGACTTTATAGTTTGCAATCAAATTCTCGTTTTTCTAATCAAAAGCCTCAATAAAATGTTGTGTTGTACTTGTGACCCAATTCTAAATTACGAAATAGTAGTTGTTACTTCGGTATATTCAGCAATTTTTTCCATATTAATTTATACTTGCGGCACTCTTTCCTAATGAGATGTCATGTGTAATATTATGTACTCGTACTTGCATTTTTTATAAAATGGTATTTATTGCACTGAAACATTTAAAACCGTTCGACCCCGACCACGGACTACTGAGGACTTTTGGACTATAATCCTATCTGAGAACCGTTACGGAATAGCGCTGCACGATGTTAAAATGAGACATTCTTGTGTCGAACGCTAGTATCTGTACTGGCGAAGATGCGAGATTATTAAAATGTAATTCGTCTTGTCTCGGACCAGTAAATATTTTCGAGGTTTTCAGCTACATTAACTATGTTTTAATTCTTCCTCTGGGTGACTATTACTTGTACTAAAATTATTATAATGAATTTCCTCAATTAGCTACAGTAAAATCACAAGCAACGGTAAAAGTGTGCGTCTATACTTTGATCATTCTCTATGTAGTTTATGCAGACAAAAAGATACTGACTTTGCTGTATGACCTTTTCTTATTGACCCAATGCAGGCCCGAGGTCTTACCTCTCTTTCCACAAACTTCTGTCTTCTAATAATATAGGCTAGTCAGGACTCAGGCTTGTCTTTGTGCCAAGCCTTTTTGTAGAAGTCAAGAGGAATCTACGAGATGCCCTTTTTATTGTTGAATGAGGAATTAAGTTTTTCGAAGTAAATAATCATCAATCAAGATTTAATTATTTCAAGCACATTAAAAATCGACTCCCTAAAAATGCAGTGTAGAATTATAGATTAGAAATTATTAATTGCGACTAGTCACGCACGCGTAGCAAAAGTTATGTTAGCCGTGTAGACAACACAATAAATGGGCCATTAATAATAGCTGGGTATCGTACTGTGCTAGTTTACCAATAGAACGTTTAGGAAATTGATGCGAGATTCTGTGGCTGTAACAATAAAAAGAAGACAATGTAGTTCCTGTGCAATGCGCATAGACTGATGGCGAAGCAGTCACGGACGCAGTCTGGACGTGATTGCGGTCATGCAACCTCGTTTCGCTCATAAGAGAACAACGTACTGCGAGTCTGCGACTGTTATTTCCTGTAACCGTTGTAATTAAAATAAATGTTTTGGTTTTCACGGTTCATTGTTATGAGAAGAATTCAAGAATACGGGATAGTTCAAATGACAATGACTTGGTCTGTCTGACTACTAACGGATTTTTGTCAGACTTATGCTAATCTAGCGATTTTTTACTTCTGCACCTGCAAATTATCGGTTTATCGGTATACGGTATGTGACACCATTAAAAAATAAATGTAAGGCACAGTTTCTATAAAACCTCTCTTAGTTTTAGCTCTAAAAATCCAGTTCGTTGTAAAGGACAAACCCGGTTCTGTGCCTGATTCGTTACACGAAAGAAATATGTACCAAAAAATCGTTTATTTTGTGTAGTTAACCCATTTAAATCTTAGTCTTATTTTTTAGTTTCAAACAAGTTTTGTAAACTGTTACAGCACGTATTTCCTACTAACTTCACAAACACTGTCATTATGACGTTAGGGCATAACCTAAAGCCGTTTTTCCACTTCAACGAAACGAACTTCCACGTCAACGAAAATGAGATGACGGCGAGCCGAGTTTAGTATGAGGTAACGTGCGCTGGACACGCGGCTAAGGTAAATGTATGTATCGCTACTTCGGCGCCGTCATCTCATTCTCGGTGACGTGACGGCGGCTGTGGACAATCGGCATAAGAATGTAATTGAATCAGTGGAAATCGATGCTTTTTCAGATAATTAAATAACACACCTCCGTATCTCCATAACTGTTTGCTAGATTATAAAAACGTAAAATGGCATCGGTCGGCCTCACTTTTGGATTTTAGACTGATGATGCTAGGAAACCATAACTGTAAACATTGCCTTATTTTACTAATTTGGCCAATGCTGAGAACCGAGAAACTTGGGCTCGTGAAACCTTCTTAAATGCTCTAGTTTTTTGGCAAATTCCAGCCCTGGAACAGTTAGGCCCAAGTACAGGGTGGCCCAGAGAGAAATGCACTTTTGAACATTCAAGGAAAAAGAAAAGTGTATAATTTTATAGAACTTTATTTATTACAATTTGAAGAAAATTAAATGAAATTTATTTTTAAATTTACTTTTTAAAAATTACGTCGTCCATGTGATAACCTTGACGGTTTCAGCATTCTTCCAATCTGGCATCAAAATCTTGGAAAACTTTTGTTAGAGTTATCCTCGAAATGGATTCCATTTCTTGTCGAATGTTTTATGGGGTTACCTTAAGAGCAGAGTATACTCTAATAATCCAACAACTCTGCAGCAACTGAAGCTAAACAGGTAACCCCATAAAAACATTCGACAAGAAATGGAATCCATTTCGAGGATAACTCTAACAAAAGTTTTCCAAGATTTTGATGCCAGATTGGAAGAATGCTGAAACCGTCAAGGTTATCACTTGTACGACGTAATTTTTAAAAAGTAAATTTAAAAATAAATTTCATTTAATTTACTTCAAATTGTAATAAATAAAGTTCTATAAAATAATACAGTTTTTTTTTTCCTTGAATGTTCAAAAGTGCATTTCTCTCTGGGCCACCCTGTGTGTATGTAGTTTGGTTTTGTCCTTTATTGTTAAATTGGGTTTTAGCTGCTTTGAAATAAATAAATAGTCAATTGAGTTGAACTTGTGATGTTATAAACGGTGACATTGCCGTACAAAATCTATGGGAGAATCGCATTTTGACACTTTGTAAAAAGTACGTCAATCGACGATGGTGTCAAATACCATAATGTACTATTTATATTGGAAATATACTTAATTTGTGTTTGACCTATTTCTTGTAATAGATAGAGGTCTATTGATTTTTCTGGGTGACAATGAAATTCCTTATTTATTTTCTTTATGTGAGACCTATCTTAAAGCCAGCATTTGGTAGCGTGACATTTAGTTTTACGATCTGTTTAGGTTACGTCTTCTTGGTCTTTGGCCTTTAATTTGGAGTTTCATTGCAAGTTAGGGTGCTTGCACACGGTGCATGTAGCTGGAGCAAGTAAAGATGCGGGTTACACGCGTGAGTAACATGCGCAAGCTATTTGTTCGAGTTTCTGAGGCACTGGACCCGCACATGTTTTTAAGGGTGCTTGTACACGGTGCATGTAGCTGGAGCAAGTAAAGATGCGGGTTACACGCGCGAGTAATACGCGCAAGCTATTTGTTCGAGTTTCTGAGGCACTGGACCCGCACATGTTTTTAAACTATATGTTTACGATGCATATAACCCGCGCAAGTGCCTCAACATGCGCAAGCTACATGCACCGTGTACAAGCACCCTAAACGGTATGTTTACGATGCATATAACTCGCGCAAGTGCCTCAACATGCGCAAGCTACATGCACCGTGTACAAGCACCCTTATGAAGTTAAGTTTATCCAAACAAAGAGAATAGGTACTTGGTACTGGTTAAATTCTCGATTCAAAATAAAAAAGTTTTAAGGAAACTGTTAATTTCATTACGTTTCGTTTAAAATACATAACAGTTCTTTCGCAATTGCTCGACTTGTGTAGTGAAGCTATATTTATTAGATTTCTATTTTTCGTGTATCATCATTACGTCATGACAGTCTATAAAACATATTACACGTAACTAAGTATGCTAGGTACCCAAAGAAATATTACGTTGTCGTAAATTTTATTCGCATAATGTGTACGTGTACTGTACCTCAACAGTTACCCGAGCTATTTCATAATGCTCTTCTGAATATAGAGACCCGTTATATGGAACCCATTTGCACTTGCCACATGTTACCTCCATTACAAAGCTATTCACATAGCGTCTTCTATGCAAATGTGTGTTTAAGTGCGCCAATTCAATTCTCTTCGGCGACTCTTGATTGATGTTACTGGTTGTTCTCATATTGTACAAAGTTTGATAGGATAGCACAACTGGGTAACTGTTGTTCATATTTTTATGAAAGTGAAAGGGAAGAAGTAGAATAGTATCTTTTCAATAGTTTTCAACCATTTTTACTTCTACGTTTATCAATTGGTATTAACAGAATCACTTAATATTTTAAACGAATAAATTAGATAATTGGGCTTCACTAATTTTAAGTCACAATTTATTAATGCCGTAGGCGTTTTGAGCACTCCAGGTAGGTTCTTTTTTGCATCAATCTTGGTTTGTGGCCTATTTTTCTTTTACATGACAAAGTAAAAAATACTCTGTTACCGCCTGCGGTACATATTTTTAGTAAATTAATCTTCAAACGGTAATTGTTAATTCAGAAGTTATTATTTCTTAGAAAAATGTTTGTTAATTGAATTTCCTCTTTGTTGCTAGGGAATAGGGATTCGGCTGAAAGTTTAATAAAGAAAAAAATACAAATAAATATTTTTTCTAATCTTAAATAGGTATGTGAGTATGCTGGTGAGATAGACATACGGTTCGTCTCGGCTATGTATTTACGCAATTATAATAATATATGGTGTTGCTACAACGTACGTAATGATCGTGCGCTCGATTTCGCAGTATTTCATTAATATTTCATTACAAGTATGATGTTTATTTATGTTTAATTTCCTTACTAATAAAGAACGTGGCATATCGTTTATTACAAAGTGCGATTGTAAGAAATAGAGTAGGTTGAAAATTTGAAATGTACATTTCCGAAATGTTAATGGAAATTCAGCAGTAGTGCAGTATAAACGTGAGAATACTTGCGTGTGAATTACTATACGCCAATTATGGCCAATTACATACACGAAATGACAAATTGCTGTCGAAAGGTTTTTAACCTTCAAATTTTTAACATTGTTTTTTTTCGTGATCTAAAATTATCACTGCATTTTTTTCACAGCGTTATTAAATAACTAAGAACGAACTGGTTCTGGTAGTGTTTGTTATTCTAATGTCAAAAATCAGTCAGTAGAAATAGCAATTCAAAGACATGTTGCATCTCTGGAAACTACACTGGACCCAATCTTATTTGCAAGCGCGATTGGCATAAAAAGCATTACAACAAGTTTGCAACTCGAATTGCAGTGTAATTCGCTTTATCATTACGGTTTCTTATTGTGAAGAATCGTGATGAGATGGTCGTCACCGCAAACGCAATGTTATCTCAAGCATCACGATGTGACGGAATGAGCCTAGATTTTATATTGTTAATGGCAAAGAATTAAATAAGAATAGTAAAATGTTTAAACATACTGTTGAATCTTGATATTACATCAGCAGTAAACGCTGTTAAATAAAGGTGATGGTCAAAATGTGGATTTCGTTGCAAGGAATGATATTAGAGTTTGAGCACGCAATAATTCAATGCTAACGGACGACGACGTACCTTACATTATCTCGAGTGTAATGATCAGGCTGATATCTACCTAGAAGTATATGATCCCGTTAGCTAGGTATCACGACCGCGGCTAGTTTATTGGAAAGTGAGTTACATGGACCGTGGCCGGTGGCCGAGTGCGCGTGCGCCTGTGTGGCTAGCTGCTGTCGGAAGAAAACCCTAATCCGACCGTTAAAGCAATAAAACAAAATATACTACATACCTAATACCCGGAAAAGAATATGAATTCAATGTTAGTAAACACTCCCATGTTATTGAAGAAAACCTATTTTCTAGCGACTTTTTTATTGAGAAACATTTTAAAGTTGAGTTCATTTCCAGATTTGTAAACACTCAGCGCCTTACTAATAAACGCTGCATGAAGTTATGACAGGTTTACACGTCAAGAAATGTATGGTTACACAGGCTTTATTCATTGCATAACTTTACACAGTGATTATTAGTAAGGGCATCACTGTCCTGTTTTTGATTTGTATGACCTAAAAGAGTGTCATTGCGGTCAAACTTTTGTTGCGTTGCTTCCATTATTCCTTTTGTATTTCAATGTTGGCTGGCATGCCCATCACGGTACTGTTATGTTGCTTCATCAATAAGCTATAGAAATTGGTTTTGGGATACCTGCATCAATGATTATTACATTCATAAGAAAGTTTGGTTTACATTTACGTAATAAAAAAACAGACTTACTAAACTAGCAAAAAACCATACTTTATACATGTAAAGCTAGTTTGTTAGGCCTGTATATTCTGAAAAAAACCGGTCAAGTGCGAGTTGGACTCGCGCAACGAGGGTTCCGTTAATTTGTTTTTTAGTGGAATAACTACAAATTTACGGTTTTCGGAGTTTTCCCTTTACTTATGCTACATGACCTTGCTTATTGCCAAATTTCACGATTCTAGGTCAATGGGGAGTACCCTATAGGTTTTGAGTTTTGATTCCCTTGAAAATGTATAAATATGCAATAGGTATAAACCGCCGTATCTTTTTATTGCGTTGATTTAGAAACTTGATTTTTTCACTGCTTTAAGAGATAAGCAGACTTGAGTATGTGATATTAATTTCAGCTTGATATCTTGACGCGTTTCTGAGAAAAAGGGTCTTGACAGACGGACGAACGGGAGGACGGACGGATGTGAACTAACTACAAATTTACGGTCTTCAGAGTTTTTCCTTTACTTGTGCTACATGACCTTGCTTCTTGCCAAATTTCACGATTCTAGCTCAATGGGAAGTACCCTATAGGTTTTGAGTTTTGATTCCCTTGAAAATGTTTAAATATGCAATATAAACCGCCGTATCTTTTTATTGTGTTGATTTAGAAACTTGTTTTTTTCACTGCTTTGGGACATAGCAGACTTGAGTATGTGATATTAATTTCAGCTTGATATCTCGACGCGTTTCTGAGAAAAAGGGTCTTGACAGACGGACAGACGGACGGACAGACGCATGGGCGTAGCCACACTGGGGCAAGCTGGGGCGCTTGCCCCACCCTGGCTCTGATCAATAAGGTGTCTAATTAAACAAAAAAAATTTTTTTTTCTTAGTCTTGAGGTGCTCTTTAGCGGGCAATTTTTCTGCAATTGTGTTGCTGCAATACATTGCCGGCGATATTTCCGGTATTGCCCGGTCACACTTTAAATGTTTAACTTATTGTATGACAAAAAATTTTCGTCGCTCTCTCGCTCGCTTCTTCTGGAAGCCTCGATATTGCAGGCCTGGGTCATCTCCGGACAGGCCTGCCGACATCAACGCCGAGGCTGGGTGGTTCCAGCAGGCCATGTCCGAGATCAGAGACATGGCAATGCCCCGGGTTCAGCCTGGAAGGGGTCATCGTCAGGGGCGTCCTGCGGACTCTCCGTCCGCATTCCGGCCCATCGTTTTGCTCGACGAGGCGGGCAAGCTCTTCGCGAGAGTGATTGCGAGCCGTCTCGTCGAGCGGCTTATGCGGATGGGGCCAGATCTGGCGGACGGCCAGTTCGGCTTTCGCAGAGGACGCTCCACGGTGGACGCCATCATGCGCGTGCGGGCCCTCACGACAGGGGATGCGGTGGCACAGGGCAGGGTCATCTTGGCGGTGTCTCTTGACATCGTCAACGCCTTCAATACCCTGCCTTGGAGGTGCATAGGGGCCGCATTACGATATCACCAGATACCTACCTCTGTCGTGGGGTCGAGGCCTATCTGACGGACAGAGTCGTCATCTACCCCGGTCACGAGAGAGTGTGGAGTCAACGAGGGATATCGTGCGGTGTTCCGCAGGGATCGGTCCTGGGGCCGCTCCTGTGGGACATCGGGTACGACTGGGTGCTACGCGCCGACCTTTCCGAAGGTGTCAGCATAGTGTGCTACGCTGACGACACGCTAGTCCTAGCGCAGGGAGGGTCATTCCAGGCGGCGGCCGACTTAATGCTAAGAGGTGTTGCGACAGTCGTGAACAGGATCCTGGATCAGGAGCTGGGACTCGAGGTGGCCCTGCACAAGTCCGAGGCCATGTGTTTTCATGGCTCTCGGCACCGGCTACCTCCGGGGTCTCACGAGAGGAGACCGACGGGGGGAAATAACGGTGGGAGGGGTTCACACCGGTGTTGAGTCGCCGATAAAGTACCTGGGACTTGTCCTCGACAACCGATGGAACTTCACGGTGCATTTCCGACGTTTGGGCCCCAAACTGGCGAAGGCTGGAGCTTCCCCTTAAGCGGCTCCTGCCCAATCTCGGTGGCCCAAACGCCTCCTGCAGGCTCTACGCAGAGATCGTGCGGTCCATGGCCCTCTACGGGGCTCCGGTGTGGGTGCCCAACCTAGCCACGGCTCCGGCCCGGCTTCTGAGGGTGTCCCAGAGGGTCATGGCAATTCGCATGGTGCGGAGATACCGCACGGTCTCCTGCGAGGCGGCGTGCCTCCTTGCCAGCGTCCCGCCGTGGGATCTGGAGGCAACAGTCCAGTTGCACGCACGTACCAGTGGCGCGTGGAAGTGCAAAGCCGGGGTAAAGTCCCGCTGCCGCGGGGTATCGCGGCGCGGCACACGGAGCTCCGGCGAGATCTCATGGCGTAGTGGAGACAGCGACTGTCGCAACCTAGTGCTGGGCACGCCGTAATAGCGGCGGTAAGAACCCTCTTTGAGGAGTGGCCGGAAAGGCGCCACGGCGCTCTCACGTTTCGCTTGACACAGGTCCTCACCGGACATGGTCAGTTCGGGAGGTTCCTGTGTCGGATTCGGGCGGAAGCGACGCCTGGGTGTCACCACTGCAGCAACGGTCGCCTGGAGGACACGGTCGAGCACACGGTGGAGGTGTGCCGCACATGGGCGGACCATCGACGTGTCCTCGTAGAGGCGATCGGCGGTGGAGACCTCTCGCGCCCGCTGGTCCAGGCCATGCTTCGGGGCGAGACGGAATAGGATGCCGTCGCCTCCTTCTGCAAAGCAGTTATGCTAGTGAAGTGAAGGAAGCGGCGGCGCGCGAGAGGCAACGACGAGCCTCTCGCCCCGGACTAAGACCCAGGCGAAGACGTCGAGAGTCGCAAGACGACTACCGGCCACCGTAGGCGCGGTTCTGCGGATGGCGAGCTACCCGGCTAGGACCAGGCCCGCGTCGACGGTGCGTTAGTGTTCCACACGCGCCTCAATGAGAAGTCAGCACGGGAAGGGGCCCAACAGGGCCAACGGCTGCCGGGGTTGCGGAATGTTTATAGTAGTAGGAACATGAGTAGGTTTTAGTCAGTAAAAGTCTGACACGCCCTCCCGCCGCACCCAGGACAGGAGCAATCATTTGATGATTTCCCACTCCCAAAAAAAAAATGAGGTCCGTTTTAAACACCAAGATGGCGGGTAAAAATAATTTAGGGCCAGAGCCCAAACGGCTCAAGATACAATAAAAATACCAGAAGAGGGGGCGGGGGGGGGGGATAGGTTGACTGCTGCCCCACCCTGAGCCCAAGGCTGGCTACGCCCATGGACAGACGGACAACAAAGTGATCCTATAAGGGTTCCGTTTTTACCTTTTGAGGTACGGAACCCTAAAAAAACACATGTTTATTATTCAGCGCTTGTAAGGATCAAATTGAATAAGTAGTAGGAAATTACCATTAATTAGTTTATAATAATTTTTGCTTACCATTATTTTATTGTGAATTTAGTCACCCCACAGACATTGTCTTGTCTAATTTCTTGAGTTCATGCAAAAACTGTACCGATCTGATTTTCCCGAATGAACAAATTGTGTTCCATTTTTAGGGTTCCGTACCCAAAGAGTAAAGCTACGACGACAACCTACGACTACCCTATTACTAAGATTCCTCTGTCCGTCCGTCAGTCTGTCTGTCCGTCTGCTACCAGCAGCATGTATCTCATGATGAACAATGATAGTCCGATAGTTAAAAATTCTCACGTATGATGTATATCCGTTGCCGCTATAACAACAAATATTAAACACAAAATAAAACAAATATTAAAGTAGGACTCCAATATAACAGACGTGATTTTTTTGCCGCTCTTGGTTTGTACCATAAATAAAACCCCCCGGCTTTTTTCCAATTTCTGTGTTTATAAGGAACTTCCTCTTACTTTACTACTTTGAATCAGAATGTTAAAATTAGAACTTTTTAAACCTTATTCAATACAAATAAAAATGATACCAAGACGTCGTATCGATAATATGGAAATCACTTGTTACTGGACAAACTTAGAAAAACAAGATCCGAAATGATCCTTGGTTGTCCTTTTCAATTGTAGCATTATTGCAACTGTCCTTGTTAATAGTAAACCCAAAACATAAAAATACATTGATGTAATGTAGTATTGCAGGAATGTAAGTGTTCGATTTCTGTGTACGAAGGGACGCAAACAATTAACAATCTTGGTTTGGTCATTATTACATAATATAAGAGAAAACGACTGTTCCGTCTGCCTGTATGATGTAAAGTTGTTAAGCCTACTAGAGTATAACCAATTTACACTTTCTTTGCCAAACTCGTCACTCGTCACATGATACTTGTGACTATTAATTACAACAGAACACATAATTATGAGAACGCATCAATCAAGATTGATTAAAACCAATTCCGTGTTACATCACCTGATTTTGTCAATGGTCTACATTGAAGATAATATAGTATAATTATTGTGCGAGTGTAAGAAAAGAAGAGATTACGTTTGTTATGCAATGAGCACGCATTAGCGTAGGTATGGTGTATGTTGTTAGGACAGGTGTGCAATGGTTAGACGTCGGAGATGTGCGGCGGTGGCTGCACTTTCACTCTCGCCGGTGTGACAGCGCCGGGGTACCGGTCACAGGCTGGCAGTGGTGCCGCGCCTGTGCTCGCCGCCGCCGGCCGCGCCGCTCAGCTTCGCGACCGCGAGCACAACCTGTGTCAATACTATGGTCCGCTGCGCATGAGCACGCTCACTCGTTGCTCTGCTGAATATCGAGATCGTGTTGTGAAAAAGCGCACAGATATTTTTAGATTAGGTGTTGTTCGGTCGTGTGTTGTTACATGAAATTATGTGGTGTAGGCAGTCATATCCATTTTTTGGAATTTAAATTCAGTGTTTATTCAAATATGTTAAAGTGAAAACTGAGGTATCTAAAATCAGACGTTGCGTTGGTTTTGTAGAGAAAGTATATAAACAAATTCCGATGTCAAGTTTTCCCCTTAGTGTAATGTTTTAATGGTTGCTTTCTCAAATACGCTAAATAAGTGCCTAATTAATTAAATATATAATTAATTTCAAAGTGACCTGGCCATCAAAATGAGTATTTCATGAACGAGTGTTGGAATTTGTATCACGTCTAGTGTGTTACGGTCATGAACGAAATAATGTTACTGTGCTAATGTTAAATCAGTTTCGTTTTATTGCGCTCCAATTTGTGGAGTCAAGGTTGACAGTGGACGCTGGACATCAGTCAGTGTAAAACAAACGCGTGTGATACGACATATTATGACGACCGTTGCCATCTACACCGACGACGGGCACATACTGTAAATAAATAATGATCTAATTGTATCTTCCAACGTATTAGCTATTTCTGTGTCTGACCGTACCCTGATAAAGATAAATGCTAATACCACGGCTATTTAAAGCTGTTTTATAAAAGGTAATATTTTTCACAAAATAGTGAAACTTACCAGCCGACTTTCTTGGATTTCTAGAGGGCCCTCCTTTCCACTGTGGGGCACTAGCATCCGCTTCGTTGCTTGCGATCACCGGTTACTATGGAAATATCCGCAATGTGTGACCCCAACTAGAAGCGAACCATTAGTCAAAGTTATTGGAAATATGTATGGAAAGTGTGTGCTGAATGAAGTTAAAACTTGCTAATTCATATTCATGAATAGCAGTGTTACAAGGAAACATTATTTATTAAAAAAATACGGGTGCCCAAAATAAAAAATGCCACATTACGACGAGAGTTTCATTCACGACGACAACCTTAATCAAAGAAGAAATAAAAGAAGCTACCATGTTTATAAAAATGGGATAACTCCTTTGAGGTTGATAGAAACGAGTGACATGCTTCATGCACTAGAGGAAAGAGGGTCATCGGTTATTAAAAATAATATAAGAAATATTAAGTACCGGGGAAATCGGTATAAACCAGGATCACAAAATGGAATACAAAGCACCAGTCCAGTGAAATATAAAACCCCCGATATTATAGTAGACCACAGCCCACGAATGACCGTGTTCGACCCTAATAAATATTATGACATAAGAAACAACAATGTGTATTCCCTTACGCCTTGTAAGAGTTTTGACAATCTAACGCTGAAACCTTCCAAAAAGAACTTTCTTTATAAAAACAAAATAAGGAACGGGAGTAGTCTTCAAAACTTGGCTGACGATGGACAGCTAAAGCACTTTGCTTCCGCGTCGGAGGACTGTGACGCATCAGTGTCACGCAGAGAAGATGCCAGGAAATCCTATTCCGTAGTGGATGCCCAAAGTCGTCCATCACACGGCCAAACTGCTATAAGTACTCCTGCACCTGGACCAGGAGTTTATCGCCAAATAAATAACGATGGAGTTTGTGGAAAAAAAGGTAGGTACGAAGTAAACAGATAGGAGTTCATGATGTAATTAATACCAATACCATAATAGCTTAATGGACCGTGTGCTATTGTATCCAATATACCGGACTAGAGGTCCTCCGCGTTTTCAATCAAGGTTCAGCAACAGTAAGTCGTAGCGTAAAATTTACTATCCAACAAAAATTTTTTTTTTAATTTGGACCACTTGTTTCTGAGATTAGCGCGTCCAACCAAACAAACAATAGTTGTTGAGTTAGTACTCAACAGCTTATTATATTGGAATAGATAACTATCGCATTGTTATTTTAATAAAAATCATCCTAATCATTTGATTAAACTCATTTTCTTCAGTTCTGTCCTAAAATTAGAAAACCATGGGTTGACATAATGAATCTTGAAGTGTTTTGCTGTAGATATAATTTCCACAAAGGAAAACGGAAGGGAACCTGCTAAGCTTTCGATTTTTCTTCCTTGTTCGTATCTGCGCTTTATAAATAGGTAGTGCATTTAATGAAATGCTTGATATTGTGTAACAAGACGTAAGAGACGCGGGAACTGCACCGTTGTGTCTATTGTTATCATAATGTTAAGGCCGTTGACAAAAAAGTTGGGTAATGACTAAACAATGCTACTACGCTACTCGTATTATATTGCCTACTTATTTCAAGATGTGTGTCCACAAGTTTTGATTAATGTTAACTTTACCCACCGATTACCTAGTTTCAACGATTTGTAGAATTATAGATAATGTTTTTTAATATACTACATTTATATTCCGTAATAGAAAACAAACAACTTTCAATTTCGTACACATACATATAAGGTCAGTAGGTTCCCAGATGATTGCCAAAACGAAAATCTCACTTATTTGCATGATGATTAAATGACTTTCGTTTTTTAGGTATTTTAATTTATTGAGGGATTTTGGGAAGGCTTACTGGTCCTATTGGTTTGTACGTTTATTATAAGTTATAACTGCCATGTATACTAATCATGTGCATCTGGATTGAGAACCCAAATTTTAAATCTTCTCAAAAGAAAATAAGATTTACAGGGCATTTAGTTAAAATTTAGTAAAACATAGGGCAATATGCCATGAATTTCTTAAACGTGAAATAAAGCTTTTATGATGAAATAACTAGGGCTCTCAATCCTGACGCCTAAATAAAGTGGCATAGCCTGAATTTCAGAAAGTACTGCCTCTGGGCTCATAATTTTTATTTAAGGATTTAGTTAAGAATTTCTTACAACTTTTAAGAAATTCCCAAATATGTAGAATAGGTACTATATTACAGAGTAATAGCGGTATATCTAGGGCCCTCAGTTCATAAATGTTTGTACTGAGGAATCATCAAACTAATGGATTTATTCAAAGAAATACTTAAATGCGGCCGTTATATATTTTACTTAAACGCGTCTGTAAATTAGTAAAAAAGAAATAATGACAAAAAAGTTAATAGTTAAACTGTAAATGGAAATTGAATTTTCCTAAAACGTCTGAACTGAGGGCCCAATATTTTTGGCAGTATTGACTAGGATAAGCGTTCTACACTATCTCACATAAGGGTAAGTATTTTAACTAATTCTTAATTAAAATCTAGCAAAGCGTTCATTACTCTAAATTTCATACTTTTAGAGATAATTAAATAATATTTTTTATAGAAGAAAATTTTGTAGGGTAGATATAGTTTTGTTACTTTTTGAGACTAATCAGCATGTACCCTCACACACAGCTTGTGTGAGGGTACATGCTGATTCATGTTTCTTAAACGAATAGTTGTTGCTTGAACTGTCGGAAGCGATTACAGGAGATATGTTACCAGGGCCATAAGATATAATTAAGGTTTTCTTGAACACCGATTGATGTATCCAAATGAAATTTAAATAGATTGAAGAACAAACTACTTTCTACAACATTTGAAATTTTAATGATTTTATTTTTTTTATTATTATTTTTTTTTTTAATTTTGTTTTGGCTGATTCTAATTTTGAAGAATAAAGATTCCTTCTATCGCCTTTTTTCGTATTGTTATTATGATCATGTGTTATTTAGTTAATTATTTGTGTTGTTTACCTAAGTAAATTTACTTTTAATCATAAGCATCACAGACTAGTTATAAACTACATGTCGTTTTAGTTTAGGTACAAAATAGGTAAGTTTTACATCAATAAAAGTTGTTTGTTGATTACGGTTTCTCTGATGGTACCTACAGATAGTCCATACTACATAACATATTACATGCTACTGGCCTATTGCTTTGTTTCATTTTAGGTATATAAAGCCTATTGAAGCTAATATTGTTAAATATATTAATTACTAATATTTTTGTTAATTCAATTGCCTACGTCTAATATTTCATTGGGTTATTGATACGTTTCATTATTTTATTGTTTCACGATATGCATTACAAGATACTACAAGAAAATGCCGAACACTTGTTTATACTTACATGGAACATTATGGTCACCCTACAGAATTTTCTCCTATAAAAAAATATTATTCACTTATCTCTGAAAGTATGAAATTTAGAGTAATGGACGCTTTGCTAGATTTTAATTAAGAATTAGTTAAAATACTCACCCTTATGTGAGATAGTGTAGAAGGCTTATCCTAGTCAATACTGCCAAAAATATTGGGCCCTCAGTTCAAACGTTTTAGGAAAATTCAATTTCCATTTACAGTTTAACTATTAACTTTTTTGTCATTATTTCTATTTTACTAATTTACAGACGCGTTTAAGTAAAATATATAACGGTCGATTTAAGTATTTCTTTGAATAAAGCCATTAGTTTGATGTACAAATATTTATGAACTGAGGGCCCTAGATATACCGCAATAACTCTGTAATATTAGTATTCCACATATTTGGGAATTTCTTAAAAGTTGTAAGAAATTCTTAACTGAATCCTTAAATAAAAATTATGAGCCCAGAGGTAGTACTTTCTGAGATTCAGGCTATGCCACTTTATGCAGGCGTCTGGATTGAGAGCCCTAGTTATGTCATCATAACAGCTTTATTTCACGTTTAAGAAATTCGTGGCATATTGCCCTAAGTTTTACTAAATTTTAACTAAATGTCCTATAAATCTTATTTTATATTGAGAAGATTTAAAATTTGGGCTCTCAATCCAGATGCACATATACTAATCACTTCAAACATGTTTAGTAGGTATACTTAGCTTCTTCGCGTGCAACGACCCTTGGTAGGAAAATAAAACGTTGTATATTATTGTTTTATTTTCCTACCAAGGGAATATAAGCAATATATACTCATTATATATTTTATGCCATTACGAGCATTCTCTACCATAAGACATCTCACACCATGACCTTACTACACCTATTAACCTTTTTAAAATGTGGAATAATCACGATTGCTTCGACCTTCAAATATTAATAGTCTCATTTAAAATTTAATTGTTTATTTTATACTTTTTTTTTCTAATTAATGGTTAGAACACCGGGGATGGTGTTTTGTTATGTTTACTGTATGTATTATAGGGCCAAATACCAAATCTACTAACGTCATATAATGGGATTAGAGTACGAGGATGGAGTTCCAATTATGGCGTGCAGTTTTGATACCCATTCAATTACCAGGATTTCTTCACTGGATACTGACAGTCCCAGTGGAAATTCTGGGAATTTTGATACTTATGATACCACCTTCAATAATTAATTTAAAAAAAAATACCTAGTTGCTAACTAAACTTGTTTTATGTTTTACACAGTTAATTCACAAGTCAGGATCAGTCATAAAATCAGTATAAGTACATAAATTAAATGCAGAACACTATATTTTAACAAAATTATTACACGTATAAACTATTGATATAAAAAAAAAACTTTATTTCAACCGAGCTTCGTCCATCGTTGTTATGTTACTGATAAATATAAATAGTGCCATAGTCATAAATAATGCCGTCAATAAAAGGATTACCCTGAATTATTTACTCGGCAATTAAACAATCACATGATTTCCTTGATGGTGATCACGTCTAAACATTCTCTTATTTTTGCAACATTACAATAAATAAATAAAAATTCTTTATTGATACAGAAACCTTCATAGCTTGGTTAACTAAAGATCGTACAAATAATGCAACCGTCACTCCTAAACTAGGTGATCCTGTAAAGAAAAGCAAAATAGTAAGATCCTCGTTTTCCCTTTCAAATACTTTTTTTTTCTTTGGCAATTGAGCCGGTTTCGACTATTCTTCCAGTGTGACGTTTGGGCGGCTACACAAAGATGCGGCCGACGTACTTTACATTTCGTGGTAGGTGTTAGTTAGCTGCAAAGACAATACATGTGTTAGTGAACAAGAACTAGTTTACATCTTAACATAATACGTCACATACATTACAATGATTTTAAATATATATACAAAAAAATTACATAGAAATTACGCACACCAATTAAAACTTTAATTGATTTTCATTTAAAAAAATTGACAAAATTTGGATAAGTTTTGGAGAGAAGTGGGATAGAAGAGAATGAAAGTTGGTTGGCAGGGAATATTGCACTTGGTAATTTTATGGTATAGGTCAAAAGATTTGTTGTTCAGGGAGCAGGAAAAGAAAATATGGTCCAAAGTACCCTCCGCAAGACCAACTCGCACAGCCCACAGCGAACTATCGTGGACATGGATTTTCCTCAGGAACACTGGGCTACAACAATGTCCGCAGTGACGAAACAGTTTTTTTTTACAGTTTAGGGCCTTTATAAAACCAAGGCCTACGCTAGATTTCGGGCTGTACCGCTGCGTAGTAGAGATGCCCTTAATTTTTGAAGTCGTCTTCCATGTTTCAAGTCCACGAGTTAAATAACTTGGGTTTGGCACCATTCCGCAAATCTTAGTTATGGGCTACGTAGTGCTTTCGATCAGCCGGATTCGATGTGGCAAACTTTGCTAACGAGTCTGCGCACTCATTGCCAACAATACCTGAGTGTCCAGGGATCCAGGCTTTCTCGACGTCCAAGCCGTTTTGGGAGCAATCAAACAGCAAGTTCTTAATATCTACAATTATCTGACTAATGATTTTGCTATTAAATTGATTTTGATTTAGGGCCTGAATACTACTACGAGAACCTGAAAAAATACTGACCTTGCTATTTGATGAGATTTAATATATTGTAAGGCTTCTAGTTCAAATACTTATTGTATGAATTTTGCACAAACAAAATGGAGTCCTATGGAACGCAATGTGTCAAATAGGCGCGTTAAAAAAGTTACTTCTTTGGCTAAGCTGTTCTTAGTCTTTATGAACCTTCTTTGTTTAAACCTTCGAACACACGTGATTCGAGACACTTTATAAAGACAATAGCAGCGCGACAGCCGGCCTTCGCTTGGTCGTTGAAAGGTTAATGTTGCTTAGCTGAAGCATCTACGGGGCAACGTGTATTTATTTACCAAGGCATTTAGCTTTATCTTCTAGCTTAGTTTCGTTTATCTCATCCCATTAAATGTGCTGTAGTAACTGATCCCCAAAAGAGTGAATCGGCAGCTATAGCTAGGCGATCCTACAGAAATTTCATAAGTTCTTTTTTTGCCAATTTTGGCGTGGGACATTAAAACACAGCTGTTCCACAACACACACGCCATAAAAGCAAACCAAGATGTAAATAAATGCAAGGTTATCTAGCACGTTCATGAATAATATATTAGAGTCCTAGATATTGCGAATGTCAGTAATGCTAAAGATGCCATTTCAATGCCATAGCCGTTACGTTTCATTAATCTGAATAACTCTTGCTTTAATCTGGCATGAGCTTTTACGTCCTCTCATTGTGGCGACCCTACAAGAGTCGTCAATGATCTTGTACGCATAAGGGAAGTGACTGCGTTGACAAGACAGCCGTGTTATACCGAAGTCGCATGCTAAGTAGGACTTAATGCCGAGTGTGTGTGCACTGTGCCTGGTGATGTGTTATGTATGTATGACGCACTTGGGAAGCGAGTAGGTACCGCGGCGCGGCGCGGGCGTCCGTCTGTCGCGGGCGGTGCGACTCGCAAGTGCTGAGGTTCACTGGTTCAGTCGACGCCAGTCGTCACTGCGACTTTGGGCGCGTCCTCCTGTCGCCTTCGCGTTTATTTATAAACTCACGCGTCATCGGCATTATAATTGATAAACTGATGTTTACTATGTCTATATTCTCGCATTTATTGTGACCTATAGTTCAATTTCCAAATTTGTTTTAAGTACGTTTAGACGTTGTGGATGTGGATAACGGAGGCCTGTTTTGCGTCATATAGCATCACTACGATCTGTTAAGGTATCTTTTTCTTTTAATCAGCTAAAGAATACTTCTTGTCTTTGAACCGAAATTTTTTATTAATAGATTCCTATAACAAGCAATTATTATTAAAATATCTACGGTGTACGGATTTTATGATTTTGTTTCCTGTTAAGGAGTGCCCTGCTTGTTTGTTTAATGCCTGATTTTGTAAACTATTTCCTGCTTCAGACTTAAATAATTTTACACTGGCCTTAATTTTAACTGCGGCATCTAAATTAATAGAGAATGTTTAATCTTTAGCTTTTAATGTGAGTAAAGACAGTTGAATTACAAATTTTCCTGAAAGAAAAATGGTGAATTTCAAGAATTCAAACATTTAAAATTATTTTTTTATTTTATTTAAAATTAATACAAGAATAAAAAACAATCAAACAACATTTCAGCAATAAAATTAACCAAAATTAAAAAAAAACCGACACGTAAATCCAGACACGAAGTTATTAAAAATAAATCATTAGTAATCACTAACTACTAGACTGGTAGACTGGTAGATAATGCCTAAGGCATTAAGTCCGCCGTTGTGCATTGTTTTCTTACATGTGCATAAAGTTTTTTAAATAAATATAATAAATAATCATTGTAATTTTAAAAATATACCCTAAGTATATATAAAGTAAAATCGATACATTACTATCTTTTTTTTGTGAGTGGGAAATCATCAAATGACTGCTCCCGTCCTCGTTGCGGCGGGAGGGCGTGTCAGACTTTTACTGACTAAAACCCACTCATGTTCCTTCGGTTGCCCTTTATGTATCAGTTTTTGATAACAAGGTCCTAATACGAGGTGATTTTTGTTTGATGTCAGAATGACCTCACTGTATGTATCATGTGTTACTTTTATAAGGTCATCTAATAAATAGTAATCAGTGTTATGTTAACGTTTTTTTTTGTGTATGCTACAATAATAGTATTCGTATCTATATTCTAAGTACACATATGTATACCTAATGTATATCAGATTTCCTGTTACAATTTTGTTTCACAATACATTTTACTTTGTGGATGATCAATCAACATTATGATTTTTAAGTTTTATCCAATCACACATTGTTTATTTTTCTTAAAAAACCAAGGCAAACCTTGATACTAATTGTATTGACCCCGGAACATAAAGGGCAAATGAAGGAACATGAGTGGGTTTTAGTCAGTAAAAGTCTGACACGCCCTCCCGCCGCACCCAGGACGGGAGCAGTCATTGGATGATTTCACACTCACCAAAAAAATACTAATTGTATTGAAATTATGCATATTTACTGTCAAACTAGCTTCTGCCCGTAAACTCGTTCCGTCCCCGTAGAAGTTGTTTCAGCGGTGGTTTTTGGCGTAAACTTAATATTATTTTAAAATAGATTTTCCTAAGTTCAGTTAACTTACCAGACAGTCATTTACTAACAAATGACATCAACTACCTGTTAGTGAGTGCAGGTCCCGTCATTAAGTACTTATCCGTCCAACCGTTTCGGATATTACCTACTTGGAAAAACTCACACACGTATTTAGGCCAAACAAACGTTTTTTTTTGTTATAAATACCGCATAAACATGTGACCGTATTTATACTTTTACGAGGGCTTAGTATGAAACTGTTATTTTGACATTACAACCAGACACTTGCATTATTTTTATTTGATTAAGCCACATGTCTGCTAACTGTTGTTTTCCTCCTAAATTCATTAGCCGTAATTTGTAGAACCTAATTGATTCAATAAATTTACAGAGAACGAATCGGGCAGCGAGGGGAGCTCAGGGCACCGCGGGTCGTTGCGCGGCGCCAACAAGTTGGCGAGGCGCGCACGCTCATTCAAGGACGACCTGCTCGAGCGCATCTCAAACATGCGCTCACCGGCGCAGCAGCATCACCGGCCGCATCTTTCCTCCAATATCAGGTCAACATACGTGCACATCCGTTTTTATGATAACGCGCCATGCTTCCGCGCATTGTGATACATCTGAAAGGACTCGAGCGTGATTTAGACCCGCCTACCGTATGAGGATTCTGAACCCTATTAGGCAACTGCTCTACTTTAAGTCGCAGTCTAAAAAATAAGTACGTGACCAATCAGTCAGACCAGTTTATGTTTGTAAATAAACATACTTAGTTCTAGTTGTAAAATTCAGTAGTTAAAGAACGCATAACCTTCGCAGCATAGGTATGTCACAACACATATCTTTACTAACTGCAGATGTTTTGTTGATTACATCTTATGGCATACACACACACCGTATCTAGTAACTTTGTTTACAATGCGGGGAAATCTTTGTACCTACTTGTTATCTATATTGATAAATTTACATACATAACTCTCCTATCTTTCGACTGACAGCGACAAGAAAGTGTCGCTCATATTAACACAGTATTATCTTTGCCACTAGTGCAAGAACAATGTTATTGTGTTAAATTTTACGATTATTTTTTATTCAAATGGTCACGTAAATAGTTTAGTAGTGTCGTAATTGGTAAAAGAAGTCGTATAGTTTTGTTAAATAGTAACGAGTTAAGTATTGGGCTTGTTATTAGTGTGGACATTGCACTAAATGTGGCATTAATTATGAGTCACGAGCACGACCCGCGGCTGTCGGACTCATTAGTACATTGTCCGCTGAAATCTCATTAGTTTAGTGCGTGCAATGTTAAGTGATTACATTTTAATGTCCGCGCGGGCTGTCAGCGTGACCGAATAGCTTTTTATTTATTGAACGGCCTGTGGACACCAGTTTTTGTTAAGTTAAGTCTCGGTCAGCTTGTTCGAAAGTAGTTCTCCGTCTAAAAAGTTCATGAAGCAAGTAGTGTGATCGAGTGTTCTTTGCGATTTAGCAGTGGTAGCTACGATATGATGGCGAACGCGTTGAGAACGCCTGTTGGCGGGTGGTTTCATAAACGGACCAATAAACTCCATCGGAGATTTGTTACCAATGGAAAACGGTATGAATTTGTTATTGTGTCAAAATCATTCACATACATTTTAACTGGTTTTTATAACATCATAGCAAGAATAAAAAATATCTGCAGTATAAATGTTAATAAAGAGACGTAATCAATGGCCATTTAATTTACTACACAAAGTAAATACTGACAAGATAAAGAAGTATCAAAAAACAAACACAAGAATTGATGACTTGATAAAAAATAATCAACGACTAGCAGCTATTGCTTGGTCATATCATAATACAATGCGAATCGAGACAAAAACACTTGTTTCGTATTAATAAAAAACCGGCCAAGTGCGAGTCGGACTCGCTCATGAAGGGTTCCGTAGCAGCAAGTAACATAATTTATATTTGAGTTGATTGAATGAAAGGTAAATTACGATATACGGTTTATGACGTATTAAAAAAAACTATTTACTAGATCTCGTTCAAACCAATTTTCGGTGGAAGTTTACATGGTAATGTACATCGTATATATTTTTTTGATTTATCATACTCTTATTTTGGAAGTTACAGGGGGGGGGGGACCAACATTTTACCACTTTGAAAGTGTCTCTCGCGCAAACTATTCAGTTTAGAGAAAAATGATATTAGAAACCTCAATATCATTTTTGAAGACCTATCCATAGATACCCCACACATATGGGTATGATGAAAAAAAAATTTTCGAGTTTAAGTTCTATGTATGGGGACCCCCAAAATTTTTTATTTATTTTCTATTTTTGTATCAGAATCTTAATGCAGTTCACAGAATACATCCACTTAGCAAGTTTCAACGGTATAGCTCTTATAGTTTCGGAAAAAAATGGCTGTGACATACGGACGGACAGACAGACAGACAGACGGACAGACAGACAGACATGACGAATCTATAAGGGTTCCGTTTTTGCCATTTGGCTACGGAACCCTAAAAAGGCGAAACAAATATCGGTATACTAAAAAATATTAACATAAGTAATGTATTCACATCCTGCCGGCACGTTAATTGTGCGATACATCACAATAAATCATATTTTTCAACTTTTGACAATTTACCAATATTTATTACTCTTTTAAGCGGTAAGTCTTCCTGTGCAATTAGATCCACGCATAGATATTATTACTTTGTTTACTAAAAACATCCTTGTGTAATTACCAGTTTATCACGTAATTAGAGTGTTCATGATCTTTTTATTTATTTGTGATATTTATAAACCTTAAAATAATGTACTTACTGTTTTTATTTTACTATTAAGTTTTTTAGAAATTCCAATGTTATGTAAAAAAAAAAAAACAATATACCTATCCTATAGCCAAAGATAACCAAATGCTTGTAGTATTTTTCCTTACATGATTATTTGATAGACAAACACCAAACACAGTACGAAAATCACGAGTTTTCACATCGTTATCAACTTTATAGAAAACACAAATATCAAACACATAATTTTTTCTTACAATAAATAAATTCAGTACAAGTTCGTATTTAGTTAGTTATATTGGCGGCGGACGCAAATCTACACGGCCCGGTTCCACAGTTCATCACTAGATGCGTCAATAGTTTTGATTTACTTCCCAAACTAAACTAAATTTTAGTTCAGTGCGTCTTTTTCTATCCATTTCATTAAGTAAAGGACATAATATAAAATATCAATTTTGTCCTCTCAAATTAGTCGGCGCCTATTATAGTAAATAAAGTTTCCAACCTGTGGCGGGTCAATTATACAAGCCGAAAAGACCGGCACTGATAAGACCATAACATGAACCTATTAGTAAACAAACTTAACTTACTAAAGAATTAAAAAGTTTTGGATAACATTCCTATTAGAGGTGTGTCCAATAGACTTGCTGGTCTTCTTAATCGTAAAAACGTTTCTGCATTCTCTCAATTTAACACCTATACACACCACTGTTATCAGCCTCTGAATGCAATTGAGTACTTTTTCTAATAGCTCATAGTTTATTCTACATATTGTTGTTGGTCGAATTGAACTCATATGAATAAGGTGAACCGGGACCTCCTACTTGAATATCAAATAGAGCCAGCTTTGTATTCGCATAGGTGTGGGTCTGCATGCAAAGCAGATTCTTTCGCAACGCATACCAAGCAATGACACTTTAAATCATCATTTATAGTACCCCTCTGATTGAATAAACATTAGGGTTATTTTTGGTTGTTATTGTCTAGTAATTGATTGAAAATTATAATGCGTGAATGAACGCTTTATGAGCGATTTGGTTTTATTTGAAGGTTTGCGGTATGTATCGTTTTACAGTTTGACTTTCCTGTGACTTCCAGATAGATTTGTTTTTATAAATAAATTATTCTATTCGGACAACTCACACAGTCTTCTTATCTCGAACTAGGCAGATCCATTCTGTATTATGGTTAAAGACAATTGATGTACACAATTATGTAATTTGTTAATACATTCACATACGACCTTCCGTCTGAGCAGTCAGGGTTACTAATCGCTAGACCAACAGGCAAATATACTTATGTTTTTATTTGTTTATGTTACAGCAGATCGCACTCGCCACTTAGCCCGAAAATTCGGAATATGGCGAAAAATCTAAACAACACCGCTGAGGATGGAGAAGTCACACCTGCCAAAGAACTCGAACGGCTAGTCAAAGAGGTGACTAACTAAATAACATAACTACATACTTACTGTTTATATTTCCTTGTCTGTTCTAAACATACATTTAATCTTAAAACGCCTATTGTCCGCAGGTTACGTTCGGCTTAAAACACTTTTCGGATGTTATAACAAAGGGGAAACTGGAAATGCTCCCCGATAATGGCACTATTGTTTTTGAATCAATTGCAAATATACATAAAGGTAAATATGCAAATTCTTTGCGTTAAATAGAACTTATTTAACTTCTCGAATGTCGTAATCTTGTATCAATGACCTTTCAAATTCAAAGAGCCTTCACGCTTTTTTTATTAATACTTACCCAAATAAGTAACATTGAATGATTGATTGATTGAATATAGATTATAATGTTCGTGCAATGAAAAGAAAAACGCTTGAAGCTAAGAGACTCGTGTGCATTATACAGACATTTATTCCACAAATACACTCTATTAACATGTAACTCAAAAAGTCCACTAAAACAAAAATATCTGAAAGTTTATTGTGTACATTAAATTTTCAGCAATAAAGCCATACTGCAGCCGATCACCGCAACTAACAAGTGCAGTAAAACGTCTTTGTGCGGCATTAGCGACGCTCATACGGCTGTGCGACGAAATCACGGCTCTTAGTTTGCGAGCTGATGCCAGCAATGAGGAACTGGATACTTCGGCCGAGGCGTTGTCCCCGGAGTTCGTGAACTCAGTGGTGAAGGGAGTGACGGGAGCGGTGGAAGAAGTATCAGCCCTGGCTCAACAACACATGACACGGCCCGCGCTTTCTCCACGCCCCGCGCTCGTCTCGCCGCGCTCATCAACACAAAGGAATTCCTTGCCAGGTGCGTTATTCTTTCTGTTCTAACGCTATCCTACATAATAAAGCCTCTATTACAAAACCAGTGTGTTGGAACTAATCAGTTCCGCTAATTAAATACAACAGCTAAATTCTTGGCTATCATTATTTGTTCGTAAATACTTTATAGCAGCAAAACCAACGATCTTTAATTGTTACGATTCGATACATCACTTAGATTATAATTTCCTTATGATGGAACGTTAGATGCTTTTTACTTTAGATGGAATGTTAATTACGTAAAATAGATATTCTCTTGCCTCGATGTGTGATAATAGAAATCTGTTGAACATGTTTGTTGTCTGTCGTTGTAGATATTCCGCTGACGCCGAAAGAGCGGTCACTGCTGACTGGCGAAGCGGGATCGGAAGCAAGCGGCGTACGAGCATCGCATTCTTCCGAGTCCGTTCTAGACGCACCCGACTCGCCACCACCCAAGCCCGCCAGGCCCAACCGGTCAGTAACACATTGAGAAAACAGATATAAATCTCGCACATAAAGTATACAACTCCGCCTCAAGTTTCATGAAATTGTCAATAGTATGAGTCATTCTGAAGTCGACTTAATTTACATTACTGTAAAGTTAACAGTGGAATTAACGACAATCGAAATGGTCGAGGATTACAATAGACTTTGCACTTTTACTTCAAACTAACATCGACGCGCCAACAAACACTACTCAAACGACGGCTACGTGAAAGTCTCTCACAATAGCACAAACAGTATTGATGGATGACGTAAAATTTAATTGCGACACTATAACACTTTTAAATAATTGGGGCCCCGTTATCTTCAGACGATTTTATGGAACACAGGATGAATATTTTAATTGCGTATGTTTTCAACTGTACGAATATTAATCGTTACTGTTAATTTCAAGGTTATCGACGTTAGATTTGTAGGAAGGTACATAGTAATAGTTGGATAGTTTACATGTAAACGAAGGCTATTAAAAGGTTTGGTTAGTGAGAGTGCAATGTGTGCTTGCAGGAAAATCGAGTTGGCCCCACCTCTGCCGCCTAAGCGTAAGTCAGCGAACGACAACTCACTACTGGCTCTCTCTATTGATAGGTTAGTTGATGGTTCAGTATAGCTAAGCTTTGAAAGTTTGACATTACGCTCATACGTACTATTAGATACTCATTCACTATTAGATCATTCATGTTTTGAAATGTTTTGATATAAATTTTAATTTTAATGTCCTTTTTCAAAGCTAAAATTATGTTTAGCAAGCCCAGGAAATACTAAACAGACATGCTTAAAAGTAGCACATATGTAACATGTGGTGTTGAATATTTCCAGACTATCCCTGCAATCTCACAGCAGCGGGTCGCTGGACTCGATGTTGAACGTGTCAAATGATGAGGATCGGAACGCACACGACTCGACCAATCATGACCACGTTTTCGCCACGCCGCCTAACTCCGAACTAGTTGGTTAGTATACAATTTACTTAAATAACTAAGGCTTTGAACGAACGGTACTTTGCTGTCGCTACCGTTCAATGACGGCTGCAGTTTTTTCTGTCGACGGAGAATGCCATTCGTCTGTTTGAAGCCAAAGAATATATAAAGTGCAAGGTGGAGGTGTCCAATACCTTAGCGGCTGTCGGCAATAGGTAATTGCAATGTCGCTGCACCGGCTTTCCGACTGGTACCACTTGCTTTCCGGCCGGTATCGCTCTCACTAGGCGCGGAACAAATTCCATACCTAGTGAGAGTGTTACCGGCCGGATAGTTACATGTTATCAGAACTCGTTTAGACTTTATTCTGCCTGTGCCTCAAAGAGCAGTCAGCCCGGCAGCCCGGGTTGCGGAATAGTTCTAACTAAAAGTGTGAGTTGCTGACACTGGTTACCGTGATTAAACGGTTTATTCCGATCTGTCACCCCGTTTTGTCCCCACGGGTGACAGATAGAGTACCGTAACCATTTATGGTTACGGTACTCTATCTTCGTATGTGGTGTTTTAAATTGTGTATTTATGCACGGGGGTCTATAGTCTAGACTTCAGTAGAGAATAGGCATAATTGAAAATAAAACTCATTTTTTACACAAAGCAAGTGCTGCTTTATAAAACCAATATGAATAAGCGCTTTACGTGACTCAGTTTAAAAACACAGGTGAAAGACTTAGCAGTAACAGCTGTTTCGGTGACTATTATTACCTACTGTATTAGAAATCATTTAAGTATTACGGAAGCAGGTTTTTTGCAATTTTGAATCCCCAGTCTCCGTCGTCAACAAAAGTAAAGATCTTACGGGGGTAAGACCTTTGTTTAGTTATTTATTCTTTATGTACAACTGTACAGTGGCGGACTTATTACCTAAGACATTGGCGCTGTTTCTCTTGTTCACAAACTAAACCAAATTTAGGTTAAGTGCATATTTTTCTTTCCTTTTCGTTAAGAAATCGACAGACGAAGCATGTCAGAGAGACAGCGCCTGAAGTAAATCGACGTATTTTTAGTGGCTATGTTTTTAATCGGGTCTACATTATCTATGGAGTGTCTTAATTAGACAGGACTTTTATCTTTGGTCCTTTTCTTAATGAATGAAAAGAAAAATATGCACTGAACTTTAATTTAGTTTGTGAACAAGGAAATGGGCACCAATCTCTCCCAGTCAAGCAAGGATAGAGATAACCCACCATTATTTTTTTAGTGTTTACGATACTTAAATGGTCCTTTACTAAGAATACGTGTCCTATGTTATAGGCATGTGCAGTTGCAACAACGTAAACGAGATGCGCACGTCGGTCGAGTCGCACGAGTCGCATTTGAATTCCATTCATGCTCACGCGCATTCCAACCATAACCGGTAAGTGTAGCGATTTGTTGCATGTCAATTTTATTGTTTTTACTGTAATTATTGACTGGAACATGATATAATATATTAGTGTTAAATCAAAGAGTTGTATAGAACTCAAAATGGTATATATTTTCTAGAGGAAAAGTTTTAAATGTGCCATGCAGTTAATGTTTATTTGGTAATATTTCCTGTCATTTATAGCAAAGTTAGGCAACCATACCTTTATTGGTAATATTTATTTTAGTAAATCTAGCTACCAATATAATTTGTTTCAAATAGTATTACTTAATTATAAATATTTATTTCCTTAATGAACAAGTATGGTTATTTTTATCTCTGACCCACTAATATTAATAGAGCATTAAATTATTTTAATATTAGAGAACAAAACCGGGTAATTCCATTTACGTGACCTTGTTGTAATAATTTAGTTTCTCCAATGAGTCCGGGTTTGTGTCAGTCGGCCACGCAGAGATGTCTGCAGAACACAGTTTCACATCCTCGTTCTCGTCACATCACTACACTAGCCATACGGACAGGTAACCTCCTTTATAACACCTCTATTTTCACGTTTGCCCTTTCTTTCTCTCTTTTCCACCGTTTTAGTTGCACGTTGGTTTTTGAAAACACTTCTCTATTCCATTTTCAATTATCACTCTCTTATCTTCTTCATTTTCCTGGTTTATGTGTTCTAGAGACATTGAATATACTTTGTGTGTGACGGAAATAAAATAACATTTAAAACTTTTAAATGTTACTAATATATTTAAAAAATTATTCATAGCAAAGTATATTAAATATCCTAAGTATCATGCTTTCTGTTATTGTTTTTGCAGTATTTTTAACAGTACAGACTGTGTGACCGAAATGAAGTGCACACTACAAAGCTTTGAGAGCCGCATGAATGTAACCAATATGAACAGTATAACCACGCACCATTCTTCAAAGTGAGTGTTCTTCTGTTTTACCACACACACCCTACTTGTAGTTTTATAGGAATTTAGTGAATTGGCCTGTTTTTTGTTTTACTTGTGATTAAATCCTATTAAAATAGTTTTAATTAACACACCAATTATAAATTTTGTTTCACATTTTAAAATAACATTCCATTCATGGCACAAACATAAATAACTAGTCTGATAAGATCTCTTAAAACTGTGTACAATGTTACTACCCACAATTCAACATACTTCGGTACATTAATTTTGTTAGTTACTTAATTCAAACATCGCAACACGGTATAAATTAAATTACCAAGGACGCGAGGCGTACTAACTAACTAACTCTGTTGTTTATTTTGTAACTTAGTTTTTTGCGCCCCAGACTTGCGAGCATCACGTCAGACGAGAACGAGACGCCGCCCGAGCTGCCCGTCAAGACGCGCCGGAACATTCGCGTCGACGTGCAACAACATTTCCCAACTGTCGAAATCAGGTGATTAGCACACACAACCTTGGCGCCTATCGCCGTCTGTTGTAAACAAGACGTGTATCATGTTGACGGTGAACAATACCAGCTGCTTGTGTTGCAGGGCGGCGCCGCTGTGCTCGCTGCACGGCGAGGCGCGGCCGCACACACTGGCCGTGCACCAGCCCCCGCGCCCGCCGCCGCTGCCGCTCAAGAAAAAACACAGTCAGTATACTTTTTGTTCTACTTCTCAAGCACAATTTGACGGGACCGTTGATCTAGTGGTTAGTGAACCTGACTGCTACGCCGGAGGTCGTGGGTTCGATTCCCACCCAGGACAAACTTTGTGTGATGAGCATTATTGTTTGTTCTGTGTCTGGGTGTAATTTTTCAATAATATGTATGTCTTTATAAATTATTTAAGTATGTTTATCAGTTGTCTGGTTACCATAGTACAAGCTCTGCTTAGTTTGGGACCAGATGACCGTGTGTGAGTTGTCCCAGGATATTTATTTATTTACAATCCTAAAAAAATAAACTCCAATGTAAACTTGACCCAGTTTTGGTGGCGGTATGAAAATGTTCGGTTAAATAAAAAAAATATATAACTTCTTACTTCAATTGCTAACTACAATTATGGGAATGCCTGCTTAAGTTCTACACAAATAATATTAATTATATAAGTGTAAATACTATACTGTCAATAAAAGAAAAATGAATGTATTCTGTTACACTGTCATAATGTCAATTGCACTCACTTCATGTTTGTATGTTATTCCTCAACGAGTATTGTTTTCATTTGTCTGTGATTGATGAGAATCTATAAATGCTTCCAGTATTCACTCAATTGTTCTTAAAATTTCTTTTGGTCATTGTGTATTTCTTGGGCGCTATGGTATATGAATGATAATGTTATGTGTGGGGCTATAACGGCATGTTTGTCTGTTGTGCCGGTGCGGCGCGGCAGTGTTCCAAAGCGTCGCGTACAGCGGTGAGTGGATCTATGCATGTAAAGCGCTATTTAGCTGCAAAATAAAACATCCGTTTTTTGTTGAAAATGCAAGCATTCGTGTTTCATTATGTTTTAGACATAAAGGTCCACTCCATGAACGGACATGTTGGAGAGTCATCCGGCGTGCTTTAGCCGTCAGCAATGCTTCTTGTCACTTACACTAGCAAAATTAGGTGCCAATTTCACTATTTGATGTTTGTAGGCTCTACCATGAATATTCGGTCTCAGGACATTATTTCTCAAAAAAGAAACGTTTCATTTACATACTTACTACGAAATGTATAAAAAAAAAACAAATATTAAGTAATATAAATTTGTTGCAATCTCGGTAATAACGTCGTATTTAAATACATATTTCTGTGTATAAATTAATCAAAATAATGTTGTAATAAAGTGTTGTTATCATGGTGGCGCCTTGCTTGCTTTCCACGTGCAAAATGTCTACGTTTGTACAAACACGCTTACGCAGCCGTTGCGTTAACAACAGCGGAACGCGGTTCGCGCCGTAGTTAATTATCACCAAAGATAATGAATGTATTTAGCGCTTCATTACGATCATGTGTTATTGCTGTTTCATGTTTTAATATGACTGTATTTCTTCGGAAAACACATTTTCGCCTACGCTCCTAGTGAATCGAATCATCTTGACTAACTGTAAGGTGTATTGTAATTAAACATTTATTCAGTTAAAAATAAATTATTTGGAATTAAAGCCCATTTGCATCACAAATCACTGATTAAACTGATTTAGAACATCCCTATGCCTGAAACTTCATAGAATGATGTTTTTAAAATAAGTCTAATCATAAACATGCAGGTTCTGTGGTGCAAGCTGGCCTTAAGGATTATCTTGATGACAGTAAATAATGAAAGTGTTTAATTTAAATACGCCTAGTGCTAGCATGGTGTATTGAAATGTAAGTGATGTTGTTGTCTGTTCAGTAATGGCGTATATGGAGATGTTCGGCAACTGCAGCCACCCGCCCAACGCGCCCGGCGCCGCCGCACCGCCGGACATGTTCCGACACTCCATACATACGTATAATGTTGCCAGGTAAATATTACTGAATTTCGATTGTGCGCCCAGTTTCAAATATGTATTGTAAAATTATGCATGTCCAGTAGTCCCTTAACTAAAGTTATAAATTATGAGTACTAATATAGTATTGTAAAAAGTTAATTTAAATGTGCCAATCGTCGGAACTACCAGCCAGATTGAAAAAAAAAAGGTTTTGTTTATTATGGTCATAATTATATGCGATGAAACCTCGGGGATTAAATCGTCTCAATATTTTTTAACATTCATCATTTACAATGATAACTTATTTGTTTTCAGTGCCAAACAAATCGGCGACGGCGCCATAAGTATGCAACGCCAACAAGTACAGCGCTCTATTGCGCAGTCGTTTACAGTACAGCATTTTGGAAACCCACCAATGAGGTATTAAAACATTTGTATGATTGTGATTAGTGTGGCGCAATCGTAATTTAGGGCTTTTTTTTTACTATCTTTGACAACAATTGATAATGTCCAATATTTTATCTTTAAAATAAAAGTTTGCTGTTATCGCATTTTTTTCGTATCCTTCGAAACATTATTACAATAAATAGGTACAAAACATTGATTATTTTGAATGTGGTGGTATTCAGCAGCGGCTCCGAGGATAGCGTTAACATGATCACGTCGAGTGGCACTAGTCCCATCCCGCTGGAGCCGCCGCCCGCTCTGCCGCCTAAGATGAACAAGAGTAAACAGGTAAACCATACAAGATTATGCATGCATTTATAAAGAAATTCACGTACAGTGATAATGTACGAACGAAAATCGATGACTCGTCTTGAAGTAAATTGCACCAGCTATCGTATTTACAAAAGAGACGGTCTCCTAATAAATTTTAGTGACACAGGCGACCTAATTTCTACGCTGTTTCTAATAGAGCTTAATGTGTCTTATTTTACGATCGAGAAAATAATAAAAATGCTACTGTGCTAAATATGCATTTTTCTAGTATACACGGCTGTGTATTATTTATTAATGCTTGTAATATTTTTTTGTAGATCTCTGTAAATTCAAGCAACGAGCTATTGCCTCCTCCGTCGCCGCGGCCGTCGTCACACAATAGCTCTGCGGATGAAACCGTCATGAATAATGTAAGCGTTTTGTTATTTATATCTCCATTCAATCTTGACATCCTACGATGGATCGGTCGACTTTTGAAATTTTTGTTATATTTTCATCCAGACGTGAATTACTCTAATCATGATTTAATTGCTCTAATTTACAATCGTGTTTGGTTTCAGAATTCCGATGAATCATTTAATAGTAACACGGCACCCGGAAAGTTCCCGCTAGAAGATGAGTTGGAAATGCTTGTTCAACAACCGACGCCTTCGCCTGTGCCGTCACAGGTAATAGTAATATAATACTTCTACTATCAGAAAAGAGTTGAGATATACCAGTTATTATTTTTGTTATTTTTTCTGTATCAGAGGAGTGAAGGCAGCTCTGAACCGGTACCGGCTGCAGTGGAAACAAACAGCGAGCCTCCTCAAGCCGACCCCGATGACATCATCCTGCAGACTGACATCAGTTCGTGGCTGGTCCTCAAGGGGCCCAGCAAAGACGGGCCCGAGGTGCGCGGAGGACAACCCGATGCTCTCATCGTACTTGCCACCAAAGCCACCAAAGGTAAGTCAAGTCATCTATTTCGATAAGTTATTATTAATCATGGAAAAGGGATCATTAACTTGTATTGACAATCAGCGTCATCCTGAATGATTGCGATTAAATTCAACCTCCTAATTCATCTCATTGTTTTTAATAATATGGTGGTTATAGGCATGAATGCATTTTGGGTACCCCATAACTACGGTTAAAGACTAAAACACCCGACATTAATTAAATTAGTAATACAGATTTTAAATTAATTTCGGGCTAAAAACGACCACCATAAAATGTATAAGTATGTCGTCATGTCTTATGCTTCTAACCTCTCAACTGTCATGCTTTCACTTTACAGAGACGGACGAGTGTAAGTGGTTGAACCATTCTGTAATATGGGGCTGGAAGTCTTGCTGGTTTTTATTTTTACTAATATTTGGAAGCTTGTCGATTGTTGCTTCGAGTAGCCTTGCAATGTGTTTTGAGTGGCGGGTTTGTCACCTTCTGGCCAGTGTTATGACGTGTTAGAATGAGATCCATCTACTAGTTTCTATCTATTTTTTCACTAACTGTGAAAAATAACATAGAAATGATATGTCGGTCAAATAGCGCGGCCACTATTTCAAATGTTTCTTCTAACACTTCAAAATTAGGCCTTCAAGCTGCATATAACGCTGAATAAATATTACTAATAACACAGAGCTGTGATGAGATAAAGTTACGGATTTTTCCGAATTTTGTGTCAGATTCGACAAAATACGTAACACATTTATCTTGCGGGCTAAGTAAAGCAACCGCACAAACTTAGTATTACTAAATATAAGCACAAGCTTTAGAGTAGAGAAGCGCCTACGCAAGTAAATTTCTGCTTTGCCTTAGCAGAGTAATTTTGTAGTTATACACCGTGACTGGTGAATTGAGGGACATATTCAAGGACATGATAATATATATGGTCACATATATACCTAATAAAAATGTGTGAATAATAAATATACAACATAGATCGCGAAGAAACTCGTAATCTCTCAAAGTCTAGAAAAGAGACCCGAGCACATCTCGTGGTTGCATCGGGTCACTCACCTATGTTATGAAAGTGAAATAGGTATATGATCCGTTCGCCTTTCGACGGGTATCTAGCGCGCGTGCCAACTATTTATTTAAGAAATATAAACAAGGAATTCTTGTTTTTACATATTATTATTTGAAATGAGAATCGGATACTGAACAGCCTCCTCCAATATGTCCTACCAGTCACGGTGTATACTTTTTTGATGAAAGTAATGATATAAAACTACTCCAGTTATATGGCAAGTTATTTTGTGTAACCCAAGTTTGATTTAAAAACGCGCACTAGCTTTAATTTTGCTTTAGACGTAAACATTATTTTGGGTGTTCTTAAAATCATGTTACTGTAGCCGGCACATAACTTGGCAAGAATTTGTTAAATTAAATTGAGTAATTTCGCAATGCGAGGGGCAAGGGTCTACTGACGCACCAATCGCGCACTCGGCAGGCGTTGTCTCACACCCCGCGCCCCGCTTTTGTACCAGTGGCACCTAAAATATGGCTTCTGCGCATTTAACGACTCTTGCCAAGTTACGTGCAGGGGACGGGGACAAAATAGGGAATTTGGTTTGTACTGAAAGCTTGAGGCTACAAACGAGTGGAGTCACAATATCATTTGCGATGATAGCTGAATAATATGATTATTTCTGTATGATATTGTAACTTATTCATTAGTTGGTTTTACAACGGCTTTGCGAGGCTTGCACGAGTTATGTGGGAAGGTGATGTTAATGGACCATTTTGCCTCGAGAGGCAACGCGAGACTAGTATGAACTCTGCTTTTAGACATTGTTTATACCAAGTGTATTGTCGGCCTCTGATTGTAAACGCATTTAGCAGTGAGTCGGTTAACGAACTTTTAGCAGTGAGTCGGTGACCGAGCATTTCACTGGGCTAGCGCCACCATGTGAGACATCATCAAAAGGCATTTTGTTGATGGCGGAAGTTGTGCAACTTGATGTCTTAATGAAATTTGGCTCTAATTGTACATACATTTTGAATTCTCCACCTATTCAGCGACCGACAACACACGTGGTATAAACAACGCATTATCTCCCAACAAGTTGTATATGTAGTAAGTTTGAGTGGTGTGCGCAGACTTCACGTACCAGGAGGCGTTCCTGGCGACGTACCGCACGTGGGTGTCGCCGGGCGGGCTGGTGGCGCGCCTGGTGCGGCGCGCGCACCACTTCCGGCCGCGCGCGCACGAGCTGCGCTCCACGCTGTGCCTGCTCACGCGCGTCGTGGCCGACCTCACGTGAGTACCTGTGGAAACAACAACTTTATTAATAGGATACATATCGGGGTTGCGGAATGTTTATAATAGTTACCGTGACCCTGGAACATAAAGGGCAATCGAAGGAACATGAGTGGGTTTTAGTCAGTAAAAGGCTGACACGCCCTCTCGCCGCACCCAGGACGGGAGCAGTCATTTGATGAATTTCCACTCAACAAAAAAAAAAGGATACATACCTAAAAAAACTATTTAGCCCATCAGTTAGGCGATAAAAAATATTTGGACACGTATTTTTTATCGTAAGCGAAAAATGACGTGAGTGACGTATGTGAGTGCGTTGAATTTTCGCGTGACGTCACGCTTAAGTACAATGTTTACTGAATAGCCACGTCACAAGCCCCCACTCTGAAACTTAGATGACAGCGAAAAATATGTCCAGAATTTTTAGACGGTCTAACTTTTTAAATCTAGTCGTCATCTCTATTCTCCTCTCATAGTATCTTAAACCTACATAAGTTTTGTAGGGGCGAGAAACTTAACATTCATTCTCTCCCTAGGTTTCTTTTCCCAACTATGTAAGAGTCGGTTTCCAGCAAAACCAGATGCAGCTGAATACCAGTGTTTTACATCAAGCGATTGCCTTCAGACCTCAATGACCCAGTAACTTGATATCCTTTACTGACTGTTAGTTTTAGGCTTCTGACTCTTTTTAACAACAGTCGAAGTTCTACGATTCCCAACTATACCAATGAGTTCAACTGGACTTGAATTAGATATTATCATCAGTTCAGCACAGGAAGGGGCCCAACAGGGCCAACGCCTGCCGGGGTTGCGGAATGTTTATAATAGTTACCGTGACCTCGGAACATAAAGGGCAATCGAAGGAACATGAGTGGGTTTTAGTCAGTAAGAGTCTGACACGCCCTCCCGTCCCTTTATTCCCATTTGCCCCCTCTAGGCTTGCCACCGGGGTGGTGGATGCCACTAATTAGGTGGCGTTTACCACCCCGGTGGTCGATGGCACTAAATAGGTGGTGTTCACCACCCCGGTGGTCGATGGCACTTAATTAGTTTCATCTGCCCCCTTCACAGTTATTAGTACGGAGGTTTATTCTCATATTGTATAGGACATTACCAATAAATAAAAAATAATAAATTAAACAATATATTTTAGTTTCTCTGTTTCTTTATTGGATAAAATCACAGTTTTATTACACTAACATAAGTGATGGACGTAAGATATTTTCACAAAATTGAATCAGTAAAAAATATTTAATATCATTTTCAATAGCTATAGTCACAAGTTTTAATCACGGAATAATTTACTATTTTGACACCGTTTTTAAAATATTTTGTTTCGTATTAAAATTTCTTTAACATTGACTAACGAAGCGTCTTCTTCAATTTTATTAAAAAAATGCATAATATTTGGATTTTTTTCCCATAGATTTGTTTAGCTTGTTGTGCCAACCTTCCAAAAAATTGTTGGTACGGTGGCGTTGGCCGTACACTGGAACTTCGACCTCTTCAGATTCATAACAGGATATTTTTGTCAACTTTGCTGTCTTATTTCGATGACTATATAATAAAGATTTGATGTTATTGAATTGTTATCTAATTACTAATCTAGTTCAGAAATACAATAAACGTTGTTATAATGACTCGCAATTATTAATTATTTTGCATAGGCTTAGGTACTTCTTTTATAAACAGTTGGTAAGACATAACACCAATGTAGAAAGAAAAATAAGTTTAAGTCTATAACAAAATTTTGTTAAAAATTGATGTACAAAATCATAATAAATATTTTTGTTTTGTCATGCGCTCTACTATTATCGTCAAGAGCGTAATACCGAAGTACCTATTTTGTGCATTGCAGTATTTTTCCATAGTTTTCGCTCACATTTACAACAGAAGACGATATGAAGACACAGGAACAATGCAATGTTGTACGACTCCACCCCTATGTGCGAGTGAGACCCCCTTTGTACGAGGGAGAACGCAGTATAGTTACACATTACATTACTTGTCACTCCGTTCGCCTGTTTGTGTTTAATTTTAATGTGTGCGTTTATTTGTTTACCTTCCGGGTTCCTTACTTGTACAATTTGTACAATAGATAATCCGAAACTGCTTGGTGCAAATTCAAACATTATTTATACACTAATATGGCAGAACCACAAGCTAGTGGAAGTTCCCCAGAGCTTAATACGATTTTTTATATTAATAAAAATAATGGTAAAGTGCTGTTACGTGCGGGACATCAATATATTATTAAAAAACAATACAAAACCACTGGTCTCGTGATATGGGAGTGCTCAGGCAGAAGAAAAAATAAGTGTCGCGGTGTTTTAAGAATTAAGGTAAGTAGTTTTTTAGTACACTTACTGTCTGTGTCACCACATCCGAATAAGTTCCCATATAATTATTTAGCAGATAATTTCAAACAAATTCTGTTTCATTTTTAAATTTATTCAACAGTTAGTAACTGTTCAGATGTTGTGAAACAGGCTCTTAATAAGTTTGTTAATCTAGTTTTAGTGCCAGGGGCCGTAGGCAAAGTAACATTATCGTGATACGATAACTAAGTTCAATAAGGATAAGTTTTTTATAAAAAGTTTTTTATATAGCTAGATTTTATTGCATTGTCACGACATATACATATGCCTGCAAAATTTCCAATAAAAGCTTGTAAATAAATGTAAAGGATTGACATGTCAATCTACCACCACGTATATTGTACCACTCTAAAGATAGACGTATAATATAATTTAAAATCAACCTGACAAAACATGAGAAAACAATATTATTTTGTTAGGTTCAAGCTTAAATTCACTTTATTTTAATAATTTTAAAGTTGACTTTTGAGTGCCTTAAAAAGCTGCGCGAGGATTAATGCAGTCTGTCTGCGGTGATCCTAAGGCAACCGTGTATCGTTGGTGAAACGAACACAATAATACGTAATACCTAATAAATAATGTGTAGAAAGTTAGTGTACTAAAGAATATTCACATATGTGTTTTTCTTTTTATAGGGAGAAAATATTGTCGGTGAGAAGCACCACGACTGTACACCAGATTTCGCAAAAAATGAAAGTGCAATATTAATGCAAAGAATAAAAGAGAAGATAACAGAACCAACCTTTCCCGCCGTGCCATCTACTTACAACAAGGCAATAGCAAAGATGAGTAATACTGACGTGAGTAATATTATGAAATTTCCTCAATTCAATTACATCAAATCATCATTATATAGGTATCGAAATAAGACAGCAAAATTGACAAAAATATCCTGTTATGAAGCTAAAGATGTCGAAGTCCCAGATAGATACGAAGAATTCTTGTTGGCCGACTACAAACATGAAGGTGTCCGTATAATTATATTCTGCTCCAAAAAATCCAGAGAGTTAATTAAAAAGGTCAAGGATTTCTTTAGTGATGGTACATTTAAAAGTTGCCCATCATGTTTTAAACAGTTGTATGTAATTCATGGAGATTTGGGGAGCGATAGAGACGCTACTAACATCGTGCCGTTGATGTATTGTCTCATGAATAAAATGACATATAAAGCCTACGTCACTCTATTTGAATTAATAAAAACGCAGATTCCTGAGTGGGAACCAATAAACTTCAAAACAGACTTTGAAAATGCTGCGATTAAAGCAATAAAAAAATTATTTCCAAATACAACAATTGCCGGCTGTTATTACCATTATAATAAAAGTATTTGGAAAAAAGCAAAAGAGCTTGGACTGACACAATGCGAAAAAATAAAAAGACGTGAAATAGAACTGAGCGCAGTACTACCATTATTGCCTCGCAATGAACTATTAAATGGATGGAAATATATAACGCGTCACGATATTGAGGACCCTCAGTTACTGAAATTCAGGTCTTATATGGAAAAACAGTGGACCAAATCTGATTCGTTAGAAATTTTGTCAGTGTATGGCCAACGTCACCGTACCAACAATTTTTTGGAAGGTTGGCACAACAAGCTAAACAAAGCTATGGGAAAAAAGAATCCAAATATTATGCATTTTTTAAATATAATTGAAGAAGATGCTTCGTTAGTCAATGTTAAAGAAATTTTAATACGAAACAAAATATTTAAAAAACGGTGTCAAAATTCTATATCCAATGACGAATTCATTTAGGACGCTCAATTAGCGTTATTAGATGGACAATTAACGTAGGCCACTTTTTGGAAATGGTGCGTACATAAATAAATATAACTTTTCTTGAATTTGTTCTTAGATTAACTTACAACTGTGACATATTATTATTTCTAATTGGGTAGATTATTCTAATTTTAATTATATTGTGATTAAAACTGTGATCTTAGTAGATAATTGAAAACTACTTTTTAAAAATCTTGGTTAGATTTGCAGTGTTACGTTATTACGAAAACACTTACTTATAATTTTTTACGTATAAAAGCTAGTCGATTATTGTAAATGATTCTGTGATTAATTATATTGCAATTAAAACTGTGATCTTAGTAGATAATTGAAAACCACTTTTTAAAAATCTTGGTTAGGTTTTCAGTGTTACGTTATTATGAAAACACTTACTTATAATGTTTTACGTATAAAAACTAGTCGATTATTGTAAATGATTCTGTGATTAAAAAGTGTGACTATTGAAAATGATATTAAAATATTTTTTACTGATTCAATTTTGTGAAAATATCTTACGTCCATCACTTATGTTAGTGTAATAAAACTGTGATTTTATCCAATAAAGAAACAGAGAAACTAAAATATATTGTTTAATTTATTATTTTTTATTTATTGGTAATGTCCTATACAATATGAGAATAAACCTCCGTACTAATAACTGTGAAGGGGGCAGATGAAACTAATTAAGTGCCATCGACCACCGGGGTGGTGAACACCACCTATTTAGTGCCATCGACCACCGGGGTGGTAAACGCCACCTAATTAGTGGCATCCACCACCCCGGTGGCAAGCCTAGAGGGGGCAAATGGGAATAAAGGCTCCCGTCGCACCCAGGACGGGAGCAGTCATTGGATGATTTCCAACTCACCAAAAAAAAAAAAAAATATTATCATCAGTATGAAACATGGAACATTGAATTTACTATCGATACTTGTTTGTCCTCAGGATGTCGGATTTAGATTGCCCGCTGATGCAAGAGATAATGGAGTTTATTTACTGGCTCGTGGACGCTGAGGAGCTGATCATAGCGAAAGCTCTCAGGCAGATTCTAGTCGATAAACAAAAACAACTGCACTTCCAACAGGTGAGTTTACTGTTACTACCAAAAAAACAGCACTACAAAAGTAATCATATTTCATTACTTTTATAGTTTTGGATTCGTAACTATAAGTGATAATAATTGTGTATGACAATAGAAGCCATGAAATGGAACCAATCCTCTCTCCATTACATTACAGACTAACAACAGATACGAGTATGAAAACCCGTGCTTCGGTAGCGTGTCAACTCGTCGCGATACACTCCTAGACTTCAAAGCGACAGAGTTAGCAGAACAGATGACATTGTTAGACGCAGCGCTGTTCATTCGTCTCACCACCGCCGAAGTCCTGCTGTGGCCGCGCGACCAATCAGAAGAAAGTTCGCCTAATCTGACGCGGTTTACTGAACACTTCAATAAAATGAGCTATTGGGCTCGTTCTAGGATTTTGGAACAGGTTAGTACTTGGTAGTCTAATATAGAGTAATCTATTTATAAGAATAGTGGCGCTGTCAAAATTTTAATTGAATACATAATAAAAAAATTGTTCGTAGCTTGTGTTTGCGATGCCTGAGTTGCCTCATTCCGCCCTCCTGTAAGCTGGACGCTACTCTGTATCTCTCTCTATCTTTGTTTACCTACCATACAATAAAAAACACTTTAATTACAGGAAGAAGCTCGCGAGCGAGAAAAGTATGCTAGCAAATTCCTGAAAGTAATGAAAGCGCTACGAAAGATGAACAACTTCAACTCTTACCTCGCGCTGGTGTCGGCGCTGGACTCGCCGCCCGTGCGGCGCCTGGGCTGGCCGCGCTCCATCGCGGACACGCTGCACGACTACTGCACCATCATCGACTCGTCCTCCTCCTTCCGCGCCTACCGCCAGGCGCTGGCAGAGACACAGCCGCCCTGCATACCCTACATGTATGTTCTTTGTTTGTATACTTTATCTTCATTAGCTGCCGCTCTCCAACCTGTAAAGATCTTTGCTTGTCCTTGTTACCTCTGTTATATTTGCTGTAGTGGGCTAATCAGTACTACATCGAATATGGCCAACTTGTATCTATTTACAGAATATGTATTGTCTACATTTTCTGGTTAATCCACTACCTATAGCGTTATCAAACACGTTTGGAACTTGTTATTTTTTTGGTTTCAGTGGTCTAGTCCTTCAAGATCTGACATTCGTACACATCGGTAATCCGGACCTCCTTCCGGAAGGCTGCATCAATTTTACCAAGAGGTGGCAGCAGTACCACATCATGGAAAATATGAAGAGATTTCATAAAGAGTGCGTAATTTATTTAATTATTGTTTTGTATGTTATCCTTATAGCAAAAGTGTTAAATATTCGCATTCAAGTTTCACGGATTTCTCTTTCGAATGGTGAAGGTCACGAACATCACATAATAGGCGTTGCGTGACCGACCACTGCGTGCATAAATGAATGTTAATTTTGGTGGCAGGCAGTACAAGTTCAAGAAGAACGAGCGCATTCTGGCGATGTTCAACGAGTTCGACGACGTGCTGAGCGAGGAGGCGATGTGGCAAGTGTCGGAGAGCATCAAGCCGCGCGGAGGTCGCTCGCGCGCGCACGCCGCGCCCGCCGCGCAGCCCGCCGCCTGACCGCTGTGCGCCGCGCTCCGCGTCCGGCTGCCCATCGGTGCGTGAGGCTCTTCTGCTGACACCCACTGTATTATACATTTTTTTTTCTTCTGGCTCCGCACGGTTTGTGCATTAGGCCAATGTCAAGTTTTTATTTTGTAAAAGGTAGGGAAACGTAAATATAATTAAATTAGTAAGGGAATTAACGGAATTTGGAAAAGGAATATTATAGGATCAGTATTTACAACAGTTATGATTACAATTAAATAGCGCTATATATCTAAAATAAATAAAGGAGAAAATTTACAACTTAATATTATTTAATGTGATGAATGAAACTATACATTTATATACAGGAAAACTATTTGTACACAACAAAGAAAGTAAGGAAGTAGGAAATATTATACATTTTAGCCGGCACCGAGAGTGCGAAGCACTGGTGCTACTGAGATCTAAACAGACAGGCCTGTTGGTCTAGTGGTTAGTGACCCTGACTGCTATACCGGAGGTCGTGGGTTCGATTCCCACCCAGGAAAAACTTTTTGTGATGAGCATGATTGTTTGTCCTGTGTCTGGGTGTAATTTATATATAATATGTATGTATTTACAAATTGTATAAGTATGTATATTAGTTGTCTGGTTACCATAACACAAGCTCTGCTTAGCTTGGGATTAGAAAACCGTGTGTGAGTTGTCCGAAGTTATTTTAATTTTAATTTAATTTAAACATTATCTCTTATTTTACAGGTAAATTTTGAATCCAAAGAATATGAAGAAGGAATAGGATATTAAACGAGTCGCTTAAATTGTATGTCGAGGGGATACATTAATTTAGAGAAATTGTGATTATCTGTCCTAAAAAGGCCTAATTAATATTAGTGTATTTATTAATTGTGCGATTTTCTCGACTGTGATTGAACCGAGTGCGAATGTGACGCGTGGACAGGTCGATGCGACGAGAATTGAGGATTGCGCGCTTACGATTACAACGCTTTTCATGTGCAACAAATGATAATAATCGAGTAAGAATATTATTTCTATCAGTATTTAAATCGAATAACTGTCGTCTATTACATATCAGTATGTGACTTGCATTAGTGTACTAATGATGAAACGAGCGACGCCTTGGGTGTTTAGAGTAAAGTCCTTGAACCATCTCGTTGTTGTATTTGCCATTGATGTCATTATATACATTATTGAGTAAGCCAGCTTTGGAAGTTAGCTTTCTATACATCGAATTAGAGGAAACTTTGAAGTCTTAGAAATGGTAGCCGAACTACTGTTTGATCATAGTGACTTAGTCGATATTAAGCATTTCGAGTGTATTCATTTTTTAAGTCGACTGTTCATCGTGTTTGAATAACATATAACGCGTAAGTAAGTCTATAGGAAATGGGACACTTAATTTAATTTTAATGGAAAGTTTATGTGCGCGCTCCAAAACTAAAATTTTGCCAGGGGCTTCCATTTATTTAAATGGAGTGAGAGTATTTGAACCCCCTACAGAATATGATCTGACATGAAGTTTTAAAATAAAGACATTATATTTTTATATACACTTGTATTAGTATACTTCCATAGCAATGCATTATTACAACATAGACATATCATTTTAAAATGTGTGCCAAACTTTGAAACCAACAGAAATGTCCCATTTCTATACATAGAACAAGTAATTACTTGATAAGTACTAAGCGAAAATGTTGCGTATCTGAAATTTGTAGAAATGCTCTATTGGTACAAAGTTGCAAGAAAGACTCACGTTTAAATAAATTTAACTGCTTTATACAGAAAGCAAGTATTTAAAAATTAAATATAATATAATATCTTGCAACATTATTAGGCTATTAATGACCGATGAGAAATACTACTTAATAGGAGTCTATTCAAAGTTTGTGAGCACATTGAAATGCTAATATAATAACTTAATGAACTTCAATCGTTTAATAATAAGTAGTCCATACTTTAATATGAGACCCGTCTCTTAATATTTTATGAGAATGACGCTGTTTAAACGCGTCGATGCCATTTCATTCTTGTTGAAGTATTACTGTTGATGCAATATTTTTGTGCATGCTCTTAAAGTATTCATATGAATTTGATGCATATTTTATTTTTGATATTCAAAAACTTTTTCCTATAGGTTGCTCCCTGCAAGGAAGCTAACGAATTACATACTTTTGAGATGTATACTTATTTACATTATTCTTCAGTGTTTGCGTAATTTTACTATAATGTAAGATTTAGATACAACGCTGCTAGCTCTGAAGCTACAAGTAGCTAGGTATTGTACGAAACTTTGGATAAATATTTAAATTCACTTGATAGTCTCATGTTCACAGTAATAGCATTTTTTAAATAGATAATGGTAGGTCAAATTCGAATAGTGTAATATAATCAACGTTTAATTTGCCTTAAGACGACCGAGTCTTCAGTGAAATAGCAATAAAATTTAATTGTTGTTAGAGATGCTGCACAATTTGTGATACTAATCATGTAGCGTGCCGCTTACTACTCAGTCTTATTGACGTCCTGTACGCGTAGGCAATTGTATTAGAAGAATATTATTAGTAAGCGTAATAAACCCCAATATGATAGTGTTGCTGAGGTGTGCACGTATGTTACTTTGTTAACGAATATTGCCGAGCTGCCTCGAGTCGCGACCGCGATTGTACGCGCATGTAACCGTGCTACACAAGTGTCAGTGTATCCATAGGAAAGGTTTGAAACAAGCAATACCATTTATATACAGGCTAAGAATAAAATGTATTTGCATCGATCAGGTAGTTCGTAAATTCAAAAGGAACATAACGTTCTATGCAATAATGACTAGACCAATATTTAGAATGTTTTACAGTGCTTTACTGAATTATGTGCTGATATTGTATTTTGTATGTAAAATATTTTGATTGATAGATAAGTTAATAGGGTATGTTACCATTCTTTATCTGGTATTATTATTTATTTAGTGTATTATGAAAATATGGAGCGATTAACGGATATAATTATTATCTAAAGTATATTAAAGACTGCCTAAATTAATTATTCACTGTATTTGATGTGTAAATTAGAGAAATATTTAAAATGTCCCATTATGTCACCAAAGGATGTCGTATGAGGGTGGAGCATCAAAGTTGACCACTGATTATAAAATCATTAACTTGTAAAGCTATAGAACTATGATAATAGTATCTAGTTTATCTATGAAAATCATTTAACTTTGATGCAATCACTCATGTGTGAGATTTCTAATCGTAAAGCAATGTAGCCTTGGCTTAATTTTACAATACACAATGATAATTTGTCACAATGTTCATATTTATTACATACATACATTTAACGTATTCATAAGAAGTATAAAGATCACATTATAGTGAACAGCGTACATATTTTTGTTGTATTAGCAAGTTCAGTATTACGTTACATTAAAGAAATGCCATAATCTTATGAATTGAATTAAATATTAGTATATTTTTATCTTTTTGGGACCGTTTTTAAGTTTAATTCTTACTTTAAGTAAAGTTCTTTTTTATTATATATTATTATACTTTATTGTACATTTATTAAGTTAGTTGATTTGAAAAAGTAATCAGAACCGCAGGTGTGTACAGAAAAAAATTTGTGTTCTTTTTGTAACTATTTTGTAAAATAAATATAGCACTTTATTTACAACAGTTTATATTTTTCTTGAAAACCCAACAATACAACATTTAATTATTAAGAAAGTAATTCACAACCTCTTATGCGTGTGCAGATGCTGTTAAGAGTAATCAGGAGTAATAGTGCCTGACAGATTTATTACTCCTATCTGCATCGACACATCATTTTTGTATACAGGAAACTGAGCAGGGCAGTATATAGTTCCCGCCACGAGAAGATATAAAGAACTTCTCGACGATGCTACCTAGCGGCAAAACAATAAAAAAAAAACAAATAATCCCAAATATTCAATCAACTCACAATAATGTAATAACAAACAATTTTCAAATAATGGACAGTCTGGACAGACAGCAAAAGAATTGATTTTGATGCCAATCGGTACTGTTTCTGTTACTAATTAATAAGATTTTTGGGGCCAACCTAGGTCGGAGTTCTAAATAAGTCGGAAATTGAAAAACACATTCCCTTACCTTTTGAATTTTGTTGCGGAATGTTTATTAAGGTCATAGCTCATTACAGCCACTCGGCAGCCACTCCGCACCGACTCGCCTCCTGCGGCTAGAATTCTTTATATGGATTTGTATGGGCATGCGCTCACTATATCAACTCCGTAGCGTCAACCGGATCGCCTCGGTTATAAGGCCGCGTTTCCACTGACGCGGAGCTGGGCGGAGAGGAGCTTAGCGGTGCACAAATTGACCAATGACTATGCTTGAAATCTCTGCTCCGCTTCAATGGAAACAGTACGAGCGGGGTGGAGCAGAGCTGAGCGGATATTCATACATCGAGGCGGTGCAGTGCGGAGGACAGCGAGCATTGGGCTGCAGAGCGAAGGACAGCGGGGCGGTGCGGAGCGGGGCGGTGCGTGACTCGCGCGCAGTGTGTCACGTTGTCTTCGTTACGTCATTAGGTGCATACGTGCACATACATATCAAAATGGCGAGAAGTTCATTGAAACTGTTAGACAATTTCCGTGTTTATGGGATACGCGATTGAATACCTACAAATGCAACGAAACCAAAGATGCAGCTTGGGAAACTATAATAAGATACACTGGTTAAAATGCGCGATTCCAAAAGTATGCTACACTCCACTCTGCTCCGCTCTACTCCGCTCACTGACCACTCACCGCTCTTCATCGCTCCTCTCCGCCCAGCTCCGCTTCAGTGGAAACACTGACCACTTTTCACCGCTCTTCTCCGCTCCTCTCCGCCCAGCTCCGCGTCAGTGGAAACGCGGCCTAAGGCGAGTCGGTGCGAAGTGGCTGCCGGGTGGCTGTAATGAGCTATGACCTTAATAGTTACCGTGACCCTGGAACATAAAGGGCAATCGATAAGGAACATGAGTGGGTTTTAGTCAGTAAAAGTCTGACACGCCCTCCCGCCATACCCAGGACGGGAGCAGTCATTTGACGATTTCCCACTCACCAAAAAAAAAAAAACGATTTTTTTTTAAGTCAATTGATACTGTTTTTAAACATTAAAAACTTTTATCTTACTAAACCAATCGTCTGAGTTCTGAAAAAGTCTGAAATTGTGAGAAGCTCTCATTTGGAAATCATACAAGAAGTAAAATAAAAATACAATCCGTTGTGCCGCCTTGTGCCATTGTTGAGTCGTTGAGTCTTGCGCACAGTTTTGCGAGACTATCGCACGGCACTGATTTTATATTTTATTAAAGAACAGATAATTCTTAAGATAATATTGCTCCTAATTACCATTACGCCTAATAATCGATTTTAAGATTAAATAAGATTAGATTTTCATTTCAAGGCGGATTATGTCTTCATCGTTAAAACTAAAACTATGAGCAATATAGATAATTAGTCAAAAAGCCCTGAACTCGATATCATCATTATCTTAGCCTTTTCCGAGCTATGTTAGCTAAATGCTGTGTGTTTTTATTACATGTAGCGTCTGCTTATATCTGACACAACCACTACAACCTACCTAGTTTCTAGATACACGGTTATTTAATTGAAAAGTTACATGCGGGGTTCCGTTTGTAGACTCGTTTTATTTTTTAGAAATCCAAAGCTTAATTAGGTACTTGAAATGACAAGAAAATTTAAGAAGAAAAACTCTATTGGTTGATTGATATACTTAACTATCTTCTTACAAAAAAATATTTACGTTGAACCATTTTTAAAGATGGGCACCTTTTAAGATTCCTCCCTGGGCTCGTTAAAGAGGAAGTTAAAATAATCTTTAGCGCTCCACCCCGCCCCATGAGGCAATACAATATTGCAGACATGCATAATCGATTGCTTAGGGCTAAATAAATTGTGTAAAAAAAGTTTCACACTCTTTTAACCAAACTGTCGATAGATATGTTGTTTAAAGAGCGGGGGGGGGGGGGGGGGTGCCAGTCTACTCCTTTTTATGTAAATGTGAAACGCCTATAATGTAAATCAACATATGGAGCTTACACAGACTGTCATTGCAGATTGTATTGCATAGTCGACTATCGATACCTGGTAAAGTATAATTATAACACCACTAGCTCTTGCCCGCGTCTTCGTCCGCGTGGAATAGTTCCCGTTCCCGGGGTATTTCCGGGATGAAAACTACCCTATGTCCTTTCTCGGGTCTCAGACTATATCTGTACCAAATTTCATTCAAATCGGTTCAGTGGTTTAGGCGTGAAGAAGAGACAGACAGACAGACAGACAGACAGAGTTACTTCCGCATTTATAATATTAGTACGGAAAGTACGGATTGACAGACTAATGATAGTACTGCATTTTAATACTTTTGGTAGTTTATTCTAATATCAGTGCGAAGTATACAGGGTGAAAGCGAGCTGTAAGGAGGACCTCTCTTACTATCGCAGGCAAAAACAACGAAAATGGATTCTGGAACGATTCACCCACAGTCGATTGTTCCATGAACGGTTAAGCAACAGAACCTTTTAACCATTAACTTTTCACCCAAAGAACGTTTGGCCCGTGAACTGTTCGCCAACAGAACGTTTCGTCAGTGAATGTTTAACCAACAGAATCTTTTGTCAGAGAACGTTTCGCCCATGAACTTTTTGCTAACATGCTAAGAGTATAGGCGTATACTCTTAGCATGTTAGCAAAGCACCATCACCAAGCACCATCCCCTTCTAACCTAACCTATCCAAGTCGAGGTGCCCTAAGGTTCGAGGTGTCCAGATTGCAACCAGTTTCTCCCGGTAACAATAGTTGAGGGTGGCAGCTGTATAGGAAAAAGTTCATGGGCGAAACGTTCTCTGTCAAAAGATTCTGTTGGTTAAACATTCACTGATATATCGTTCTGTTGGCGAACAGTTCATGGGCTAAACGTTCTTTGGGTGAAAAGTTAATGGTTAAAAGATTCTGTTGCCTAACCGTTCATGGAACAATCGTCTGTGGGTGAATCGTTTCAGAATCACGAAAATGGTCTTGAGATTTATTCAATACACAGATTTTCATGAAAAATGTAAATAGCAAGAAAATGGTAATTTTACAGAAAAACGTTCAAAGTTTCCACCTGGTGTAATTGCATCTTTCAATAGTGTAACTTTATGACTACTAGCTGTCCAGTTGTCCACCGGGGTTTCATTACCGTTTTTAGGGTTCCGTAGTCAACTAGGAACCCTTATAGTTTCGCCATGTCTGTCTGTCCGCCCGTCTGTCTGTCTGTCCGTCCTCGCTTAATCTCTGTGACCGCCAGCACTAGGAAGCTGAAATTTGGTATCAATATGTATATCAATCACGCCGACAAAGTGGTAAAATAAAAATTGGAAAAAAATGTTTCATTAGGGTAGCCCACTACCTATATGTAAAGTGGGAAGTGATTTTTTTTTATTTGAACCCTAACGTGTGATACGCTGTTGGATAGGTATTTAAAAATGAATAGGGGTTTACTAAAATATTTTTTAATCATCATCTCCCTAACCTGTTCCCAACTATGTTGGGGTCGGCTTAAGCCTAACCGGAATCAGCTGGATACTTATGTTTTACGTGGAGCGACTGGCCTATCAGACCTCCACATCCCAGTAACTGGGCGACCCAATACCTTTTGGTTAGACTGGTCAGACTTTCTGGCTTGCCCGTAACGCTGTCAAAGTTCTACGAATGACAACCGGGACCAACGGCTTTACGTGCTTTCCAAGGCACGGGATGTCAGTGATGTCCAAGATAAACATTAAAAAGTACGCATGAATTGAAAAAGTCGCATAGGTACTTGCCCGGATTCGAACCCACAACCTCTTACACGAGTGGCGGGCGCCTTATCCACTGCGGGCCATCACGGCACCACACAATGTGAATAATTTGATAATGTGAATAATTTCAGAAATAATCGCTCCAAAAGTAAAAAACAATGTGTTCCCCCCCCCCCTAACTTTTGAACCATAAGTTTAAAAATTATGAAAAAAATCTGAAAAGTAGAACTTAATAAGGACTTTCTAGAAAAATTATTTTGAACTTTATGAAAAAAACAGTCTTTGTACAAAAAAGACAAAAAGGCTGTACAAAATAAATCTGCGTACTTAGTGTATCAACGTAACAAATAGCCTTTTTTTGAACTCATAAGTGGGAACACTTATTGAGACGGACGGAAAACTACGGAACCCTACATTGAGCGTGGCCCTACACGCTCTTGGCCGGTTTTTGGTAACTGTTTCCCTTCCGTAGATAGTAGCGTGATGCCACAGGTGACATAGCCTAACCATTCCCGATAAAATTTACTATAAAAAAAAAGAATCCATACCAAACAAACAAACTCTTAAAATTTTAGTAGAATATGGATGAACTAAAATAGTAAAGGTGTTTACGAATAAAAACCACAGAAAGCAAAATATCGATATTCCATCAATGCTTAGATATTCAGTCATAGTCAATAGTCAAATCATTTTATTTTCATTAGATCAAATAATTTATTGCGAAAAAATCCGACTTCCCTCGATTTCGGCATGATACCATCATCAGATCCTGGAGTGACCTGGACTTGATGACAATGAGACCATTTGGGAAGTCTGCCCTTTCAAACAAAAAAAGAATTGTTCAAATCGGTTGGTAAACGACGGAGATATGCGCGAACAAACATAAAAAAAAATACGAACATCCGAATTGAGAACCTCCTCCTTTTTTTCAGAAGCCGGTTAAAAAGGCACTTTGGAACTTAATTTACAAAACATTTATTTTGACTAGTTGCCATTATGCTAGACTTACAAATACATCGTCGTTAACTAGGTACTACCATTTATTATTTTATTCAGTACTTTAGGATAACGTAACGTCATTATTTATTTATAGGTACTTTATAAATACATTGTGTTTTGTTTTGCACACAAAAATGTATAAAATTGCTTAGTAAGTTTCTCATTTAGAAAAGGCTATAATGCATCACGCTACGATCCACGGGAGCGTAGTGTTAACTGAGTGAAAACGTGGAGGGACAGCTAAGTTTTGCCCGACTTAAAAAGAAGTCAGTTACATTTCTAGCGACAAGCCCCAGCTTTGCTCGGTTGTCACAAATCTTTAAAAATCTCGAATGTTTTCTTCTGTAATATGCATATATAATACATAGGTATAAATAAGCTTTCCTATTGAATTAAGTAAATATTATAAGTCGAGGACGTGTCCACATGATGTTTTACATCAACGATATCAATCGTGGCCCACAAAACAGTTTAATCCTTCGAACACACGTGATTTGAGACCATAGTCTTTGTTTGAGACACAATAGAAAGACAATAGCAGCCCGACAGCCGGCTGTCGGTTGGTCGTTGAAAGATACAATATTTTGTTTGCTTATTACGTTATTTTAATTTGCTGTTGACCTTTATTTTGCAGTTCTACCTATTAAAATGCTCGCCCAGACATCAATATCCTGACGAGAGCGCACCAGGGTTCTTTAGAGATAAGTCGAGTGGCGAAATAAAAACCACTCCATTTCGTAAGTTAAACGCGTTAAAAGATAACCTGACTATCTAATTAGGTGATCGATTGTGATGTCCCGTTGACTGCGAGTAGGAGCTGCACTTGTTTAAAAAGGCGAGGAGAAATGGTACAATGTTCAGTGCGTTAGTGGTTAATATTAGTTGCTGGTCGAACCGTAATCAAAGAATATAACATGGAGCTGTGTCTTAAAATGATACTGATAGTTTTAAGTACAATCCTAGTTATTACTACAGCGGCGCCATTATGGAAGGACGATGATCTCAAAAACGATGGTAAATATGAAAAATATTGTTAGTCCATAGTTACGGTTAATTAGTTTTGAAAACATTTTTCACACCATCTGCAAGCACTATTATTAGTACGTTCACTATTATATAAGGCAGCTGCACTTGCATCAGAGCTAGAGCGCTGATGTCCCTTTCCCTGTCAAGCGGATATGGGTGCTGCGGATAGTGAATCTGCTCCGCATACATCATTATTCAATCATCAACTTTCATCATTGGTCGTTAATTTGATATGACAAGTCGACAACGTACCAGCATTTCTCATTGAACAGAGGACCATGCATGCGCTATATTTTATTTCTTTTACACAATTTTACTAAAGGAACACTTAAGGTAACTTGCCTTAAACCTCCGAACACACGTGATTCGAGACACAATAGAAAGACAATAGTAGCGCGACAGCCGGCTGTCGCTTGGTCGTCGGAAGGCAAGCTAAAAAGCAAGTTAAACACTGCAAGGCAAGGTACCTTAGTACTTATTCTATTTCACTTTGACTCTAGGCGAGTTCGGAGATTACTTCGAGGGTGACATGGTGCTGACGAGGTCTCAACAAGAAGCAATATTCGAGGCCTCAGATCCTGACAGCCGCAACGGGCTTCGGAATCTTGCCAAGCGCTGGCCAAACCGTACGGTTGTGTATCACATACAAGAGGATGACTTTGGTACGCTTTAGAACGGATTTTTTGTATTACAATTTATTGAATACACCTTATTAACTAACTGTACGTGAACCTCACAGTATTATTTGCATCTTTGGTTGGTTACTACTCCGCTTGTATTGATCGTAGATTTATGTTATATTTTCTATAAAAATTGGTAATCCAATATTAAAATTACTTTTCATTCGGACTTGAGATTATTGCGTTCAACAACCACACGAACAAACGCAGTTTTCAGTTTTATCATAAGTATTAGTTTATTATAAAGCTAGGTATATGAATAAACTTTTCTATACATATATTTTGTAATGTGATTCAGGCATTAGTCAAAACCTCAGAACAATGACGGAGTAACGGGGTAGGTAACCGTACCGTTAACTACGACCTACGACGCGAATACTAAATAGCTAACCAGGCTGCGTCTAACAATGACGTTTATCACGTAGCACTAGCATCTATCTACCTTTATAGCCATCTGTCTAATCAAGGCTGTACTATGTTCAATGTTGTTACCGGATTTTCTTAATGTTGAAATTGTTTGACCTGAGTCGTTGTGGTTTTCAACTCTTTAGGGGAAGCCAGTAAAAGTCCAAGTCAAGTTGTTACCAAGATGAGATGAAAGTCTTGGTTATGCATGCATGTAGGATATAACGTTTCTTATTTCATGAGCACAACATGGGACGCCACCGGTCGTGCCACCAACAAAATGTGTACAGTTGTGTGGCGGGTATTTGACCAGGTACCATCTTGGTAGGATGCGCAACCGAGTGGTTTCTGACGACTGAATCATCTGCTGGCAACCAACCCAAATGTTCGTCTAGACACCACCGACCACGGTGGCACTAACTGGTCGCATCACCAACAAAATGTAAAAACTTGAATGGAAGATATCTGACCGTGTCAACTTGGTGGCGAAAACAGACTAACATTCAGTTACTGGTGGACCCTTAGGCATCATCAATTTTTGAAACTAGCTGCAGTAGACTACTTAAATCATTTTTAAATCTTTGGTTTTAATGCTTCCATAATACTTATTCTATTTTCTGAGTAGGTCGTACCTCAAATTGAAACACGTTTTAAGAATATTACGAATTGTAAACTTATGATTTTGTGTAACAGATGAGGAACAAGTGCAGAAGATTGAGGACGCTTTAGCTGATATTGCAAACAAATCATGCATCACATTTCGCGCAAGACAAAAGGATGAAGAACACGCCGTTATTATACAAGTGAATATAATTCTATTTTATAGATTCTCCTGCGATCTTCTAATATAGTTTCTTCTCAGATTCTGAACAAGAAGACTAAAGGTGTTGATCGAGTTCTCTATACCGACTCCACTCTATTTTACTAGCTTTTGCTTGCGTTTATCCGCATGATAGAAGATATCATTCAGCATTACAGCTTAAACTGGTGCAGTGCTGCATGGAAAATATTTCTTTAATAAGCATTTCGTTGGTTTATACGACGTACGCCAGTAAATCAGCAATCAATATAATATGTATGTAAACAAATCCCTCCCCCGTAGGTGAAAACCGTATAAAACCCAGTTTGGTATAATTTGAGTTTACCGCTTTCAGACAGACAACCGCTTGGTGACAATTATGTTTTAAAAAGTAAATTATTTCACTATAGTTAACAAGGCGAATACTGTTTCTAGGGTAGTAAGGGCGGCTGTTTCTCAAACGTGGGCCTCAGCATTCCTGATGACGAGGAAGAAGCTGATCAAGTCTTGAACCTGGCCAAAGGTTGCTTCAAACACGGCACTGTGGTGCACGAAATGCTGCACACTCTTGGCTTTTATCACATGCAAAGCACCTATGATAGGGATGAATTTGTCACCATAGTGTGGGAAAACATTCAACCTGGTAAGCTATTGTGTAACTGAAGATTATAAGGTAATAGTCGGCCTAGTAAAATATCATCTATGTGACGCGATGGTATGCTGTATTTTGATATATTCGATCTTCGATTCTTTAGTGTTCGGTGCTTGAAAGGTTTGCTATCGGGAAAGCCTTTATTATACTCTGCTGTCCGTCCCTCAGTGGTCCTGTTTATCAGCGGGCAAAAAACTGTAATAAACCTGTAATATACCGACGTAGAGTCAAATCTAGGAGTGTGTTTTTCTAGGGCACTGTCACAAAATATAAGTTTGGAGCTCTTCATATGCAAGTCACGATTGCCGTACTTATGTCATTTATGTCATGTCTATCTAGTATTTTGAAACCTACTACATTGTTTACGAAATAAATATTACCGTACCGTAGCTATTATAATAATTAGCTGTTTTGCTGATCTATTGCTAATGATTATAGCAGTACCTACTTACCCAGTTTGATAGTTCTTACTGTTCTTAGTCATACAAACTTTTTAGACAAATCTAAAAAAATGGGTACAGGTCAGTCATTAGTTTGATCTGGTAAACCGCTCAATTGGAGTAAATGGTTGTAATGGTGACATTGTAAAGTTTTTTTCTTCATGACCATTCGTAGTTACTAAAAGGTTGTTTAAGCTAAACTGAATAATAGTATAGTTAGTAAACTATAAACTAAATTAATTAAATTAAAGAATAATTATTAACTAAATTGTTACAGGTCTTGAATATAACTTCGCAAAGTACAGCAATGATACAGTGACGGATTTCGGAGTACCATACGACTACGGCAGCGTGATGCACTACCCAGAGAAAGCATTCTCCGTAAATGGCAATAAAACCATTATACCGACAAAGGTAAAGTTACTTTTCAGGCTTTAAGACCAGTTTGTAACCAAAGTTTTTGAAGCAATGGAAAAGTAACGTTTTAATTTTACCATTGTTATTTCAATGTAACCTGTCACTTGAAATTACCTTGTTTATTATGCAAGTAGGATATTAAACGTGTAAAACTGACACGTCATATATAGCCGACTACTTTTGAGAAGAAATGCCGAAACAAACTCAGGGATTATCGTTTCTTTAAAGTTCAGACATAAATCAACATTTTTGTGTAACGAGTCATGTAGAGTAGAATCAGCATCTAAGTATTATTACTGTCACCACGATGGTAGGATAGCGATAAGGAATAGTTAAAACATGATTTATAAAGTCGACTACTTGACCTCAATTCCCATAAGAAGAAGATGATGCTAAAACAAAGTACATGCTTAATAACTTTGATGCTAATTCCAAAAAAGCTGAGACCGCCAGTTCACAAACAATCACCAAAATTCAATTATTGAATTTTCAAGTATATACAGCAGAATCCTACCTGCGTAAGCTTTTAATAATTGAGATTAATACTTCTTAGCTTTACGCCACGATTGATTGCATTCATACATAATCTAACACACATTTGTTTTATATTTCCAGGAAAATGTGACCATTGGCCAAAGAAACGGTTTATCTGAAAGTGATATAATAAAGTTGAACAAAATGTATTGCGAAGAAACGGAAAGTAATGAAATGGTCGTAATTGACAATAGTAGTGGCAACAAAGTAATTGTGATTGACAAATGAATAATTAACCATAAACCTAAATAGGATAATATTATAAAGTGTTATACAACACTTTCTTACGTATTGATTGTGAAATAAAACTTTCGAATGTATAAATGCGTTTTATTTGCGATTGAAAGTAAAGTAAGAATTGACATACACGGAACTTATTCTATGTATGAACTTTTTCATACAGAATGGTCATCTCGTGTTCTTGGATATAAGAACACGTGTATGATCTCGATACTATATTTAATAACCGTACAATTGTCATTATACTGAAAAAGATAAGTTCCCTCCTGGACATTGGCAAAAATCACCAAAATCTCGGTGGATTGCCATAAACAGAATAAAGTTGAAGTTGATACATAGAATGAGTTGAAATTCCCTTCCTTTGAACATTCATTTGACAGTGCCTTAAATTGTCACGATGATGCTCAGTCTCAATATAGATAAACTCAGATATCATAGTGCGCGGCAACACTGGTGCATTTTTCTACCCTATCTCTCCATATTCCGATGCCACAGTAATCCGAAACGAACGGGCATTGCATGCACTATATAATTTCCAAAGTTTGTGTCTTTTTTGTCCAACAAATTAAACAAACTGTTAGATATATATAGCATTAATTACAGTAAATGCAGTACATTGTTGACGGAATATCTATTAAAACTAAATTACACAGACACAGAGAAACTATTGGAAGTTGTAATATAATTGTAGAATTAGTTCGTAAGTTGTTTTAAAATCTAAAATTATGATGCACCCTAATTATTAGTCTTGCTAAGCGATGACCTGAAACACAGGTTTTGTTAACCTAGCTCAGGAAAGTCGCCAATCATACATTTGTAGGTTTAAGTTAAATTTTCGGGTAATATTGTTAATTTTAGTTATACACAGTTTTCTGATACTATAGGTTTATTTATTATTTAAGACTTACTTGTGGCGATTAATAACTTTAATGTATAACTTTATTGTGTATAATGATTTAATAAACATTTATTTATTTATTTATTTATTATTATTAAAAAGTCCTATGAGTAATTGCTAATATTATCATCATCTTCCTAGCTGACTGACTGAAAGCCGACCCTAAAATAGTTGGAATTTTTCCAACTGAAGATCAGTGTTTTATATGAAGCGCCTGACATTGGTACTGCCCGGTTTTGCATCATGCTTGAGAGATTGGTGTCTTAAACCTTCGAACACACGTGATTCGAGACACAATAGAAATGGCTGTCGGTTGGTCGTTGATAGGTTTTCTTAACTAGGGAGCTAAACATACGCTTAGCACCACACTTGATCATAAAACAAATTGGTGCAGTGGTACTCAGCCCAGCAGGCATAAAGAAGGCTACATCAACATTTAGCAACAGCACTTGAGTAGCAAGGTTTACTCAAGTGTCTCTCACTCGTCGCAATGTATCAGTTTCAGTTGAGTGCGTCAATTGGTGCATAGCGCTCAAACAATAGGTGCACTAGATTCAGCGCAACACCTCTTTACTTGAGCATTCTTCTGTTGAGCCAGATTAAGTGGTAGAATGATCTTCAAGAGTCGACTAGACGACCTTATTATTCCAAATTTCTTGCAAAAATCAAGCGGTGCTACATGCGATTGCTTTCCAAATACTTTAATCGATACAATAAAATAATCTAACTTACTATTATTTCTCGTAATTACTTGTCATAGTCACGGTCAATTTTCTTTACGACATCGCCCTCATTTTATACAAGGACATTTAAATAAAATATCTGATAGTTTTTGCATTCTTGAAACAACACGCGTTTTCGTCTGACAATGGCATTGAAGATTGCAGAACAGTTTGCAAGAACCGATAATAGTTTATTTGTATTGTATAATGTCCACCAACTAATCAGCACTTAAATAAGCAAGCATTGTTTTGCTCGGATGAACTTGTCGTAATATTTACAACGCTGTAACTAAAAAAAAATACCTTTCCCCTTATCAATCAACTTCAGGCTTCGTTAGTTTGATGTTCCAGATAAGTTACCTGCTCCTTAGAACGTAACTGACTAACTAACTTGCTTATTTTGAGCTTTATGTCTGGGAGAGCAACTAGCAACACATCTGCCCTCCATTATCACATGTCTTTAGGCGGTGGCGAGTTGGCGACCACTTAGCATCAAGTAGGTTATCAACTTGGTTATACCATCTAATGAAAAAAAATCTAAAAATTGCGGACTAGATACCTATGCCATATATGTCTATATTAGTTTATCAGGGCCTGCACTTTAGTAGCCTTAGAAATACCACTGATTAGGCAGGTATTTATAGAAGAAACCTACTTTGAAAAACTAATGATTTGCATAGTATTCAGGTATTTATTGAAGATACTTAGAAATATTTAACAACTAGCTTTTGCCCGCGACTTTGTCTGCGTGGAATAATAGTTCCCGTTCCCGGGGGATTTCCAGGAAGAAAAGTATCCTATGTCCTTTCCCGGGTCCCAGACTATCTCTGTACTAAATTTCATTCAAATCGCTTCAGTGGTTAAGGCGTGAAGAAGAGACAGACAGAAAGACAGAGTTACTTTCGCATTTATAATATTAGTAAGGATGTGCGTTGTACTTTTAGGGCCTGATTTGTATCTAATGCTGAGTAAGATCTTATTTTTTCATTGGATTTTTTTTTCTGGAAACCTTGAACTAAATGATAGGCACATCATACATCTCTTCAGCTAATGGAATTGAAAAAAGCGCTAACAGGTTTGTCTACTCTTACTATTATTAAGCTAATAATGACAAGGTCAACTCTTTCAGGAGTTATTGGAGTAAAATATTGTCAATTACAACAAAGGGTACAATTTATTCGATTTCGTTTCAATACTTATTTCACCGGAACGGCGAACTGCTGCTTTCCCTTTACTATTTCACTTATTCAATTACAAAAATGGCAAGTCGGTGTTATTGTTGGAGGACGGAAACGTTAAGAATAACTGGAGCCAGCAAATGTAGCAACTCTGTGTTGCACGAGTTATGGGTGGTGGAGTGCTGCCGCTGTCACCAGCGAATGCGCTGACGCAAGCGGCGCCGACGCCGGCGCAGTTGCGGCCTATCACCTTGTGAAATGGTCGTATCCGAAGCTATATTAAACCTCGCCCCTCCCCGGCAGGTTTTGTCCTACGCAAAAAATCACGCGGGACTGGAGTAAACAAGCAGCGACAGTTATCAACATAACTTTATTATAGAATTTATAAAATAAATTGTAAAAGTCCGTTAATATGACACACTTTTTTCGGACACATCGTGTGAGTTGAGTTTACAAAAAAGCGAAATCAATATCGCATGCATTTATGAATATTAATCGAAATCCGGCGAAGATTTTATAGTTATCATGGGACGGACGGAGTTACCGGTGGTTCTAGTATTTGTCTGTGTGGTCAAGTGTTTGGCGATGAGCTATAACGAACTGGAGGATTTTGCCGAGCACCTCAAGAAGACTTCGCAGCTGAGCCCAACTTTAAAAAGTAAGTAATACTTTAAGCTCTACATTTGCCATTTTAAACTCGGTTAGAAGTAGGTGTTTTTATTTTCTTTGAAAAGGAATCCTTACTTAAGCTTCATAATTATTGGAGTTAGACAGGGTCTACTAGAGTTGATTGATTACATCTCTAACGCCGTAGTGCTTTTGTTCGATATTATAAACAGGTCCCTTGTAATAAATATTGCAACCTCCGCTCTTCATTGTTCACATCCATATTATATATTTAACTGCTAGCTGTCTACTAGCCGCCCGCGGCTTCGCACATATGGGTTTTGGATTTTCATGGGTTTGATTGGTTTTTCTCGAAACAGTTTTATTTTTTATAAAATCAAAGATGTTTCTAAAGTAACAAGTAAGTTCAGGCTAAGTAACTCTTTATCAGTAATCTGAATCTGTCCGGCCATTTCGAAATTAGTCAACGAAAAAATGATCCTCGATTAAGGACCGTACATACTTTCATGTAGGTACATTTAGAAGAAGCTCTTATTTTGGAGATTACAATCAGGCACTTTGAATTTAATTATTGATGTTTATTATAAGATATACATACATACATTATAAGATATATATACATTTAAAGGTATTTCCGAGTAATGCAAAGAACAAAATTTTAGATGTACTTATTTATGGGATAATACTGAAGATCCCTACAGAAATATGTATTCTTATAAAAAATAAAAAAATCTAGCATTAACAACCTAATAATATTAACAAATACGTTAGAAAGTAGATACAATTCATATAAAGTGTCGAAAACGAAAGTGGTCAATAAAATTTTAGTATTGCATTCGTTTTTTATTTTCGGTGACCAACTATAATGTCTAGTCTGTGAAATATCCGTTCGATTTACGTACCACTATGCAACTTACGTGTACGTAATGCAAAAATGTGCAATGTTATAATTAAACTAGATATAGATACCTACCCCATAATTTCACGCGCGTGTAAGTTTACGGTTTTGATTGCTACTCCGCTCCTGTTGGTCATCGTTATTGCAGAATATTGCCTATAACCTTTTTCGATAGGATTCTTGTCTTGGATTGGCGCGTTTAATTAATGGACAATTTGGCAAATGTGTTTCAGTCAGACAAACTCTAACCGCTGCTAATTTGGTTGTTACTAGATCGCTGCAGGCAGAGCTCTATTTATAAACATATTTGATATTTACAATATTTGTAAAGTAGACTTAAAGTTAAGACAATTCTAGATCTAAAAAGCTTTTTACATACTTTTAACGTAACAGAAGGCGTAGACCCCGACGTCGACTATGATGACGACGAAATAGTGTCTGATCACGCCTGGGAAGAAAGTGGCAAGTTTGAGGGAGACCTGATCCTTAACGAGCGCCAGAGGAGGCTGATCGTCGAGGATGTGGCTGAAGGTCTAGCCAGGAACGGCGTCAGAGACGGAGCTAAGAGGTGGCCCAATAATGAGGTCATCGTCTACATCCAAAAAGAACATTTTAGTAAGTATCATTACTGACCTAGTTATATTTTCGTTGTTTTTAATTAAAGTCATACGCCTATTACATTTTTGGTGCCACAAATTACCTGGTTCTTGTGGCAATTTCCGTGTCAAGTCTGACCCAAGCTTTTCATGGTTGTCAGTTCATAATGCGTAAACCAAAAGACGACTGTAAAAAAAATCTTTTCCATGAATGTTTTTATAACCTGAAGATTAGCAAAATCAACTTTCCGAAATCTTTAACATTTGGTCATTTACTAATACAAAGCTTTTCAATCGTGTTAACTTGCTTGTCGTGACAGGCGAATTTTAAATAATGAGAATCTTATGTATATTTTCAGACCACGATCAAGTAAAAGCTATTGAGAATGGAATAGAGGATCTCGCACGTGCGTCTTGTGTCACATTTCGTCCGTACAGAAAGGGAGATCGGGATGCAGTCGTTATACAGGTAGATAGACTTACATGTAAATAGCTTAGCAAATTAGGTCAGTCGTCTCTCGAATCGCTTGCAGTCCGTATAAGGACAAGTGCCTGATTGGAATTTGAGTGTACTTGAGATTGAACATTTCAATTTAACGAGAAGTATGGTAATTGGATATGTCACATTTGCATTTGAAGTGGCCATTAAAGATATAGGGAGATTGTTTTCTATACTTTACAATACGTTGATTGTGCTAGGAACGTATCATAAATATCCTTAACGTATAAAAAAGGCATAGGCCTAGTGGGTATAGTCTCATGACTACACGGTACGATACGGGGCTACGACATTACTTAAGTCATTAAAATGCAAAAAAATGGTACTTATTTAAGAATATTTTTTTTCTTCTTTGGAAGGAATAGGACCTTATATAAGTACCTGCCAATTTCTGTTGCAGGGTAGTCGACGAGGTTGTTTCTCTCAAGTGGGCTACCAAGGTGGGTACCAAGTGCTGAACTTGTCGGGTCGACACCCGGTAGGTCGCGGGTGCTTCCGTCACGGTACTGTCGTGCATGAGCTGTTGCATACCCTCGGCTTCTTCCACATGCAGAGCAGTCCTGACAGAGATGACTATGTCAAGATTGTTTGGGACAACATTGTGCAAGGTAAGCGACTTTTTAGATGAATGCGCAGCGAATCAAATCAATAAACACTTACGATTTTTGTTGTAACGTCAGCGACCCTAGATACGGTCAGAGACAAAAGTCGATTATTGAAATAACAATGTTAATTGACTTAATTAAATACAAAGTAATCTAAAACGCTTCTATTTCGATTCCAAATTTTAGGCAAAAATAAGGATCGTATTTACAGTCAAAATGACATAAAGCGATAAATGTTTAAATCAATATTTATTCCGTGATTAATCTGAACTGTTAAAAGATTTTGTCGCTGACCGTACCAGTATGTCACGAACGCTACACAATACGAATGTCAATTAACCCATCGCCTGTCTAAGCAATAAAATTACGCTGTGAAGTAAATTCGATTTCTATTGAAAGTTTCTTTGTGTGTTAACAGAAGCTAAGTCGCTACATTTTTGTAGTCGAGAAATCATGGTATGGACTGTGTCCGTTTCTGAGTCAATATATTTTGTTTGTTTCCAGCGGCGAGGCATAACTTTCGCAAATACAACTCGTTCTCCGTGACAGACTTTGGCGTGGGCTACGACTACGACAGTGTCCTGCATTATAGCCAGCGAGCTTTCTCCACCAACGGTCAGGACACGATTGTTCCAAAAAAGGTGATGATTTTATTCAGCTTTTACATAGTTTTTAAGCAGATTAGTTTGAGAGGTCTAGGCACTAAATGCCAACTTAATTTTGTAGTGTTATAATATATAATTATTCAGATTAATTAATTATTTAAGTAGGCATTCTCAATTTGTTCTCGCATTTGATTTCTTGTATCTAAAGCGTTACAAATCTAATGTAAAATGGAGCCAAAAACTGGTTAAATTAAATGTTTATCTATTTTTTTTTCAGCTCGGTGCTGTAATCGGCCAAAGAGTAGGTCTATCAGACAAGGATATACAAAAGTTGAACAAAATGTACTGCGACGCTGATTCAGATATTGGTATAGCAGACGATAGTTCTACAAAGACGGACATTAAAAAAAAGAAGGGGAAGAATAAACCATTTGAAGGTCACGGCATTGGATACCACCAAGGTAAAGCTGTGGCTATCAAAATATTACCAACAGCTGAAACATATAAGTTACCTGATGTACCTAGTTTTCATGTATTTGATTATTTTAGTAAAGAGCCGCAAATCCTGTCGACATCGGAAAACGAAGGTTTTCGCATTGGTAAAGAAATAGCGTACTCCTACAATCCACCCGAAGCCACACAGCTCCACCGAATTAAACCAGAAAGCCATACACCAAATGATTTTGAACTGATGTCAGATTTTAAAATGGATCGTGAAGAAATAAAATTCCGTAAACAAAATGATAACGTCGCAAAAGTAAAACATGCACATAGTCAAAATATGAAAAATCCAGGTGATCCTGAATTAATGGTTGATATTTCTACACATGATGAACATTCTAGTCCACCACAAGCTCAAGAAGTTGATGAAGATTTAATCGATGCATTTGATAGACTATCAAAGATAATAAAAACGCATGTATATCCTTCCCAGACTCCAGATCTAAGTGTTTATAAAATTAACGGACACTATACAGACCACTATAATCTTCCTCAACTAAAAGTGAATAGTGACATTAAATTATTATCTTCCGTACCTACGGATGCAAATAAATCGGAAGGAGATAAGATGCACTCTGCGATTGAATTCATCAATAACATGTACAGCGAAAAATATGATCGAAAAAGAAAGAATAAAAAAGATGAATCGTTGAAAATAGGCCCTGATAACGAACACAAAGCACCTCCATGGTATAAACAGTATGAAGAAGAATATGTCTCTGAACCGGATTTTAAACCATTCAAACGCTATCGAGAAGAAAATGAATACACAAAAATACATTCTCCGAAAATACATAAGGATGAAAAGGGTGACTGGTATCAAAAATATATTCGACATTATCCTGATCTTGAATATCATGATTATTCAAAAGATAGCTCTGAAGTTCTTGGCCATGATGGAAATGAGAAAGAAAATGTTTATAGCTCTTCAATTCCAACAAAAATAACTCAGAACTATTCCGTATTTCGCCATCCCAAAGTGACTAAAAACTGGTACAGCGATGCGAGCCATGTTGGTAGATAAGTTTTATATGTTTATATTTTTTATATTATAAGCCCTTGTTTAAGTTGTTAAATTGTTGTACAGTTTGTTTTAATTTTTATAAATAAATGTTTTATACATTTTTAATCAATTCTATTCATCCTGCCTTCACCATAGAACTTATTTCTGTTATACCAACAAAAACGTTATGTTTCTGGCGAGTTCCCGATTAGGCAGCATAAACAGTCTTTACGACTGTCTTGAAACTGAATTCTTGATATTCTAAAGAAAATATCGCGGTCAACCGCGACTTGTGTCGTTCTACCTTGTCGGTCGACATAATTATTTAGTTAGGCTAGTTCATGAGATACAGCCTTGTGACAGACAGACGGACGGACAGACAGCGGTGTCGTAGTAGTATTGAGTCTCGTTTCACTATTTGGGTACGGAACCTAAAAAGAACCACCTTCAACCAACAAAACCAGAATAATAAATTAGGAGTCGCTGGTTTTCGTACGGTTTGCTGTTTTACATTGCCCCCGACTTTTGAAAAAGTTATATTTTCTGTTTTTAGTTGTTGGAGGCAATTAAAAAAAACTTTCTATTTCGTGTGATTTTCCACGACAACCATTTTGTATTCGGTTAAAGTACAAAAACTCCCTCTCTAAATCTAACAAACACTTTTCTGAAAGCCACATCAAAATCGCTATTAATTAGTTTCGTTTGATTTTGCGTTTCGTTTGGTTCGCTAGGCAGTGTTTTCACGACTAAGATGTCAAGAGAGATCGGCAAACACACGTAGCTTTTACAAATTATTAATAAACTAGCTTTTGCCCGCGACTTCGTCCGTTCGTTCGTGAAAACTATCCTATGTCCTTTCTCGGGTCCCAGACTATATCTGTACCAAATTTCATTCAAATCGGTTCAGTGGTTTAGGCGTGAAGAAGAGACAGACAGACAGACAGACAGAAAGACAGACAGACAGAAAGACAGACAGACAGACAGAGTTACTTTCGCATTTATAATATTATATTAGTAAGGATTAGGTACGTCTAATAAATAAACATCGCCTTACACGTAATGCGTGCAACAGAACACGAACACATAGAACGACTTTGACAATGTCAGGACTATCAAGGCAGCTGTCATCTGTCTGTCAGGTCTGTCACTGTCACTAGTAGGTGCCTCTTTTATCTGCTGATTGATTATTTACTATTGTTTTTCAGTTTATTTGTCATAATTTGCTTAATAATGAAATGAAAACTATGTTGACACTTTCAACGTAAAGTTTACGAGTGCACAATAATTAGTTTGCAATGAATATCCAAAGTCGGTGACGGTCGTGAAGATTCTTAACAAATTATACTTATTGTTTAATGGGTTGTGCTGTGTCGTGCGTCAACCGAGCGACAATGTCGTTGTTTGGGAGACAAACTAATGATAATGAAGCTCGCGCTAGGCTAGAAAGAAAGTTATACATTGCCAGAGAATCGCCTGAACCTGATTTCGACCTGTCCGAGTGTCAGCTGCGCCACGTACCGTCCGGTACATTCTCAATATGCAAGGTATACAGAAAGGAGCACTTATATTTGCATATTAACAGTTTACAATCTTTAGAGGAAGGAGGTCAATTGTCAGATTTATACCTTCTAAAGGTTATCAATCTTAGCAGTAATAAATTTTCACAGCTACCTAGTGATATTAGATATTTGGTAAACCTGACGGAACTGTATATTCAAGATAATCAAATTAAAGCCCTCCCTGACAATATACAGTACATGCAATCATTACAAATATTAGATGCTTCAAAGAATAAACTTAGAAGCCTAACCCCATCAATAGGTAAGCTGAAGAATCTAAGAAAACTGAACCTCACTGAAAATACTGAATTATATGAACTCTGTCCAGAACTTTGTTTAGCTACTAATCTGATTACACTGATGATAGACGGTGAACAGTTTTTAATCCCTCCATCATATATTGCCATACAGGAAACTGCAGAAATTATGAAATATTTATGTGATAAACTCAACATAGAATATAAACCCCCAATATCCATTGAACAAGATATTATGATGCCAACAGTCCAAATTCCAAATACAGTTCTTGATCCATTTGCAAGACGCAATACCCTGACGTGGGAGGAACAAGAAGCTGCCATCATGGAACAAGAACATAGGCTTCACAAAGCAGCCAAAGAACAAAGAGAAAAGTTTTTAAGTAAAGTATTACAAGAGCAGATGGAGCTAGATAATGAAATAGCTAAAGTTCACATTGTGAGAGAAATAGATCGTCAAAACCTGATAAAAGCAATACAAGACGATGAAAAGGAAATTGAATGTATAATTAAGAATTTTATTCAGTCAGAAAATTTAAATCCAGAAATTATTCAACAGCAACTTGCTTATGAACAGGCTGAACACGACCGGCTACTTGAGATCACTCGGCAAAATTATGATAATATTAAAAAGGCTGATGTTTTAAGGGCAATGGAAATGCTCATCGAAGAAGACTACTCAATGAGACATTCCAAGAAACATTATGAAGATTCAATGAATAATATGAAACAAAGCATGCTCATACAAGACTTAGAAGTAAGTGAGAAATTGACAGAGTTACTAAATGCTAAAGATCAGTCACGCACTGTCTTAGTTGGACAGCTTCTGGAAGACCAGGACATTCAAATGGCAATGGTTGCATCTTTGTTGGAGAAAACTGATGCTAAGACCTGGAGTCTTAACCAGGAGATATCATTAATTTCATCACATTTAGCACGCCTTAGTGTCATTGAACAAGAAAAAAAGAAATTGCAAATCACTTATAATTACAATGACTTGCTTCAACAGAGGGTTCATTTGGTCAATTTGTTAGATGATCTTTTTGGTCAACAAAATAAAAGGCGAAAGCAGCTTGTTGAAACACTAAGAGAGATGGAGAGTGCAACAAATAAGTCTAGTGATTTTTGGTTGAAAAATTATCAGAAGTTAATTGACTCAGCACCAAGAACTTTACTAGACATTGGAAAGAGTTTAGACCCAGCACTGGCAAACAATCTCTTACAGGAAGGTGTTATACACTGTCTGCCATTCTTAGTTAAATTCTTATTTTCTGAAGAGCCCTTATTGAACATTACTCCAGAACAACTAAAATTAAATGGTGTATCATTGTCCTGTGACAGAGAAGGAATAATAAGAGCAATAAACTCTTATGTAGGAGCTAAAAGTCAAAATCACAACTTTGAAGCATCATGTTCTGTTCCACCAAGCGCTCCTTCTGATGAAGAACTTGCTGAGGAACAAAAATGTACTGGAGTGGTGACTACTAATCAATCTGATGACACAGTTTTGGAGGCAGAGTGTGTAATTTGTATGGATGCTAAGAGTGAAGTAGTATTTGTACCATGTGGGCACATGTGTTGCTGCCAGCCATGTGCAGGCAAAGGAGTGGAGAACTGTCCTATGTGTAGGAGTACCATTGAAAGGACAATCAAGGTTATGGTTGCGTGATGATTGAATTATAAGGTAAATATTTTGAAAAATATTCATATGTGCAGTTTTATCCTTTACTGACTTTGTTTGGGAGAAACCCTAAAATTAAAACATATATTTTTTTATATTTTCAGGATATCCAATGCACAACGAAAAGAAGTAACACAAGTCAGCTACCACATAATTCTTCAAGCAATGTCATGTTGTTCTTCATTTTGTAAGTTGATTCACCTGCTTTTTTATGACTAATGGAAAGGTGAAAATAATGTGGTTTAGTACACCCACAGATGGATACAATATTTACGCCTCTTTGTCGTATCTGTCATCTGTGACGTATGAGTTGATCAAACGACGCGTGCGTAGTAGAACATTAAAATGGTCTGAGTCATCATCTGATCAATTAAGAGTGAAGTTTTCCAAGCCATTATTATTATCTTTGTTCTATATTTAAACTAAATGTCGACGTGTCATATATTATTATTTAATTAAGTACTGGGATAGGTTCTTGAATCTGGAACTCCTATGAGAGAAATTCTGATTGTGATTTTATTTGGTGATTTTTATTTGAATTTTCGTGTCTGGTTGTTTCATCATTTTGTGGTAAATTTTAAACGCCCAAATGCTTCTAGCGCCGTCTGGCGACTTTTTTACTGGCCTTATTATATTTCCTTTTATTTTTACACCAAAATTGTAGACAGAATAACAGATTATTTTGTTATAATCCCGTGTACTTTATATGGTTTCTTAATTTTGGCCTTCAAAGTGGTCAACTGATCAAGAAGATTAACTTGCCATAGCCAAGGGCAAAACTTTTATTAGGTTTTAAGAAGATATTATAAATGTTGGCATGATTTTTTAATACATCAAGTTACGAATTATACTTTTAATATATCAGGCATGAAACCCCCAGCTATTGTTAACATTTGAGGTAAAAAAATATGATAAGCTTTTAACATTATTAATTACAAAAATAATGAATTGTTATTCATCTAAAGAAGACTGGACCCACACCATGCCTATTTGTATATGGAACTAACTTGTTAACGTAATGTAAATACATACTAGTCACTGTAATTTACCGCTTTTGGTTCACCACTATGTGTTTTTATATAATTCGTGTTGAAATTGTCATAATATCTTGTAACATAGCAGCTACCGGCTATGACTTTGTAAAGAGTCAAGTCAATCTAAAAGATTGTGCCTTCTAGTGGATGCCAGTGAAAAAGGTTGGCATTTCCATCACTTTTTCTACTAGAAATGTTCATGCAATGAACAAGTTTAACATTATTGACGCTTTTGAACAAAAGAATATACTTGCAATGGCTGTGCCAATTGGATCATAAAAAATAATCTAGGTTTAGTATAAAATATTTTCGAACGTATCTTTGTCCATAAAACGCTCATTTATTCTTAAAACTAAGTCATTACGTTGTATCTACTATTATGAATAGGTCTATTATTATATCGGAAGCGCTTTTTATATTGCGTATATTTTTAGTTTGATTGGTTGTATATTTAAAAAAAAGTATTGTTTATTTTAACCAAAGCCCATTATTATACACTGTATAAAGGAAATTAGCTTGTAAACATATCTAATATAGAACTTACTTTAAGTTTGATGCAAATCACGGATGCGCATTATTTACTACTTTGATGCCATTGTTATAGGGACTAAATTGCTATGAAACGCAAAATCGTAAAGAATGCATGTACTACTCGTACGTACGTAACTATGCACCTGCGCTGTGACGTAATGCTGACGGAATGCTATCGCTATTAAACTAACAAAGTGATCACGAGCGGCCGCAGGGGGGAGAGGGGGGTGGGGTCACATTCCAGCGAGGTGCATAGTTATGGTGGAAGCTCAAGGTCAAGCCCGCAAAATTCAAATTTTCATACGTACTTTTGCAATTTGCAGCTTAGTGTCTGGGTGTGTTGATATAGTATGGTACGCGTCAATAAGTAATCAAAATAGCCCTCAAAGTGCATACAACTCGATGAATAGTCTAATTCATGAAAAAGTCATTCAATCGAGTTGTATGCACTGTGAGGGTTGTATTGATGATATTTATGATTATGATTCTGTAACTAAATACCTATTACAGCCTAGAATCAATTTTGTATAATGTACAGCCTGACAATAACCGGCAAGTTGCAAAAACGTACGAAAATTTCAGTTTCGCGTTAAGTCGTACGGGTTGAAAGTATCGTACATAGGATAAACATTGCAGTAACTGGCAATAAAAAATGCAAATAATAGGAGTAATCTGTGTAAGTTCAATACAATGAGTAATATAGTAATATGAGTTAAATTTAAACTCTTCCAATAAGCGGTAAAGACTAATTATTATAATAAACAACTTAAATTACACAGTTGTCTAAAAATAAATTTAAATGGTTTCCCACATTATATTGAGATATCCATTTGTATTAAATTGCCATATTATTATAGTACTAGGTAGTAAATATTTGGCATAATGGATTTTTGTTTATCATTTAGTACCATCCATTCATTATAGCATAGAAAAATAACAATGGTTATTTTAAATTAGCACGTAATAAGTTCAGTATTAATAATAATCCTTTATTGCCATAAAAACATATGTATACAAAAAATTGAGTCCCTGACTCTTGTGCTAGGTGAAAAACCTGTGTTACATGAGCCAGTGCCCTCTCCGGTAGTATGATACTTTAAACATAAAATTATTTATGGAATAAAAAAAAAAAAGTATTGTTACAGTTATAACAATAACCGTGCAGTTAAACCGAATTAAAAACGTTATTAAACCGTTATTTTTCTAATGCTTATAATAAATGGAGTATAAATAAAGTAAGGTATGATACTCACAAGATGTAATGAACCGTAAGAAAGCACATTGTTATAAGAATATTGGAACGATTTAAGACTATATAATAGCAATAATATTCTAAGATAAGATTTGTTACAATAATGCACAAATATAAATCTGCAAGCATCGTGACTTTCTTGTGTGGAGTTTATATCCTTCTTAGCGTGGATTGAGTTTTTTTAGAACTCTCTAGAACCATGAGTTTCCCGCCATCAATCAGTAGCGGTCATCAATTGTTTTAAGCACGCAAACATCATGGTACATCGTAACAGTAGATTACATTAACTCACTCTTGATAAATTAAGGGTTTACGAAGTGAGCTAGTAAACACACTGAAAATTACTGCGCTGTATAAATCGTGTAGGTAGTTGAACAAAAGTAACCAACGATTTTACATCTATCCGGCAGATGGCGTAAGCGAAACTAGTATTCATAATAAGAAATTTCAAAATGGAACCAATACATTGTACATAGTAATTTGACCAAATTATCGGATTTATATTCTGCATTTTACCTTTATTTAAAGTTAATATTTTCTTTTATTTATGATGAAATAGGAGTGCACGAGTGCAACATAGCGGCCGGCATATGAATCATATTGTTATTACCCAGATAGTCATTCTGAATACTCTTCTAAATATATGATGAGTCATTGTATGATTATCTTTATCATAGATATATGTAAATTACATATATTGCAAAGTTTGTTAATTATTATTTATTGTATTAGTTTAGTTTTTATGTATTTTTCCCTTTTGATGACGTTCTGAATATCAGACGTCATATAAATAGGTATTATACGGACTCAGACTGAAGCTGATAATTTCTTTTTTAAACTCTTGAGTGTGTAAACAGCATTTTTTTAGCTTTTAGCTAAATATTAGTATTGTAGTCTTTCAAGTAAGTACTTTTATCTACAAACAGTCCAACACGGCCGTAGCACATCGAGTTAAAAAAAAACCAAGCATTGTCTCTTTGATAACCTCTTTCTTTAGCTCGATATGTCATACTCATAATGGGTTAAAAAGACGAATAACAAAGCCGAGGGTCGCATGTTTATTCCGTAGTGGTTCATTCTTGGAAACTTAAAAGCTTATTTTTTACCAAAAACATTGTTTTTTTCGTAGATTTTGGAAAATCATACATGACGTTGTGCACAAGTAAGCGCAACATGTGTGTTTTCACAATTTCTTTGCTGAATACGTGAAATTGAAAAAAAAAAACTGTTAGATAGAACTACTAGTACTTCTTGAAGTACACGTAGGCGGCTCTGTCATATGTCTTTTTCCCTACACCCTGATACGGCCGAGTACTGTAAGTACTTACCTATTATATTTACCCACCTTTATCCATTTAATCTTTTTAAATTGTTCCCCAAATGCTTTGCGTGTTGTTTGATAGCACACAAGTTATTGCATGTGTCGAGGCATGCTATCACGTGATTGATATTGAACATCTGATATTCACGCGGATACGTTTATATACGAGCTGTGAACTTATTTTCCTACTTTTTGAATTGTTAACACTTATTTATGAAAATATATAAGTTATAGCACATACAGTTTTTTAATTCGTAATCTGTCTTACTTACCTTAATCTAAATAAGTACCTTAATCACTTAATCTTAACATGCAAATCCCGATAGTTTATGGTAGCTTAGGAATAGAAAGGTAGGTACGATAATAATTTAAAGAACGTTTGCCAAAGGAACAATTGGTTGTTCACAACCATCAGGCGGTTGAACAGTTGCTCATAGAGCAATTCGGTGCCGAAATACCGATTGCTCTATTATATAATAGGAGTGATTGCAGTACAGTAAGGACATTTACAATTCTAAACGTTCTCTACATAGTCCTCAATATATTGTTATAACGAACGAACTTTTTTCAGGCGTTTATTAATTACCGACGGGTCTGTTAGTCTAGTAATGACGCTGACCGCTAAGCCGGAGGTCGTGGGTACGATTCCACCCCAGAGGGCCTAGACAAGTGGCATATTAGAATAGATAACGAAAACGAATAGATTGTCAAATGTATGGAATTGACACAAGCTTTCGCTAAACAATTTGATTTCTCCATACATTTGACAATCTATTCGTTTTCGCTATCTATTCTACAATGCCACTTGGCTAGGGGGGCTGTACACACTTTGTATGATGAGCACGATTGTTTGTTCTGTGTGCAATTTATCTATAAACGTATATAGATAAGATTTTATATTGTTCTTACGTGCGTAGCCACTTGGAACACACACGTTTGGAATCCACAGTATCACACTTATAGGTCTCGTATTGAGGGTGTACAAAGTCAAGTCAATACTCAGTTGACTATGAGCACCGCTGCAAAAGGTATCATTTTCTTCCTCTGGAGATAGGGAGTGAAATTAATGATGTATATAGGGTGTCCCACGGCTTTTAGTACCTTAAAGTAAATAAATAGTACCTTAAATATTGTAGATAGAACATTTAACTGAAAGAAGACATTATTTGAATTTTGAAAACATTTTAAACTGCATTCATAGATAAGTATTTAAATAATTACATAGTTGAGCCGGGAATCGAACCTGTTACTCGAGAAAATTAATCAGCCTATAGTTTTATTCTACCGATCGAAAGGCTTCATCACAAGGATTATTTTTTGCTAAATAACATAGTATCAAAAATAAAAGAAAGACCATGAAATTTAACATTTGATGTAAAATTTTGTTCTGAAATCTTGTATTTAAGGTACTACTGTGGGACCCCCTGTATATTATTGAGCTCGCTAGATGGCGCTGAGTCTAGCCTCACGTCACAAAAATCGCTCTGTGATTAAAATCCTTTTAAAAATACTATAAGTGTACAATAGTGAATAAAAATTAGTGAAACGATACATGGTTAACCCATAACTTAGTGACAGTGTTATCTCCGAATTTCATACACAAACTATAAAGTTAATAGTTAAAAACAAAAACAATACTCAAAAACCTTACAATAAATAATAACAAGTGACAATCCTCAATAAACCTTAGTGAACTTTAAAATTAATATTTATTGGACATTCTGTGACTTAAACATTTAATAATACGTGTACTAAAAACAACAATAACAATGACCAAGTGAAAAAGTGATTCATCATAACATTCAAACATCAACCGTCATCAAACTGTCACAAATACTAATTCTGTGCTTCGCTGCAACTAGTCCAAAATTCGCTTACCAAAGATAATGCATAGTTGGTCTAGTGGTTAACACGGCCACCTATTTTTTAAACAATCTACGTGTGACACAAGAAGTCGCGAGTTCAAATCGCACTCCGAACATAAAATCACTTTTCGGAAATTTCATAAACTATTTGTAATAAAAATTAAAATTTCTCCTCAACAAAAACATAATGTCATCTACCACAACTAGTAACAACAGTCGTCGCAAGGTGGCGCCACTAGTAACATGCCATACTTGTAAAAATAAAGTTAACATAAAAAATACTGCGCTGTGTTCTGCCTGTGATCATAGATTCGAATTAGACTGCATTGGTTATCCAGAGGCTACCTATCGACTCAAGGATACAGAAGCGAAGAAAAACTGGAGATGTAGGATATGTATTAAAAATAAAATCTATGCCAAAGCCACCGATACGTCATCCAATATTACTTTAAGAAAAAAACCAATTTTAACAACCCCGTCGCCTCTAAAACTTGTAACAAATACGCAGACAAATCTACCATGTGACTCATTGGAACGGCTTTCGCCTGTCCAGAAGAGTACACAGTTACATGACTCCCACATACTTTCTGACGGCGAAACATCTGATGAGTCTTATACCACCAACAAGTTATCAAGGAGTGTTGACAGAACAGTAACAGACTTAGTGACAACCTCGGAAATGAAGGAGACAATTGTACAACTTACACTTAAACTTGAAAGTGCAGACAATGAACTAGGAAATATGTTGTTAGAAAAACACCAATCTACAGAAACAAATAAAGAAGTTAATTGCGGAAAACAACACTTTGAAATCCCTATGTCATTCTTCCACCATATTCCGAAGTCCTGCTTCAAGTACTAGGAAAAAGAAGCAAGCTCTGTCACAACACTGCAACGTAAGTTCTGCACCGTCCTCTCCATCCACACCGAACGTCGGAACTAATCACTACATACTAAGCCTGACGCAGGAAATTCAAGCCCTACAACAGCAATTAAAAACTGCAGAACAAGAGATTGCAATCCTCACTGAGCGCATAGAATTCCTAATGCATAGTAGTCGGAACGCCCGTAAGTCGGCTACTCAGGAACCAAAGCAGGACAACATTAGCGTCGCCAGCACTACGACATGCACCGCTCCAAATGGGCAAAGTATCATTCTCGAGAAGACTAAATTGTGCATACTGACCAACAGTAAATCGTATGGCACCTTGCAAGCTGTAGAACACACATTTGCCCATCAATTTAATTACTGTCGCCATGTTTTGATAAACTGTAGTATACAACAATTACTGCAAAATATTGACAACAAATTATTGGAGTATAACATGAATGACTACTGTGTTATCATGTTAGGAGAAGAAGACATTAAGGGCACAAATAACTACATTGGGTTAATAAAAACAATAAGGGAGTCTTTAGCACATATAACTCACACAAATGTAATATTATGTACTCCTATATACGCTTGCGGGGCTCTTATTCATAATTATAAAATTGAAATATTTAATAACCTATTAAGTTTGGAATTGCAAAACAATAATTATGCTTATTTTTTTTATTAAAAACGTAATCTTACGTTTGACATGTTTTCAAGTAAAACAGGTAAAATTAATACAAATGGAATTAAAAATATTTATAAGAATATTTTAGATAATATAAATATTGATTTACTTAATACCAGCTTAACAAATGTCTCTGAACAAAATAATTCATTAAATTTTTTTCGTGAATAGTCATTTATATAACAAACAAATTGAATTATCTCGGGAGGACTGTGCAACCAACATATATAAAACATTGACTATCTACCATCAAAATATATGTGGAGTAAACAGCAAAAAGGATGACCTTGAAATATATTTGTGCGAATTAAACAAAGTAATTGATTACATCTGTATTAGTGAACATTTTTTAAATCAATCATTAGCAACTCAGTTTAATTTAATTAATTATAATTTGAGTTCCTATAACACTAGATTAAATAAAAAACGTGGGGGTACTTTGATCTTGACATTAAATGATAATAAAGTTGAAGATCTACAAATCTGTAAACAACTTTATAAAATTAACTGTTTTGAGGTTTGTGGTGTAAAGGATTTGGAGACAAATACTTATATTATTTGTTGCTACAGAATTCCTGAGAATAGTAATATAGACAGTTTTATGCAGAGACTTGAACAGCTGTTACAACATTTCATCAATAAAAGATGTATAATTTGTGGTGATTTTAATATTAATTTATCAAATGATGACTCAAATCGACACTCTTTTCTATCACTCCTGACATGTTACAACTTTCGACATTTAATTTATACAGATACATTTCGACGCAATAATTCAAGTTCATGTATAGATAACATATTAACTAATATTGACGAGACTTTCATTCAAAGTGTAGACACAGACCACAATGGTCTATCTGATGGGCATGCGGGCCTTTTCTGTACATTGTTACTGGAAAAAGTGGCTTATAGGAAAGAACAAAGTTATATGTACGTTGAAAGAAGATTATATAATGAAGGGAACAAGTCTTGTTTTAGGCAAAAGTTATTACAAGAAAACTGGTGCGCAAGTACATTTATTGACAAACTGAGTGAACTACATTCTGAAACATTTAATAAAAAGAATATTAAAATAAATATAAAAAACAGAACCAAATCAAAATGGTTAACTACGGGAATAAGAGTAGCTAGTAAAATGAAACGGTTTCTAAATTTTGTTGACAAAGATAATTGTGACGCTTCAATAGTTAAATATCGTAGGAATTACTTTAGGATATATAAAAAAATAATACGACATGCAAAACGACTAGTAGTTAGAACGGAAATAAAACTAGCTCAGAATTCTGGTAAAGTTATTTGGAATACTGTAAATGGCAAAAGGAATCCTAAAAAATATGTAAATGACGATTTGATGCTTATGTATAATGATAAAATAGTTCATAATCCCGCAGAAGTCGCTAATATTCTATTGGAAAAGTTCTGTAATAATTCAAATTTTATTACGAGTGACATAAATACAGCAAAGGAGTGTCTACAAACTCATGGTATAAGAGTAGAGGAGGAAATGGTCTTTGAACCTATTACACCTATCGAAGTTTTCAAACTAGTTAAGATTATGGACAGTAATGGTCCTTTGGCCATGATGAAATGCCGATTACTATCATAAAAGATAACATCGATATATTAGCTAGCCCTTTGGCTGATTCAATAAACGAATACATAAATAGAGGTATTTTTCCTGAGCAATTTAAATTAGCTAGAGTACTACCAATACATAAGAAAGGATCTAAAACAGATCCAGGGAATTATAGACCTATCTCTTTGTTGCCGGTATGCTCTAAAGTATTCGAGAAAATTATGAAAGTGCGGCTTGTAAGTCATCTAAATAAACACAATATTATAACCGACCAACAATTTGGATATCAGAATAATGTAGGAACAATAGATGCTATTGACATGTTAATTGATGATGTAGTGAGTAAGATCAATTCTAAACAAAAGGTAGCAGGACTTTTCCTCGACTTAACTTCTGCGTTCGATACTGTGGAACATGGTATTTCTGGATAAGTTAGATTTTTATGGCATTAGGGGAACTGTGTTGAATTTGTTTAAATCCTATTTACATAATAGAACGCAGTTTGTGGAACTTAAAACAGTTCAAGAAGATGGGCATGAAAAAGTACACAAGTCAGACACTGTTATTATAAATAAAGGCGTACCACAAGGATCAGTTCTAGGTCCTGTCTTCTTTATAATATTTATAAACGATCTGATAGCTTACATGAAAAGTATCTCAGATGATACTAAACTTGTAGTTTTTGCCGATGACACAAGCGCTATTATAAGTAGCGACACTATAGAAAATTTAGAAAAAAAGATTAATTTCATCCTATGTGCTCTTCAGAAGTGGTTCTCTATGAATCATCTAAAACTTAATCTAAAAAAAACGCAATGCTTATTATTTAAATCAACAGTAAAGAACAACGATACTGTCAAAGTACATTCATTAGGGAATAAAGTAGATTTAGTAGACAATATAAAATTTTTAGGGGTACAAATAGATGCGGTTTTGAATTGGAAGAAGGAATTGGAGGTGGTCACTAACACTATGAGTAGTGCTTGCTATGCTCTCAGGAATCTTAGAGACGAATTAACTATTGCTCATCTCAGAATGGTATATTTTGCACTCATAGAGTCTAGGCTTAGATATAGCATAAAGTTCTGGGGCAACAGCTACCAATACAATGTTAATGCTGCCTTCGTTATGCAGAAAAGAGCCTTGAGGACTATGCTACGTATTGAACAGACCGAGTCTTGTAAAGAACATTTTAAGAGTTTGCAAATTCTCACAGTACCATGCCTCTATATTCTGGTCCTGCTTAGTCATTTTATTAAAAATATCCATAAGTATGAGACAGAAGACCAGAGAAATATCAGAATAAAAACACGAAGAAAGGATTTACCTAATTTCATACAACCTAAATTTAATGTCGTTAAACATGCCTCAAGAGTGCAATCTGTAAAATGTACAATAAACTGCCTGTACAATTTAAAAACTCTATGAATCCAAACGAATTCACAAGAAAATTAAAGTGTTTGTTATTGAAGAAATGTTATTACAGCGTAGAAGAGTTTCTCAAAGATAATAAACAGTAGTTGGAACTAATATGAATTATTTTTTAATGACTTGTTTCTTATCCAACATTAGATCTAATGAATCTTATTGACATATATATTTTTTATTAATTAAGTTTATTGACATGTAATTTGAATGATTTTTTTATTTATATTTTTAATTGACATACCTTTCTATGAATTTTATAAACATAAATTTTGATTGAATTCTATTGACATATATTTTGAATGTTTTTTTTTTTTTACATACATTCTATGATTTTAATTTATATTGTTTTTACTACATAATAATACACAATTAAAATTAAGACTATCAATGTTGGGACTAATGTAAAAAGTGATTGTTTTTTTCTTGCTGGTTTTAACTATTTAAATCTCTGTGTTATACCTACTTATTGTTAAAATCACTGTTCGACACAAATGTAAATTTGTTGATGAATAAATAAATAAATAAATAAATTATTGATGTTATAATATATATATGTATTATGACAAGAAATATATTATTAGAAACAAGCTCTGCTTAGCTTGAGATTAGATGGCCGTGTGTGAGTTGTTCTAATATTTATTGTGTCGTGTCTGACTATATAATTAAAGACTGCGGATTTGTTTTGAGCGGCTGCTCGCCTTTAATCTGTGAATGTCTCGGAAAATGCTCTTCTGAGCAAAAACGCACTTCAGTGAAATATTTAGACACGTTTCAAATTTCACTTCAATAAAAATCCATACTAATATTATAAATGCGAAAGTAACTCTGTCTGTTTGTCTTTCGGTCTGTCTGTCTATCTGTCTCTTCTTCACGACTAAACCATTAAACCGATTTGAATGAAATGTGGTACAGATATAGTCTGGGACCCGAGAAAGGACATAGGATAGTTTTCATCCCGGAAATCCCCCGGGAAAGGGAACTACCACGCGGACGAAGTCGCGGGCAAAAGCTAGTACTACATAAATATTTAACGTTTTGGCAGGTTTCGACGGTATCAAGTTGATACGTTAGATTTATCTGTAAACCCGAGTGCTCTGACATAATGGCCCTTTGTTACATGCGACGCGACCTATAATAATGGAGTTTACACGCAAATAGCAATTACGGCGAAGCCTTTCATGTCAACCCTCATTCCCTTCAAAAACATGAAGGCAATTTTCTAATAAAGGTAAAGAGCTGTTCCAAAATATTTGGCGAGAGATGTTTATTACCTTTTACATTTAATCATACCTTTGAATCTGATTGCTTGTGAAATGCGATGTATTTAAATAATAATTCACGAGCAGATGTTATTTAGGTTCGCGACTGCCAAGTGCCGTCCAAGGATCAGTTAAAAAAGTCCCTAGAGCACCTTTTTAGTGACGAAAAAACATTTTGCCTACGTCAATAGTTTCTGTTTGCCCACGAATTTTGGCACGGGAAGGTTTGATGGCAGTTCTCCTACGAGTCAACAGAGGTAGAATAAATAATGGCCACATTTTTATTCAGCTCGTGTCCTGCTGAGGGCGTCAACAACGCTATGTCGAAGCGGCAGGGGCTGATGTTGTTTTATGTAAGTGGAGTGAAAGCACACACTGAAATACAATTGTCGCTATTATTTTTCAGAGGAAAATCAAACGTTTATCTCTGCATTTCTAAGATTTAGGTAGAAAATGGCGAACATCGAAAATACAAGTGTACGTCAATATAGATAAGAGATAAGTAGGCCCTATTTAACAAATAAAGTAACTGATCATAAATATTTATAGCAGTCTGGAGGTACTCGTATCTAACCTTGTGCCCAGGAATGAATTTGTTCAGCAGCGTGTCAGAGTAATTTTATGTAAATAAGCTTGCCTGCTTATAATATGGAGTACGGAGTAAGGCGCATCCCGCACGGACTCGTTATATAAACGTCAGTTTGTGCGATATGTGAGCCGCACCAGCCGAGGAAATTGAATCGAAGCTGCTTACGTACCAATATCAGTAATGAAACTGAAACCGGAAGCGTGCGCACTCCCCCTCCGTGCCCCCCCGCACTGAATGTTTATGATTTTGTTGATATCTCACGTGCGCACAGCGTTACTTACGTATAGATCTACGTGATTTGGGCTAACAAAACTATGGTGTACTTTTAATATTACGGTACATCCTGTGTACCTACATATTTGCACCACAATCACAATGCTGATTCTTCGATAAACGAAAATTGACACTGACAGATATTAAGAAATTGATGTGGATAAAAATAAAGATCAAGTAGCTATTAAATAATATGTAGTGATCTTGATTACTACCTAGACAATACAATATGAAAATACAGGATTGCCCATGCCCTGCACTGTCGTTTTAGTGATTATGTAATTCCTTGGGCTTTGCCATAGTCGAGTCTACGCGTGCTACGAAATAGGATGTTCTCTTGTTTCGTAGCAGGCGTAGACCTCGTAGCAGGCGTAGACCTCGTAGCAGGCGTAGTCCGCGTGGCAAAGTTTTGCTAAAAATGATTTATTTAAATTAACTGTAGTCGAATTATACCGAGACAAGGAAGTCTTTATAAACCTGCAAAATATAGGCAAAGAATATTATTATAAGGAAAATATAAGTTCTAGAAATTCGATTTTATGAATAGGTATGAAGAGATCCGCTTTAATCCGATGTCCTTTACGGGTGTTCCGATAAAGTCAACAGTGGGTATCTAAAGTCTTTTGGACACGATATATTGTGCTCTACTAAGCCGGGTTCACAGGGACTGGGATATTACTTCTTTGAGATAGGTGTCGCTGCAAACGAATACGACCCTTACACCTTTGGCATAAAGAATTTTCTCTGGAGCTTATATTAAGCAACTAAGGAATTTCCCATTGGTGACCAATGGATTGAAATATAATTTTAATACATATATATAAAGTTTCTATTTTATCTGGTAGATATGTTTTCGGACCGTCGTAATATTAAAGATATTTTCAGTAACGGGGGTCCGGTGTTTGACTTGGAAATAACTTTATGTGTAAACCTTTGTCCGCTATACCTAGTGGTCGCGCCGAAAGCTTTTATGACACGGTTCCACATGAGGGTCGTAACGTTGCCGATGTGTGAAGAGATTACTAGTGTCAATTTGCTAAAACAATTAACTCAGTAGATATAGATACTTTTGTCTCCAGTCTGTCTTTTGCTAATATAAAAGGTTTTTCTTGATACATAAATTTCCTAGAAATCTACTTGAATAACCAAGGACACAAAATAATTATTTAAATATATATTAATTCAATGTAAAATAAGTTCTATAACTCTCTTACATACTCTTTCTAAAACCCCAATTGATAATGTTTTCTTTCACTCTCCTAAAGTCTAGATCGGTAGTATCACCCCCGTAACGCCTTGAATACAAAATCAGTAAATCTTTGGATTCATGTACAAAAATTTCTCGTTTAAAGCTAATATATATAAAGAAACAATCATATTTTTCAGAATAGGCGAGGGTAATTTCACCAAGGTGCTTCCTTGATGACAGACAGAGATTTGAGTGGACCTGTGGCAGTGTAAGCATTAATCATTAATCGTTTATAGCTCAATTAAAAACGTAACAAACCAAAGGAATTATAGTTCAAAATTAAAAGTACTATATTCCCTTTTATTTTGTACAGGCGGCATCGACTCTATATTTTTAGTAATCTCAAATAAAAACAGAACTACATACTAATGAGTGTCCTTCAACCATCGTATAACGTTTTAGTTTACCTCTTCACATAATTGAATACACGACCTTGCATTATACCTACGATTTGAACACAAACTCCACATTAGGCTACACAGACATTATCGTTATAGTAAATAATTTTCTAATAACTAAAGCTCACATAAGCAACGGCCCCTAATTTGGAGAGAAAACTTTGCAAATGTTTTAGAAGTAGATAAAAGGATTATTTAAATATTTGTTTTTAACCAATTCACAAAAGTTATATTGACTTTGGAAATTAATATTCATTACAATGTATTTTGATACCCAAAGCTTTAAAAGACTTCTCTCTGAAATAGAGTTCTGTTTTGCATTTATTTTTGCGAGTGTTTGTTTTAAACATTAAATAAGATCGTAAATATGCCCGACGTAAACGAATACATATTTGTTTAGTCTTTCATTATTTATACCAAAGTTGTAGTAGATTTTGCTTACGTGATTCAACGCGACTTTAACTGCATTATTTTCAGTCACTGGAAATGCAAACCAGTTATCAAATCACAGATTAAAGAGTAGGTACAGTATTTTGCCACAATTTCGTGACTCAACCTAGATACCTTGATCAGACTACAGTGTAAGTTAGGTCAGATAATTCTGGCAGCATACACAGCTATATATCGTTCCTTGGGGTACGAACCTACTCCTTTCCAAGTTTAAATTAGCCATAGTACAACAAACATGTAGACAGAGTTAGGTACTTTCGCATATAATGTTAGTATGGATTCCTTAAAACATAATAGTAGGTTTTCCACATACAGACGTAATGTAAAGTACCTGATACTAACCATTCTTGCCGGGAGCTGTGGCCAGTGGCGCTGCCATCGCTTTCTCACGGAACTGCAAACACAAGGAATTTATTATTAACATGTTGGGGCCTCTGCCATGTTTTTGTACACCTTTTTAGACCCGTAATAGAATTGTTTTCATTCTGAACCTTGGCACTATGGTTTAAAGCAGGTAAAGCCTACCCATTAATGTGAAACTTTTTGTTGAACACACTCAAAGTAAAAGAAGCTTATATTCTGTATCATACTTTAATTTATAAAAGATGGATGATAATATAAAAAAGTCAATGTGAACTTGTAGCGAGAAAAGAGACTGACTGACGGATAATGATATTCTTTCATCTTTTGCCAAATTAAATTACGCATACTGCAAGAGCGATAATCCTGAAGGGCTGAACCACATCTCGCTCATATTTTTAGGATTCCGTACCTCAAAAGGCAAAAACGGAACCCTTATAGGATCACTTTGCTGTCCGTCCGTCTGTCTGTTAAGACCCTTTTTCTCAGGAAAGCGTCTAAATATCAAGCTGAAATTAATATCACATACTCAGGTCTGCTATCTCACAAAGCAGTAAAAAAAAACAAATTTCTAAATCAACGCAATAAAAAGATACGGCTGTTTTTGTTCCATTTTTATTGCATATTTTGACATTTGGAAGGGAATCAAAACTTATAGGGTACTTCCCATGGACCTAGAATCATGAAATTTGTCAAGAAGCAATGTCATGTACTTAGCACAAGTAAAGGAAAAACTCCGAAAACCGTACATTTGTAGTTAATAGTTAAATAATTGTTCCCGTTCCCGACGGATTTCCGGGATGAAAACTATCCTATGTTCTTTCTCGGGTCCCAGACTATATCTGTACCAAATTTCAATCAAATCAGTTTAGTGGTTTAGGCATGAAGAAGAGACAGACAGACAGAAAGACAGACCGACAGAGTTACTTTCGCATTTATTATCATAAATGCGAAAGTAACTCTGTCAGTCGGTGTGATCACTCATGTTCCTTCGGTTGCCCTTTATGTTCCGGGGTCACGGTAACTATTAAAACTATTCTGCATTGACTCTTTTGGGCCCTTCACGTGCTGACTGCTCTTTGAGGCGCGTGTGGAACAAAACGCGCCGATGACACGTGCCGGGCCCAAGTCGGGCGGCGAGTTACCCATGGCTCGCCGTCCACAGTCCCGCGCAGACGGTGGCCGGTAGTAGTCTTGCGTCTCTCGACGTCTACGCCTGGGTCCCTGTCCGGGACGTGAGGCTTGGCGCTGCCTCAAGCGCGCCGCCACCTCCTTTTCCAGTATGACTGCTTCGCAGAAGGGGGCGCCGGCTTCCCATTCAGTTTCGCCCCGGAGCATGGCCTGAACCAGCGCCGGGCGTGAGAGGTCACTCCCGCCGATCGCCTCTGCAAGGACACGGTGATGGTTTGCTCAAGGGGGGCACACCGTATGCTCCACCGTGTTCTCCAGGCGACCGTTGCTGAATTAACGTTTCGGTCTGGTTCATTAGTCAACCTATAAGTAATTATGCAATTTGATACACTGTAAGTACATTTATAAAATATAAATATTTTATTCCTTTATTATCGCCACTCTACTATAGCACACAACAGATTAACCATATTATTATTTGGTAAAACCAAAACCGAGAAGGCGCGTGTTCTGTACCAGACACTACACCAGAATTAACAAGGTTCATTTACATGCAAATCGATGTTATATAGGGCTGAGACGTAATCTCTTTAGCCGGCTAAGCCCAAATATATTCAGATACGATTGCTATTTGATTGCATCCTGCCTGATAAATACCGCATATTGGTATTAACGATACCAGTAGCGAATTATAATATATCTATCATTTACTTAGTTTAGTCAAAAATTATTAATTCTGACTAATACAGGCCAGGGCTTAGTTTAGGCAACAATTTCCTACAAAGTTTGTAGGTTTAATTACCTACTAAGTGTTCATTAGGGAAGAAAATAAACATTTAAACATTTTTAATATTGCCAATACTTAACTAAGTATTGGCAATAGTACCTATACTCTGTCTACACGTTGCGCCTTCACAGCTAAACCACTAAAAGTTTAGCCACTGCTATGCTATACTGCAGGCGTATATGATTTTCACGCAAACGGTAAATGAAAAAATATCATGTAAAAGTCAGCGCATTTAGATACTGGACTTTAAAAGAGGCTTTGACCTCTAAGTTTGTTTTAGACGTCTTCCCAGAGTTGGGAAGAAACATTTGGCTAGGAAGCATCGGCTTAAGCATTCGCTTAAAATAAGTTTAGGCAATGTGAAACCGTTATATTTCACGGCGCCATTACACATATGATAGTATGGTACGAGTTGGTCTCCCAACATGGTTCTAGTCTCAAGAACTGCTGATCTAAATTGAAAAAAATATTTTAGTGTTGCCTATTTATCAAGGATGAGGACAATTACTGCAGAAAAGTATTTGATAAAAAGAAAACATAGTTATAATATTAGGAAAATCAGCAGGGCAATTCTACTTACTTTTACAAACGTTCGCAGTCTGAGCTTAGTCTCAATATATTAAAAATACTTATGATCCTGAGTTCAAAGAAACTATACCTAGAATAATCTTTTATTTACTAACAAGACCCGCCCGGGGGATACAAATCTGAAAATATCAGCTTCTTTTAACTAAGTATAATAATTATGTTATTATACATAGGTAAATAAAAATAATAAACTCGCCCAGGGGATACAAATCTGAAAATATCAGCTTCATTAACTAAGTATAATAATTATGTTATTATACATAGGTAAATAAAAATAATAAACTCGCCCAGGGGATACAAATCTGAAAATATCAGCATCATTAACTAAGTATAATAATTATGTATACATAGGTAAATAAAAATAATAAACTCGCCCAGGGGATACAAATATGAAAATATCAGCTTCTTTTAACTAAATATAATAATTATGTTATTATAAATAGGTAAATAAAAATAATAAACTCTTTTTTACCTTAAAGATAGAAATGGCATTTGACAGTCCTTGTCGTATTAATGTAGTGGCCTAAGAATAACATTATGTAGGTATATGTATACCATACACCTAAGCTTCGATAAGATTTTTTGTAGCCACACTTAATTTAATTAGGTACCCTCCGCTTCGGAGAACTTATATTATAACCGTCTTCAAATGGAAGGTTACTAGCGAGTGTCAAATAAGAACAAGACAATTTATTTTAAACACATTTTTGTTCTTGACTGACATAGGTAATTATTATTATATCAATGGGATGAATATCACTATCTATAAATTGATTTACATTTGTTTTATTATATTTTGTGGCAATAGCAGCCCTGACGTCACTCTTGAGTAATGACTAAATAGAGACAATGGTGCCGATTCCCTTGGTCACAAACTACACTAAATTTAAGTTAAATGCATCTTTCTCTTTCCATTTCTTAAAGTAAAGGACAGAAGATACAATTTAGTTTAATCCTGTCAAATTAGACAGCGCCGGAATAAAATTGACGTATATTTAGACGCCATGTTTTTAAAATGCGTCTAAATTATCTATGGAGTGTCTAAATTTGACAGGACTTAACTAATTTTTTATCTTCTGTCCTTTTCTTAATTAAATGGAAAGAGAAAGATGCACTTAACTTAGTTTTACGTTAGTTTGTGAATAAGAGAATCGGCACCTATATCAATGCAAAAAAACCGAATCTGATCTCAATGAAAACTAAAATGTACTTGAAGTCTTACTTATTTGCCTGTGTGAAATGCACACCAAACCATTGACTAGTTGTCCCCCGCGGTTGCTCGCGTTTTTGTTTAACTGCTGCATCGTCCTGTGGGTCGTAACGAGATGTTAACAAAAACATTTGTTACAATCCAATTGATTATGAGTGATAAGCTGGTTTTAATATCTTTATTATTTTTATATTCATAATTATTACATTATTATTTTCTCTGTAATCCGTACTAGTAGTATTAAAAATGCTAAAGTAACTCTGTCTGTCTGTCTCTTCTTCACGACTAAACCACAGAACCGATTTCAGTGAGATTTGGTACAGATATAGTTTGGGACCCGATAAAGGACATAGGATAGTTTTCATCCCGGTAATCTCCCGGGAATGGGAACTATTAATCCGGGCAAAAGCTAGTATTATTATAATAATAATAATAATAAACCCGCAGGGCAGCTTGTGGCGAGCTGTCGGGCAGTAGCGACCCCCGCGGACCTGACCTCCTGGGAGACCCTTTGTTCTTCATCTCTGGCTTGCCTTCATTGGCCGGCCAGAGTGAGCACTGACGAGGAACAAGGCTCCCACCTCTCTCTTGCCTTAATTGGCTGGTTAGAGTGGAGATTCGCAAGAGCAAACGTGCTCGGGGGAAGGAAGTGTTCCAGTAAGATGCTGGTAGGGATCTTGACCGTACTTCCGGGATTGTCCTGATAGCCGTGGAATACCTCTCCACTCCTCTAGCACCTCGATATATGTTGCCCCCTTGTCGCTACGTCACTTTGTGCTAGCGGCCGTTTTCGGGGGCCCATTTACTGAGTGTGCAAGTCACCCCCTGCCTTTTTATCCGTGCTTTCAAACATTGGTCAGGCAGGGGCTATAGTCCCTCCATAGTCTTAAGTACCTAGTCCACCTAAAAACCGAAACCCATAGTTCAATTTTTTTTTTGTTTGCTACATAGTTCTACAATAGTCTCACACTAACCGGGGATTATATCCTTAGGTGCACCTGCATAGTGCATATAGGGATAATCGTCGGTTGGTATCTCATTTCTCATAAAATTCTCAAGGGGCCTCTGCGAGTTGGCTTCGGCCCCTCGTACGCCTGCCAAAGGTCCGGGACCCCAGGGACCCGAGAAACGTAAGATAATAATAATAACGTTTATTGTGTCTAAAAGTCATACACAAACAAATTTTGGGTTTGGAGTCTTCATTTAAGCAGATAATGCCTGTATTTAAAGACTCCGCTCCTTCACAACAGTAAGTACTTACTTTAAACACAATAAAAACAGTAAAACAAAAAACTATGTGAACGTGTGCGTGCGTGTGAATGAGTTGGTAGTGTTAATGTGTGTGTGTGTGGTTGTATGTGTACGGTGTGCACTCCCAAGTGTGAATGTAGTGTAGGTATAGGAGAGCCTCCAAGTGTGTGTGAGTGAGTCGTATACTTGTGTTTAGGTTACATTTTTCAGGAGAGCTTCAGTGTCATCATATGTCTGTGGTTTTATCCAATCAATCAACATTTCTTTACAGGTATGGTAAGATTTTGCATAAACGAAAACTTCTTTATTTATTTTATTGTATAGTTGAGCTGAACGTTTACTAAGTTGCATTGATCCGAATTTGGTCTTAGTTTTAGGTATTTGAACTATATCGTGTTTTCTTCGTCTAGAGTGTATATCCAAATTATAAGGCAAGGTTTTGTGCTTTTTTAAAACTATTTGAGTAATGTACAATTTCCTAACTGACAATACATCGCTAAGTTTGTAGAGGTTCTCTGTAGAATATCTCCTCTTTTTAAAATACATTATTTTGAGCAGGGCTCGTTGTGCTCGCTCCAATTGGATGAATTTAGATTTTGCTGCCCCTCCCCAAACAGGAATACAGTATATCAATATTGATTGCGCAAGAGATAGGTATATTTGTGTAAGTATATTTCTGACAGGTTTACTGCTACTCTGAGTTGACCTAGGCAATACGTGACGCAGAGTCTTAAAAATCCAATTTAGCTTGCGTACTCTGTTGGCAACTTGCTCAACATGAGGGTACCAGCACAAATTCTGATCCAGCATAACCCCTAAATATTTTATACTTGAAACTTTGCCAATACTAGAACAGTTACAATTAACAACATTAGAATTAGTACCATCACAAGTGTGTATCATGATTCGAAAATCATCGGTTGGTTGAGTACGATTGCATATGCTGAAACTTATAAAATTTGTTTTGGAGGTATTTAATGTGAGAACATTAGCATTAAGCCAATTCGCAACCTGGGACATTCCTGCTTCAGCACTTAGCTGCACATTGTGCCATGTCTTACCACTGAAGATAACAGCTGTATCATCGGCGTACGACAAGACTTTGGCATTAGGAATTTTCATGTTACACAGGTCGTTTATATATACCAGGAAGAGCGTTGGACCTAATACACTTCCTTGGGGGACGCCGTATGATACATCTGTGATATCACTTATATGTTGCCCGACTTTGACACTCTGCTTCCTATTTGAGAGATAGTTCTTGAACAGATCAAGTGCAATATCTCTAATACCTATTTTTTCCAACTTGTTTACAAGGATAGATGAAGAGACGGTATCAAATGCCTTTTTAAGGTCTATAAAGATAGTTAGGCACTTATCCCCATTGTCAAGATGATTAGATACTAATGAAGTTAATGATGTAACAGCGTCCTCAGTGGAAACGCCGTGACGAAACCCAAATTGTGAATCGGAGATTATATTGAATTTGTTTAAGTAATTAAGAAGCCTGACGTTTATTAGTTTTTCAATTATTTTAGATATACTACTGAGGACAGAAATTGGTCTATAATTATTAATATCGTCTCTGACCCCACCTTTGTGCACAGGAGTAATAATGGCTATTTTTAAAGGGGCAGGGAAGATGCCAGTTTTAAAGCATAGGTTCGCAAGGTGGGCTATGATAGGGACGACTTCCATGCCTATAAACTTTAGAAATTTCGTGGAGATGTTGTCCCAGCCAGGGGCACTGTCAGCTTTTAGGTTAATTAATATCCTGTAAACTTCGTCGGCGTCAGTTTCAAAAAGCACAAAAGAATTTACTAAATTACGTTTGTTACTGCTCAAACCAAGGGGGTAATAATAATTGTCGGTTGTAGGTGGAATTTGCTGAGCCAGGTTATGACCAATTTTAGAAAAATAATTGTTTATGAAATTTACTGAATCAAACGGGTTTGACTGAAATTTTAACAATTCTGCATCACATGTATTTGTTTTCTGTGAGTAAGTAATAGTTTTTATATTCTTCCACAGTAATTTATTGTTATTAACTGATTTAGATAGAAGATTCCTTTCATACTGCCTTTTTAGTTTTTTAATTAAATTATTACAGTAGTTTCTGTAACGCCTGTACGTTATTCTTAGAATTTCGTTAGTATTGTCTTGACGGAGTTTATTTTGGAGTCTATTCCGATTATGTATACAACGCAAAATGCCATTGGTAATCCAAGGTTATAAAATGCGTTTTTTGCTGGGTATCTTTAAAGTGATTGTATTTAATTTAATGGAGTCAGCTAGAGTTTGTATCAACATAGTACACAGAGAATTGGGGTCATCACAGAAAAGTAATTCACTCAAATTCCTTTCTTTTAAATAATGTAGGGCCTGATCAAAGTCAACAAAAGTCTTAGTTTTACGGACATTTTGTAAGTATTTTTGCTTAGATAATACTAGTAGGGTAGTGTAATGGTCAGTTACTGTGGTATTAAGAATAGCAATTGTGGGTGAAAACCTTTTCTTATTAACTTTAAGCATGAAGTGGTCCAGGCATGATTTTTCTCTTGTTGGCAACAGATGCCCTGGAAGGATACCGTGCAAAGATAACATATTAAGGTAGTTCATTCTATTATTCAGTTCGTGAGACTGCTCAGTTAGTTTGGGTATGATATTAATGTTTATGTCGCCTGCCACAATAATGTTTTTATTTGGTGTTATGGTCTCCAAATGATTGTTGAGCGAACTGACAAAACTGTCTGTGTTTGAGGTTGATGGTGATCGATAAATACACAAAATTACGTTATTCAATATTTCCAGGCTCAGACAGGAGGCCTGAGATAGTGGTATTTCTCTAACCTGATGTTCGAGTGCACTCTTCACATAAACGACTACCCTTTTTAACTGGCTTGAGGTCATATATGAACTATAATTGTTAAGTTGAGGGATAGGTTTACTAGGGTTTAACCTACATTCTGTAAATATAATAATATCTGTTTCGAAGTTAAGTGTAGACAGTGTCAGTAAAAAATCATCAAAGTTGCAATAAATACTTCTAATGTTCTGTGAAATAATTGTTAGGTCACTTTTCTTAACAAAAATGTGTTTCGACAGCTCATTAGTGTCGCATTCAAAGGTGCGCGCAGTCTCAAAATTATCTATATCAGTAACTGTTTGCAGCGTATCACTCATTTAGTTCGAGTTTTAATAGAATGAAAGTCATTACATGGAGTAATTGCCTTAAAGTAATAGTAATTAATGTAATTATTGTACTAACATAATTAATAATAACAAAGAAAGTTAATTTAGAATTTATATATGTATAATAACCAACAACTGCTATTTTTATATTAATGGTGTACCGTAGTATACATGGTGTGAGGTATATGTAAAAAACGACCGAATACAATGTAAGTGTAAGCAACGATCTATAATACCTTATGTATAAACGACTTATTGTAGGGTATGTGTAACATAAGTCTATGAAAATTAAGATTGATTTGGATAAATGAATGTTGTGTAAGTGTATAATGTGTGTATTTGAGTTAAGTGTGAGCATGTAAGACATAAAATAACGACATTTTAAATAACATCTATTTATAACTATGGTGATTAGCACAGCGCAGAAAATATTAACAGTATTTATTAAAAAGCGGGTGACATAAAAAACACGGAACGTCGCAGGAAGGCAGTACACAATTTTTATAGTATAATAGATATGGTGCCATAAATACCGTAGGCAAAATGTGTATAGTCAATTCTGCAGAGTCAGATTGTGAATCTGATCTTCACTTTTAACAATGATATTCTGCGATTGATCGTCCTTTTTCACATACACCTTACCGTAGGCTGTCCAGCAATATTTATAGATGCCGGATTTTACAAGATCTCTGGCGAGGAAGTGTAGGCGAGATCCTTTTGGTGTTAAATGCTCTGAAATAAATATGGGAGTATCTTCCAGCGTTTTAAAGCCTATGTGTTTACAGCATAATTTAGTTCGGTGCTTGATATTAAACGCTTTTACCATCTTCAGTATTTCATTTTTCAAAAGAGTGGAACTCAGTTCAACTATAATAGGTGTTTGATTGCTGTCTCTGCCTGTACCTCGCAGTCTGTAAATATCCTTAATGTCATATTTATTCATTTTACAATCAATGCTTTGCGACAGAGATAAAGCCATATCTATAAGATCGTCCTTGGTTTCGTGGATTTTTTTTGGAACGTTTTTTATTACAAAATTTGATTTTCGACTGCCGATTTGCATGTCCTCAAATTTGTTCTCTAGTGTGACTATGTACTCCTTATCTTTTTTCGCCTCAATTTCTAATTGCTGAACTTTTTTCTTCAATTCATCATTTTGTGCTGTAAGGAAAGCTATTGAGTTTTCAATATTGGAATTTGATAGCTGAATTTCCTTCAGAGTAGCGGAGATTTTTGACATCTCATTACCTTGATTAAATGAAAAAAAGAGACATCATCTTCTTCATCTCTTCTTTAAATTCATTCAGTTGCTTAGAGAGACAATCATCCATATCTTCTCTGCACCTCTTGACTCGTTGAAAAACAAAATTAGGTGGGGTCTTATTTGTGTTTTCCAATAGGTTTATATCAGTATCTGACAGTGATTTATTCAGCGACGTGTCCATAGTAGTCATCGTGCTTGTAGTTGAAATGCGGCTGCGTTAGATCGTAGAAATATTCTTCGGCGGTTATAGGAAGTGTATGAAGGTTTGTTTACGCTGTCGCAGGCGCAGTCGAGTAGCAACAAGCTAGGTACTCAACCGTCGAGAGCGCAAGACAAAGACGGCAATTATTTTGTCACAGTATGTACTGTTCGCACAGGCACTACGCGTTCGTCAAGGTCGGGTTTGCCCTTCACTTTACTACACAGTTATCACTTAACTTAGAGTTCAATGGCCAGTAGCATAAGTAATATTTTCGATTGCCAGAAACATTAAAATACTAAAATTATTGAAGTAAAAAATAGATAACACGTCCGCTTCGGAAGACGGCACGAGGAAGGAGTGGATAGTGTCATGTAACATATCATAGACCTAGAGACATACGCCATTTCACTTGCAAATGCCTGTCTTAGATAAACTGAAAGCTAACGTCAAGTAGGTAACTATCTAGTTAATGTTTGTGTTGTCAATGCTTGTCGTTAATTAAATAATTAATTAATTCTGTCGGTAGTTTGCTCGCGTGGGATATGCCTCGCGAATTATGTCAGCTGTTAACAAAGTTTTTTTATTACTTACGAAGTAAAGTTAACGATTCTGTTTCATTAAATTAGTTTAGATTATGAGGTTAGACTTGTAATTTATGTTTTCATTTAACAGGAAAGTTTAAATATAAAAAATAATGAAGTAATCAGCATTGTTTGATAGTGAAGTGTTACTAACATTAATTAAGTTTTATTTTTACTAACAAATAGTAATTAGGTAAGTAATTAGGGTAAGCTATTTATATATGGGCCTATGCAGCCTGAATTAAAGATTATTCTATTCTTTTATTAAAAATTTGCTTTTGCCCGCGACTTCGTCCGCGTGAAATAAAAACTATCCTATGTCCTTTCTCGGGTCCCAGACTACATCTGTACCAAATTTCGTTCAAATCGGTTCAGTGGTTTAGGCGTGAAGAAGAGACAGACATACAGACAGAGTTACTTTCGCATTTATAATATTAGTATGGATAAATAAGTAACAACAAACACATTACCTATAATCATCCCTGGGCTTATTCCAACTGTGTTGTAGTTGATATCCAGTCTAAATGGGTGCAGCTTACTGCCAGTGTTTTACGTGAAGTGACAGGCCTGGCAGGTTTAGGTAGGTAGGTAGGTAGGTAGGTTTAGGTTTCTGATTCTGACTACTATACGTATCGGCTGTCAAAGATGTACGAATGGGAGCCGTGATAAACGGCTTTCTATGCTTTCCAAGCTCTCCTATCCGATTTTATATAATACTGGCTTTTGCTCGCGACTTCGTCCGCGTGGATTAATAGCTCCCGTGCTCGGGAGGTTTCTGGGATGAAAACTATCCTATGTCCTTTCCCGGGTCCCATACTATATCTGTACAAAATTTCATTTAAAGCGGTTCAGTGGTTTAGGCGTGTAGAAGAGACAGACAGACAGAGTTACTTTCGCATTTATAATATTAGTACGGATATTTACAATTTTTAAATGCCCTACAAGTTAAAATTTTATTGTTACTTTTATTCGTAATTGCCTAAATTATTATTAATTAAATAAATTATATTTTATCTTGAAATACGTTTTACTATGTCCTTCTAGCTATGTAATAAATTATTAGATAGCTAGAAGGACATAGTAAAACGTATTTCAAGATAAAATATAATTTATTTAATTAATAATAATTTATATATTTAATTAACTTTCACCCGCGGCATCGCCGACGTGGATGTGGAAACACCATCCACTTTTAACTCCTACCTACTCTTTACAAAGAACATAGGTACCCTTCAAGTTTCATGTGTCTAGGACCAGCGGTTTGGGCTGTGCGTTTATTTAACAACAATCAGTTTACCATATTATTCTAGATACTAAATACAAAAACCTTTAAAACCTCCTAATTTTCTCATCAGACTGGATGCTTCAGTAAAGGTCCTAACTTTAACCGCTAATAGTTGCAATTCTCCACAACAATTTGATAGCTTATTTCAAAAGTGCAAACATATTGCGAAAAGTAGCCCAAACATAAATTGAATTAACTATCGTTAGTAGACACATTTGGTCTAAGCCTTCATATTTCTACTCTATCTTTTATTCATAAGTATGTACGTAACGTCCACAGCACGATACAACTTAACTTATACCTGTCCTGTTTTATCTGATAGAATGGTCACAAGTTGAAATTATTATGTTTTTTAGATTCCTAAACGGGTGCTATCTAAAAAGTCTATAATTTTCAATACCTATATAATAATTATTACTAAAAATAGTTGACTTTTATTTAAGTTTTCAATGATATTTGTGTTATATTCAGGCTGACTTTATATTCTAAACCTATACAATACATGAAACTCAATAGTATCGTTTTTGCCTTCTAGGTAAGTGTATCTTATGTGCGGTGGTAACTTTACAAATGAGATCATTATGGACCCTTTAGGGCTCAGGAAAATAGAGAAAAGGGATCCCTGTTTTACAAGCCACTTGAGACATTATTTGAATTGTTTATTTTACCCTACCAGTAATAATTGAAGTACATTTAATAAGGTCCAAAATGCTATTTCTTCTGCTATTTCTTCTAAGTACGGTACTGTGACATCACTATGTATTTATTTATTATTTTCTTCTAGTCAACCTAACTGAGTTGCTATTTATTGAGTTTATAGACATCAGAACTTAAAGAACCGGGGTAAAAAAAAACAAAGTCCAAAATAAATTATTTGAGAAGCAAGTAATTGTCGACATCGATATTGTTTAGACATAATTCTAAAAAATATATGAATTTTCCGCTGCAACTTCTAAATTGCATAGCCCCGTGTAGGTACATAGGTTTGCGGCTTCAGTACATGTTGCGCGGTGCATAGAACGAGCCTATTGAAATATTTCCTCGCTTTGATGTTGCTCCAATTACAAACCGTAGATTTTTTCACATCGCAATTCTTTGAAGTTGAACTAGAAAATCAATCATGTTCTTACGTTTTTCCAGCGTTTTTTTTCTGTTGAAACCTTTCGAAATACTTACATATGATTAGCTCTGCACACTGAATAATTCATGTACTTTGGCTATAGCTATTTTCACTCTCTGTCTGTTCCTTGTTATTATTATAGTTTGACAGTTGTGTGACAGTAACAGGAAAGACGTTTAAGTATATCTGTCGAGGATGTGAGTCAGTTTCATTCAGAATTCAGATAGTTAAGTAGTAAATAAGTGTTGCGGAATGTTTATAATAGTTACCGTGACCCCGGAACATGACACGCCCTCCCGCCCCGCCCAGGACGGGAGAAGTCATTTGATGATTTTCCACTCCCCCAAAAAAAAAAGTAAGTAGTAAATAAGTAGCAAAGACTGACTGACTTCTAGAGTAATCGCACACGTAGCCTGTGAAAGGCCAAAACTGAACTGTCAACTGAAATGACTCGCAAATTCTCGTATTCTCAACTCATAAATCTTACTTAACCTCAGTAGCGTGCCTACTTACATATTTGCTTACCTAATAAGACAAGTATAGAACAAGTATATAACATCTACCAGTGTAAATAAATAAATATCCCGAGACAACTCACGTACGATCTCAAACTAAGAAGTTAAAACTTGTAATAAACCAGGCAACTGATAAAGAAATTTTAATTATATTAAAATTATTTATAAATACGTACATATACTAGATAAATTACTCCCAGATACAGAACAAACAATCATGCTCATCATACCTCCGGCTTAGCAGTCAGGGTCACAAACCACTAGGCCAACAGACCCGTGAACCTCATATAAAGTTTTACTGGTTGAACTGTTCTATGTTTTGCTTCATACGTTGGCGCACCTAAAATTGTCCAAGTAGTTAAGTCAGACTAGTACAGTTAGGCTATTAAGGTTCCAAGTGGCACCCACATTATTATACATATTTCATGAAATGTCAGTGTAGGACTTGGGCAAGTTGTTCCTACGTAAGTACTAACGTAATGTAGCCAGGCAAGTTTATTTATAGTGTAGTTAACAGCCACTTTACTGGGTCGGTTACGCACTACAACTTTTGGGTCCATGCACCTTTTTGAGGTCTAATTCTAGTTTACGCAACTGTGAACATTTTAACTTGTACTGAATTACCTATTTAGGGCAATTAATATGTGCTTAGTAGTTTTAATGGTAGTTACAACATGTGGTGGAGTGATATGGCGCGTTCAACCAATTTGTTTGCGACAAAACTGTTCGCCATTTTCTTGTTAATTTAGTACATACTGGTGTCCATTGGGTACGTTTTTGTCAAGGACAAAACAAGAAGTCGTAGGACTTAGTTTTACTTATGTACATTTTATATACTACGAGTAGGTTTAGCGCTAATCATACCTAATCCACTCTTGCTCAAAGCGGATTGGTTCGGCCCAGATTTTGTAGTTGGACAAGATACATAAATATAGGCCAAAATTATCAGCTCTAATAAGTTAATATCCATTAATTAATGCACGTTATTTCTCAATATAAGTAAAGTTAGAATACAACCATTCGTATCTTTGGAAAATTATGTAACAGAAATCGTTAGTTATTGTGTATTTAATAAGCGATGTGAATACTATACACGTAGGTAATTCGGCCACAAAAATGTCGACAATGCTTTATGGTAAAGTCGACTTGGCGAAGTTTCTGCCGCCATTTCTTTTTATGAAACGTCTATAAATGTCCGGACTTTAGATATATATTTTATATAGGTTGACTTATTCGACCTCACATTTCCTTCACGATGTTTACTTCCGCCGGAAAGCGAGTGACAAATGTTTTTAGGGAGTTTGGTAAGCCGGGATCGATACAGGGTCACCTATTCAGCAGGCTGTCGGCCACCCAGCCAGGGTCACTCCAATGTGAATTAACTATTGCTGACGTAATCACTAAGTCCTTTGAAAAGTATCAAAGTGAAAGCTGGCTGAAACGTAAAATGTATACAGCGAAGTTGATTGGAATAGAAGTTTGGTAAACTATAAGTGTTCAACAAATATTACTAATATTTTCACTCAATGTCACCCTGAAAATATGATCGTTATTTAATGATATTAGACACCTAAATTACACACTAGACACAAAGGATTACGTTCCAAAGATTTGCCAGTTAAATATAATCAATAGTTTATCTACAAACGCGGTTACGAGGGTAGACGTTAACAATTCGTCAGGGGGAGTAAGCCATTCAATTAGTTCTGGATTAGTCGATTGCAGGATTACCGTAGTTAGAGCCGATAGTTTCAGCTTTACTTACAACACAACTCTGTGCAAACAGCCTCCGGTATTGTTCCATTCTATTGGTTTACCTATTTAATTATCTCGTGTTACACCTTCTAGGTATGTTCTCATGTTACCTAGTTAATCTACTTGCTTTATTATTGATGAGGAAAGTAAATTAGGAGTCTATATCACACCTACTGCTGGGAATATTGCTAGTGATAGTGGAAAAATGTAGTCTTTTGAGAGCTTGCACATCATTTTTTTTACAGCCTTTGATACAACCTGAAATTCTCTGCTTGCACAAACAAGTGAATAATATGAGCTTGTCAATAAACGAATACTTTTCTATCAAAACTGTTTTATTAAAAACTTTATAGCTTTTGGAGAAGTGTCAAAACGACTTGCTAGTTTTTTATTAATCGTAAAATTCTTTCGGACTTGTCTTAATTTTGAACCCTAGGCACGCCACTGTTGTTTTTACTTTTTGTTATCCTTGCGTAGGTCTTGCCAAAAGTAAAGTTTGATATTAGACAGACATCCAAGCATGACCATCGCAGAAGAGTTTCGTTTGAAAATAGGTTTTTTTCTTTGATTGTATTACTGAAACAATTGCTTACGTGGCGAAGTGCCAATCTGACTCGTGCACTAGAACTCTTGAATTTGAAAAACATCTACTACGGAATTCTTTCTTGTATTGTTTTATGCTAATTTAATTTTCGTTTATAGCACACACTCTGAAAATTGCAAGTATCTAACAATTACGACCCAAAGGATACAGCTCTGTGACAGAGGGATAGACAGAAGGGCGGACGACGGAGACCAATAGGGACCCGTCGGACCCTTCGAGAACACAGCTGTTCACGTCGTTACATAAATTATAGCCTGAGGAAAAATCAGTTTATCTAAGTAAACGAGAAGATCAATAAAAATATATTTTCACCATATCGTGATAAGTTTCAAAATGCGTATTCTCTACAGCAATTGATCTCCCGAATAAGCATTTTAATAAATTGAAACTTTTCCTAGCAATTTGATCAGGAATGTTGGCGGAAAACATTTGGCTCGATAAAATTGGAGGCGTAATGAGGCGTACTAATGTGAAGGCTTATCCTCACCGTTTACGGAGAGTATAAAAACTGGCTACGAATGTATGCGAGGGACGTAGGTGCTTACCTTATGGATTAATGGCTCCGTTTGTTTTTTTACCTACTTGATAGGTAAAATTATGGCTTTTACTTCGTTTGGTTCAAATATTTATTTGGAACGAAGCACCTAGAAGTTTCAAGATAAAGTGAGTACAAAATTCCAATACTTTATTCATGCCGTAAGTGTTGCGTGACTAGTAAAGCTGTAAATAGATTGCATTCTCATTATCTCAGTTCAAACAGAGCTTAATGTAGTCGCTGTGTTTACATTTCATTAATCTTTGGTTTCTTTGGTCATGTTGAACAAGACGGATTAAAGCTATTACTTGCTAATGGGAGTAAATTGTGAGGACGACACATCTACAGCACCTACTGTGACGGAACTTGAACTGTAGTTCAGAACTCGTCGTACGTCGCTCGGGTAACTACTATCTACTTACCTACACGTGTTCGTTCTTACTGATCTGTATAAATACTGTTTGATGACAACTTGATAAAGTAAAACCTAAGTAAACAATTATGGTTTCTTAGTGACATTCGTATTTCATGTTTCAAATACGTTGGCGGCAAGAAAGTTTACTTTTAATAAAATATTTAAGACTGCCAAACACAGAAGTTGGAAAGGCAGACAGGCCTGACTTTCGTGACTGACAATTTAATTGGTAAGTTAGTTGAATACGAAATTAAATCGAAAACTCTTTAATTAAATTAGATAGTACCTACTGTACATTTTTCACACAAAACGCTGACGCATTTTTAGGAGATGAGAATAATTTATTAAACTTTCATAAAATTAAACGCGAACTGAGAGCTCGAATATTTGGAGATGTAAGGCGCTTTCAAAGAGATTTTGAGAGATGGCGAGTAATTGATATCAATTAGGATTGCGCTGGTGGCGGCTCGCCGCGGGCCCGATCACAATAGACTATCGTAGCCAAGAAATAGCCCCGGGAAACGCGTCCTTTTCACTCATCGAGATCGCCGAATTTATCTGAATTGTTTTTGGCGAACTTGGTTAATTCTCCTGCTATTATACTGTAAATAGGAAGCTTAAGAAGCGTCGGGTTGTATTTATTTTGGTACATCGTCTGAATGAGCCTTGTGATCAGTCCCCAGTCGAGTGGAAGTTTGTGAGTAATCATTCATGAGGGACGCATCCGTTACCCGACACTAATATTGTGTTGTCGGCTAGTGGTATATTGTCACCGGGTAGTGTTGTGTTAGTGAATCCCACGTAGCCTCTTATATTATGCCAATGGAGTATTAAACTGCGCACGGGGCAGCGCTCTCGTGAATATGGGGAGGGTACTTACTGAGTTTTAACGACTAAGGACTTAGCGAGTCCGGGGAACGCCAGTGTTCCCCGGACTCAAGCTTCAAGTCATTCAAGGAAGTTTGCAAATGTTCCTTTAGTGTTAGCGCACGTCGATGATTATAACACGCCTGTTAAGGAAAACTTCATAGGATATAAACTAAGTTTTTGGGTCAGTGTTCTAATAAAAGCTCCAGGAAATTGAGCCACATCAAAATTGTTATGACATATATTTATTTATGTATACACTGCGGTATTTGGAATTGCTGAAATGTAAAATTATGTATTTTTTGGTTGCCTTTTATTGAGGCGCCTAAGGCCAGTATTGACAAGTGCTTGATCCTCTAAAACCTCTTTTATGCAGTCTTATGCCACGTTTGCCCGTATATTTCAAACTTTTATTTTTAATTGTTAATACCTAGCTGTTAATTAATGGCACAATATTGTTTTATCCTTGCTTTAATGAAAATTAATAAAATTAAGTTTGAAGTACTTATTTAAAGAAAATAATTTAAATAAAGTATTCAAGAAATTAAGTTGTACGAACATTTTCAAAACATAAATTATTTTGGATTTAAATATAAAAGCAAAACAAATTATTTTAAGTAAATAACATAGTTTTATATTACAAGTTGCCAATGTTATTATAGAGATAGAATAACATTCATTGAAAGTAATTGTTTATTGGCATGAATTTTATTATTTTATGAAATAAAATGAGAAAGTATTTTTAGTTGAAGTAGGTTTAATTTTGAAATACTTACCTCATCTCTTTTGTTGGTTTTGTGTTCTTTGTTCTAAGGTAGATTTTTTATTGCTTTTAGGTCATAGACTATCAATAATCATTCCTGATAGTAAAGTACTCTGGCTTGGCTATTTTCTGTCTCTATTTTGCCACTGTATTGCTCATACCAAAAAACTTTTATTTACCTCTGCTTGATTTCCAACAAGCTATAACGGCTTTGGCGATTGCATATTAATTTGCTGCACCAATGAAATGATTTCACGAACTTATGCTTATTGTAAATGGGTGCACATTTCTGGATATCTCGGTGATGTCCAAAAATAACTAGCAAACCGCAGACACCTGCATGACATAAAAGGTGTATTATTTTCATTGCAGTCCGAAGACCTCTTAATATGTGAGTGTTTCACATAGGTCTCTCCATAGAAAAAAATACACCAGTTGAAGCCAGTTAACCTCAACCAAATTTTAAAAGTACTGGCCTGGGTGCATAGTGGACCTAATGATCAGTAATTCGAAGATACGTCACGATTAAACTAAAAGAAAATATGTGTTGTGTTTTAAATACCTAGCTGACATAAAATAAACTACATATGATCGGTCTACATTTATGTATTTAAATATCTATCCATTTTATTGTAGATTTAGTTCGAAAATCACTAACGTAATTGCCTCCTGAAAAGTTTTACAGTTTTAAAAATGCGCCTTGTATGCGAATTGATTTTTTTTTCACTATCCTAAGTTACTCGACACAATGCAAGGACTCTAACTACACCTAATACATTTAAATCTGTTTAAAAACACTACTCTATTTAAAATCCAGTTTACAAAATCCACCAGCTTAGCTTTCGAAACTTTTAATCCGGGGTTATTCAACAACTAAAGCTGTGTTCGTTACGTTAAAAGTGACTGATACTGGCCTAACAAGCGATGACTCCGTGAGTTCCTGAGCCGAACTTTTAACTGGCTGCTAACTACACTAGTTTTAAAAAGTTTGTGTTGCTATGCTGTAATTCAGAACATCAATTATTGGAGCAGTGTTGTTCGCGGTGGAAAGTGAGAACCTGTAGTTTAAATTACTATTTTTTAGGGTTGGTGTATCTTTAAAGGAATGGTAGTCCTTCAGGGCCATTTTATTGTCCATTTGTCGGTTTGTCAAAGCTTTTTAGTAACGTGTGAAGGTATCAAAGTTGAAGCTATATTGAAAAGCTGAAGAGTTTGTTTGTCTGGTTTAATAAGCTAATCTCAGGGTGGTACGAGTTTAAAATATTTTTATGTTGGATAGTCCATTTCTCGAGAAAGGCTATATATTATCCATACTAATATTATAAATGGGAAAGTGTGTCTGTCTGTCTGTCTGTCTGTCTGTCTGTTTGTCTTTCTTTCACGGCAAAACGGAGCGACGGATTGACGTGATTTTTTAAGTGGAGATAGTTGAAGGGATGGAGAGTAACATAGGCTACTTTTGTCTCTTTCTAACGCGAGCGAAGCCGCGGGCAGAAGCTAGTTAGCTATAAAACATTACGCTACAACCTACGGAAGCGAATTAGTAACTAAAGGTACACTTGAAATCATGGGTTGTTTTTTTATTTACACTGTTCAGTATAGTGTCATCTCTCTATAAGGAATTCCTAAAATTATTTCATTTGCCTATTAACTTACTCTTCGTGGAATAGAACGACATTTCAAGTGTCACTATTTGTGACTAAATTGCGTCGTACTTGTGCGTACCTGCCTATAGGAAATTGTTTTTCATTAAAGCTGACTAGAATCGTATCTAATTAGGCTCGTAAATTAGGAAGCTTGGGTCGATAGGCACTCAGATATAAATAAAGGTCCCTTCTTCTGTAGGTACCGAAGTAACTAAAAACAGAGAATAAAATATGTCTTTTGTTGAAGTGGAACGTGTTCTGATTTTGTGATTCCTACTATGTTTAGTTATCAGAAAAAAATCCCTACTAGTTATTAAATAAGTTCTCACTGCGTCTGTCTGACTGAATGTGAAAATCACAAAAGTTTGCAATGAATTTTATATCCTTAAGTTATAAGGATTTTGTGAAAATTCACTGCAAAGTCTTTAACGATGTCAGTTAAAGACTTTTTTATAAAACTAATACAACCTGTATTGGTTATTATAAAAAAAAGTCGACGATCTATAAAGGAGTTATTTATACTAATATTATAAAGAGGAAAGATTTGTATGTAACGAATAAACTCAAAAACTACTGGACCAATTTCAAACATTATTTTTCCATTAGAAAGATACATTATCCCTGAGTAACATGGGCTGTACAATATCACGCTATGTCCCACGGGAGCGAAGCGGTAATCAAAAACCTAACGTAACACGAGTGAAACCACGAGGACATTCCTTATAAAAAGATCTTAAATACTACCAACGCTATGTCTGTCTTTTACCGCAGGCAAAAGTTAGTAAAGAAATAAAATAAAGTTAGTCACCATTTAAAGAGACAAATTGAAAATTGCCCTAGGGATTTGGTACTGATTTCAGACCATGAACATTTTCGTCAAAAATAAAACTATTAAATCCAGGAATTGCTATTCATTATTAGGAAGTTTTTTTGCTAACGATGATTTGTAAGTGTTATAGACGTCATCAGAAAAAATTGCTCTCCGAAAGAAAATCACAAAGATTTACAGCCAAAGTCAAAAGTAACAGCTGAAGCCAACACTCATACGTTACATAGCGAGGAAATTCTTACATACGCGAAATACTGAGCCCACTCTTAAGAAATATGTCACGAATTCTTACGCAAAACTTTTGTATTTCTGTAACAAAAACATAAAAGCAGAGGAATGGTGTGTCAACAAAGTAATAACGCGTGGTATATTATAATCGTGCGCTTAAAACAGATGCGTACTAGCGACGAAAGCGCTTAGACTGCAGACTTTATGAAATTTTCAAAGTTCGGGGCCTGTCGGTAACTTTCTTGTAACAAGTTCCCTCGATATTCGCCCAGAGTAGGTGTTTCAATCGAATGTTCTAGGGTTCCACGAAGAAGATGGGCGTGTTCCAGTTAAATTATCGCCAAAAAAATATTGATTAACCTTTTGACGACCAAGTGATAGCCGGCTGTCGCGCTGCTATTGTCTTTCTATTGTGTCGCAAAAGTCGTAAGTATTTATTGGTGTCACTTATTAAAATGACATCTCGGACACAATTAGTCGCAATGACTATGATGGAATTCTGAGGCCTCAATTTTTGTTTGCCACTAAATACGTTTACTATTTCTTTGCGCACAATTTTTGATTTTAAGGTATTATCACCTAGAAATATGTGAAAACTTATTTGTGGTGCCATCGTGTCCGAGAGCAAGTCGGTGGCCATTTCTTGCGACAATTTCGTTATTTCGAACATACCCAAAGTTTGTACGCACAATTTTCTATATCGATATTTTCTTTGGCTCGGGTGCGTTGCGGAAGTGTGACGTCATAGTGACAGCTACGTCATCAATGAATAACGCCAAAGCGATATGCGATACGCTGAAAGAAGCAAAAAGGAATGAATAATGACTGACATCCGATTTAAGATTTATTAGCGTAGTTGCTGTACTGGCTGGTTTTGCTGTATCGAACCTTTTTATAAATTACTAGCTGTTCCTTGCGGTTTCACCCGCGTTACGTTAGGTTTTTGGTTATGCCCGTGGGACATAGCGTGATATTATATAGCCTATGTTACTCAGGGATAATGTAGCTTTGTATATGAAAAGTTAACTATTTAATACATCTTAGAGGATTTATGAAAATAGATGTAAGATAACCTCTCTATATGACTTAAATTTTGACTTGTTAATTCATAATAAAAAATATACTAGGTACCTAATTCGTCTAAATATAGTATATTTAGTAAGTAAAGTATTTTTAGGTAAGTAGTCTGCTGGTCTGTTAAATAAGTATATTTTAACATTATACGTGCTTTATGCCGATGTTAAAAAACTACTGAAGATGAATTTAAGATGAAAGGAATTTAATTGAGCAATTAGTTGGGGCAAAAGGACATTAAAAATCAGTCTCCATTATGAATATTTAAGATAAAATCTTCGTAGTTTACCTGTAAGTATGAATAAAACTTTATGCAAGCAAATGCAGTTGAAACTGTTATTTCTTTATATCCCTCAAACGAGACGAGTTCTCGATCGGAAAGTTCTGCAGATTTCAATTTGTTTTTGAGCCAAGTAAGCTGCTCTACATACATACGTTTCCATTTTCTTACTAAGATATACAGACCTAATACAATCTTATTAATGTGCTATTCGAATAGTCTGATTTGGCAATGAATCTAAAATATAATCATAGTAAATTTATTTACTTTTAAAATAAATTAACGTTATCAATGCAAGTTTTAATTTTTTTAAGTAAGAGGTGAAACTATGCTATACATTTTATTTCTGTCATAACCACACTTAACCATCATTTTGATTATTAGAGGTGATCAATGATTTCCAAGAACACGTTTTTCGGTATCTTAAATATTTAGTGCCCGTAATCAAATATTTTCCGTCGACAAAATTTGGTAGACACGATGTTAAACAAGATGCTCTTGAAAGCATTTTTTTCTATTAATTTCAGAGCAAGCCTTGCTATTTATAAATTCTGGAAAATTTGATCATATTTTTCATTACAATTTTTAATTATTCCTCAGTATTAAATCGCCTGAAGCCTACCATAAATTCTTAGTTACAACTCAACTTACTGTAAACAAAATTTTCTGTAACAAAAAGTTCTCGATTTAATACACATAGCTGCAAATACAATGGCCGATGGACGTTAGTTTGAAGTAAAATTAATAGCTTAGCTGGCGTGAAAGCACTTTAGTTCACGATCGACCTCGACTGGGCGACTAACGAAATTGAGTATCGGAAATAGGATTAGATTATAAAAGACTTTTATAACTGCAACTGTGAACCTAGATTGGATTTTGTTTTATTCTGACGTCGCGCCGTCTTGATTATTTAACGCGGAAATAGTTTTAGTTAGTGGTTATTAATCATGTGGTCTCTACATAGTATAAAACAAAGTTGCTTTCTGCTGACTGAGTGACTGTCCTTACGTATGATTACATTTATAAAACTCTGCAACGGTCTTTAACTCAATTTTCAGCATTAGATAAAGTAATTCAAGAGGATAGTTTATATGTACAATACATGCAAATTATAGTAGATAAAAGCCGAGAATTTTAAAGATTCTTAACACTCGTGCGAAGCTGGGGCGGATCGCTAGTTTCGACATACAATGCGAATTTTCATGATGTACTCAGTCCAAAAAGGTAAAAATCAAGGAAAATGTTTCTTTTTAGTTGTTCTTTTTTTACGAGCACGGTACCTAGAATATAAATGTTATTTTTATAATATTTTCCTCTCACATATACGAGTCTATTTTTTTAAATGTCGGGTTTTTGCCTCATGTAAAACACAAAGCAATATTGACATACTGTTAAATGGAAACATATAAGAGTATATATGCAAAGAGGAAAAAATCAACCTTTGTGTGTTTATGCAAATGCATTACTATTAAATAACAGTGATGTATAAAATCAAACACAAAAGTAGAATCAGTTATTTCAAGCTTTTTTTTAGAAAAACGTTGCCCCACCAGGTTCTGAACCAATTCCTGTGGGCAAAGACCTCTTCTCATACAGAGTAAGCACGGGCATTAATCACCACGCTTGCTTAAAGCGCTGGTTGCTTTACAAGCCCAGGTTTCCTCACGGTGTTTTTTTTCACCGATGTCTGAGATGCCCACGTTAAACTTTCGAAAGAACATTTGAATTGAAAATGCCACATTGGTACTTGCCTGGATTTAAACCCTCATGAGAGGTGGACGCTTAACCACTTAAAGGCCATCACGACGTGAGTTTTTAATTTTTTTCAAGTACAGTGTAGGTCATACAAATAATAATTAAATACAGGAATCACACCTGCAATTCGCTGCGCAGCAGAAAGTCAAAAGTTCATCTACTGCGCCAACCATGCCAATTATAACACTAAAAGTACTTCTCAACATTCGTTACATTGGTTGTTTTGCATTGCCACCGACTTCCGAAAAAGTAACTTTTTTAGTATTTGGAGGCAGTTACTTTTTTGTTAGATGGTTTTTTACTTTTTGAATTCCATTGTCTGACTATGTGGTCCAAATATAGTCCAGTTAAAGCTTGAAACATTACAACATCATTACAACAGGTAAACACCATGTGATCAGTTTCCTCAATTTCTCTCTAAATAGGATACTAACGTCAACACGTTAGTATTCTATTACACACCGAATTAGAAAAATAATTTACAGACGGTCCTAAAGTCAACACTAGGACCGTCTGTAAATTATTTTTCTAATTCGGTCCAGGCGTTTTTGAGTAATAAAGGAGCAAAATATATAAAAAGCTTCCGACGAAATGAGAATTCCTCTGCAATTTTTAAATCCGTTACAAACTAGATATTTGTTAATTTATGACATAACGAGTTGTTGGCTAAGCGAATGGAACTAGTGACGTCCACGGATATTGTAACGTTTCACCAAACAATGCCTGAAGATGTTTCATTTCCGTAGTCGCTGCAATATATCTTAGTACATATCAAGTAGATGATCCTTGGTATGTATTCAGTCCACCATTTACCATGGATGGACATTTGTTAATGACACTCTCGTAACATTATAGCTTTTGTCCGCGACCTTACCCGCATGAATTTTATTTTTCGCGAACGCATGCAAAGTAGCCTGTGGACTTCCTCGTAGCTTGCATTGCAGCTGAAAAACAGCGTCAGGTGGTACTTGTGTTGTCATCTGATATTATGCTGAGCCCTTATCGCATTAAAATTACTGTTCTCTAAAAATAAAATAAAGTCAAAAATTAACCTTTCAACGACTAAGCGACAGCCGGCTATCTCGCTGCTATTGTCTTTCTAGTGTGTCTCAAATCACGTATGTTCGAAGGTTTAAAGAGAGTCGACAAATTATAATAAAACAGTTTCATAGTAAAATAAATTTATGACAATGTTATGTATGTTGGTTCAGCAGGATGCGTAGTTACAGAGAAATGGAGATCAAGGAAACAAAGTGTCAACAAAAAGGAGTAAATCTGAGCAATATGGCTTCAAAGGTGACCTAGCTTAAGACTGCTTGTCCGCAGGAGCGGAGCTTTGAGCGAGTCAAACATCCACCAATGGGATTGCATAAAATCCCCGCTCGATTTTTGAGTCGCTCGCCGGTCCGCTGCCTCGCTCCACTTCTTTAGACCAGCAAGTTATTGGGACTGGGCTGGACATGGCTGCCGCATGTCCAACGAGCTATCATATGGGTCTGTAAAGCTCTAAATTCGTGTCTCACGACGTCGAGACGAGACATGGTAGAGGGTGGTGCATTACCAAAACGTAGCGTAGAATCGAACTAATGGAAGGAGGCTTTAGCCTACCAATGGGCACGTGCAGGCTAGTTATAATAATTATTTTTATCCTCTTGCACTTTTTGACTCTGATAGCGAGTCACCATATATCACAAAGTTGGCAGAGTGGTTACGCAATGGACTTCCGTCAGCTTATATACTCCGACATCTATACTCTATGTATATATAGGTAATTATGTAGATTGAAAATGGCAAACAGACTGATGGTCTAGGTGATATACCAACGCACAGCCAAACTGCTGGTTAGAGTCATGAAACTAGGTGGGTATGTTCTTTGTGAGGTACAAAATCCACACGCCTAAAAGAGTAAAATAGATTTTCCAATTCCATAATATACCTATAGACACTTACCGAAAAAACTATTTGTCTTGCCAAATCAACCATTATTCAGCTGATGTGTAATAAACTTAGGTCCGTTAATATAATATAGTGATACGTCGGTGTTGGTCTGCTCTGGCGTTAACGAGAAAGCTACGCAGACAGTGACCGCGTCGTGACGTCACAACTCACACATTAATAATGTAAGCCCAAAGCCTGAACCGACGGAATATTAGAGTAACGCCGGGTAATAAGAAGATAATAAATAATGTATTGTTTTCGTGAATATGGATTATAGAGATAATTAGAAATGTCTACAACACAGGAGTACTCTTTAGTCCTTAAAATTAGTTTTCAATTTTTATTACTTTTAGTTTTATTTCATCCGATATAAAATTTACTAACATAGTACATAAGTTAAATTGTTACTAACAAAATGGATTGTATTGTCTGAATAAAAACGATTATTATTATTATTATATCGTGTAGTGAACAGGTGGGCTTCACTTCCATTTCCAAAATAATAATTGGAAAAGTCACTCCTTTTGACTCTATGTGAATATTCTAGAAATAATTTACAGGTCAGGCTTTGTTGTCATAAAAGATATAAAAAAAGGCATTAATTAACACACACAGTCCCAAATAAAAGATATCAATAATAACTCTATGTTCTGGTATGCTGCTAATAAGAGTGTAAACTAAAAATATGAAACACCCCGCCCTCGAAGTTATTAAGGTCACGACTGTAGATAACAAAAGAATTGATAACTTTGTAACGACTGAACCTACGACAACATGTATTACAATCATCGCTAGATAATCTACTTATAGATAAAAAAAACGCAACCAAATAGGTTCACCCGTTTAAAATATTCAGTGCCACAGGCAGAGAGACAAACAGGCAGAGTGACACAAAGCAATAAAGCCTATTAATAACACCCTTACACCCCTCTTTTTGCTTCGGGGGTTAAAAACAGTCGCACATAACGTCGGTAATTTAAAACTTCCCAGCACAATGCCCAAAAGAGATGAAAAATAAAAGAATGGGTAAACTTATAAGAAAATTCTCTGAAAACGTATTACGTAAACTCAGGGTCGACTTGCAGAAATAATGACATCGACAGGCCACCGAAGTTTTTTAATATTGAACTTTTTACCGAACCAAGATTCCAAATATGAAAAGCGCTTGCTAGTAATAAATCATTTAATACTGTTTGAAATTCAAAATTCGCGTTCGTTGACTTTTAAATGTTCAATATTAACTGCTGCTTTAAATATTTAATGTTGACCCACGATAAATAGCTTTTGTAAAGTGTTTATGCAGTTTCTTGAAATTGTAAACAAAATGAAATGAGATTTCCATTACTCTACTGTCTATTTACTAATGACGAAGATCTTTTATTACTTTTTTCACAGCAAATAAAACCACAAAATACATAGGTACTTAAAATGTCATTGATATCATAAAGACCTACAAAACATCTTACTGTTGTGTAATTCCATTGTTTTTATAAACACAATATAATATTGACTGACAGAAACAAAAACGAAATTGAAATAAACGAAATATTCCTTTATACAAAACCAAAACCGTTTCCTTTGATAACATTCTCTTCAAGTTTTGCGTTATGTTCCAGAACCTTTGAATACAAAAGCCAAATCATTCTAAGAAAGAACTCAAAGAAACCGCTGTGTTCGCAGGGCTCGTAACACGAATTGGAGTAAAAGTCAATTTTATAAAACATTGGAAAATTGTAGGTCAGCAGAAACTCGACAATCTGTGTCGGACACCTATTCTAGCTGTTACAGCTGTAATTTGCTTGAGTGGGGACGGAACGTGTCGGTCATTCGATTAGTGTGGTACGCGAATGTTCGCCACCACAGTGCAGGCCCCCCCGGCCGTGCGCCGCCGTGCTCACTCTCCACGGAAACGTTACATCCGACGAACGAGCTCTACAGATGTGCGGGAAATTATATCTTTTCATTTCCCTCAAATAGTCGGAACATTTTACCAAGATTTGATGTATTACTAAGGAAAATCAAAGTTTACGCACATTTCTCCCACGAGATTACTCTCATAAGTATATTACGACCAAAATAAATATAGTAACCTACTTTCTAATTTGAATCCTCTCTATTTCATCCCCTCTCGCCGTCTCCCCAATATTATTTACCCAGAACTGTCGGCGTGAGATACATACTGAATATTGCTTAGTTTCCCCCAAGTTAGTATCTAAGCACGAGTTTATCGCTTTGCGAATTAGTTACGAATTGAAAATGTCTAGTGGTTGGATCGGCGGGGTGTCACGTGGAGGCCTTCGTTATAGGCCGCCGCTAATTAAGAAGTTTCCCCTTCGATCGGCGCAAATTTTATTACGTCAGGGCTGTCCCAAAAAGCTTGTAAAATTAAATTAGTTCAAACGACGAATCAGATTTCCAATTTTAAGGTTAAGACGACTGCCGTCTAAAGAAACTCTGTGTGCACCCTTTGTAATTATGGTTCGTTAGAGTTTATGATTACTTATTTCCATTTCAAATTGCTACTGATATCACCAAGTTTGCTATGGTAATTACTTAAAGTAAACCATTTGGTAACATTTACATTAAAATATGCAGTTGTGGCCGGAAAAGCGCAATATTACAAGATTAACATTTTCCGGGCCTCTGGTATACCGATTACTTTATATCGATAAAATTCGATGAATAATTGAATTATGAATAGCGTCTCTACGTAATAACAAATTTTAAAGTGATGCCGTTAAATTGAGGGTAAGATTATGAGTGGGTACGAGTCGCGGAGCCATAAACCGTGGCACGAAACGATGTGAGCCCAGCAGACGTTGAAATTACACTGATATTACGTCGATGAATTGTACCTAAATGCGATGTTTTTTATTATTATTTCTTATTTAATACGATATTTTAAATGAGGTACGGTAATAACTATTTAGTTCAGGTATCGTACTGTAATATAAATATGAAATATTTAGATAAGTTTAAAGACATCATTTGTTTCGACGTAAACACATAATATTATTCAATTAAGTTGTAAGTTTAGAAAATAAAGGTAATAAATAATAATAATAATAATACCAGCCTATAACTGTCCCACTGCAGGGCAAAGGCCTCTTCTCATACAGAGAAGGCACGAGCATTGATCACCACGCTTGCTCAAGGCGGATTGGCGATTTCAGACTTATATTAACTACAAATCCAAGTTTTTCTCACGATGTTTTCCTTCACCGATGTCTGTGATGTCTAAGATAATCTTTAGAAAGTACATATACATTGAAAAAGTCACATTGGTACTTGCCCGGATTCGAACCCACAACCTCTTGCATGAGAGGCGGGCGCCTTAACCACTAGGCCATCACGACAGAAAATAAAGGTACATCATAAAATACAGTATCTGCTTGAAATGTGTTAAAATTTCACAAACGTGTAGGTATAGTGATTTCTTTGTGGCTACTGGCTTCCTACTTTTCATAAATAACAGACCCTCCAAGTTTAAAGTCTCTAGAACCAACGGTTTGGGCTGTGCGTTGATATTCAATATAAGGGTTGTCTATTGTTTGCCCGAAGATTATATGCCATAATCATCATTTTCCCGAATTTCATTTACCCGAATTTCATTTGCCCGAATGTTTCATTTGCCCTAAAAGACATATGACATACTTTTAATTGCCCGAATTTTAGATACCATAAGATACGAATGCCATAAGTATTGTTTGCCATAATTTTATGTGCCATAATAATTATTAGACATAATATTTAAATGGCATAATATTTAAATGGCATAACAAGTATTAGACAAATATTTAAGCCCCGTAATGGTTTTTTTTTCTGTGCATGGTTGATGGTGGGTTAGGTCGACGGAGCCCCGCTTCGCGGGGCTCCTACTTCTGTGTGGTTTATAAAAAAATAACCACGAAGGGGATGGCGGGGTCTATTCGCTCGCTTCGCTCGCTCACACGACCCCGCCATCCCCTTCTAACCTAACCTGTCCGAGTCGGGGTGCCCTAAATCCCAATTGCATCCAATTTCTCTTGATATAAACAACCGTTAAACACCCGATGTCGATGGCAAATTATGTTATGGCATATCATAATTATGGCATGTGATAATTAGGACATGTGATAATTATGGCTTACAATGATTATGGCAAATGATGTTATGGTAAGTGACTTTATGGGAAACAATGATTCTGGCACGTGACTATTATGGCAAATGAGAGTAGGGCAAATGAGTATTATGTCGTATGATATTATGGCTGTTGACTATTATGGCAAATGAAATTAGGGCAAATAAAATTCGGGTAAACGGCGGTATACCCAATATAAGTAGTAATATAGTACAAGTCAAGTCAAGTTTTTCAGCAAGAATGAAGAATCTAGCACTGACGCTACGTTATAATATATTACACTCGTGGCTCAATAAGCCGAGTTAAACTCCGTATAAGGTTTGTAAACCCAACAAGTTATAACGATACTTAATTGCGAACTTCGCTGTAATATTTCTCATGCTGGTAATTTAGAGGCTTTAAGAACCGGATTAATAAAGCGCTCTTTATTTAAGACGGACTCCAAAGTGTCCACTTGATGTTTTCTGAGATAAATGAGTTTATTAAATTACTTACGTACTTTTATTTTTTTGCTGTCAAGTGTACTTACTTAATTCAAACCGTTTTGACGTTTCTTCGTCATGGGACATCTCGCCCACGACGAAACTGACCCGCGGGCCAAAGGTCAACTTTATGAAATGTACATGGTCATCTCATCATACGTCAGGTGGTAAATTTTTCGTGCACAAGATGTCCCAAAAACCTTCTCCGTGGCGTTCGATACTAGGCACTAGAGAGACAAATACAGACAGACAGACAAACATGGGGTTTTTAAGTCATATGCTAGACAGCTTTCATTGTTTCCACGATTGTCTTAAAAAAAGACGTGCTATATTTTCAGGATTCATGTGTGTATGTACGTACATAATTATGTAAGTGAATTTCTATATCACACCATATATATGTCGCAGTCATCTGGTTAAATCAGCTATTTGATTGTATGACTAGCGCGTTTATTGAATGACGACATTTAATTGAATAACTAAACGACCACTCGTCAAGTTGTTTAATGTAACGTTCAACGACTTGACTAAACGTCATTTAGCAATGTCGTTAAATCGGATATAGTCGACTTTGTAATGTTTGTTTAGGGTGACCGCAACTTCGCAACTTAAAAACTTAACATAACAGATATGAGAACATGACATGACACACTTTAATATGATTTTAATTAAAAAAAAAACTTTAAAAGTAGCCGGCAGCGGCGTATTTATGGGTAAATCCATGCTGTCACACTATTTTATCAAGAATAAGTCACTTTAAAGTAAATTTAATCAAAATAATATCAAGTCAGTGCTATCTGCGCGAGCTATATTACGCCATATTTGTTTTGGTGACTACTAACGCCGCAGTGGAAAAAAAATAAACTAAATTACAATCACCTGACTGATTTTGCGTCCACTCTGTTCAAAGGGCTATGCTACAATCAGCTATCTAGTTGGACGTTGAGCGACGCTTGTTCAATCAGCTTTCGGCCTAGTCATTCAATTAAATGTTGCCATTCAATAAACGCGCTAGTCATACAATCAAATAGCTGATTCAACCAGATGACTGCGACATATATATAACTTAAATACAGAATTTTATGTAAACAAATTTTTATGATACCTCAAATCATAACAATTTTTGCATTGTTTCGTGTAACATCGGCCGGCTGGTAATTAGTTTATATTTTGCAATGAAAATCATGCTTTTATCCTTTTGTTTTGAAAGTTATCATGTTTTAAAATAAACAAAGTAACGCACAAAATATTACTCTCAGATAATCTGGTTTTCTGTTTCACGTAGTTATAAGTACTGTCAGTTTCAATATTTTGTTTTGCGTGTCACATTCACAAAAGAGAATTTATATCGCTTTAATCATATTTTGACACTACCATTTATTTGAAGCTACCTGTTAAAAGCTTACAGAACAATTTGCTTTGATTGATAGAGTGCTTCATTTATCAATGTCATTTGCTGAATTAACGAAATAAAGCTATTGGGCGGGAGTGTTTCCCTTGTTTTATGAGCCGCTTCAACTTTAGATTTGGTTTAATGTGTAATGAATGTAAGTCACGGATATGCGGGTTTCTTATAGTTACAATATGAAGTTTAACTATTTATTGCCTGTTCTAATTTTTGGTCTTGTGTCGGAAAATAGTACATCCGAACTAAGTTTGTAATTACACCCCAGGAGGAATCGCAGTCTGGTCGAAAAAAAAATATGCTCACGTTTGTTACATTATGACGTTTATCAATACACTTGTAAACGATCAATATAATTATGGCAAAACTTGAACAATTTGAAGGAAAAATATGAATAGTTTTACCCAAAATCTAAATATATTATGTCGGAAATGGCCGACGGTGGTCGCTCTCATTTTTTATCAATTACCATTTCTGGCGTACCTAAGACTAGTCATAATAATGTTATTTGAGATTGCGCACGCTTGCGAAGCAATTTATGAAGAGAATAATTCTATTTAAAGCGTAAATAAAATTCTCAAGCAACATTTTATCTTTGATATTTGAGGTAAAGAAGTTAATGAGCAGTACGAGATCTTACTCTTTATATTGCCGTATTTATTTTCTGAAAATACGAGTATAAGCAAGCTCAACTTTATGTATTAGGTTAATTGCCGTAACCTGCGGAGAAAGAAAGAAAATGTATAAAAATTGGTCGTCAGTTGAGAACAATCAGCAAGACAAAGGAATTTTATTTTATTAAAAAAATGTACAACATTATTTACAAATAATTGAACATATTGTAGTGTAACGTTCTATTATATAAAATAAAGCATAATTTAAATTAAAAAGTATTCTGTAAATAACTTAAAGGTAAAAAAATAATTTGGTAATACAAGATTAACATACTCGTATAAACTTATTAGCAAATGCTGATATGTATTTTTTGAATATGTATTTGGAATGTCTTGATTTAAGTATTCGAAACTGCCAAAGTTCCTGATGATTGTGCTCAAGTGACTCATGTGGTTAAATTTTATACAAGGTAATATCAGTATTTGTCAGTTTACAACTACTAAAGCATAGTTCAATGTGTAATGAATCTATGTGTAACTTGTAGTGTGTGAGTTTGTGAAGTGAGTGAGTGAGTGAGTGAGCGTAAGCTGATGAAAACACTCAACGCTTCGCGCTTGACGGCGCCGGGCATGCACCGGGCGTGTACCGTTTGTACTCACTAGCTACGAATGAAGTAGTTCTTTACCTGAGGTAAATACAGATACATCGGTCCTCAAACTAAACATATGAAAAAAACCTTAACCCGTGAGTAGACACATCTATCGACTTCTTTGCCGGGAAGTGGAACATTAACGGCTAATTTAAAAAAATGGGAATCTTTATATATTACGACCAGTAAAAATGTATTTAAAATGTAATAAACTGTAATAATTAACACAAATAAGTGTGACGGTATTAATAAAAACTAGTCTTTACTCATACATTATATTCGGATTAAAAGCAAAAACCGCTGGCCGGTGTTCAGTGTCACGAAAAAAAGGTTAGGTGCATCACGCTATAGGCCGCGTCTTCAAACTTCCCTGTGCAATACTTTAAGTCTAAACCACTAACACAATTAAGCTAAATTAAATTCATTAGTCCGCTCATACTTGCAGTGCTTGTAACTCGGAGCTCGGGTTGTTTGAACGACTCTTCTGTGTGTAGTTAGAGAGCTGCAGATAAGTCGATATCAGCTCAAGTACTATCGTGCGAGAAACGTTGGCTGACTTGTTCAACTCCTAGTCTGTCTCCCGACTGGAATAGTTCTCGACGTTTCGAGTTCACTCCAGTCTCGAGCCCTACACAGAAACAGTTACTTCTTTTGTTTCAAGCTTCGGTTATGAACGTTTTAAACTTTCGAGATTCGAACAAATAGTTGTAGTGGTGAGATCACGTGGCGTAGAGACAGACGGGAAGTTTTATTTGCGTCGGTATTTATCGAAAGTAAAAAATGTGTGTCTGTAGGCCTTCAAGGAGACAGTTTACATTTCATTCAATCTACTATATAAAAATAAGTCGGGTTTTCCTTCCTGACGCTATAACCCCAGAACGCACAAACACACGGTTTTGTATTCGTTGGAAAGGTCTCGGGCTCCGTGAGGTTTATAGCAAAGAAAATTCAGGAAAAATCCACGCGGACGAAGTCGCGGGCAGAAGCTAGTCTTTCATACAAATCATTAATTAATGATTATCACATAGCCGAGAACGAGGTTATTTTTCGTCGAGTTTTATATGAGATGACGTGACGTGCGGTGTATGTACACGCGGCGGTAACAGTGGTGGTGTACAACCGGCCTTAGAATTCGCGTAGATCACCAAATTTTTTGTCGGTCGGCTGTTTACTTGCGTTTTAATCAGTACACATTGTTTTTAACCGTCCACATTCCGAGTCCAACCAACGATTCTGAGTCGAGCAATCATAAAGTTTGTTGGCCTTTCAGACTAAACTGTCAACAAGTCGTCTCTCGTTGGCATACTTTTCAATCAGTATCGCTTTCTTCTATGCATAAACTCGGGAGACATTAGGTTCATTTCAAGCTTTAAATAGCAAACGGTCAACTATTGGTTGGTGTCCGCCCTCACCATTAAACCAACTGTTTAGTTTGATCTGGCAGACCCATCAGGCCGTCGGCTGGCCAAGACGTTTATGTAGACTTTGCAAAACTCTTATTGCTTATTGGGTTAGAGTTTCTAACTTATTAATGTAAAAAATAAAACTACTTGATATTTTATATGGGCTATAAAGTGGCCCATGGACATAAGCTGTTGTTCAATGGTAAATTCTCATTTCAGGAAATTGAATAAAAAATGTATCCATCTGTAGTCAAAACATATTTATCTAAGCTAGCTACAGTAACGCGATATACACTGCTCAGATATTCTTATAACAAGGAGTATCTAACTCTTGTAATAATAATTACTCCTCCTTACGCTGATATGAGCGTTTATGATTACTAAGTGGTGTTATGTATTACAAAACATCCTTCCGTAGAGGAATCTTGGAAGCGGAGTACAGTAATAATTAGAACATCATGTTACCTTGTTATTTGACACTATCGCCGCCGGCAAACCGCTGAGCTAATGATAGAGAGAGCAAATCCATACTTACTAATATACTTACAAATATATTATAAATGGGAAAGTGTGTCTGTCTGTCTGTCTGTATGTTTGTCTTTCTTTCACGGCAAAACGGAGCGACGAATTGACGTGATTTTTTAAGTGGAGATAGTTGAAGGGATGGAGAGTAACATAGGCTACTTTTTGTCTCTTTTTAACGCGAGCGAAGCCAAAACAAACAAAACATCAAATTAAACGGGTCAGAGCCCGTACGTCCCCTAAGATTCGCACCTTGTGCCCATTCGTCCCCTGGAACTTTTGAGGGGCCTATTCGCCCCCTGAAGAATATTTATTTTAATTCATTCTTCTAATATAAGTACATGTATATAGTCCTGGTACAGTCGCGCAGAAAAGGGTAAAATAAAAATATAATAATTCCTTAAATATCATGTTTAAGTATTTTAAATAAGATTAAGTTTAATAAAATGCCTCTAGGCTCTAGGCATAAAGTCAGTCTTCAAAATAATTAATCGATTCGTCGATCGATCGTTTTCTATTTACCACTTCACGTTACTGCGCGCCTAGTACTTTGCATTGATTAAGGTGATCTTGTGAGAAAATTAAGGAATACAGTGAATTTTTTTTCGTACATGACTACTTCACGTTACTGCGCGCCTAGTACTTTGAATTGATTAAGGTGATCTTGTGAGAAAATTAAAAACACAGTGAATTTTAGATTTACGTACATGACTACTTCACGTTACTGCGCGCCTAGTACTTTTGTTCTCTTAAGTTTTCAATCATTAATACCCGTTTTTTAACAAGCCATTCGTAAAGAGACAATATTACATCGTAAGCCTATCGACAGGTTACATTATTATCATGACGGATTATCATTCATCGTAGCTCTTTTTTCAATGATCTGTTATGATTTATTAAATTAATTGCGTTAATAAACTGTTCACAAGTGTACTATGTTAACCGTTTTTAGGTAAAATATAGGTGATTTTATCTCAGGGGACCAATAGGCACCTGAATAGGTGCCGAATCTTTAACTTATATTGTGTATATATTAGAGGAGACGAACGGGTACCTTAAAATAATATTTTTATTAAAATATTGATTGGTCCCCACCAGGAGACCAACGGGCACCTATATAGGGGCCGAATCCACAACTTTTATGCTGGGGGACAAATCTTAGGGGACGTACGGGCTCTGACCCAATTAAACGATCTCTTTTTAACGCGAGCGAAGCCGCGGGCAAAAGCTAGTATCAAATAAAACGAAATGTATAACTATAATAATATCATATAAAATGGTAAATTAGCTGACTCACTGTTGATATATCAAGGCACAACTCAAACCACTGGTCCTAGAGACATGAAACTTGGATGGTGTTCTTTGTGAAGAGTAGGTAGCCTCTAAGAAAGGATTTTTGGAAATTGAGATGGAAGTACCTATCAACATTCACACGGGCGAGCGAAAGCTAGGATCAAATAAAAAAATAAAAACAGATTTACGAATAACTTATCATCTCTCTAGCATTTTCCAAACTAATGTTAAGATTCGAATTCAACTGTGTACCGTTGCTGTGCATGAAGCGATTGCTATCAGACCTCCACAAACCAGTAACTAGGTAACACGATGCATCTTCGTTGTACTAATAGTTAGATTTTCTGGCCTCGGACTACCAGTAACGACTCTCAAAGTGTCAACGATTGACGAATCACAACCGGGAACAATGGTTTTACGTGCTTCCCGAGGCACGGAATTGATGAAAGAAACTTAGAACGTACTTATAAATAGAAACAGTCACATTGGTACTCTCAGAAATAATTACTCCTCCTTAATTCACTACATACAACCTGTAAATAAACTTAATAAAATAAAATCCTGTATGTCACAAAACCGATCCAACATTATTTAACCCTATAATACCGCACCGGAAAATTGGAGTGTTGCCATTTTTTTAAAAACAAAATGTCAACTAGCAAGACGAGCCCTGATTCGTGCAATGATATTAAATTTTACCTGAGTCTTGATTTATGGAACGCGGGGGAGAGGCAATTTCCTCTGCGGAAGCGTTGCTATGGCGACATGTTGTTCGCAGCCTCCACCGAGGAATCTTGAAAATATGACCCTAATGTGTTGGTGTTGTTGTTACTTGTTTTTATGCTTCTTTTCGGGCTCCATAAGAAGTTTATAACATCGTGTAGTAGCCTTATGACCCGGTTTGAGCTAGAACAAAAATAAATGTCGCGACGGTGCCAGCGACCTTATACTTAAATGATTGCTATGAATGGCGACTACTTTATTTTACTTAAACATTTGAGTATTTTTCTTGGCTACACTGAAACTTAACTTTGGCCTACGATCTTTTTTTAGTAGTACATACGATTAAACTTTAGTTATATGAATAAAATCAAAATGACAAAGTTGTTGTATGCATGAATGTCTGCTGGGTTGAAAAATAAAGTTTATCAGCAATATTATCATAATTAAAATGTGCAATAGAATAAATTCTCCCTACGGCGACGGATCATATGTTTGAGAGTAAGTTTAGACACATTTTTTTTTCACAAATGGCTAAGTCGATTATGAAATTATTTTTGCTTTTAGTCTTAATTCAGAAACCATCATGAGATTTTACCATACTAGGTACCGCTTAGGGGCGCTCTGGCAGTTGTTTTCTTGAAACAATAAATTCGGTTATTTGAAATTATTAGTATTTTTGTTTTATATAATAAGCAGACTCAAATAAAACAAAAAAAAATTATACCTTCGAACACACGTAATTCGACACACAATAGAAAGACAAAAGCAGCTCAACAGCCGGCTGTCGCTTAGTCGTTGAAGTGTAAAACAAAAACCCACGACTTTAATAAATAAATAGCTGTAGAGCGTCGTGATTTGCTAATGTTGTAGAATGCACACGACATATTAATATTCTATGCAACTTATTGAAATTGCTTTTAGTGTACGATTTTGTCATCGTAGATCATATACATAGATATAATTCATACTCTAACAGTCTTCCAAGTGTATTTACATACCCACCGCGCACTAATAAGATTAATACGCACATTATGTTCCACACTTAAATACTTAATGTCTCATGTTTCGGTCTCATCTTTTTGTCATTAGTCGCACAATGGCGTGCCATATGAGCTCTCGACACACAATTAATAATGCACGAATAATAAAGGATGACTTTTACTTGACAGTGGCGTGACAAAGATCCGGCCCTTAGCTTAGCAACGAGAATATGTGTGAGTATTAAGTTTCTATTAGACTTTACTTAAGTGTGGCCCGATTATATAGGCTTTGCAACCCCATTAGTAAGCATGTTTAACTAACAATATTGCCGACTAAAATGTTTTACAGCCAGCGTGGGTAGATGTTAAAGTTTTAATAAGATAGGCTGTTTAGTTAAGTGCCTTTGGCGTGATGGAGAATTAGGTCTTGACAACCTGGAGATTCTAGAATTTTGTTATATCTTTGTGCTTAAACATTCTCTAGAATATTATAAGTACGAAAGACTTTAAGTTTGTTGTCTTATGTAGTGAAATCTTGTTGTGATGTGCATAATATGATGAAGCTTATTTACTCATACTTTATGCAAAGGAGGGCTTAATACCCCAGGCATTCCATTGACTACATCTACCAAGCAATCAAGGGACGTAAAGAAATAACAAGGCACTGGCATTCTCAAAAAAAACTTTTAAAAAAGATAAAATCCATACGAATATTGCGAAAATATCTCTGTCTGTCTCGCTTCACACAAAAGCAAAAGGATTAAGAACTCCTTTAGTTCCAAGAAAAGACATAGAATAGTTTGTACACTTTGGTACAGAACTCTAAAAAATGAATAAAATCATTAGGTTCGTGGAAATTATTACTGGCACATTGTTTTATTAAAGTAAATGAACAAAATTTCCTTATAAAGTTATCAGCCTCATTTTCTGCTAAATTACAATTACGCAGAAATTGAACAAAAAAGATGAATGTTAATAATATTCTGTTTTTAAACGTCTGATGACAATAATTATTGAAAAAAAATCTTCTTTGTTTTTAAAATGTCTTTTGTGTTTACATCTTTTATAAAAGCACGAATACGGACGCTAGATGCTAATTCAATATTTAATTAACAGGAGGGGGAATTAACGACAAAACAATAAAAAGTATGCTAATCACAAAAAAGGTAAATAAAAATACTTAAGAGCCTGTAAAAGATTTCGCTAAAAGAGAATTTAAGATAAGGAAAATATGTAGGTATTGCCGTTCAATTTCCTTTACATTTTTATCTAGAAATGGTATTTTCTATTTGTTCTTGTGTGTACGTGTGTATACCAGTTCTCTTAGTCTCTCGCTGGAAGTAGGAATATCAAATTCTTCAGCCGTGTCTCAGATGAACACTATAGCGCCGCGCTGTGCACTCACAAACGTGGAATAACGTTCCATAGTGCATATTTTTAAAATTCATTTCAAAGTATTGCTTTTGTTTTGAAAGAACTCAAAGTAATGGAGTACTTAGTTTGAAAGTGAATAAGGAATTTGAATTCGCTTTGTGTAACAACTACCTGTAGCTCAGAAGTGATGAAGCTACTAGCTCTGCCTGCCAAAATATTGTTTGGAATAGTTATTAATTTAGTGTTTAACTAGAGCGTTTGCTGAAATAATAATTAAATAATACAAAATTTCATATGCACTACAACAAACAGCTTAACAATAAATGTTGAAATAATATATTAGTGTTTACGGGTATTGTTGTTCTACTTGGAAAGGCTTCTGCGCATACAACCCCTACGCTTGCTAAATCAAGGTGGATTGGAGATTTCGTACTTACTTAATTAAGTATATTAATTATACGTCTAGATTTTCTCATGGTGTTTTCGTTCACCGTTATCGGTGATGTTTAAGATAAATTTATAACTACATACATAATTATAAAACTACATAGTATAAAACAAAGCCACTTTCCGCTTTTGTTTGTTTGCTTAGATTTTTAAAACAACGCAAGGGGTTATGATGCGGGTTTTTTTTAAATAGATACTAGGTGTATTTTTGGTATTGCACAACCCGCTAGGAGATGATTCTACTCATGAAAACAAACAACTTTTATTATGGAACCCACTCTGAAATCTCGAAAAAAATATCAGCTGTTTCATACATTATGGTCGGGAGGGCATTGAACTTTTGTTAGAACAGCTGATATTTTTTTCGCGATTTCAGAGTTGTTTCCATAATAAAATGTTGTTTGTTTTCATGGGTAGAATCATCTCCTAGCGGGTTGAGCAAGACCAGAAATACACCTAGTTTAGTGCTTTAAAAGGAAGACTTATTATTATAATACGTGCGATTTATAGCAGAGAAAAACTTGTACACCCGTGCGAAGCTAGGACGTGTCGCAAGTAATTTTTAAATTCAAAGAGTCACTATAGTACTTGCACTGTCGTTAATGTCGAACCTGCATTCTGAACTGGCTTAAAAACAAATTATAATGAACTGTAAATAACACCCAAAAACCATACCTTATTTCATGCAGTCTCTCTGCTGAAAAATACATTTTCCCGGGGTAGACAGACAAGCTGAAACATTTGACGGAGCGTACACTCGCGTACATATCTCGCGCATGCAACGCCTGCACATTTTACAAGCGAAAACTAAATCCACGAGGACTTTAGACTTTACGTAACACAAATCTCATTAGATATTCAATACAAAAACGATTAAGTATTGCTTATATAGTTAATACGAAATCATTACACAGTAAGTATGTTGTAGCACCATGCAAATTCATATTTCTTTTTGTATTTTTTACTACAGTGATAACTGCCTTGACCATATCTTATAATAGGTTGAGGGTTTTTTTTTTTTGGTTAGTGGGAAGTCATCAAATGACTGCTCCCGTCTTGGGTGCGGCGGGAGGGCGTGTCAGACTCTTACTGACTAAAACCCACTCATGTTCCTTCGATTGCCTTTTATGTTCCAGGGTCACGGTAACTATTAAACACATTCCGCCACCCCGGCAGGATAGGTTGAGGGTTCAAATCCGAGCAAGTAACAGGTAAGTCACTTTAAAATGTTACTGTTCAGCGGGATTTAACGCGCACGTACCCTCTGTTTGTTTTTAGCCTGACGTTTCGTCAAGCAGACGCAGAGTCAGTCTGATACCAAAAAGACTTTAAAGACTTTTTAGATCTAAAAAAAGTAGTTGTTTTAGTGTCGATAAAACATAGAACGTTAGTGTCAAAGTAATTTTGAATTAATAAAACATATTGGTTATTGCTTTAAATATTTTAAATATTGATATGTCGCAGTCATCTGGTTAAATCAGCTATTTGATTGTATGACTAGCGCGTTCATTGAATGACGACAATTAATTGAATGACTAAACGACAACTCGTCAAGTTGTTTAATGTAACGTTCAACGACTTAACTTTTCGCATAACAAAAATGAGGACATGACATGACACACTTTATTATGATACTAATTTAAAAAAAAACTTTAAGACTAGCCGGCGGTGGCGTATCAATAGGTAAATCCATGCTGTCACACTATCAAGAATAAAGTCACTTTAAAGTAAATTTAATAAAAATAATATCAAAACAGTGCTATCTGCGCGAGCTATTTTACGCCATATTTGTTTTGGTGACTACTAACGCCGCAGTGGAAAAAAAATGAACTAAATTACAATCACCTGACTGATATTACGTCCGCTCTGTTCAAAGGGCTATGCTTCAACCAGCTATCTAGTTGGACGTTGAGTGACACTTGTTTAATCAGCTTTCGGCCTGTCATTCAATTAAATGTTGCTATTCAATGAACGCGCTAGTCATACAATCAAATAGCTGATTCAACCAGATGACTGCGACAGATATACAAAGATATGCCTAAAATAAAATACAACGTTGTTAATTAAAGTCACGCGAAACCACGTTGTGACGTCACAATATTCAGGATTCATAACGCAATCAATGCGTTTATTTACTTTTATGTCAAATAAAAATTTACATGCATTCAAATGAATTCATTTCATTTCAAGTAAAGTTCTTATAAACCATTCTTTTATATTATTTATTTTAATTGAATGAAATAGGAAGATTGAATGAGTGAATTATTTCTGTTGTATAGAAATTGTACAATGCGTGTGTTAGATTATTAAAAAGGAGGGTTAAATATATAAACATAAAAGCAAACGTGTGAAAAAGCATTTATTGTAATTTAAACCAGTTTTGGTTATAAGTTTAAGTTGCCATTGAAACTAAGCCTTCTGTATGAAACAAAAGCAATTTATCATTAATAATCTTTCTATTTACTACATTTTTAATATATTTTTAAAATAAAATAAACTTTAGGTAAAATTCAAAATCATTTATTCAATTAAACGAAAAGCTATTTGCTGGTTCCAAAGTAGTAGGTTCTAATGGAGAAGAGCCAGCAAGAAACTCCATGAACACTCTTTTAAACTTGATAAAATATTACAATTATTCGGTTACATTATTCAAAGAACACAGTGTACATAATACACAAATTATAGTCATATTTATCACATATCATATATAGTCATAATCTAAAATATCTAAAATAATGGTACATAATAATCTTCTAAAATATAGGTAGCATTATCACAATACACAAGAAGTTATACTTAACTTATATACAATCTCGGAGAGCTCCGCACCGTTCAACGTCTCAAACAAGAATGACCCAGATCGGTCGGCGCAGGTGCTTTTATAATAGGCGGTAACAAACAACTAAGTGATGAGTCATACTTGTTTGTTACCGCTCGAACGTTGGCTGTCCGTTTAATTTTAAAAGTAACATTTAAGACTTATTTACTGTAATTATTTATAGGTTTATTATTTCTTAATTTACTAATATTTTATATATTTATTTACAAATATTATATGTATCTATGCCTATACAACAATTATATATCACGTGTATAACAATATAAACGGGCAGCGCAATGCGTCTGAAATGCTAGTGTAAGGGCTCGTACACAATTACAGGACACGACTTCACACGACATTGCATCTTGCCACGACACGACATCGTGTGACGATGAGACGACGCGACGCGTCGTAAGAATTTCCGACACGACGCTAGGTCGCGTCGTTTCGCGTCGATGCGACTTACTTTCGTTGTTGTGTACGACCCGTAAGCTAGGATACATTTCTTAACAACACTAATGCGTTTCTTTCCCCCACTACTTCTTTCTTTTGCTTTCAGGGCTGTAATACTTCACTGACACGCTATACTAACCACCTTCGCAAAATAATGGAAACTGACCAAATAAATTATTTTTGCGCACTGCTTAATCCAGGTTTGGATTAAAACTTTGTCCAGGGAATTCATCATTATTCATCCCGCATAAATGTTTGGTTGGATTGATATAATTAAACTGGGGAATATAGTCGGTAACTCGGTGTACGAATTTTATACATGTAGTGTAACTTAATTGGTGATCGATAGTTGGTTACGTAGTAATACTCATGAAATAAAAAAAGATTTACAAACATAAAACAATATTGTTGCAAGCGAGCTAAACTGAGCTAGAAATTAAAGTTTTTTTCTGTTGCTGTGTGTATTACGCGGAGTCGATTCCCTCACCATGGGAAATTCCTCGTAGAGGGAAAACTTTTAACCTTTTGACGACCAAGCGACAGCCGGCTGTCGGACTGCTATTATTGTCTTTGTATTGGGTCTCGAATCACATGTGTTCAAAGGGTTAAAAATTTGTTTGAGCAAAGGTCAACGCCTATTATGCGTTGACCTTTGGGGCGAAATTTTGTCCATACATTTCTATTTAGGTATGTATCCTTAAAAAGTCGGCTTTGGCGACTTCACTAGAGCCGAGTACAAGCCTGTTTTACCTTCCTCGTATATGTTCCCAGTTCAGAATATTGCAAACATTACTCAAAAATAATAATTTAACGTCAAAGGAACAACCCTATACCTATATAATTTCTCAAACAGAAGTATAATATTAGCAAGCTGACGCAACCTTCCAATTACAAATTACTCATATACGAGTATAAAGTCGAGAACACTGAAACGCGAATATCATCTGAACTCATGACGTATTCACTGACAAATATAACATCAAAGACTAAATTGTAAAGCATATTGTGGAAATTGAATACCCTATTCATAGGTACTACATATCGTGTCAATTTGCATGAAATGAATTACTTATCGGCGTAGTCAAAGGGCTCGCTAGGAACTTGCTGATTGGTTGTAGAATGGGTACTTACGTCAACATCGGCTGTCTTAAACAAATATCGATACTGTTCGTTGTAGGCACAAGTTTATTTACCCATCAATTACCTATTCCCTGTACAGTGTGGCAGCATTTGCGAAATAGGGTGCGCTCGAGTTTGATAGTTGATGATTTTTGACTTAGAAAAGCGTGCAAAGCCGCAGACAACAACTAGTAGTTTACTGCTAGGTGTTGCGGGTTTGCTCGCAATATACATTAAACAAGTAAATATTATGTCGGTTTTCTAAGGAATAGTTTAAACCTCTGTTTAGAACTCTGTTTAGACTATTTCGGTCCTTTATATTCTTAATATTCTTCTCCTTTTATAGGAGGTGTTACTGATCGTAACTACTTTAATTAAAGGCGCTGGATTAGGTAGCCACAGTTTATTAATATTTAATATCAAAAACATAGAATCCAACCAACGGCACTCAACTAGTTTTACCAACTGTCAGTACTTTAGAATTTAGAACACAAAATGATAATCCAAAAAGGTGATCCAAAAAGGTGATGTGAAGAAGTTCGGTTCGTAACAGGAGGAATATTTATATAGCTCTGTGCTTAAATTTTCCTCCTATAGAAGGAGAAGAGGCCTCACAAGAGGCCTGTGTTAAACACCACTGAATAGAAAAAGGGTTAACACGATGTACCTATTCGTTTATTTATCACAAAACCCTGTTTCCATGGGACCACAAAGACGCACGTGTAATATTTCCCATATTACAATGAAGGCTATATGCATAGGATCCGGGACCGCCATACATCATCCTGGCCCTCATAATATTAGGAACAATAACGGCGTCATGTGGCCATAATGATGCCATGACTTCGTGGAAACTAAATGTACTGTCATCTAAACGCTTCTTTATAGAAAATATTGGGTGGACCTTAGATTTTGTGCATGGAGGTGCGAGAGAAAATTCTGCTCAAACGTGAATTAAGTATTTTGATTTAACCTTTCAAGGACCAAGCGACAGCCGGCTGCCGGGCTGCTATTGTCTTTCTATTGTGTCTCGAATAACGTGTGTTCGAAGGGTTGATATGGTCTTCTCCATACGTAACAACATTTCCGAATGGGCGGTAGATTCACTTTTGTTTTACAAGTATGACGTTTCAAAGTGCCTTTTTTTGGTCTAATGGAAATAAATGATTTGACTTTGACTTTGATAAATAATTTTAAGTTTAGTTTATTACCCACAACCACAACCCCCAACGGAGAAGGTGTATGCGTTTGGGGTGAGAGGTTGTGTTGGCGCACACAAAATCCAGTGAATATTTAATTTATATGCGGTAGACTTATAATTGTTATTACTCACTATTGTATATTAACTATCCGAGTTTCCAGGCGTCTTACGCCCGGGAAAGTAATATTAAAACTGGCCGCTATTGCCGTATTAAATCCTATTTCGATAGATTATGTGTTGATAGACACAATGACATGTAATCGATATTAAAAAGATAACAGCCTTCAGACTGGTGATCCTCAGCTATTAAAAGAAGGTTAAAGACTATAATTTGATCTAATTCAGAAATATTTACTCTATAAGACGTTTAAAAAATAATTAAACTAAAAGCACTCCCGACAAGAACCTTCTGGTTAAATTAATGAAAACGTCAATATTAAAAATCATACGTGACTAACAAATTATTTAATTTATAACATTAGGAACATGTAACCATAGATAATTAGTATTACGGTAACTTAAATAACAAAGGCAAGAAATCTTTACAAGTGTACAATTCGCAGAAACACAATCATGATTACGCTAGTATGTTACAAGACATGTACAAAACTTACCTAAAATAATAAAGCCAGGGGCATTCGAAATAACAAAAGACTACCCTAATAACTTTCGTAAGGTTTCAGAGATCATTGTGAAGGTTTTATTAAAAGCGTTGTAAGCCACAAAAATTCGCTCGAAATGTTTTTAATTAAGCCACTGAAACATTTGCTGAAATTAAACGGCTCTACTGTTATAAAAGCCTCCTGTATTATATAACTTTACTATATATTTATACATTGTTTTCAGAAGCCTTGATTTTTTTATTTCGTCTTTTGTGAAGTAAGGATAACAGCTCATAATTATATGTTAACAATTTTTATTACGTTGCTTTTGGGTTCGCGTTGTATCCTACATAACGTTAATTTTGCTTTCATAATGTATTGTTGAGAGCTCGGTCCAGGAATGTTACCATTGTAAAAAATAAAGTTGGTAGCTCTGAAGAGCTCGCAGTCTATATTCATAGATGTAATCTTTTGTCCAATATTTTATATTATTCATTACAAATTTTACTCTGAATTACTTATTTGTTTTTTTTTTGGCGGAAACTCTTAGTTTAGATTTAAAAAGTATAAGTATACTATGATTATTTTATGGTGACATGAAATGAATGCTAGGTCTGTCTACCTGGCCGAATTCATTCGTTCTATTTCAAAGAGGATTTATTTATTTGGCATACGCTATTGGTAGGTAAATATTGTCATATGACGAAAGGTCTGTATTTCTCTCAATCTTGTTTTTTTTTCCCAGTTGTAGCCACTGTTTGCCAACAAAAGTAAACATAGTAGAAAACTTAAAATCCGCGAAGTACACCCAGCAGAAACAATAAATGTTATTGTTTCATCAACAAAATAAAAAGAACGCTGTGTACCTTTTCAACTAAAATCAACACAAATTTAAAATTTCTCTCCGTTGTTTGTTATTTGTCGTGTTCAAACTGTAGGTACGTTCCAATAAAAAAGTTGGTGTGGCTAGTACGGCGCCAGAATTGCACGAGTGTGTTTTGAAGCAAGGGAATTTACTGAGAACACTGGAATGGCACAGTTTCGTTCTTTTTTACGCCAACTTAGGCGGCCATTGCCGTGTTAACAAAACACCAATTGTTCCCCGCCGGACCCCTGAAATATGAGCGAAACGATAAAGTTTAAATTGCTCTTGTTCCATCTCTATATTATTTATTATGACGGTGACTTGCCGCGATTGGTTCTTCTAAGTTATTTTATTAGTTGAAGGTAGTTGTCGGAAAATAACAGCGCTGTTGAGAACCCTCTTAATGTTTTATTATTGGCTTCAGCTTCGCTTAAGTATTTTATTTACTACGCTTGCAAAACGGCTTAGTTAAAACTTAGAGTTGAGCTATAACATATATACGTGGCTTATATAATCATACAAACTTTAGCTTCGCTCTCGTGGATAAAGAATTTCCATTCCTAATATTACCCCTTTATAGGTTCGGGATGAATTTCCAAAAATCCTTTCTTAGATTTTTGGAAACTCAGACCCTGTGCAAAATTACAAGTTTCACGCCCTGCATTAAAAAGTCAGCCAGTAGCTTCTCCTTTTACATTATGTTAAAAATTTAAAAGTTCTGTTATTTGATTTAAGTGACTGTGGAACTGAAGCGTAAACTCATTCATTTGTTTACTTATACTAAAAAATGTTTTATTATACTATTAAATTATTTCCTTTATATATTATACTAGCTGTCCCCTACGGTTTCACCCGCATTTTTCGTTACTGCTCCGCTCCCATGGGTCGTAGCGTGATGGTATATAGCCCATAGCATTCCTCGATAAATGGGCTATCTGACACTAAAAGAATTTTTCAAATCGGCCCAGTAGTTCCAGAGATTACCCCCTACATACAAACTTACAAACCTAAAAATTTTACCTCTTTATAATTAATATTATAAAGAGGTAAAATTTTTAGGTTTGTAAGTTTGTATGTCAGAACAGATTTGACTGAACAGATCTGTTCAGTAGCCTGACAGCCAAAGAGCTTTACGCATTTTTCTTATACATACCTAAATCAGTATTCATCTTAAGAATCATTTAAACAAAAAATAAAAACAAAGTGTATTGATTTCCAATCATAAAACGTCAAAATAGAGTTCCAATATGGCAAAAGCCAGACTCTCCACAATACTTACTATTTTATTCTCAGTACTCTTATATTACTTATTCTTCTGAAACTCTTTAGATAAGTGACGTCAATTTATTGTTTCTGTTTCCAATTTCAATGCGAGTCACTCAACTCACATACCCGTAAGTATAAAAATATATACTTAGATTGCATAAATAATACCCACTCAATAAAAGTACCCTAACCAGTCTACTCACATTTAAAGAATAAAATCGTGTGACGAGTATACGAAACCATTACTTTGATGTTTATTTCAAAGGGTGACCTTCCTTTTCATATAATATTTTTGTGTGTTGACGTAAAGAACTGTGAGAATACGTACCCTGTAAAATAAATATCACAAAAATCTACTCACCGCAGTGTTGTTGAAGTTCGTCAAAAATAACTACGTAAATGGCATATATTTTAACATGGCACATTTTTTTAACCTAAAACAAAAGAGACTAACATTAACAATCAGCTTAAGCTTACAGTACTACAAATATTTACTTAACAATACCTTCTCAAACAATCTGTCGTGATGGCTCAGTGGATAAGGCGCCCGCCTCTCGTGTAAGAGGTTGTGGGTTCGAATCCGGGCAAGTACCAATGTGACTTTTTCAATTCATATGTACTTTCTAAAGTTTATCTTAGACATCACTGACATCCCGTGCCTCGGAAAGCACGTAAAGCCGTTGGTCCCGGTTGTCATTCGTAGAACTTTGACAGTCGTTACTGGTTAGCCAGAAACTATGACCAGACTAACCAAGAGGTATCGTGTCGCCCAGTTACTGGGTTGTGGAGGTCAGGTAGGCAGTCGCTCCACGTAAAACACCGGTATCCAGCTGAATCCGGTTAGGCTGGCAGCCGACTCCAACACGATTGGGAAAAGGCTAGGGAGATGATGATGATGACCTTCTCAAACACACAATGTCCCTTAAAATTTCAGCCGGGCTGAAATAAAGTAGTTTTGAAATAAACTACTTAATACTAACTTTTAGTTCGCAATCTAATCTCCGTGATAATCTATCAAATATGCCATTAAGGTGGAATTTCGCAAAACTTTATATTATTAATAAATATTTCATCTATGAAACTAAATTGACGTCTGACAGGTTTTATATGGGAAAACTGTCAGTAATTCAAAATCAATTCATAAAAGTTTTTTGAAACTTACTATAATTTGATAAATTTTTGAGTATGATTGACTTTTAAGTAGATTTAGCACGTTCATAATTTAAAAGAATTTATCTTAAATAATTTAACTAAAAATGTGCCTAGGACTATTGGTCTATGAAATAAAAAAAACAGCCGCAGTACATATGAATTTAAAAAAGCGACCAAAAAGTTTGCTAGCATAAAAGGACAGCCAAAAATAAAATGTTGTCTTTTAATAATATATATTGCTGGCAGCTGTGTAAAATCCCACCGTTTTGAAATTGGAATTACTTTACATCCGGAAGGGTCAGCCAATGATGTGAGAGATCAAAGTGTAATCAACAGATATAAAATTATGGTAGGGACATAACGAGAAAATTCGGCACGTGTCGCTCAAACAAACGAATTCATTTGACACATGTGCCTATATTATCTCTTATTGTATTTTGAAAATGTTAATAAACTTTAGGGTTTTTGAAATGTTATTTGTATGAGTTGGGACGATTGGAATGTGAATTAAGATTTTTATTTCGGTTCCGATATATCAATAGCAGAACAATATTGTACCACTAGTACTACTAAAGCACTAATTGGCGCCGTTTGGTCTATCCGTAGTTGTCTATAAATGTTTCAGACTCTATAATTAGACGCCTCATTTAGTGTTACCAAAATATTTTAAAGTAAGCCCCTTGACACCTGTAATTAGTAAACCACCGATGACCTATTCGTAAATCCAACAGCATTGTGTTCGCATCCTAATTATGCAATGTTTAATGCATGTCCAATTGTCCAGCTGTCTCTTGAGATGATATTACAAATTACTATATGAATAATATCTAACACCAGATGATTGTGTTAATGATACTGCAATTTTAATAAGTAATCGGTATCTGGTAATGACGAAACTCGAAGCGTTTGTCAATCTATCGGTAAGACAATTAATCATGTGTCCGTAGCAGTGTCAAGCACTGAAATGATTGACAGTCAATAAATTTAGGAATCGCGGTAATTCATCAATGTATTTATTACTAGCGAGCCGCCCTAACTTCGTGCGGGTTTGTGACAAATCTTTGAATATTTCGGCCTTTCTCCTCTATAACATCCACGTACTACATATAACCTTCTTCTTGAATCAACTATCTACTAAAAGAACCGTGTCACATCCGTTGCGTTGTGTTTTAGATATAAGCATACATAGGTGCCGGCCGACAGACTGCAGAAAGAAACTTTGTTTTGAACTATGTAGTGACTAACTGTGTTCTGCTGCTTTACCTGCACAATCTCATACAAACCCCTATTTAACTCTGCTTAAGGTTAAATATCCAATAATCGCTTCTTAGTACGCCTCGTCTCTACGTCGGCGTCGTCGTATAAAAAAACTGCAAACTTCATGTTTTTACCTTCAGTATTTTCGGGTGTGGGTTGAATACCGCCAAAAACATGTCTCTTTATAAAGATAACAGGATCGATGGCGCTCGGCTACTCAATTACTTTTTGTTTTTACAATGTAAATACTGTTTGCCACAATGTTTACAAACAGAGCTAAAAACAACAGCACGCAAATAGCAGCAGACTTTGTTTGGAATAAAATACAGGTAGCTTTGTATTTTGCTGTGTTAGAAAATCTCTCGGGGTTTGAAAATATACTTCGATTACCACAGAACGAAATAAAGCTACAGGAAATAATGAAGAGAATTCTAGGGTTTGCACTGACAGCTAAGTGCTCAACTCCTGGGTGCTCTGACCGGAGCATAAAACTATAAAATTCCAACCGCAAATAGGTGAGTTAGAATTATGAGTCAATGCCCGCAGAACGTTTATTTTAAAACTATTGTTATTTTATACGAGCGTCTGAAACGTAATAATTTGTAGTGTAATCCTATTGTTAAATTAATTTAACAACGAAAAGCTGACTCGCGGCGGAGATTATGTCTTTATGGACTGCTGTGTGTATGTTTATGACTGTGGTAATAGCCGTCGCATAAGTCTCGGGAACAGTGTATTTAATGGGCTGTAAATGAAAAACGGAGCAATTGTCGTGACGTTGTTTCCAAGGGCACCGAGTCTCCTCAGGGCCCGAAGTGTGGTCATTGTGTCTTTTATCGTCCGTATGTATTGGTCCGGCGCCGGGACCGCACTGTTTCGGTGCTTAATTCTCTGATTTTACTGCCCTTAGGGGCGAACAAAACGCTCCAGTCATGTATAAATGATGAAATCCTTTGTGAACGGATGAAAATTTTACGTTACAAAACAATTGTGTTGTAATCGATTTAATTAATAATAATAATTGTTGTTAATAAAAATGCGATTTAGAGATTTTCATCGTTCCTTATAATGGAAAATAAGAAATATGATAACAAAACATACAGACAACCATTTATAACATATTTGTTTAAAAATTCAGGCATAAGTACCCTGATTTTATTACGTGAGCTTGTTTTATTTATTTTAGTTTCAATAAGGTTATTTATCTTATCGATAACTGTATACGAATTTTGTTTTGAGTGGGGAGCAAACACAATAACTCGCCCTGAACCATTCGTGTTCTAAAACAAATAGAAAAATATAAGGTGGAGTTTCTGAATCAAAACAAAGAGCAATTTATCCCTGGAAGAGATACGGTGGCAGGGGTCAATCGATTACCTTAGGACCTTATACGTCGTTGTGACAAATAGTTCCATTTGCCGTTTCCAGATGGCAGGGGCTGCCTTTTATTCTCTAACCATTGCCGACGGCTATTTCATATTTCGCAACAGGAAAATAATTTCTCGTCCAGCTTCGAATAGGAATCACGATTGCTCAAAGGAATCATTTATTTACGATACATGGTGCCTTTAGAAGTTTAACGTGAAAATAATAACTGAATAATACCGCTCCACCTGAAATTACAGCTGTTTTTTCGAATCATGTTGCAAGATAAAACAAAAGAACATACACACTTTGTGCACGATGCAATTTTTGTGTGTCATTCAACCAGAGCTAAAGATTGACATCCAACCTTTTTGGATTAATAGAACCAAAAATAAATCAATAGTTTATATCTTTTATATATTTGTACCTCAATTTCTTCCAACGGGTATCAATGTGCCCAACTGCCTAAGATATTGCTCAATCCCCAAGATTTCCGTCTGTTTTCCCCTGATAAAAGTGCCAGTTGATAGACAAGTATTACGAACAAAGGTACGATAAAAGCTTACCTATATTTGTTTCGACAGTTGGATAGACAGATAAAGTGTCAATGGGATTGTGTACGGTGGCTGGTTACGGATCCCAAAAAAAAACTTAGGACCAATGATTGTCTCGAACAACAAAAGATTTTCACAAGACAACTCCTATTGCGCGCTTGAAGTAATTTTCATTCTGGTATAATCAAAATTTTGAAACCGAGATAAGTAAGTATAATTTTATGATTTACAAGTAAAATCGTTTGCTTTGAAATATTTAATGATGGACCATAATGAGAATCCCGTAAGTAGAGGGCGGGCCTTGTCTTAGGCCAATGAATTAGTATTGCTATACAAAGTGGAATTTCTACCAGCCCCTTTGATGTTCAGCCGAGGTCTGTGATATCCTGTAAGTTTTTTTATACAATGTTATATATAGGGTGACTGGCAGTTAGTGTTCTATACTTAAACACGTAATTTTGCTTTTCAGCTGTTCAGTACATCAGGCAAACATAAATGTACTGAACAGCTGATTTTTTTTTGCAATTTCAGTTTTGTTCCCATAGGAAAAGTTGTTCGTTATCATGAGCGCAATCACGTGTTTAAGTATCATTTCACTAATTACCAGTAACCCTATATAATGTTGCGGAATGTTTATAAGTTGCGGAATGTTTATAATAGTTACCGTGACCCTGGAACATAAAGGGCAATCGAAGGAACATGAGTGGGTTTTAGTCAGTAAGAGTCTGACACGCCCTCCCGCCGCACCCAGAACGGGAGCAGTCATTGGATGATTTCCCACTCACCAAAAAAAAAAACCCTACATAATTATTGAATATTTCATTCGAATCTTGTGTAACTTTTATTCTGGAATTAACTTCCAGAATAAAAGTTAGAAATAAAAAAGAAATACTACTGCCTAATGGTTTTAGTTACAATCTGAGCCTTTTTTTTACCTTGATTTCGCTTGGCAGAAACAGTAGTAGCTGAGGTCTACAAAGAACCGAGCATGGCCTGAACACACATTCATTTCCATAGCTAATGAGGCAAAATTTTCGACTCGAGGCTCTAGTTACATTAGTACTATTAGAATACATTAGATGTAGTTGTCACCTTCGTCGCTACCGTTAATTAACCAGCTCAATACACGAGGGAACTCTGCGGCTTAAATTCGTTAGTGTTTGTGGTGTACACAGCCACGTAAAGCAATTGAAAAAAGGGCAAAAATGCTAAAGGCGGGCCCGGACTTTTCCTCTGGGAGGTGACAGCCAACGAGTTTACTTTTCTTGATTTGCCAAGTTTCTTTGAATAGAATAATCTTTTTTCAACGATCGACGTGTTGTGTAACAAACTTTATAATTAAAACAGTTGAAAGGTCAGAGGGATGGGAAGTAGACCCAACTTAAAATTGTATTCAATCAAGTTCAGTCAGGCGAATATTTTGGGATAGGCTTATGTATAATGCCTATACATATTAAAAGTAGTGGGTAAATAAGGCATTGTATAAGTAATTGATGTTAATTAACCGGCTGGCAACTAAGAAACTTCATTGTGTTTAATTAATGCGTTGAAAAGTTTAAAAGTCTTCTGTGCCCCATTAGCCCATTTAGAAGTTGTCTTTCAACTTTGTAAATTGGAGTTTGCAGGCATTAAGGTGGAAATTTGAGGGGGTAGAATGTTTATGTTAAGTATTGGAGTTGATAGCGTTATGAGTTCTGATTCGACGAATGTCATTTGTTTCAATTTGGATCTAGCGAACTCTAACTTTCGCTTTAGAATCGTAATCTTTGCTTATTTATGTCATTACTTGAAAGATTATTTCCATTTTTATAACATAACATAACTTTAATTTTGTACTTACAGTTTACTTGTTTGAAACACCATACTACTGGGCTCTAAAACACAGATCACTAACTTGCCGCGGCCCAGCTTTTATGGCAATGGGATGCCACATTAATGAGCGCGAATTTCAGAAAATTATTGACCCGTAATAGCGGGATGGGTCAGACCACGAAAGAGATGGTAAGACGAACTGGATGGCTTCCTTGAGAGTAAGACGTAGCGATGAATCGTTTAGTTCGAACTGATGTAAAGAATGGAAGAAGGTCTTGGCCCAGCAGTGGGACAGTACGGGCGTATTATAATAAATTTTACTTTGTACGAAACGTTTACGAGCTCAGTTCTAATTAATACATATAAATCTAAAAAACGAATACAAAATACCAAAACACGTATGTAGTAGAACAAAATAATGAATGTCCTGGCAAGAAATAGTGCAGATAGCATCAGGTTAAATTAAATTCTACGAGATTAAATAGGACTGGTAGTAGTGCAGGCGTGAATCGGATTACCATGTAAATATTTGCGCCTAAGCTTGGTACTCACGAGATGAGGCAACGCCGTGCAATATCGCGGGAGTCTCGCCAAATAATAGGGCATGAATAGACAGATTGGGTAATTGATGTAGCCTCTACATCATTTAGCAATAAAAACTCCTTTCATTCGAATACTTGAGTGAAGGCTACAGATTAACAATGAGTTTGCCCTTGACATTGTCTCGCGATAAAATCTCAATGTGTGTACATCTTTCATACCTTTCGTTTCGAACAATGTTTTTACGTAAAAATATTTTAGTACTTGGATTTGTAATTGAATATGTATATGAAGAAACAGGCTTTTAGTGGTAATTAACTTACAGCTGAAACTACCGAAGGAAGCGATATTTGAAATGTGGAGTTTCAAAATCGCTTCCTCTCTAACGGCTTAAAATAAGGGATGAACGTTTGCATGAAAATCCGTGGGCAGAGCCGCAGGGTACAGCTTGTATTCCTATAAACTAACGACATAATAATTGGGGAGAAATGTGAGATTTTCGCAGCGTAGCACAACGAGAGAAACTGGCTACATTGGTATAATAAAGGTAATACGTGCTTACAAATTGGGTGATCGTAATGTAGTTTGCTGAAACCATTATCGTAATTCTGGTACGAGTTCCAATAATGTTTTGTTAGTGAATCCGAAGCGTTACGGTCGTAGACGCGTGTCTGCTCGCCGTGACTCACGCACGTGATAAGCAAACAACTTAGAGCTGTGGTACTCAACCTTTTTTGATCAGACTTTTTTTTCTTTCTTTTTATTGGCAGTGACTAGAGGGTTAACAAGCATTAATTTTAATTGGAAGTACTTCTATATTCCATTTGGTGCAACCATGAGACGCACACCGAACCATTTTTTTTTATAATCCTTTTCATTTTGTACATTTATTTCCTTCTCTATTTTTTGATATTATTTCACTGTGGCATTTGAGTTTTTGTACGTAGTTTTTTAATTGTTTTTTTTTTCATTGTTTCTTTTTTTAGTGTTGTGTATGTCTTGTGAGTATGTTCCAAATAAATGTATTATCTATCTATCTATCTATCTATATAATGTGATCATAAAAATCAAAGGTGTGTAATTAGAAAGAAACATACATTTTTATTATATTTTAACTTTCATCAAAGTCATAATAATAATATTTTATCTCTAGCTTGCTACTAGTTGTTCGCGAACTACTGATTACGAACGTAACATTTCATATCATTAAAATGCTCGTGCCTTCTCTGTGTGAGAAGAGGCCTTTGCCCTGCAGTGGGACAGTTATAGGCTGGTATTATTATTATTATTATAAAATACTGATAGGAATTTTCTTAGGCCTTATCAAACAATTATGTCTACAGCGTAAATACGAGTTTACGAACTTATTATGTGACCCACGCTTCGTTATTACTTGTGATTAATTTGGGGCTACATAGAAAATATTTACTGCGTATGATGTTACTATAAATAACTAGTCTTAAGCACTTAATAGGTACATTATATATGTAAACGAACAAACGCGATAATTGGAGTAATTATTTACTTTACACACTGACTACATAATCAAAGTTGAATTTATTTTCACTAGGGCGTTGAAAGGTATTTCTAACGTTAATTGAATAAATCTAGTTGTCATGTACAAATGGTCGTTTCGTATAAATAAGAAAGGGCAAGGTTCATAGTTTCTCTTTTATTTAAATTACACGTGAATGTTTGTATATAAATCGTGCGTCAATAATTTTATTTGTTAAGCATGATACACTCTCGAAGACATACAAGGTCCGACAATACGCCACATTTACGTACCAATGACAAACTCACACTGACCCATTTGCATGCTACATTCTTAATTAGAATAGGTTGTATCTGTCTTGTTTGTAGGTCCTTGATTAAAACATCCACACTAATATTATAAATGTGAAAGTAACTCTGTCTGCCTCTCTCTTTCTGTCTATCTGTCTCTATGTCCGTCTGTTTGTTTCGCTTTCACGCCAAAACTACTGAACCGATTTATATGAAAGTTGGTACAGAAATAAAGCTATGGACTATTTCTGTACCAAATTAGAGAAAGGACATAGGGTAGTTTAACCCAAAAATCCCACTGAAACAAATTAAAACGCGGGGAATAGCTAGTACTAAATATAGGAACATAAGGTTCGTAGGATAATGGTAACATTCTACAATAGACTGTGTATATAACAATAGATACACATCTATTTGTTATAAATGCTGATCAGAAATAATTGTCAGAAATGTGTGTGTAATTTGGTCCCAGCCCCAAAACCGTACTCCATTATAACATTGTCGTGGTTGTACGCGGTCATTGTTTAACGATAATTGCTTACCTACAAGTATGTTCAATGTACAAGGTAACAGGGGTGCCTCGTGCCGTTCCTACTCTTTGTTCAAAATGTTTGCCAACCCTTCCCTTAAATTTCACCATCGTGATACAAGCGTTATGACATAATAATTGGGACGTTTCACTAATTCAAAAGACGCAAGTCTCCTGGATATTAATGGTGCACAAAGTAATTAGCCGGAAGAGCTTTACAAATGGTCTTGGTACCGTTATTGGGCTTAGAACATGTTATGTCACATCACGGGGAAGCATGTTTGTACAATGCCAAATTAACAACACTTGGAACAATTAGTACGGGTTTTTAAAGTTATTATCTCCAGTCAAGTTATAGTCTTCTCCTATTTCTGAATTAAAATGCTTTTTAAAAGAGATGAGCGAACACACAATAAATATTTATTCATAATAATTAAATCGAAGCCTAATTAAGTCCGCCTCACAGTCGACATGTGCAAACAGAAATGATAAAGATTTTTGAAATACCTATTCCTTTCTTTACCTACATTGATTTTATCTAGTACAACGTAATAACCTGAATAGGGATGGGATGATTACCTGCCGTTCCGTAACATTCCGTACGCTATTTTAAATGAATCGTGTAATCAACCACGAACTCAGGTGAATACCTAATTCGTTAGCTTTCAGTAGTCAGTCATCGTTGACCCATTTGTTCAGGGCCCAATCACGGGCCGAATTCAATTTCATCCACTTTTATACGGTACGATAATCTTGAAAGATACGAAAGGAAATAAGAGAAACCCTATTATTATTATATCTCTTTTATTATGACGGATATTGGTGTGTACCCGATCATGCAAAAAGAGGATATTGGTACTTCGGAAGGACGATGGTGCAGCGAAACGCAACTAAACAGCCTATTATTGTAATAATAATATTTTACTATGTGTATAAAAGACAGTATAACATTGAAATAAATGGAATTTATACATGTGTTGCGGTATGTAAAGGCCGTACAGGAACTGTGGCTCAACTTACGTGGGTGTGCAGTGCCATTAACCGCGTTGTTCGTGCTAGCAGTTCTAAAGATAAATTGTCGCGAGTAAATTCTATTGCAAGTATAATATGTGGCGGTGTCCGAGTATTCCGAGTGTCCGGAGTGTCCTTTGCCAGTTAACTGGCAGTTTGCGCGGCCGCCAACACCACAACAATATAAACGGGCCTGCGCCCCGGTCTAATGTGTGAATATACCAAATGAAAGTTGAATTGCTACGAAGGTACAGACACAAAGATGCTTTCCCTAATGTGCTGTTTATAGTTGTAACACCAGTTTAGGGGTCGCACAGCGTGTCGCATTCCTTCGTAAATATATTTTTAATGTCATTTCGGGGTTGTAGAGGTCGCCTGGGGAAAATGACTGGAATAATAAAAAAAAAACAAAAGAATAGCGCTGGTAGAGATAATGTTACGGTTCCTTTACACAATGGTTTTATTGTTGACCATTTCAGGATATCTGCTGTATATACTTGCTATCTTGTACAGTTAGCGTGGGGTTGATTGCACCGCCGTATGTTATCTTGAGCTGACAAGTCTCGCAACTGTCTAGAGGAGTATTTTCATTGCAGTTTGGATGTTCAACAACGACGGTCGCTTGGTAACAAATATACTCGTATGTAGTTTTAGACTTTTACTGCGTGAAGTTGATCGATTACAGGTAACGGTATACCAGTAGGTATTGTACAGCCAGTAGTAATTTGAAGATATAACCATAACCATTTTTTTTTTGGTGAGTGGGAAATCATCCAATGACTGCTCCCGTCCTGGGTGCGGAGGGAGGGCGTGTCAGACTCTTACTGACTAAAACCCACTCATGTTCCTTCGATTGCCCTTGTTCCAGGGTCACGGTAACCACTATAAACATTCCGCAACCATAACCGTAATCATTGAATTTAATCTATTCGAAAATAAAATATTTTTTGTTTGCTTATATTGTACCTATAGAGTTATAAAGTCCTCAGTGTATTGCCAAATTATTTGATGTTAAGGCTGAGAAGTACCAGAAATGCAGGATAAGCTCTCAGTTATCTGAAAATTTAATTGCTGTTGAATATAATCTAGAACTATTGAATCGATCTAAATAAAAATCCCCAATTTAAAGCTACGTAACATCACACTATGTCTCATGGGAGCGAAGCACTAAACAAAGACTATCAAAAAGTCGGGGAAACCGCTAAGAACAGCTAGTACTTATCCATACTAATATTATAAATGGGAAAGTGTGTCTGTCTGTCTGTTTGTCTTTCTTTCACGGCAAAACGGAGCGACGGATTGACGTGATTTTTTAAGTGGAGATAGTTGAAGGGATGGAGAGTAACATAGGCTACTTTTTGTCTCTTTCTAACGCGAGCGAAGCCGCGGGCAGAAGCTAGTTAACATATAATTAGAAGTGATCGCTTAATGGGAACTCTAAGTTATGACATGACTAGCTAAAAAAGCTGTACATCGTATTATTTTGTGTCGATATATCGTGTATATAAATGTGCATTGGTGTGTGTATTATAAGTAGGCCTGCCTACTATAATTTTGTTATTACGTGAACGCATTGACAGTTCTAGTTCAATGGCGCCACAAGTCATGAATGCCATTTTCACATAAATGAAGTCATTGTGTAGGGTATGTTTTATAACATAGTCACAATGTGTAAGAAGCGTGCCTCTCTCACGTTGTTTTCCTCCACTATTCAAGTACGTCAAACTTGTTACGTAAAGAAAATTTAATACTAGCGAATGTTTTTAATTATCAAGCCTTATTAAAATTGATTAGCTAGATAAGGCATCCGTAACGCGGAAGATTTTGCTGTCAGTTTCGCCACAATCAAAGATTGATTGACCATATAATGTAGAGACTGATATTCGCATGATAGTGACTGACGAATCACACAAATCACGCGTATCAAACCATCATTCTTTCGTCATTGATTGACCAACGTTTAACCTTGCAACAACCAAGTGACAGCCGGCTGTCGGGCTGCTATTGTCTTTCTATGGTGTCTGAAATCACAGGTTTAATGAGCGCTTACCAAGTTCCGATATTCCAGATTTAAATGATGAAAAGTGCTCTAACATATTATGTAGGCATTATGTTGAAGAGAGGATGAGGTACGTGAGAAGGATAATATTGTCATTTCAGATTACCGTCGTTCAGATACTTGGCTTGAGGGCCCGAGCTCGTGAGCGTCGGCATTATGCAATAAAAAGACTTTAATATTGCCATTTTGCAGGCAATTTAAACTCCAATTTTGTGATGGCACCTTACTGTACAATACCGTCTTTACGTTTTATTGCGTTAGACTGTTTAAAGTTTGTTTTTGACTTAATGAGTTTGCTGATAATGGCAACTAATCTAAAGGTATTTCATTATACGAAATAACAAGGTTCAGCTTTGTAAATAACGTAGACTTATACTTATGTAAGGTTGGATTTAAGAAAGGAATGTAGAATTCACGTTGACAACACTACTCGATATGTGTACTGCAGAGATCGAGGTTAGTTTGACGAACCCCTTTATAATATTTTTCAAAGTCAAAGTCAAGTCAACATCAAACTGTTTATTTTCATTAGACCATGGAAGCACTTTGGAACGTCAGTTACATATATTCTAGGCACCCGTTTTATGGTTTGGTCTATTATTAAGCAAGAGACTGAACAGTCCATGCCGAGCAATTGTATGCAATTGGCAAAAAATAAACTATTAACTTTATACAGAAATGAATGAAGTTAAAGCTGTTTAAATCAAGTTCTATGATATTCCCGGTATGCTTCAGGCCCTATAGTACTTACTTAGTTTCCTAGTAATGATACAAAATCTTCGTTCTGTAACTCAGAACCCGCTACTTGCAACCATTTTGAATTTGAATCAAACACTCTCCTACGTTTCGACATTTGAATCGTCCAGTTCAATATTCCAATTTTGAAATCGTCCTTGTCCAAGTACTTTATGGACATGCATTAAGTTCAGATGTTCCGCTGAAGCGCTGGAAGAAGCGCTCCGTTTAATAACGGTATTATAATTTTAGCGATTTAAGCACGTAATATGTTAGTAAACTTAGTTCAGTCACAGCTTTGTGGCGCTGGCTTTGGCCGGGTATTTGAGTGCCGCATGTTAAAAACATTAGTCGGGTTATTTTAGAGCTGTTATGAAAATTTCAAATAACAATATTATTATAAATAATTTTAATCACGTACGTTGTTTTTTAGCGGCACCATAGAGTGATATTCTTGCAAAAGATTGGGCATTTGTGAAATTAATAAAAAACCTATATGATGTTATATTAATTTTATTTTTCTGATATTTAATAACCTCGTGCTAAATTGAAAAAAATCAGTCATTTGCAACATAAAACCCGCCTTTGGTCTCACACTAACCAGGCAAGATCTAGGTATACCTTGAGTCCATCAATTACTTAATTTTATAGTTTCCTGTTTTTAATATTATAATTTTACACTTGCTACTCCAGTTTACTTTCAACATAAGCTGCATTGTCGACAAAGCATTACTGAAAGGCCATATATATAAAAAAAGTTTAAAAATACTAAATTTAGATACGAGGCTTTTAAGTGAGTTATTACGCCCGAGGCAGGATCGCATAACGTAATAGATCCGAGAACGTGAGTGCAATGTCGCTGACATGTATCATAAAACGTCTGCAATGCACTTGTGAGGAAAATTAAATATATTTTCAAAAGCATAATCATTATACCAAGCGACAGCCGGCTGTCGGGCTGCTATTTTATTTCTATTGTGTCTCAAATTACGTGTGTTCGAAAGCTTAAAGACAAAGATTTTTAAAAAATGGTGCTGTTTGCTTGATTCAAATTTTGAACTCTGTGCCAGTTTAAAATGCGTGCTGTTTTATGTAACAACTCTAAAATAATGCTTAGTAAATACAACAACGATTTATCATTACGATATGACTCCACACGACCACAATATCTGAGCCGATTTTCTTCCACACGTTCAATAAAATTGTGCAGTTAAATCGTAGCGATTAATCGTTGTCGCGTATACCGACAACCGAGCATTAGCGTCATTTGACCAGCCAATGTGTAAAAAAAAAATATCTCTATAACAAGGTGTTATTGAATATGATTCAACCAACTAGAACCTCTTCTGTACCTTCCTTGTAGGCTTGTACATTACCCAGATCACTTAAGAGCCTGCTGCATTGGAGCTTCAACCACGAGCGTACCCGTAAGTGGTTTTGTTCGGCGTGGGAGTCTTAAGTGAACTTCTATTATTAACATTACCTGGGTATCAACGCTCCAGTTGTATAGGTAGGTATTTACCTAACTAAATAATAAATATACACAATCATGTGTTCGGGCATGTCTTTTAATAAAAAAAATATATTTAATTTTTTTACTAAAAATTTTCTGAATTAGTTGATTAAATAGAGCGATGTTAGTTAATAAACTAAATTTAAATATTCCTAGTATGTCTTTTATACATTTTTTTTTCGATAAAAGACATGGATATAGCTTGTCGATATTTAGGTAAGTAGATATCTAAAGAAATGAAATAAAGGTATCTGATATCAATTTAATTCAATTTATTTCATGAACAATTTACATTGTGTTTGAAGTCACAGATGTATAAATAAATAAGCATAAAAACACATTCATTAAATAAAAAAAATAACATTTTAATATCACAATAAATTTTCTACAAAAAAAAACATTAATAATACAATAAAAGAATTATTATAACGTGGATATGTCATCGTCTATTGAATAGAGACATTTCTCCAACAGGAATGATTTGAGTCTTGACTTAAAAGAGCTTTTGTATAGTAGACTTTTTAAGTCCAATGACAACCTGTTAAAAATCCGCACTGCTTAATATTGAGGACTATGATGTACAATGTTAAGTTGGGGAATTATCTAATAATAGATGCCCGTATCGTATTCTTCCTTATTTATTCAATACTAGCAATTCCCAAGAGACGTTGTTTTATTAAAATAAACCAGCTCATAACGCTATATTGATTTTTTTATGCGTGTTTTGTTTCTGTTGTAGCGTTGCCGTTGTATTGGAAATTGTATTTTAAACAAGTTTTTAAACCTTCGGACAAACGTGATTCGAAACACAATAGAAAGACAACAGCAGCCCGACAGCCGGCTGTCGCCGAAAGGTTAGTATTCTATTTCTTTTCTTGAATTTTACCAATGTTTTTAAAGAATTTTGAAGTGAAAACTTCTTTAGCGGCGTTGAGCACTTTTTCTGTAATGGGTATAAAATCTTAAACTCGCGTCAGGACACGTGACCTGATCGAAAAAGCGTAGGACGGATGGATAGTAGACAGCTATAATCAAGTTTTCACTTCTGCCGGCACTCCCGGAGTGCAACCCGTCTTTTTTTTTTATTGGAGTGAGACCAACACAAAAATAAAGTCAATAAAAATCAGTCCAGGCGTTCTCGAGTTATAAAAAGTGTAAATAATCCGATTTTGTTTTTAATGTTTACCTACATGCTTGCTACGTAAAGTTGGTATATACACACAACATATATTCTCCTCTTATTTGTAGGCGTTATTTACATTTTATTTCAGATTCAACTTTGGCATCGCAACAGGTAAATAATGACTGTTAAACATAATAATGTACGTATATGTGCACAACACCTTGTAGAGGCACTGGCACCTCTGTCCTCTACGGAGGTGTCGGGTTGCGAACCTCCTCGTGTTATCCTCTGGGACAAGCCTAATTTTCAACGTATAATACAGTCTGCTATTTATTTTGCAGCTAGCTGTGCCCGCGGTTTCGCTTAGTTCCCCACAAAATTTCACGAGTGTTATTTATTTGTCTTACGATATTTTTCTGTTTTTAAACTTTCTTGACTAACATCTGTAGTCTTTTATGAAAGTTCTAAAAGCTGTATCGGTCTAGGCGTTTCAATGATTAGCTAAAACATACAACAGACAAAAATATCAGTTTTGTCGTAAGTAACGTGTAGTGATCTTAAAAGCATTTAATTTATGTATATAATATATCCGTACTAATATTATAAATGCGAAAGTAACTCTGTCTGTCTGTCTCTTCTTCACGCCTAAACCACTGAACTGATTTAAATGAAATTTGGTATAGAGATCGTCTGGGACCCGAGAAAGGACATATAGTTTTCATCCCGAAAATCCCCCGGGAACGGGAACTATTGGTTCACGCGGACGAAGTCGCGGGCAAAAGATAGTATTGAATATTCAGGAAAGTGGGTTACTGAAACATGTTAATTAATACGAGTTTATTTGTTTTACTTACCTGGTTTTTAATTATGGACACAATTATTCAGTATCATAAATAAAACATATAAGTAAACCATAAAACATTTTAAAATTTGGCTCCTTTTTTCAAATTCTATCCTATACACAAAAAAAACTATTACTTAAAGCTGTAAAACTGAAATTTAACTAAAGCATTTATTTATATATGAATATTATCTATACCATCTGCATTTGGTTACTTTAATAGTAAACGTAACGATTTTTCCATTAAGAATTTCTTAATACCAGGAGATTAGAAGTTTTTGGTGTAACAACCTTGCTTTGGGCTGCCACGTAAGTCGTTTGCTCTGTGCCTGATCTCTCCCGGTCGTGTCGGACTGTCGTCCCACCGGATTATGAGAATGAGGGAAGAGGGAGAGCACGTGTGTTTGGACAAATACACGGGTTAGAGAGAAACTGGCAACAATAATGATGATTTTAACAGAAAGTAAAGAAAACAATAAAGTTAACAGTATGAACGTAATAATAAAGTATACACATTCTATACTTACGTTTTATTCCGCTCTTTTTAAATTTTAATGAATTTAATTTAACTACGATACATTTTTCCCATGGTATTCTGGCCTATGCATTCGGTCGACTTTTCCACTACTGGTTTTGCTCCGTGTAATTTGAGCCACTTATGTTAGGCTTACACTTATGTTAGCACTTATGTTGGTTGTTTCGACTTCTAAGTTTCGCCCGCTCTGCATCGAAACAGGAATTATTTATATTTTTGAAGCCTGTTTCGGTAAAAACTTTTCCCTTCGGACCGTATAAAATTAGCTTAGAAAAAGTATCGTCCGAAACAGTCCTCACTAATATTCAAAATAAGAAGATTCTTGTTTCGCCCAGAGTGAGGCTGAGACTACAGTATGCAGCGATTTGCGATGCGACTGGAAGAGCGAAACGAGACAAACATGTGGTGGCTACATTATAAGCGAAAATCTGGCGTATATTCGATTCAATTTCGCTGATACGTCGATGTAGTCGGTGCCGCTATCACAGTAATGTAGTTCCTGTCGCAGAAAGAAATCAAAGATCGCTAGGAATATTTGATGAACGATGTAGCCATACACGTGAGCATCCATGTATTTGTTTCAATCGCTCATGTGTCGCAGTTCGCGTCGCAACCTAGTGTAGCCTCAGCCTGAGCGAAAAGAACTGCGACCGAAATATGTACTAAGCCGTGTATAGCACTTGAAAAGTCTTCATCGAAATTGGTCGTCGTGACCGAAGATATTACGTTCCTTTATTATGTAATAAGATTCATTTATCTTAAAATATAATCGTTCTAGCGAAAGTTGTGGCTTGCAGCGCCACAGTAATAGTTATAACAAAAACCATTAGATACTGTATTTGCCTGCAGGCTACGCTTTGTTTCTTTCTTAGTTTACGTGGCGTTTTAATTAAAATGTAAGGGAAAACTTACTTGAGCGGTGGGTATGTTTTACGCACTCTATTAATGCAGAGAATTATTATAAACTTGGCTTTTGCCCCTGACTTCGTTCACAAAATGCATAATTATATCACAGATTAAGAGTAGTCCATAACCTTCTACGGTTCAAGCTGGTGAAATCGTTCAAATTGTTGTCATCTGTCAACCGTTAGAGAAAGGAATTAATTATTGTAGTTTATTCTTTTCTCTTGTATATTATTGTTCCCACATTCCATCCATCTTTTCTGCAAAACTCTATTAATCACATGTGCATCATGCCTATACTAAGTTAACCATTAGACGAACAACCGACAGCCGGCTGTCGCGCTGCTATTTTCTTTCTGTTGTGTCTCGAATCACGTGTATTCGAGGGTTTAAACCATCTTTTTAACATTGACGCCCCTTTCAAACTTCCACTTTATCCATTCTGATTATAATTATGAAAGCATGACATAGATCCACATTCAAGTCTTCATAAGAAATATTATTGTTCTACAGTATTTTATAGGATGAGTATTACATTTTTTACTCGAACATGATTTTCTTTCATGACGTATGAACCAATATTTGCGCTGATGTTACTATAACCAAGAAGGCTTTACTTTAAACACAATACGAGATACAGAAAAATTGTGTTATTATTATATTACTTAGGTTCGTATTTAAATCTGTGCTAAATTTAATTATCCCAGGCTTTAACATCGCGACTTTTAATCTCAAAATCGATCGCGCTGAAATTCAGGCGCCATTCTTAATGGTACACTTGAGGCATTCCAAAAAGTTTCAGCACAAATCGAAAATAATTAAAAAGTTGCCTTTGAATTCCGCTTACGTTCACGGCGACAGAGGAATAGACAATGAAGGGACCGATAATAAACAACATCACCATGGCCCAGTATTTCTTGGCACGTGGTAAGATGGAGAAGCAAATTGAAACGTACTGAATTTGACAGCTCACTGACATTTGCTTGTGTAAACAGCGCCACAATGAACTGTCAAGATATACTGGGCGCACTATAAATGGTACCAGGGGTAAGTGTTTATAGTACATCCAAGAACTCGAAGGATTTTTTCCTGCCTACGTTTGTTAGACTTTATCTTCAGCAACCCCTGTGTTTTGGGGAAAATATTGCTAGGTCGGATGGTCGGCGGGCTATTCGTCTAATGAGATTGCGTTTACTTTCGGTTTTTGCTTCCTTACTCCCATAGAATAAATGTGCTGGCAAAGTGTGTTCTTACAATTCCTCGGACCCTTTTTTATTTTGTTTATTATGTTGGTCAATGTTCTACGTAATTTGAAGTCAGTATGCATGTTTTTTTGATTAAGGTTATGAGTTACCGTTAGAATTTCATATACTTGATAAGCCTTTCTTTTTGTGACTGTTATTTTTCATTTTTTGAGGAAGGTAATTTATTTGTAAATGTGTTACACTAAATGTTCGTGAACTTGATTAGCTTCCATTTCCTAATTAATTTTAATTATGTTTATATACTCTTTTGACGGAAATGGTTTTGACATTATATACATTCTTCTCTTCACATTTAACAATGTACAATTAATAATATTGTAACAACATTATTTTAAAAGAGTAAGTATGGAGTTTCTTGCCCATTCTTCTCCATACGTATCAACATTTCCGAATGGGCGGTAGATTCACTTTTGTTTTATAAGTATGACGTTTCAAAGTGCCTTTTTTGGGTCTAATGGAAATAAATGATTTGACTTTGACTTTGTCGTCATTCCTGGACATAGCCTCAACAATTTTTTTTAAAGCACGCGTCTTGTGTTTTTTTAAAGAGGAGACAAGATGATTTGTTAGGTTTTTTTTATCACAAACTAATTTGAAAGCAAAGTATTTACTTTAGCACAAAAGTAAATACTTTGCTTTCAAATTAGTCAAATCACATATCATAGTGTTAGTCAATCACATTATGTTACACATCGTCGGGCCGACGGTGTAACTGTCGAACAATAATTTGGAGATTATCTCAAACTGAGGCTTCAGTCCAGGCTGGGTAATTTCATCTGTGGCGGCTAGTGTAAGCGCCCCAAACAACAGCCATGTTAAATTGGATGCCGAAATAATTAAATTATCGGCCAACGATCGCAAAACAATTTGCAGCAATATTGACTTACTCGATCGACGTTGCTTTCTAAAACGAATTCTTACCCCTAATAGAATCGTTAAAGTCAAAGACAATGAGACAATGAAAAGCCTTAGCAATTAAAAAGGAAAAAAATTAAAGAGGAAAGTTTAAATTTAAATCGAGTAGATTCATCCAATGACAATTCTAAGGGCTAAATGTTCCAATTTCAATTTAAAAAAAAAGAGGATTACGTTTTAATCAATAAATAAGCGGTAAAGTAATGTAGATAAATTGCAAAGAACAGTTCTAAAATAAGCCCGTGTTAATGCTTTTTGGGGTGGAGCTTTCATGCTTAATTTCATGCTTATTGATTAAGGATTTTTTTTTACTTTTTGGTAATTATAACGATATTGAATATTTTACCTTCTTAATTTGAATTTTGGACATAAAGTGACGATTTACGTCATGTAGCCGTAATCTGGTGTTTGTCGGAACACACAATATCTTGGCAACAAAGCGTGCTACATGTAAGCACGTCAAGCGCAGCCACTATGCTCTGTGATCGCCACAGGAACTGTTAGCAAGCGGCAAACTGGGCAGCAATGTACTAACATTGTTACATGACTGTACTGTTTTAGTATGTACACTAACAATGTACAGCTTCATAGTATGTACAGCTTTGTTGGGGCAAATTGGTGTTCTTGTGTATAGCTGAAATTGTAACGTAATCAAAATAGAACAACTGGAGAAAATTTATAACCTGAGAGAGTCGTTATAAGAAAACGTAAGTGATGTGATCTTACTCAGTCTTTTTTTTATTTTATGTATATTTTTATCAGATTACCAATTTATGAGATGCAAACCAACTATTTCATAACCTAAAGCTATACAGCCATCCAATTTCACATACGAAAGTACTTATCCCAGTGCAACTTAGTACAATTGTGCAGCGAACAAATGAATAGCATCACAATCCTAGTTTGAATCGTGAATGTGCAAGTTTCATTAGCATGCGAGTTGCAAATAGCAAGTCTTCGTTGCAAGGATCCGAACAATACGCAATCAGCGATAGACACTTACGAGCTGCATCATAATGAATCATTCCTTTTCTTGTCTCCTTGTCTGTTACATTACATACTCGGACAATGTTCATTTGTCCCACGTCAGATCATGCAAAGATTGAAACCTAACACAATACGAACAAACACAACGCATTTGTACAAGTTTGCCCTTGACATTTAAACTATATACAGGGTATCTTTAGCCCTACCTTCGCTTGCAAAGTTTCAAAGGCCTACACTCGAGCTATGAAATATGCAAAACGCTCTGCGAACGAATATTGACGCTCCAATTACATAGAGAGGCGCATGTCTGTGCCATAGCTGTGGTGTTGGACATATTCGTCGGCCTGATGGCGAAACTCGGAAAAATGGGAAAATAATTGATGAATCGGACGCGAAGTGGTTCACAGAAGGCATGCATGAACGCGTTTTAACGAATGAATGCTCACGAAAATTGGTTTCGTCACAACATTCCCTTGTCGTTACAGAAATTCCATATATTTATCTGCTTTAATTAATCTGTCGCTCTGTTTTTGCTTTAATTAAACACAATTGTTACTTCGAATTTTTGCATTGAGTACAAAAACACAGGTAGTCTTTAAAATGTTTCTTGTTTGACACAGTTACTTCAAAAGAAATGCAGATTACGTTCGCTTTACCGCGGCGATAAATGAGTTTGAACTTAATGCAAATAAGCAAATTAAAAATTCAAGAAGTTTAGAGGTAGAGCCTCCATTCAGTACATTTTATGCTGCAAAAGACGGTGTAATGAGCTTTTATTATTCACTATAGCCGGTAAATAAAGTTTTCAACAAAAAGTCTAAAAAATCTAGAACGTTCACCGTAGTTTACGTCGGATAAATAGAAGACTGACTTTTCTTTCTTTAAAGGAATTATGAATGATGTTTTGTTAAGGCTAACGCGCCGTCGACGCGGTCCTGGTCCTAGCCGGGCGGCGAGCTACCCATCGCTCGCCATCCGCAGAACCGCGCCTACGGTGGCCGGTAGTCGTCTTGCGACTCTCGACGTCTTCGCCTGGGTCTTTGTCCTGGCCGAGAGGCTCGTCGTTGCCTCTCGCGCGCCGCCGCTTCCTTCACTAGCATAACTGCTTCGCAGAAGGAGGCGACGGCATCCCATTCCATCTCGCCCCGCAGCATGGCCTGAACCAGCGCTGGGCGCGAGAGGTCACCGCCGCCGATCGCCTCTACGAGGACACGTCTATGGTCCGCCCATGCGCGGCACACCTCCACCGTGTGCTCGACCGTGTCCTCCAGGCGACCGTTGCTGCAGTGGTGACACCCAGGCGTCGCTTCCGCCTGAATCCGACACAGGAACCTCCCGAACTGACCATGTCCGGTGAGGACCTGTGTCAGGCGAAACGTGAGAGCGCCGTGGCGCCTCTCCAGCCACTCCTCAAAGAGGGGTTTTACCGCCGCTATCACGGCGTGCCCAGCACTAGGTTGCGACAGTCGCTGTCTCCACTCCGCCCTGAGATCTCGCCGGAGCTCCGTGAGCCGTGCCGCGATAACCCGCGGCAGCGGGACTTCGCCCCGGCGTTGCACTTCCACGCGCCACTCGTACGTGTGTGCAAGGACTGTTGCCTCCAGATCCCACGGCAGAGTGCCGGCAAGGAGGCATGCCGCCTCGCAGGAGATCGTGCGGTATCCCCGCACCATGCGAATGGCCATGACCCTCTGGGACGCCCTCAGAAGCCGGGCCGGAGCCGCGGCTAGATTGGGCGCCCAGACCGGAGCCCCGTAGAGGGCCATGGACCGCACGATCCCCGTGTAGAGCCTCCGGCAGGAGGCGTTTGGGCCACCGAGATTGGGCAGAAGCCGCTTGAGGGCAGCTCCGGCCTTCGCCAGTTTGGGGCCCAAACGTCGGAAGTGCTCCGTAAAGTTCCATCGGTTGTCGAGGACAAGTCCCAGGTACTTTATCGTCGACTCGACACCGATGTGAACCCCTCCCACCGTTATCTGAGACCCCGGAGGTGGCCGGTGCCGAGGGCCATGAAAACACATGGCCTCGGACTTGTGCAGGGCCACCTCAAGTCCCAGTTGCCGGATCCTATCCACGACTGTCGCAACACCACTCGACATTAAGTCGGCCGCCGCCTGGAACGACCCTCCCTGCGCTAGGACTAGCGTGTCGTCAGCGTAGCACACTACGCTGACGCCTTCGGGAAGGTCGGCGTGCAGCACCCAGTCGTACCCGATGTCCCACAGAAGCGGCCCCAAGACCGATCCCTGTGGAACACCGCACGACATCCCTCGTCGACTCCACACTCCCTCGTGACCGGGGTAGATAACGGCTCTGTCCGTCAGATAGGCCTCGACCACACGACAGAGGTAGGCCGGCATCCGGTGATACCGTAATGCGGCCCCTATGCACCCCCAAGGCAGGGTATTGAAGGCGTTGGCGATGTCGAGAGACACCGCCAAGACGACCCTGCCCCGTGCCACCGCATCCCCTGTCGTGAGGGCTCGCACGCGCATGATGGCGTCCACCGTGGAGCGTCCTCTGCGAAAGCCGAACTGGCCGTCCGCCAGATCCGGCCCCACCCGCATCAGCCGCTCGACGAGACGGTTCGCAATCACTCTCTCCAAGAGCTTGGGCGCCTCGTCGAGCAAAACGATGGGCCGGTATGCGGACGGACTGTCCGCAGGACGCCCCGGCTTCGGTATGAGGACCAGCTTCCCGGTCTTCCAGCGAAGTGGGAACTGGCCCTCCTCCAAACATGCGCTAAAGAGCCCCCTTAGTCGAGGCCCGAGAGCCCCTAAGGCCAGGGCCCAGGCCTTCCCTGGTAGGCCGTCGGGTCCTGGGGCGGTGTTCTTGGCCCTAAGCCTTAGCACCGCCGCTCCCAGTTCTACCTCGGTCACTTCTGGAACGTCGTCGTCGTCGCCGTTGCGGTCCGCATCGGACACCGCCGGTGGCGGAGCCATGAGCGGGGGAGTGAACTCCCCCCGCGAAGGGAACAGAGTGCTCACCACGCCCTCCACGATCTGGGGCCGGAGACTCTGCGTCAGGGGGGGGCCCGCGGTGCGGAGCTTGCCCCGCACCGCCAGGTAGGGGCGCCCCCACGGATCTCTGTCCAGAGTCCCCAGCATCTCTTGGCGGGCCGAAGATTTGGCCCGCAATACCTCCAGTCGGAGGGCTTCCTTCGCCGCTCTGTACCCCTCGTACAGCTCCGCCTCAATGGCATCCGCATCCACAGGGCGGATACGGAGCCTGCGGTGTCTGGTGTACGGGCGTCGCGCAGCCACGCACGCCTCACGTAGGGACGCGATTTGCGACGACCACCAGTACACCTGGCGCTGACCCCTTCCAGGCTGAACCCGGGGCATTGCCATGTCACAGATCTCGGACATGGCCTCCTGGAACCACCCAGCCTCGGCGTTGATGTCAGCAGGCCTGTCCGGTGATGACACCCAGGCCTGCACTATCGAGGCTTCCAGGAAAGCTCCCGGTCCAGCTGCTTCAGCGCCCAACGCGGACCGCTTGGGGTCCGTCGGACCGGCGCAGCGGAGGTCTGGGCGGAGACGTCAAACCGGATGTACCGGTGGTCGGAGAACGTCTCCACCTCCTCCATTACGCGCCAGTCAACGACACGCGGTGACAGAGCGGGGCTGGCGAACGAGATGTCCACCACCGACTCACCCCGCATCCGCACACACGTGGGGACGGTACCCTGGTTCAACACGACTAGGCCTACCTCTAGGGCCCAGTCTTCCACCATTCTGCCCCGTGCGTCAGTGTATCGGGAGCCCCAAGCCAAGTTTTTGGCATTGAAGTCCCCGAGAACGAGCACGGGGAGGGTTCGGAACCCGGCGACGACGACACTCAGCTCCATAAGGGAGTTGTGGAGTTCGACGAGGGATCGGTTCGGGGAGAGATAGACGCCTACAACGGCGATCTCCCCGAACCGTGCCGCAACGCACCCCTGTGCCCTCTTGACACCCTCGAGGGTTGGGGTACCGGCGGCGGCCGTCGAAATGATGGTCACCGAGCCGCTCAGGTCCTCCACCCAAGAATCCCTGGGCGGGACAAAGTACGGCTCGGAGACCACGGCGATATTGATCGACCACTGCGCCATGCTCTGGAGCAACAGATCCTGAGCGGCGGCGCAGTGGTTGATGTTCGCCTGTAGGAGGCGCAATGGAGCCATTAATGGCAGTCCATTGCGGCCTCGGTAGTCGCGGCGGCAGCGGTAGACGCGGCAGCGGCGGGAACGGCGGGAGCGGCGGCAACAGCGGGAGCAGCGGGAGCAGCGGTAGCGGCGGGAGCGGCGGCAACATCGGCAGCGGCGGCAGAGGGTCCTCTACCCTTGCCTCTGGCTTTGGCGGGTGGGGCGCAAGCTTTGCCCCCAGCCCGGTGATCAGCCGGCTTGCCAGCTGCCGCACATACGTAGCAGTGCGGCGCGGCAGTGCACGAGCCGGCCTTGTGACCGGGCTGACCGCAGCGGAAGCAGTCACCACTACGGTCTACCTCCGCGGTGCAACGAACACCGACATGGTGCCCCACTTGGCACCTGTAGCACCGCAGAGGCCTGGGCTCCAGCAATTTGACTTGCGCCGAAGTCCAGCCCACCTTCAGCCTGTGGCCCTCTATTGCCTTTGCCGCCTTTACGGGACAGCTCACAGTGACCGCTCCTAGCCCGGAGCGGTCAAGGCGGATAGTTCCCACGCGCACGTCGCCAGCAGGGCAGCCTCCTGCCTCGGCGACGGCGGCCACTATTTCCTCACTAGTGGCGGAGTCGTCCAGGTTCATGATGCGCATATCTACGCGCATGGTAGGCCTGGACACTCTGGCCTCATCCGCCTGGAGTGTCGCCCGCAGCCTTTTAGCCAAGGCGTCGGCGACGGGGCCGCTGGTTGCCCCCGGGACCTCCAGCATGCGGGCTCCGGTTGCAGTGACTCGGAGCCGCAGGCCTTCGGTCACGCCGATCTCGGCTAGGTTGACCACCGCCTTGGCCTTCGCAAGGACCGCCCCGTAAGTGACGCCCCTTTTCTCGGCCTCCGGCTGCAGGGTTATGACAACCGCTGCTGACTTTGAGGCGCGGAGCTTGGCTGCGAGGCTCTTTGCCTTGCGGCGCTCCCGCTGCCGTTGCCGCTTTTTGGCGGCCCTGGCCGCCTTGGCCGCCTTTTTCTTTTCCCCGGCGACTTGCCAGCCGGGCTCAGCCGGGCTTTCGGCAGTCGGGGGAGAAGAGGGAGGCGGCGGGGGGCGTGGTGCAGCCGCACCGGCCGCGGGTGCCCCTGCCGCTCTCTGCTGCTGCGCCGCTTTGCCCTTTTTGGGCGGCGCAGTCTTCTTTCCTGCCGGCGCCGGCGTTTGAGGCGCGGCGGCGGCGCGCTTCGCCGCAGGAGCCGCGGCCACAGCGGCAAGGGCTGCCGCTGGCCCTGCCGCCGACTTCGCCGGGACCGCTCGGCTGGACGCGAGCGGGGGCCGGAGGACTCTGCCTTCCAGCACCGAGAAGCGGCGCTGGAGGTCAGTTATGCCCTGTACTAGGGTCTGAAATTGGGAGTCCTGCGACCTGGGCTCCTCCCTGCGGGGCGCGTCCCCCCGGAGCCTGGCCAGCTCCGCGCACAACTCCGCGTTCTCTTTTTGGAGGGCGTCCATGGCCGCAGTTAGGCGGGCTAAATTCGCCCGCATTGCGGCCATGTCGGCCTCCTCCGCCGCCGCCATTATCGAAGCGGTGGCCTCCGCGATGGCCGCGTCCTTGGACCCCTTTTTGCGCTTGAGGGCCACCATCGCCAACGCGTCTCCTACCACCTTTGCCAGCCCGGCCGCTCGCTCCTCCTTGGAGCTCCCCACGGCGGCTGGCTCATCCCTCGGAGCCTGCACTGCAGCCGCTCCGGGATGACGTCCTTCTAGGGCGAGCCTTTCGGCTCGCCGCGCAGCTTCTTGCGCGGGGAGCTTGCGCCCCCCTCCTCCTGCTCGGCCCGCACCCCGCCTGCTGGTGGGGATTTTGGGGGCCGGAGCCGTAACCTCGCTGTCGGAGGACGACGAGGCGCCCTCCGACATCGTCCGCTTGCGGTTGCGGCTCGACCTTCCAGCCTTCGAGCTCCTTGCCGAGCCCGAGTCCTCCGAGCTCGAGCTCCCCAAGCTCGAGACAATCACAGCGTCGGTCCTCGACCGCGCTTCGTCCTTCCTCCCTTCAATGTTTTTTAAAATTGATTTGTTCGGTTCTGTCATATCAGTTCCCACGAGTATGGGGGATTTAAGAAGTACACCCAGGATAACCCCCTGTACCTGGGCAAGTGTACATTTGTAACCCAACCAGAGGGTCCACCGGTTCCCTGGCTGGGGGTGCGCTAGAGACTGATGCGCCGTCCACAAATAGACGACACTACTCCTCAGCCATTCGTACCTTCGCCACGCACCAGAACTTGGTATTAGAGGTAATTTTTTATAGAGGTTGTCTTCCTCGCGGCCCGGGCGGTTAAGCCAAGGCCCTCGACCCCCGTCGAAAGTCAGAGACATGACCGTAACAGACTACGGGGCTACGAGATCAACGGGGGCAGCTAGGGGTGACGACCCCCAACTGCCTGCTCTGCGGCAGGGTGAGTGCACGCAGAGCCCGTTCCCCGACTCCAACACACACTGCCCTCTGCTACTCAGAGGGACAGGTGGTGGAGTCCTCCGCGACAGAATATTGGCAAGACCGTAAACATCTTAACGAGTTGGCAATTTTTTTTCAGGCATTAATTTATTGAGCTTAAAAAATGAATACTACGTAGATTTCCATAATAAAATGCAAATCTATTAGATACTGAAAGTGACGCTCATAGCTATGTCACAGACATTAAAATTTATGTGATTTATAGTACATACAAATGGTTAAGACAAAGGATATGCGGGAATCGGAGGTAAAATTGAAGATTAAACGAACATACGAAGTGAATCGCGTAAGATACGCGATTCACTTCGTATGTTCGTTTAATCTTCAATTCAACATTACGTCCGATTTCTGTTCCTAATAAACCAAGAATGAATAGTATTAAATAACACGGCTCTCAACCGACGTCTACCACCATCGCCAGCACAAAAGCTGAAGACAATGCAATCGTGATCGTTATTAACAACGTATATTTATTACATTTCGATTGTTTGCCTCCATCTAGTCAATTATTCGCTTGTCAGAGCCAAACAGGAATGGCACAAATTGGTTTATCTGTTATAAGATTATGGACGTCCGCAGAAACTAATCAGTTGCCGGGGCGGTGCTGTTGATAACTGGCAGAGGAATGAGGCTTTTGTAAGGAAACAATTATTTTTGCTGGGCAACCATCGGCATCGTTATAGTTAATAGCATCGTAATTTTCGGGTCTTTTCTATGATAGGCCATTGTTCGGCCTATCTTGTAAGGCGCAGTCGGCACTTTCGGTTCGGTATTCTCAATTCAACGGTACCAAAGGTTCGTTGTGATAAACTTTCGAAGCTGGTTATACATTATTTATTTACTAATTCACCTTAAAACCTTCGAATAAACGTGATTCGAGACACAATAGAAAGACAATAGCAGCGCGACAGCCGGCTGTCGCTTGGTCGTTGAAAGGTTAATTCTTAACTCAACTTTAAAATTTAAAAGTCTACCACATACGATGACAGCATGTGTCATCGTATGTGGTAGACTATCATTGTCAAGTTGTGCTGAAAGATATAGCTTCGTGGCCTGTTGATGACAATAGGCTGACCCCATGGGACTTAACAACCCCTATTAAAGAGACGTGATGTTATTTCATTATATTGTAACTAGCTTCTGCCTGCGGCTTCGCTCGCGTTAGAAAGAGACAAAAAGTAGCCTATGTTACTTTCCATCCCTTCAACTATCTCCACTTAAAAAATCACGTCAATCCGTCGCTCCGTTTTGCCGTGAAAGAAAGACAAACAGACAGACAGACACACTTTCCCATTTATAATATTAGTATGGATGACCATACTTTCTTTCTGTCGATCGATGGTCATCAATTCGGCACAGAATGTCGTCCTGTGAAAACATTACGACAAAAATGACAATCCTAGTTTACTTTGAGATTTCAATTATCGTGTTCATCGTGACAGATCCAATATTGGTTCCCTTTGTATCAACGACGTAATTGTCTGGTTATCTTTATTTAAAGACGTCACAATATTCGGTCTACTTCGTTGTGATAATTATGTTTAAGCCTCTAACGAATTATTATCTTTGTCCTTTGTGTACGTGGTTATGTACCTTGGTATATATTATATGCCAAGTCACAGGCAGCTTAGTCGGGATATTGGGTTAACAGTTAAACTTCCTTCTCAATAGGAAGAAGTGTCGACTCCGATTTCGCATTGTGTAAATATTAAACTTTTCTGAAATATTTACAGCACAGTATTTGTTTCGCAGCTTTACATATTATTTGAAGTTTGAAATCTTTTGCGGAATTGCTTGTGGTTTTAAATAAATATTTATTAATATATTAAGATACAGGTTTTTTGTACTAATCAACGCTAAGCCAAAACGATTGGTGCTAGTACGGGATAAAACTGTAATTTATTTTTTATGTAGAGGCGCAGTAAGAAGCAATTTTTGAAAATCAGTATCGAAGCCTGAGGAAACGGCTAGTTATAAATAAAAAGCAAATAACATAACATAGCTCTGTCTTTTATCCGAATCAAGGCGAAATTTTATAGCAGGCAGGTACACCGCAAGAAACCTTAAGATATTTGAAACTGGCCCACATAAAACGAGGGCTGGTTAGAGCACTTTCCTATATTAAAAGATTTTGCGATCATGTGCACTTGGCAGTACCTTCGGGCGAAGATATAACCTTCCAAGTTAACTACGTAACTTGGTAGGGTAACCGTGTTACGGACATTACTGTGCGTGGAATTAAATTATTTATTAGGCAAGTAGGATATTAAATCGTTTTTACACGTCATATATTTTAAAACTAGATGGAGTCGGCATTACCTAACAAGTGATTTAACTAACTCAGGTGTCACCAATTTCTTAAATAAGTATTTCTGTGTAAATAACTCTGCAGAATAGATTTAGGACATGCCTTCAAGGAGTCTTAGTAATCGTCAAAAGTCAAGCGTCTAGCGTCTTATTAGAGTTATAAAGAGGTTGATGTCATTGGCAGATAGACACTGAATAGTCAATAATTGATTTTGATGAGAATGTCATAAATTATTGTAGTACATAACTTCTTTAATCATGGGAACAGGAATAGGTACAGTCGTTAATCCTTAGGCGACACATGTTTGGTAGTGTTTTTTGAGGATGGGTATATATGGCCGTGCGCTGCGTTAAGCGGGCGTCCGTCGCGGGTGTCCGTCGGATAAATTCAACTCCGAAGCTGTTTATTTATAAAAATTAAAAAGTGTTTTGGCTATATACATAACTAGCTGTCCCCTGCAGTTTCACCCGCATTTTTCGTTACTGCTCCGCTCCCGTGAGTCGTAGCGTGATGGTATATAGCCTATCTATAGCATTCCTCGATAAATGGGCTATCTAACACTGAAACAATTTTTCAAATCGGACCAGTAGTTCTAGAGATTACCCCCTACATACAAACCTACAAACTTCCAAACTTACAAATTTTACCTCTTTATAATATTAGTATAGATAACACGATGTGAATCAAGCGACAGAGGCCTAGGGTGGCCTAGGGTAGTTGCAACTTAAATCTGAAGAAAAGAAAACTGATAAAGACAATTAGACAAGTATGTGAAGCTGGCAACCCTACTAAGAATAAATGTAACATCGTTTCGGCACGTATGGGAATCTTTTAACTTTCACAGGAAGCTGTAATTTGAGTTTCAAAGACACGACGCGACTTTTTCATGAGTTTTAATTATTCTTCCTTTCCATGCTAATGAGGGTGAGCCGTTTCGTAGCTGACTAACAATTGTGATTAAAATTCTTTTTATAAACTTTGGTGCGTGTACCTTTAAAAGCCATGTTTTTTCTTTCTCCTAAGGTATTAGATAGCAAAAAGAAAAGGTTTTCCTGGAAGCTTTTAACTATTCTGTGTCTCAGTATTTGTAATTTACTAGTACTTACTTATTCATTATTTCTTAGATACGCAAAGCATGTAATAAAGAATATTGATATTTTTTTAAGTATCTAATTCAAGCTAAATTATTGCTTTTCAATCTATTTTATAAGACAATCTAAAAAATGTTAAATAATATTTACCAAGCCGTACAAAAGCAATAAACAGAAGCAATAAATTGTTTGTTTATAACATGGAACAAATGAATACATATCTAAAATTGTGAAATTGTTCTTTAATTTTCCAACAACATAAAATCATAATAATAACAATCGAACAAAAAAATCGATTCTTTTAATTCTTTAAAGGCAATTTTCAAATCATACGATTTTTACAAAGACGGTCCAATTTCACAACAATTTCCCCGAATTTATTAAGATGAAGCACAACTGTTGTTCAATGCGGGTGAAGCGACGGTTGGGTTCCCCTTTTCAAATTATCTCCCCACTGATAAAAATACGGGGCTCATTTCAGGAGTATTGTGGCTTATGTCACGGCAGACGAGCCGCACATACAAACCCACGTATTATGTAAATAAATAGATAAAGACAGCGATTCAATTAGGGAACACTTCACGCACCGTCGCGATCCACGCATGTCAAGTAAGTCAAGATTTTCATTAATTAACTCAATTATATTCCCGCATATCAAATTCATACTAACTCCCACTGGCGTTGAATAATATTCGAATATATTCGTATAAACGTTTGATTCGATCTTGTCAAACGTACGTAAGTTCACAAGGACTTTGAAGAACATATTTCGGAATTTTCATTAAGTTTGACATTGTTTGTGTAATCTGTTCGTATTGATCGACCCGAAATGAAGTCGTGTGGTGCATTAATTTAATACACAAAATTGCTTTCATTTATCATTCGAGCAGTCAAAACTGTAAATTAATTGAAATTCGATGAAGTTCGTGAAGTGGTCAATGTTTGAAATGACAATTATTCATAGGTTTTTCTTTCGGTACTTAATGGTTTTGTTTTTCTGATCACTGCATCAAAAGATTTATCAAGTTACAACGAAGGCCATATAGTATATAGGGTCGTTGTCGTTGTACATATATCAAGGCACATAGACCAAGCCAGAGTGGGCGTCTCTCTGGTGTCCCCTGGGTCATTCGAAAGATTGTATACATGTATGTTGTGGAAAAACTTAGAGTTGATGATTTTTCGAGACTTTTAAACCGACCATAACCTTTTCATGTAATGAATACAACTATTTCAGTGAGCTGCGTGCATTGGCAAAATGTTTCATGTATTGATTAATTTTAAGATCTGATCACCACGTATACATTTATACAATCCGCCATGCGTGAAATATAGGAATCGTATTGGTATCGTATTATATACATGTATTGTTTGTGTACGTAGTTACGGGGTAAGGTTATTTAATCATAATCAGACCACTTTTGATTAAAGGGATACGTCATCTACTCAATCAGCCCTTGCGTTGTATAAAGGATCTGATGTCGTGTCATCGTTTAGTGCATGTGTTCCTATTTCCCAACCGATAGCTGAGTCGTACCGTCGGATACAAGTGTCGCTAACGAGGACGTTATTAGAGCATAGACATTGAGTAGATGAGTGCAGAAGGTTGGTCCACTCCCGATTCGCACTACCGACTATACTACTGCCAAATTCACAAAATATTTTGTATCAAAAAGTAAATAACCACTTCATATTTAGAGCTACAATTTACTTTTGTCTACCTTTTTATTTTATCTATCTTTATTAATTGTTTAGTGATTAATCATTTATTGTATATTTTTAAATTATTAGTAAGCGGATCTGATATAGTATTAATTGCGTACAGTTTATTACACTTAGGTCTAGCCTTCCTCTTCCTCTTTTATGTCCGCGTACAACATCGGCATAGAAGGAATTCAAGCTCCAAATTCATTAAACTACTATGTTTGCGGGCTTCTGTTTTCACTTATTGCACGACGCTTTCCTTTTTAACCTATCTATTTGGTGGTATGTGTATATACACACGTGCTACCTACGAAGGTACATACGTGCAAACACTCTCCTACGTAGAAGAGCGTTAGCAACTGATTGCTCAATTAAGTTCAGCACAAAATCATCAATCAATTGCAAGCTGTGCTTAGTTCACCTTTGATTGATTCGCTCATTATACTCCGCTGAGGTTGTTAACCGAACTCCGAAGAGTATATTAGAAGAGTTAATTAGAATAATTATGTTCAGTATTGTACTTTCAAAAGTAACGTTACCCGATATTTTCATTACAAAAGAGTTAACAAACTTCTCACTTTTGCGCAAGTGGTTTCAACATGTCGAATTTTTAATGTAACTTGCGAGGTTGAAACTTAGTTTTTCAATTTTCGACGACGTACTTGAATAAGAAAATTTTTTAAGTAACAAGACTTTATATCTAACCATTAAGTTTCATATTTGAGTAGAAGAAAAGTTAGCCTAGTGATTAGATTGAACAACATGGTATTCGCGGTTACTCTTTCTCGTAACATCTTTTCAACAAATGTTTGTAAAGAAATTATGTAATGTAAACAACTTTATTGTATTTTATTTCAAAACTTTGCCTGTGGCTTCCCCGGCTTGTTTTTACAAGAACTTTCATCCTTTATTTTACCACATTAAGAATTGAATTTATCGAATTTGAAAAAATATCGTCTTAAAGAGAAACTACTGTCCAAAGTTCATTCTAACTTCATTATTTGATGTGCATTATTTACTGCTGTATACTGTAACCAAACAACATGCTTGTTGATATTCATTTAAGCACTGACTACGTCAAACTATAAAATGAAGATTATTCTTATACCTTAAACTTAATAATTATGTATTTATTATTATATATATGGTAAAGCAAAATTATATCCTGTCACCATAATTTAAAGTTCTAAATCACACAAACATCTGTGTGAGCAGTAATGCCACGCGATAAGAGCACACACATTGCTTTGTTATGTTCCGCATCCAACAAAAAGGTATGATTGATGCCAACTCAGTGAAATGCTTAGTGCCTGGAGCGATTCTTCACTCAGCTCCTAATGTTGTGATCTCAAAGGAAAGGGGAACAATGCTCAAGTCACCAAAAACCTTGTACATCTCCTTCGCTTTCAACAAATGGGGTAACATTGAATTATAAGAAGGTATTTTTTTTTGGAAAATTGTTATTGAATAAAGTGGTTTTATCCACGCATAAGGCTTAAAATGTAAACGCCTGGGAAAATGCTATTTATATTACATCTTAATGGAAAATTACTTTGTAGCTAAATTGATTATAATTTGTTATGAATTCGTTTTAGGAATGTACCTTTGAAGTAATTTGTTTGTATTCCATTAGGATGTGTGCCCTTGCATTAGGCAAAGCGGTTTATAATAGCATTCAATTCATTAAGCGTTAAGCGAATAATCCTCTTTATCTCTCCGAGTCCCTTTAATGTTATTAGAAAATGCCTGTTTATAATATCGTCAGTCGTTAAGTATTTTTCTTTATATTTACGCACAAAAGTAATACCAGTCTATTCAGTGGAATGCCTAGGGGTCGAAATAAGGATAACCTTGACAAGTTTTTAAGGACAAGAAAAAAACAGTTATGTCTCTTAGACTAAAACTAGAAATAAATAATTATTTATTTATTTAGATATTTGCCCGAAAAACGTTAATAGCAATTAACGTTTTATGATATATTTTTGTGATTGTTATAATTCTTTAATTTATAGTTTATAGGCTCTGTTTTCTTATATCTCTTGTAATAGCAAGCCAAGGTTTTTGGCTTGTATGGAAGATACGCCACCGGGCCTATTATTATCCCACCGCAGAATAGACTTCTAACACAAAGAATTTATAAGCAATTAAACATTGATCACCACACCTACATAAGGTAGGTTGGTGATTCCAGACTATACGTAGGTATATAACATTAATCAAAAGTTCAGCTTCTACCCGCGACTTCCGTTACTTGTATATTTTTTTAAATATGTACTACTTAGCAAAAGTGTAACTTTATATTAGTAAAGGTTTTTTTGTATCAAGACAATCATTTCCCGAAATTACCTCTTCCAAATATATTGTCTCTTTATTATTCCATAATAGTTAATCGGTAGTCCGGGGTATATTAATATCAAGTAGCTGTCAATAAACATATCGAGTTACATAGCAGGCCTTAATCTCGATACAACTCTCAATACTCCTCACCCCATTACCATCAAACCGCGAAAACACGTCTCGAAATAACGAATTGAAAAAAGCAATAAGCAACCAATTGTTTCTATCTCAATGTATTACTGGCGGGTGATCACGTTTTTGTTCTTCTTTTTTTTCTAAACCGATAAAATTGGCCCGGGATTCCGGAAGCAATCGCATGAAAGACTCCCGGATTACAATATCGGCAGGTGAGATGAATACGGTGGGAAGCAATAAGGAACTTTCTCGCATTACTCGGGGGCCCGGCGGCGGCGCGTGAAACGATCCCGCAGTGTAAACTCGCAACTTGATTGTGCCGCCGGGATCGCGTCCACCGCAACCATGTTTTGTTTCCATTGATAAACTGTTATTGGCTTCACAGTAAACTGAGAAAAAGTGACGTTTTACAAGCGGGCATGTGCACTAGTGCTTGTTGCGTGTTGCGGGCATGTTGACACAAGTTTTTTTACTCGGCGAGAGCGATGTTGCTATCGAAGCGACGAGTCGAGAATCGATTAATTACGAGTAGTGTGAGATATAGAATCGAGAACCACAGTAATTACTAACGGTCAGCTTTAGATGCAAAACGGGATGAGTGTTTAGAGCTTGAAAATGAATTCGACAATTTCAATGTCTATTAGCTCGAGCTTTAATTCAAAATCAATTTCAGCACAACATCCGCCATAAACGGCTGGATGAGCATAATCACCAATTTGACTGTTCAATATCCAGGAACGTAGGATGGTTTAACACAAATTCGATACCCGTAAACCCTTAAACCGTTCACGCACTGGACTAATTGCTATAGATTGATTGCGGAGCATGGGTGTAAGTCTAATTTTACGACAATACCGTCCATTACAGGGTTTACTCGTCCATAATTCAGAGATAGGTCTGGTGTAGCTGCAGACTAATGGGCCGGCTGTCGCAGTTCGTTATTTAATTTGAATACGTCCTAAGGACAACTAAGCAAACAGTGGTACAACAAACGACGTGTCAGCTTGTTACAGTGTTTGGCTAATCGTTCCGATCAAAGACCAACTAACATACAATAGATACGACATAACAACGACGTAATTGTTCTACTAAACTATTGGTGCAAATGCGCGCGGTCTACTTTCATGTTTAACGCTGTACGGCTACATAATAAGTCCCATTGTATGATATTTTTTTATAGGACGTTGGTCATTTTGATATTGCAAATCTGCTCACTATAAAACGAATGGTCAATAACTACAGTTTATTTACAATAGTATTATATCATAAAATTGTACTGTTGTGTAACTCCAGAAATATATAAGTTACTTCTAAGTAAAGCCGTTTTCGTCAATTCCTAACGATTGCCATTGGCGGTAAGCCTAGCTCATAAAGAAACATCTCCAAAGATAGAGCGCAATATCACCTAATTTCTGCGTAGACAGCACGCATGTAATGTCTATGATAATGCTCCAAATAGGTATAAGAGGCACGTAATACTAAATTAACTCGCACACGCGGCTTTTATCGTCGGGCATCCTACTAATAACTTGTGGTCTCAAATGGTGACATGTCGCAAGTGGCTATTGGCTGCGAGCGAAATTGCCTATTGCCTGCTAACCGAGGCCCCCATCCCCACAACCACTCAAGATCTTGAGCACTGACAGTTTCCACTATAGTCTTGAAATTAGAGTCACCGACGTACCGATATGTTATATTAAATGTATTTAAGGTACATTGTTGCTTAACTAAGCGTCTAAGTAAAGAACGACTTCGTGTATTACATTATATACAGAATATACTTATTTGTTGGAGAGTTCTTGCAATTAGTTTAATTAGCTCTTACTTGGGACATGTAGACGAATGCATGTGGAATTAAAACTACATAATATAAGATTTAGTGTTTTGCAGTAAGTTAATTACTTTACTAAGGTTTTAAATTGATATGAGAGATAAAGTTTGATATAGGTATTAGGTACTACATACTACTACTATTACTACAATACAAAAAACTGGTACAAACTGGTACTACATATACAAAATAAATTATTATTATTATAATGTAATATTCTTTGGGTGAATCACCCTTATACCTACGTACAAACATTTTACAAACTCAAAGTGAATATTAAGTTATGGAAAAAATCCCAGGAATCTGTAGCCCGACGAGAATTTTAAACAAAAGCTTTTACATCAAGTTGCTTATCTTTCACTTTCTTTCTTTCGTTCCTAAGATAAACGTCAATTCACAAATCACAAGAAACTTTTCTCAAGTCCTTGATTGATTGCGACTGGAAGAGCCCAAACTTTTAAATATTTAGCTACGTCGATCGTGCAACTGAGACCGGTACATACTTATTATTGTATATTATAATAATGTAGGCGCGGTTCTGCGGATGGCGAGCGATGGGTAGCTCGCCGCCCGGCTAGGACCAGGACCGCGTCGACGGCGCGTTAGTGTTCCACGCGCGCCTCAAAGAGAAGGAGTCAGCACAGGAAGGGGCCTAACAGGGCCAACGCCTGCCGGGGTTGCGGAATGTGTATAGTAGTCACCGTGACCCTGGAACATAAAGGGCAATCGAAGGAACATGAGTGGGTTTTAGTCAGTAAGAGTCTGACACGCCCTCCCGCCGCACCCAGGACGGGAGCAGTCATTGGATGATTTCCCACTCACCAAAAAAAAAAAAATATATATTATAATAATTAATTATAGGTATATTTATAGGCGTAATTTCTGATGCAGCCTATGTGAGGTTATAGAATCCGATTCGGGCAAGTACGTATATTAATTTTTTTTATTAGAACGGTAAACTAACTGATTGTTGATATATATCAACACAGCCCAAACCGCTGGTCCTAGAGACACGAAGCTTGGAGTGTATTTCTTTGTGAAGAGTAAGTATAAACTAAAAAAAGATTTTTGGAAATTCCAACAGTAAAGGAGTATAATACGGGATGAGTGTTTCGATAGTTACGCGGGCAAAGCCGCGGGTGAAAGTTAATTAAAGAAAGTCAATTCATATGTTCATTCTAAGTTTATCTTATTACTGAATTAAGTGAAGGAACGACTTCGTGATGAAGTTCGGTCTTCTCTGTATGATAAGGAGCATTTGGCGGGTTATTACTATGTTATGTCTATGACAGAATTATAAGAAGATCTGGAAAAAAATATTGGAGAATTGTGAACTGGAAAATGTTGTCAAATTTGACATGAAATTCTAGTAATATACAGATGCTTTTAAGTGATTTACTTGAGCAAAATAGATCTGCCAATATACCTTTTAGGACTGGTGTCCGAATAGGGAAGATGCAAACATAGTATTTATTGAAAATTTATTAATAAAATGTTGAAAAAATGTAAATGAAGGGCCTCTGCAACTTTTTTTTTTGCATAATGTTTATTTTTATCAATAAAATATGAATTTAAAATTACATGACATGAAATGTAATTTAAAACACCAATCAGCGTTAAGCGACTGGAATGACGTCACTGGCACGTTCCAAAACGTGCGAGGAATTCACTCGAAAATTAAAAAGAGGTTATAGTACGATTTTTAATTCGAGTCAGAAAAATTACATTTCCAGTGTTGCAGGTTTTAATTTCCAAATAAATAGTGATGTGATACAATCGAGTTTTTACAATGAAATCTTAATGGAGATTTTTTTAATTCAATATCAAATTGCCTTTGATTATATAAAAAATATTACACGTAATTTACGGTTATTAAATAGAAGACATACACGGTAGGTAATTTAATATTACATAAAACACTGTTATATTTTTTGTTTTTGGTAAGGTCCAGATTTCTAAAACTGTTTTATTTAAGATGGTATTATGTATTCAATATTATAACAAAGCATGACTAAATGTCTAAATGTCTGCGATTGCTACTTCATCGTCATCGTAGCAATAAGTGCATTAGAACAATCAGCGAGCGATTAGCAATCGATTCATACATAATACGATTTTTTTTGACGTTAAGCGATTAATCGCGCGATCACTGCGCAAATATTGCTGATTGCTGTTTCATGGGTAATAAGCCAGCGGAACTCTTTAGAGTAACTTTCACGCTACTCCGTGTAATTCTTACCCTTTTTGGAACGCACCCCCGCAGTTAGTTGTCAAAGTAAACGTACGTAGTAGGTACATTATAACTCAATGAAGTAACAGAAATAGTTTTGTAGGAATAAAATTAGCTTTAGAAAAGCAAATTCGCGCAGTCTTCTAATGACTCTTTTATGATTTAGAAGGCATGCAATGTTCTTCGTCTGTAGTACTTCATCTTTTGAACTTTTCTTAGTGTTGTTCACTAATGGTCTAATCAACTGAAATAACACACACCATCGATATGCTTGAAGCCTCTGTTTGCCATGATACAAGGTCCAGGAGGTAAAGATTCCATAAATCCAGATTCTTCTAATATTTGAAATCAGAAGTTCAGCCACTAAAACTATCTGATACAAAGTTTGTAACCCCGTCTGGTGTTGGAGATATCAACATGAGTCAACATGCTTTTTTGCATAAAAAACCATTGCATACATGCTTTCATGCGGTATTATTATGACCACGAGATGTTGATTGATAGTTTATTTTCAAATTTTAGCAATAAAAGTATCTGGAATGGCGAAAAATAATAAAAAGTTATGAATATTAGAGAAGAACAATACAACCAGAGATACAGTGTCACTGGAGTGACGTCATCGGAACTATTGGTCCGTTTTCGCGCGGAAGTTTAAACTGTCAACTTAAAACCGCTTTTTTTTACAATAAATCACAACATTTTAACTTTTTAATATATTAGTGGTCTATTTTACATGGAATTCTTTAAAATCAAAACAAAAATAAAAATATTGCATCTTCCCTATTATTGGTATCCTAATAACTAATAACGGCTGTCAAAGATCTACGGAAGACCACCGGGACCAATGGTTCTACGTAGTGCCCAAGACACGCGAGGGTTTTTTACATGAATTTGGTCACACTTAGACAGTTCTACTTCTTTCAACTGCGTTCAGCAAAGTAAGTGGTGGCTGTCGCGCGCTGCCGCACTACGCGGACACTGCTGTGCTCGCGGCTACACGTGTGCGGGGCGTCTTTACAAAATATATGAAAAAGTATGTTAACTGGCTGGTGCTGGCCACCAGTGGCCGTGGTAGGTGGCCCGGCACGAAAAGCTATAAAGGCGAGTACGAGCCTTCATACAAAATTGTTGCTCTCAAATGTTTTTTTGTTTGTTATCATAAGCTGAATACCAATTTTTAAAATCCGGGCTGTTATTCATATTTTAATATCTATTATCGAAAAAGTGAACATAAAAGATTATTCATAGCGTCAAAATAAATTAAGTCAATAATTCGACATGCCGCAATGCAGAACCGGGGCGGTACTGGTCACGTTTGTCGCCACTCAAAGGTATGCCAAGCGAAACAATTGCGTCCAACATTTTCACACACGACTCTCGACACGACGGATCAAGGATAAATATACATCAGTTTTTTATATAAAAGAAATATTTTTAGCATTTTTATAATTTTGTTTGTATACTTTTACTTGAAACCACAAACTGGTACACTTGTTAATATCGCTTTAATATTCCATTAATAAATAAATAAATAAATAAATATCTTCGGACAACTCACACACGGTTATCTGATCCCAAGCTAAGCAGAGCTTGTGTTATGGTAACCATACAACTGATATACATACTTATATAATTTGTAAATACATACATATTATAGATAAATCACACCCAGACACAGAACAAACAATCATGCTCATCACACAAAGTTTGTCCTGGGTGGGAATCGAACCCACGACCTCCGGCTTAGCAGTCAGGGTCACTAACCACTAGACCACAGGCCCGTCAATATGAGCGAATATTTGTTATTCTTTTTATCAAAAGTTAAACAACGGGTTTTGAAGAAACTGTAGAACAATATAGCTTTCTTTAAAGAAAACAACACATAGATACATAACATTGCTTTATATCCTACGAGGATTACGCAATAACCATTTCCTAATTTATATAAATAACTAGTTACTTTTTTGTTAAATACATGTAGTTATTGACGAAAATGGTTTTTGGATTATATTCGTTCTAATTCACATTTAACCATGTAAAAAAGTTTTTGTGACAACATTATTTTAAAAGAGCAAGTATGGAGTTTCTTGCCCATTCTTCTCCATTCGAAACAACATTTTGGAATGGGCACTTTCACTTTTGTTTTGTAAATGACGTTTCAAAGTGCCTTTTAGGTCTAATGAAAATAAATGATTTGGCTATTGACTGTAACCAAAAACCTATCTTATGAAGGGTGAAACCATGGGAAATTGATAATCCGTACTTCCGTACTAATATTATAAATGCGAAAGTAACTCTGTCTGTTTGTCTTTCTGTCTGTCTGTCTCTTCTTCACGCCTTTGAATGAATTTGGTACTGATATAGTCTGGGACCCGAGAAAGGACATATGATAGTTTTCATCCCGAAAATTCCACGGGAACGGGAACTTTTATACCACGCGGACGAAGTCGCGGGCAAAAACTAGTTTTAAATAAACCCTAAAGAAAAGATCAAATAAACCCAAAATAGCAAATCTAGCTAACATGAATTCTATTCGGTTTGTGTAACACTCGGGAATTTAAATGTAATGATTTGGTTTTATTCATACGTGCTTGAAAGTAATGTAATTATAACAATAATTAATATGGTTTCGTATATCGCAAGCTACGATATACGAAGCGGTAAGACGGCAGACGATCTATTGTCAACCTAATAGAGATTTCTGTTAGAGGTAATATCATTACACGCATAGTGCTGCATTAGCTCCAGATTGGATGTCGTAATCAGATTATTACAACATACATGCATTATATAAGCGGGACTCTTCACTGTATTCAATATTCAAAATCACTTATCTTATTATTGATGTTTCCTTCAGAAGCTTCCCCAACGATATTTAATTAAAGATCTCATAAATTACCGTTTTTAATATGAAAAGTAGAAGATAATTTATAAAGCGGCGTAATAATATCTTTCCCTAAAAGCCTCCTCAAATCTTAGGGAGGCGCGTTACCATAATCTCAGCTATTAGACAACCCCTTAAAATACTGACTGGCATTATTTTAATGAATTTTGGATGAGTTGGTGTCAATCATTATGTTAAATCTCTGTATAAATGGACATAATTATCAAATAATATGTTTTTGTGCCATTTAGTGTTCGAATTAATATTCTACTGAGTAATATTTCTTGGTTCCGTATAATAAATCAAGAACTGTAAAAGAGAACTGTACAATTTTAAAGAAAGAACTATTCGTTCGCAAGAAATGTCGGTTTTAAACTCCAAGTGCGCTCCACTTTGTGGACTCGCCGGGAAATGTTTTTGGCACTTTCTTAAAACGGTGGGGACAAACTGACACGGACAGCTTGAAGTAAAGGATTAAATGGCACTCTAAAGCATTTCGGCAATTTTAGTCTAAGCACCTAAACACATGAATGACTATTTGTATCTAATCTTACTAGCATAGACTATACGAATCGCTGAATCCTAATCCGCAAACGTTTGATGCCACAACACGCATAATAGGACGGTTCAAAGGAATTAAATTATCTGTGTAACGTTCCGTGAATTTTCCACTTGTTAAAAGAGACCGTTGTTCATAACGACACCAAACGTAAGCATGAAATTAATTCATTCGGTTCATACAATGAGGCTTATACGCGGTTTTCAGCTGCTCTATTAATAGCCGGGAAAGTTATTGAGACTTGTTCAAGGTTCTCCGTTTTAGGAATTTTACTTTGTTATAATTAATGTCAGACTTTGTCCTTATTAAGCTGGGTGTGTCTTTGAGATGGGTCAATGCGGAGAAATCGGAAAGTGGGACTTTTTCTCAGAAAGGTCGTAGATTTTAGAGTTAAAAAAATTGCAAATTCCTACTGTCTAGCAATTACAGCTCTGGCTGGTGTACAGCCTGTGATAAACAGAAAGACATTGAGTGACACTCAGGTTGAGTGTGGTTTAAATAAATAAACGATGCTTAGCAGGTGTTTCGGTTAAGCAATATTATTTAGTCACCGTCGCACTGTTGTCAAATTGTGATGGTTAGATTGAGACTTATCAAATCACATTTATAATGTATGCATGTATATTTATTATGGCCTGAGAATAGGTTAACAATGGTAGAACCTTTCATGTTTTTTTTTTATTTTATGCTGGCCGGATTTTTTCTATAAAATTGTACCGCTCTCTCAACTCAGCCCTTTGCTATTTGGTCGTACAGGACAGGGTAAACATTACAACTCAATATCGCTCGGAGATCTTGAGAGCCGGTCATGTGTAAAGTAGATAAAGGCACAGTTAGCAGTGTATGAACCCTAAACGCTTTATTGTAGTTGGTATCACACTCTCTATCACTATAAAGATGTTGATTGGAAAACCGAATTGTCGACGCGCCGTGACCCGGAAACAATAAAAACTTTACGGGCGGCGCTTCGGAACTACTCGGCTCCCGGCCGCTAGGTGGCGTTGCGGCCTGTTGTCCTTTTTACGACCAGATTACGGGAAGATTAAATAAAAAAAAGAATCCCCAAGCTCATCGCCATTTTTAAAAGGTTTCGTGTTTGTACTAGCTGTGGAGCTCGTAAAAGTTAGTTCAACTTTATTTACAGCTGAGTTCTGTTCGTGTGCGCTAAAGTGGACACTGTTGTTTTAAACTCCCGATATGTAGTTTGTTCTACATCTGTTTAAATAATTTATGGATTTTGTTCAGTGTTGCTGTTGACCCGTTTTGTTACTTTTTATGGTTTTGTCTGGAATTGTAACAGAAACTCGGTGTTGTTCACGTAGCGATTATGTAGTTATCTCACGAATTGTATTGTGGTTTACACAAACTACTTATTATAAATGTTTCGTTTAATTTAATGCATTGTTGTAATAATTTTGTTAATTTATATACAAATGGAAAATAGAAATTAATAATGAGGCGCTTACTTATAAAATTGTCTTTTCCCTGAAACGAGTTTATATGCGTGTAGAAGTAATACTTATAAAGTAATACGCCTTTTATTATTTGTTCGGCCTAAGCTAAGGTCTATCGATGAATTCCTTTTGTGTTTCTGGTTCTTGGAAGTTCGCAACCCAATCAGTGAAACATGGGTTAAACCGAACTGTTGTATGCCAGAATGTATTGACAATATTGACACAGATTGATTTTGGAGTCTGATCCATTGGTATACTAACTTTACTCATGTATCTAGTAGTCATACGGATATACTTATTCATACTCATATTCTTTATTGCACATTAAAAAAAATAAAAATACATAAATACTTATAGCCAAACTATAAAAAACTTGTATTCAATGGCGAGCTGGTCCTAGAATTGAGTTTTTTACCAGCAAACCAAAATGCTGTAGTAAGATTTGCAACAGAATCATCCGTTCATGCTTACGTAAGTGTTAAACTTAATTATAAAATGCAAAAAAAAACACAACTTTCTTTGTATATGTGGCGAAGTGATAAAAAATGGCTCATTCTGTCTCCAAAAACCGCACTCTGCCCGCTTAATAAATAACGAAACTGCGCTAAACCCTGAACAACAATACGAGTCGCAAGATGAATTTGTATTACTAAAAACGTTTAGGCCGCAAATAACCAGACGCAAAGGACAGTGCTGACGACACTATTTTATATTTCTCGTCACGGATCAACCCTTACATTACGTGACTCTGAAGGTAGCCATGTTTTCAGTGTAGCATTGGATCATCGCAAAAAACGGGGACCTTGGCGTGCCCTCGATACACTTTCGCGCCCGACACCTGCGCCGATGAATAAAATCACTTTATCGAGATTAATAAAACTGCGTAACTGTTATAAATTACAACAATTTATTGTCATGATGCCAGGTCTGTTTTTCCCGGAGGTACCGTAAAGTATTGCAGTGTAGTCAAAAGAGAAAGAAGTACTTGGGTTGTCAGATATACTTAGTACAAGTTTTGTTAAAAATCTGATAATTTTCTTAGAGTGCAATTTAAAATGATGTTTTTTTGAAACCTATAAAAGTGTTAGAATAGAAATTTAAATTGAATAATATTCAATAGTAAGTTAATCAATCAAACTTTTTACTAGAAGACATTTATCATACTGCTGGACATCCTCGGTTAGGTAATTAAAGTATGTTTCCAACCAAACATTTATAAGTTTGGCTACAGACTAGTAAGACTCTTAAGATAGTAAGTTAATGGAGCTTGCACTAAAGATATAAAGGATCTGAACTGCAAGCTGATATAGAAAAACAAAAACTAGAAGCTAAACGGACACTATAATTATTCAGTTCTTAAAACCCACAACAATAACATATTGAACACACCTTACTAACCCCTAAGTCGTAAGCTTTGCTTTACAAATGCTCCTTAGCTAATTTTAAATACTCCGCTCTGTCTGAATTATTACGGCTGACTAATGCGGCTCGTTTCGCATGAACGTAGCTACTAATTTAACTGCCTGAGTTTAACATTATTGTTGAAATATGCATGAATACTCATTAGCTTGTGGATAACTTACTCATATATATGTTACTTTATTGTGTTACTGCAAACTTACAATGTAATTGCAAACACTGCTTTGGAACGTAAAAAGTATCATAAAAATACTTACTACGTACTTACTATTATTCTTCTACTACTTACTGAAATCTGTTATTTCTTGACGCGGTTCAAAGACAAAGAATCGTTTTTCGTTGGTAAATACTTGCATGCAGTCGGTAGTGAGGGGAGTATTAACCTCACATTATCGCAATACTTGGAGCTGCATCATGGCCCGCCTGAAGGCTGTTAACATTCAATACTAGTTCCGCGTCCACTCTGACATTGTAGTGCAAGTACGTGGCCTTCTAGCGTTCAAAATAACTTCTGCATTTTTATTGCTACGTAAACTTTACTGTTTCGATAAAGTTCTATATTTCGAATGCAGATCGGTTAGTTTTATAGCAACTTGATTGCGTTTTTCATCAATTTTTAAGTTGGTTATCTTTTATTTAGAACTGCAAATGTCTTTTTGATGGATTTGTGCACAGCGCTCAACGAATATCTAAAATTCAATGAATATCAATTTTCAACAAAAACTTTCAAAAATGGAAGTAATGGTAAAGTGTAACTTTAACACAGATGTACAAAACTGATTTCCTTTTTGTTATCTCACAAAATAATAAGCAAACCACGGCCCAAAACAAATGAAAAGGAAATAGATTTCATATGATACGCGCGAGGATGTATCCCAGCCGTAACTACAAACAAACCGTGTGAAACTAAAACAATGGACGTGAGATTAGAACCACGTACCCGAATAAACTAAATATGTAAATAATATTTATACGAGAAACACAATACAACGGTGCTGTACCAACTTTTTGATAGAGACGTCTGTACCGGAAATAATGTACCATTATGTTGTGATACAAGCTGTTGCCTATGGACTTGGTCATTTTGAAACTCATGGACAAACAAACAAAAGACATAAAGTAAAACCGATAACCGACTTAAAAACAAATTGAGAAGATATCATTAAGAAACTTTTAAAGACTCATTAGAATTCACTGTGAAATCATTGCTATGGTTTTATAAGACTAAGGGCTGATTTTTCAATCATTAGATAACTTCTATCTGAGGAATAAATATGTCGGTTTGACATATTTTCTATACAAAAGCTGTCAAAACGTCAAACTTACTCTTCAGATAAAAGTTATCTGGCGATTGAAAAATCGGCCCTAAGTAGATAAGTTGACATCAATCAGTTAATCAGTCTATCAGTTTACCATTTTATTTATATGTATAAAAGATTAAAAATAAAAATTATTAACCGTTGTATATTATATTGTACTCTTCTTATATTATACCTACCCTATTCCTACATAAACGGCACGAACTGCCACGCGTTTCTATCCCATCGATATAGACTATTCTTTGATAAATCAGTCGGCCAATATAAGTAATCAATACAAAAATAATAAGCGAACATTTTCAAAAAATTAATAATAGAGTCTTGAGTTTAACAACAATACAATAAGATAGGAAAATCCAATAAGTCACCAACTTTTGTCTGATAAGGAGTTGCTTTATTTGTTCCTGTAAATATTTTGCTTTGAAACAACAAACTTTGTAAATCTATTTTTTGGCTGATTCTAAACTTGAAATCTTTATAGAGGAAGAAAACGTTCTACTAATCTATTAGGTATGAATACACTAGCAACGTTATATTTAAGGAATTCTGTAGCTTGTGGAGGTCATAAGGTCACGATGTTCCTCATGAAATCCGAAACTCGCTATAACACAGCGTGCTTGCTAATGAGCGGGCGCAAAACTGACATGCCAAATCTGACCCAGTAAGGCCAAGTTTGCAACTAGAATTTAACAGAACCTAGTATTAGAAGTCTGTAATATGCAGTGTCTTGACTTTAATTTTCGGCGTTGAGAATAAAAGGTGACGCGAGAATATGTGTAAGCAGGAATGTCATAAGTCAATGTGGAATGTACTGGAACCTATGAATGTATTGACACAACGACAACGATAGCAACTGATACTCGAATCAACAATATGGTGGAAGAGAAGCCAAAAGCTAGAGCCTTCACCATTAGGCCATTACATTGCACATCCAATATTGTGTGTGGACACAACTTTATTGTGGGTCTAGGACCCAATTTAGACCGTCCGCCTGTCACAGAACTTTTGAACTGTAATAGGTTTTGACTTTTGTGTGTGTGTTTGTGAAAATGGAAGGACTTAAAAACATCAGGGATATATAAGAATAGTGTTCATATTCTGCGATTTGTACTCTATTTGAATACTGATAATCCGTGTTATTTTTTCCGTGGTGTCATAGTTACGGCCCACACAATTTCTTAAGGTTTCTTCATTTGACAGGAAGGTGAAAAGGAACTTGTACAAAGAATTAAGTTAGATTTTGAGTACATTTTCTTGATTTGATTGACGGATCTGACTACACTTGGGTGGATTATGCTCAAACAAAACCTTTTTGATGTTGTCGTCGCCCCTGGCATACCGAGGCTTGACTTCTTTTGAAAGTTGACCACAATGTTCTATTTTTTCTCAATGTTTGTTTTATTTAGCTATACATTTCCTACCTACGCACCTGCCGCTTTCTATTCAGTCTTACGAATAAAAAATTGGTCAAGTGCGTGTCGGCCTCACTCTGGGTTCTGTTCTACTGTACAATATTATTTTAAAGCAAAAACGGGAAACACTGAAAATCCCCCATCACACATTGACTAATTCAGAACCCATTACTAAGAAATAAGTACACGTTACTCAGAATTTAGTTTAGCTGTTCACCTTCTTTTTCTTGCTATCATAATTTGACGGTTGTGGCGGATGGCGAGCGAAGGGTAGCTCGCCGCCCGACTGGGACCAGGCTGTCGACGGCGCGTTTTGTTCCACGGCCGCCTCAAGTTAAATCTCAAATGACGGGGCCCTTCAGAGCCAATGTCTGCCGGGTTGGCGGAATAGTCTAATAGTTACCGCGGCCCCGGAACATAAAGGGCAACCGAAAGAACAAGGGTGGGTTTAAGTCACACTCCCTCCCGCCCCGCCCAGGGCGGGAGAAAAAGAGGGTGACAATAATATTGCTACACTGAAGAATTTACTAAGCAAGGTTTGTTTATCTCGCCCTAAGTTATTGGGTCTATAATAATAGAGAGGGGAAACCTCAAATTATCGCAATATTTCTAACTGCATCATGGTTCGCCTGAAGGCTGTTGGCATTCAATACTAGTTCCGCATCCACTCTGACATTGTAGTGCAAGTACGTGGCCTTTTTATGTTCAATCAATATACTGGGTACATTGTTATTGCTACATAAACTAGGCTGTTGTTCGATATACAGTTACTATTAGGTTATATGTAAGTTTGTGTGGATGAAAGTTTGGCTTGGTGAAACTTAACAGTAATTAGAGCGGCTAACATTATAATAACACTTATGGCCGAATACTAAACGTCACTTATTTTAAGACGCTCTCAAATCTCTTGTTGTCTTTGTCACTCTAAAGGAATAAAGTAGGGACAGCAACAGATTTAAAAGCGTCTTAAAATTGCGTGACGTTTGAGTATTCGGTCACTAGGCTACATAACATCATGCGATGACTCACGGGAGAGGTGCAGTACCTAAAGACTTTGACTGCACTGCTTAGTAGGTCACTTTGAATTATAATATTGTTTTTTTTTTTATTATTATTTGATGTGCTTTGTGTTTTGCACAAAATAAATGTTTTATCTATCTATCTACTATGTTTCATAACGCAAGCGGGTGGAACGTTGGCTGTAGCTACTAATTTTATACTTCAAATGTTTGGTCTATGTGATGCTACTTGATTGCATGTTTCATCAATTTCGAAGTCCAGTAAATTCACAATATCTATATAATTGATGTATGCACACCATATGTACTTGGTATTCATTGATTTCGCATCTCTAGAGAACGAGAACTTTTTGAACGAGTGAAGCCAAAACAGAAACAGCGATTAGGAAACCTATCGTAATGTTTTGTCGAAAGTTCAACATATTCAAGTGACGTCATATTGTAATGACCGCTAATTAAGGCTAGCCATCCACTAGCCGCATTAATTATTTGTCGCAACATCTAGTGGTGTAACCAGTGCTGCCTTGAATAAATAATCCTACTAATATTATTAACGTGAAAGTTTGTATGTGTGTATGTGGAAGTTTGTTACGCTCTCACGCAAAAACTTCTGAACGGATTTCGATGTAACTTTACAGTAATGTAACTTATATGTACGAATAAGATATAGGATATATAAAACCACGCTATGACCTTCGGGAGCGGGGCAGTAATCAAAAATATAACGTAACCCGAGAAACCGCGGGGGACAGCACTAGTCATGCATAATGCTAGTTCGTCTGACAAAATTATTGATAATTTGTAATCAGGTCCTTCATCAGTTAGGATTGCAGAATGCAGTTTGCTTCAATGCCGACTGTTGCAGAATGCAACAAAAACAATTTAAATTCTAAATTTTTGTTTGTGTTTTTTTATCCTGTTTTTTTATTGGCTGCCACTCGCGATTTGGAACTTCCCTTATCTGGCCAGTACCTATCTAGATTATCTAAAGATATTATAGATTGTCTATTTATGTACTAGATTGTCTATAGATACTATAATATATATCTAGACTATCTATATTAAACCCTCAAATAATTAGGTTATATACTTAGGTCTACCTAGTACCTAAGTTTCACCATGATCGGATCTATCAGCTGAAAGCGGAACGATACTTAACAGAACTTAAGTGCGCAGAAACGATTTAAATATTTAAACGTTTTACTTTACACCTTGCGATCCCGATAAGGACTTCTGTAAATTAACGATTTTCTCAGATTTAACAAAATAATATACTGAAATACCTAATTAATTTTCATGTTTCAAATACTCAGAATGTCTGTAATCTTAATCCGTTTTTGTGTAGTTAGAGCCGAACAGAATTATTTTAGGTACCTAAGTACCTCGGTGCCTACTTAGTATTTGAATAAAACCTACGCCTTTTTATTATTAGCCTAAAGAAAATACATAAAAGATAACCTTCGACTTCAATCACAAAGAGGTAATAAAATATAAGAAACGTGGATTGAATTTATAGCACCAGAAATGAAGTCTGCGGTTTGGGAATTGAAACTACCAACCTCGCTGAAAATACCGTAAAAGTGCAAGTTACAAAATCCTTCATTACGATATTTAAATTGAATAGCGAAATCTATTAAGTAATTTCCGTAATAATTCAGCCTTAGGTACAGCGAGCTATCAATTCTTAGATAAAACTTGTTAAACGGCCAAAATTCAAATCGAGAACGCATAGTTACGGCTCAGGGATTATACGCCATAGACTATGTTAGCCGAAATTAATGATTTGGGATCTTCTGTTTACCCAAAATATTAAATTGGGGATTTGAGCGTGTGAATAAATAGTGCTGTTAAAATGAAGATAACAGGATTACAGGAGCTTATGTTTAATCAGGGTATAATTACCACTAACTAGATACTTGATCAGTTAATATTTGCTACGACCCGGGCTAACTACACATAATACCGCTGAAACAATCAAATATTTCCGACCGCCTGAGGCGTACGCATATTACTTACTACATTATGGCAATCGGAGAAACACACGCACAGTGGGAAGTTGTGTGGAAATAAACATTTACCTTGCAATACCTACCCATTCATTTGACAATTAGAACGTTTTTGTTATTTCCGTTTTGCACATAGTAAAATGCTTGTGCAATGAGATATACCTTTCAAATAATTCACAAAGGCAAAGCACGGTCTTAAGTTAGAACTATCAAGACTCGAGTTCGGGTTTCCCTGTGAGGCTGTGTTGTGTCTGTCTCGCTCTAACGGGCAGCCCGGTGGAGCTGTAAATGTTCCGTCTCCTTCTTACTTGAGAAGGCTTGCGCGGAAAGAGAATGTGGGTAACGAACGACCTTTTGCCGTTATGGGCAAGCAGTGCGGCCCGTGCGTTCACCGGGAGCGGTACATTCGGCTGCGGCCACACTACATCGCGCCGACAGTCTGACAAGCTGAAAAAAAAATTACGTAAATATTACAACACTCACGCATTGATTATGAAACGTCTGTAACTGTAAGGCCGAGTCCTGGACATCTCTACGTAACAGTGTGCAAGGTGCGACCGCGTTCAGTTTGATTGTGCGATCCTGTTTGACCCTGGTGATTTTATTTTATTATATTGTTTTGTAACCCTCTCCCGTGGTGTTCATTGTATCGTCCATTTCTGTGTTTCTGTTGTGATTTATTTCTGTATCTTTGGATTGTCACTGGAGTTGTTGGTGAGTTAAAGTATTTTTATTTATTTTTCTTGATTAGCTCTATAATTTTTGCACTTGTGTGTTGCCTTTTTATTCATGTTTGTTTTATGGTTATTGATTTAGAAAAAAGTATATATTTGCCATTTAAGTTTATGTTTGTAGGTAGCATTTTGAAGTCATAACATATGTTTATTAAGTAGCTGCATGCACTTGCAAGTAAACTGAACTAACAACTTAAAATAGTAGAGGTTAGAAAGCTGAGTATGTCACGTGTGTTTTTGGTTATTTTGCGTGGACTCTCAGCTGGGCAAAAGCACATGGAATTTATAATGATTATTACGTAGATAACGTTAGATATTGCTTTAATGTTTAGAGATCATATTCTTTTTTTCTTATATTTCTATAATGCCTGGATATAATAAACGTCTCTATTTTCACTATTATTTATATACATCCATAGATCTAAAAAGATCACAAATTAGGTTCCTAACCCATAAGAGATTTTTTCTCGAGGGTTTTGGGAGGAATCGTCGAACGTTTAAAAGTGGGGAAAACCAATTGGTTTTTAAATCAATTTTAGATCAATAAACTTCACTATTGGACAGACTACTAAAAAAGCTTCACATCGAAGTTAAACTACGAATTGATGACTGATTTTTTGAACCTTTGAAGAATTATCAATGACCACCAATTTATTAGGGAGTTATTTTCTTCAGCAGTAAATGAACATTATTAAAGAAAAAAGTTCTAAACATGAAGAACATTTCATGAAGAGTCTACACCCACACACAGGCAATCATCTATCCGCAGATATATAAGTTTGGCAATGATACAATAGGCGTAATCAACGCCATTCAACCGAAACAAGATCTATTTCGAGTTCTTTTCGAGGATTCGCCAACAGGAAACCCAATTACATGGGTATTGATCCCAGGACCTCCGACGATGAAGCAAGTGTGGAACAACTATTGGGCTATCGAAGATTTGATTGAACTATACTACTACTGGTTAAAGAATTGCGAAAATATAATTTTCTGGCTTGAGAGAAAATAGGGAGGGGTTTTAATGGGGCCTTGAAGTGCAAGCAAACTGCAAATTAAACATGTGTCGAAAGAAATACATATGCATCACAACCACAAGAACTGACCTGTATTTGGCTGTGGCCTATGTAGACAAAAATACTGGGCAGAACAAATTAGATTTTAAACCAAAGAGCCAAAAGAAATGGCGAAGGCATAACGTTGCTTTAACAATCAGAAGAACGCTAGCATTCATTTGATTATCATTTTGAGAAATTAATTTTTTTGGGCGGAAACTGTATTACCAAGCCACATATTGATTCAGAAATGCCTAAGAAGAAAAGCTCAAAAACATTTATTTTACCATAACACCAATTACAATTAGGTAAAGACACAGAACTGCAGAACAACAAAACTTTTATCTCTAAATGGACCATCCCATGAATCAGACATCACTGTCAAGCTTGACGTCCAAGAGAGTGTTAAGCCAGGAGAGTAGACGGGATGAGTGACTGGGCAGGGGCCACGGTGTCCGTATCAGCCACAGTGAACAGTATCTTCTATTTCGGTAGTAATTAACCGGGGCAACCTATTGAAGAAATCCACTATGTAGTTCGACAGTTGATATTCAGTCATTATTTGTTTGGGCCTTATTTCCAATTTCCAAAGTTTTGCACACAATAATAATATGTAGTCATTATTCGATTAACCCTAAGCTAATTATAATCTAAACTGCTTAATTTGTAGGGTACAGAAATAGGTATCCAATGAGTGGTATAGATGTACACAGACGCCCTGTACTTTCTTTGAGGTCAGGACTTACTGACGATAGCGTTGATTTGATCTGATGAGGCAAATTATAATACCCATCCACTAGAGTAGACTTGAGTCTCCCCTAGGATGGGTATATTTAATTTTCTATATAAAAGACTTGATTTTACTGGCACTCATAAGATCATTTACCATTTACTTATTCTATCTTATGATTTTGTTGTTATTTATAAATTTTAGGAAGTCAACAAAACAAGGAATGTCAATATTAGGATGTCGGAGAATACGGACATCAAATAACGGGTTATGTCTAGAACTGTCCTAAACAATAATTTTCAAAAGATATTGTTTAAATGACAAAGGCTATAATTCTAATAATAATGATATTATCATTCATCAAATATATGAAATAGAAAACAGAAATGGTTCAACCAACAGCCAACTTAGTTTCTCTACATCATTATCAATCATTCGATCAATGGTTTCACAACACAATCACATAAGTACCTTGTTATTTTTTCTCTAATGATTCGATACGTAACTCCATAGTTATATTACACGCGTTAACTAGATCCGGTTGCAAATGACAGTTTGATTTGTCATTGTCAAGTTGACATTAACTATTTGTGTCGGTTTCAAGGGAAATCATGTTTTTGCTTCCGAACGTGCTTCAATCATGGCTGTAATATATTCGTTATCTCATTTCAGAGTTGTGGGTGTTATTTATTGCTTTCATTTGTTTATCATCATTGACGGTGTTTTCCACCCGCGTTTAGATTAGGCGTCCCTACTTCTTCTACTTTTTGTATCTTCTTCTGGGAGGCTTGGTTTCGCAATCGGGCCATAAAAGAGATTGCTCAAAATAGCCTATGAATTGGCTGGCATGAAACCTTTACAGTAATTACTAATTTTTTTTATAAAGTGCATTACGACTATTACAATATAATGGACAGGTTCTAATTTCAGAAACATTATAAAAAGTAACTCAATTTCGTTTCAATCTCCGGTGTCAGACATTTTGGTTTAATTTGAAGTTAGTAGTAGACTTAGGCCACGTTCACACGGCGACCATTCGAGTCGATTTTTTAAATTCGGTGAATGAGCGAGTCGTGTGAACGACATGAACATAAGCGCCACTGCGTGTCGTATTCGATAAAATTGTTTCGAGACGTGGCGTTCCGGTGACAACTTCGCACGGTATACGTTAAAATATATTTCTCGAACACGGGATTTACCCGTATGAACGCCGTGTAAACAATTTTTAAGTTTTCAAATATATTCTGTTGTCACTACTCTATTCGATAAAATCTCGTATACGGTATACGGGAAAATAATCGCCGTGTGAACGTGGCCTAAGGTATCGTAGCTCTTGCAGCCAAGTATTTAAAATAAGTATGTATACCGAATTAAAAAAAATTAAATATTCTCAGCGCTTGATCTATGAATAAGGTTTTAATACGAATATATAATGCCCATTTCACACGAGGGCAGAACAGTGAGGCAGAACAGTTATAATAATAATAAGTATTTATTTCATAAAAACATGGAACAGTGCACTGTATACATAAAGGCTTACACTAAACAGTTTAGAATGATATTATATAATTATGTAGAACTACATTATTGGACTCTATCCCTTAAACTAGGTCTAGCCTGTATCTTAAGAGACTGGGTTCAGCCATTGGTTTAAACTAAATAGATTATATAATAAGATTTAGCAAGTGAGAACAGTGTCGATTTGAATTATTATTCATATAAACTCTCGAGTCATGAGTGCGTGCATGTGTGTGTGTATGTATGTTGTGTGCGTGTTTGTGATTGTCAGTGTGTGTATATTAGGTGTAAAAATTGGTAAGTAACAGTAATCCATTGTATGTGTACAGCTTAAGAGCAATATGTGAGAAGGTTTTCTGTAGAAAGGTAGGAGGATAAAGAGTTGTCTCAGGGTTAAAACTTTACATTCGTCATATAGTTTGGTTGTGGGCAACATATAATATTTACGAGTCATCGTTTTAAGAAGCTGGCACAGAACAGTACTGTTCTGTGCGTTCAAATAGAAACAGTACTGAAGGCCTACGATGAACTCTTATAGCAGGTCAATTTTCGACGATAAATAACCTGCCGTGTATTTTTGTATTTTTGTAGCTGTTCTGCCCATTGTTCTGCCTGATGCCCATTTCACACGAGGGCAGAACAGTGAACAGAACAGTACTGCTACTGTGTGAACGTCCAGTTACTGTCAAGACATTACTGTTTTGTGCTTTCACACAGTAGCAGTACTGCTCTGCCCACTGTTCTGCCCTCGTGTGAAATGGGCATTAAAGCAATTGAAAGCGCTGTGTGAAATGAACAAGCCATTTGTTTATAAAAAAAGATCAACATATTAGTCTATTGTTTTTCGTCAATTGAATTGACAGATGCCAACATTTGACCAGGTTCTGTGTAATCTGGTTGTTTACATTTTATTATTATTCCTTTCCGATTTTATCTACCCACTTGGCTTAAACTACGGACTGTGATTTCCTCTTGAAATATCGACCTCCGGCTGTGATTGACTGATGTACGGACCTACTAAGAACGACGACCTGGCATAGCGGTGGGTGTCAAGAGATTAAACGGACATTGCAGATTTAACATGGAATCCCAAAATTATTCTATATTTTGTGTAAATTGCGGATCAGCTTCTGGCTCCATGTCACTAAAAGAGAAAGGGAACATCAATAAGTGTCTTGGAAAGACTTCTGCCGCTGCAAATGTGTATATTGGTCGAAAATATAGATGATACTTTTGATGTGACATGATGTTGTTATTAAAGTATTTTGCTGGCTTTTAGAAATCTCAAGTGTCCGTAGTTTCAATTTAGTTTCAATCAAATACATATATTATTTAGAACCTAAAATGAAAAAACACCTCCCTGTCGGTTCTTAGGCAAACAATGTATGGACGAATAGCAATGTCCTTTGGATCATTTTACGTGATCTCTACAAGCCAAAAAACCCGACTTGCTTTAATAAGACCATAATGTGAGCCTGTAAAAAATATAAAAAAATATAAACACATGTAAATAATATGTATAGTTATATAAAATTACGAAGTAATAGCTATTAGAGTAGCTCTGCGACTGCCTAGGATTATTCTGAATCGTAAAAATCTGTTGGGCGTGTACTTAACTTCACCCCTGGGGACACTACTGGTTCTCTTCTACTGCTATGCTTGACATGCTTTCTTAATTAGCGTTAGGCTCATTCAATATCTGTCATGGGATTGCTAGGCAAAGTGATCAAAGTATCTAAATGAATACAAGCACATGGACCTCGCACAAAAATTAAATTTTTACTCAGTGATATAATAATTGAATGATTTATCTGTAACAATAATTTGAAAAAAATTGTATCTCAGCTGTCATCATAGTTATTTTTCTTTTATAATTACATATAATTACACAAAGTGTAACTATTTCATATTTTCTTGTAAAATTAATTGACCTTATTTGCAACAAACAAAATTAGATAGCGACGTCACTATATACGCTTTTACTACAATTCACTATTTTACAGTAGCCATACTCGAAACGTCGTCCATTTACTTCAAAAGATTAACTTAATTCCTGTGAGAAGCTCAAGTTTCGCTGCAAAAGCTAAGTCAAGTCTTTGTTGGTCACCTAGACGGTTTCTACTACATAGAACTTCGCACATGTCTGCTTCAGCAATAGTAGAGGACTCATTCTTTTCTTAACTATCTTTATTCCGCTCAAGTGGATCTGGTTCTCGATCCAATCTCGTTCGCGTTGTTCGTTCATTCTCTAACATTATACTTGATTACATTAGCCGTTGCGCACTTTTTCTCTTGTTTGGTGGTCGCTCCTAATGACGTCGAAATTAGACGGTTCGCTGTGAGTTTCCCGACATAATTATGTACTAAGTAAATGTTGCTGGCTTTTAGAATCCATGTTTCGAGATTGTATTTCATTTGTTGCCCCGGGCCTAACATGGGAGAGCCTAATTGATCCAGACCAGTTAATAAATAATAGTACAAAAAGTAACTTTTGCAAAATTAGAGTTCTTCTTTTATTAAAACTTTGAAAATATACAAAATATAACGGGCTGATTTTTCTATACATACTTTTGTCTGTTAAAACTACGCCTACACACATCACGGATGACCTACAATTTTGCAGATATCAGAAGTGCAGTTTCCCGATAACAGTGTCAGTCAATCTCCTGTATTACGAAACTGACGGTGTCATACGGTCTACATAGGTGCTATAATAACTCTGTCAAGCATGTTGGCCTTAGTTCTAGAGCACAATGCTGTATGACATGACTTAACAGCTCCCTTTGTTCTGGCGATTAAGTATTGTTTAACCAATAATAGGAACTAGACGTTAATCTATAGTACCCTACACAAGCTAGATAGCATTAAAATTATTTGGGTGCTTAAATTACCGGTTCATCATTAGTATTAACTTTGTAAATTGTAATAATTTATTAGTCGATAATTTTGATGCAACGTAAAAGTTTAATGAGTTAATGTTTGCATCGGTTTAAATGTTCGGGATTCAATTATCCGGATTTTCGTTTACTTGCGACAACAATTAGTTCTGTTAATCTAGTCTTCACTAAATGAGTATTACTTAACTAGTAAATACAATAATATCTTGCGATTGAAAGGTTTTACATACATGTTCAAGTATATATCATAGCTTTTAAAGTTAATATTTTAGAACTTTTTATTTTATCTTGGAGATCATTGACGTCAATGAAAAAACGAGCAAATCTGGATTTATAAACATTAGACTATCCGCTTTGGATAAGCATGGTGGTCATTGCCCTGCCTTCTGAGCATGTGAAGAGGCCTTTGCCCTGCTGTGGGGCAATATATAAGCTTGTATTAATTTTATTACTTGTGTATTTATCTATATGAAACATGATTACGAATCTAATCTAAGGTAAGATATTTAAATTTAGTTTTGCTAAGTAGGCGTTGATGATATAAAAAGCGTCACAATAAATCTCTAAATAAGATATCTACAAGCGAAACCGTTTACAGAAAACACATCATTAAGCTGCGTAGTTACAGCAAGTTATAATGTCAAACAACACATTAAGTTAAAATAAGAGAACAGCTGGGTGTTTGACATTGAAGGAATCGAGGTGTGGGCAGTAATATAGGATTCTAAATAATGAGTCACTATAAACTAAAACCGAGGCCGTTCAACGATGCCGATTATCTTGCTCACAAACTAAACGAAATTTAAGTTCAGTGCGTCTTTTTCTGTCCATTTCATTAAGAAAAGGACAAAAGATAAAATATTACTTCAGTCCTGTCAAATAAAGACACTCCATAGATAATTTAGACGCGGTTAAAAACATGGCCACTAAAAATACGTCGATTTGCTTCAGGTGCTAGCCAATTTGACAGGACTAAACTAATATGTATCTTCTGTCCTTTTCTTAATGAAATGGGAAGAGAAAGGCGCACTTAATTTAAACCTTCGAACACATGATTAGAGACACATTAGAAAGACAAGAGCAGCGCGACAGCCGGCTGTCGTTTGCTCGACGAAAGGTTAAGTTATGTTTGTTTTGACGGGTCTGTTGGTCTAGTGGTTAGTAACCCTGACTGCTAAGCCGGAGGTCGTGGGTTCGATTCCCACCCAGGACAAGCTTTGTGTGATGAGCACGAATGTTTGTTCTGTGTCTGGGTGTGATTTATCTATAATATGTATATATTTAAAAATTATAATTTATAAGTATGTTTATCAGTTGTCTGGTTACCATAGTACAAGCTCTGCTTAGTTTGGGGTCAGATGACCGTGTGTGAGTTGTCCCAGGATATTTTTATTTTTAACACGAGAATCAGCTCCAACATCCGGCTACGATGCACTATAACTTTTCATTACACAACTAAGGTGGCTGATCAAGGAAAGAGATCACGCACAAGCACTGCCTTCGAAAAAAGTAAGGATAAATGTGGTGACTACACTTACGTGCACGTTTTACGAATCACTTTACTGTATATTTAAAGGTACGAATGTATCTGAGTGCTGATGTTCGACGTGAAAGTTATTTCAAGAGTTACCCACGCGTAGTTAAAAATAAGCGTTTGTTTATGTTTAAATAGAATAGGGATTCTTTCAATAGACTATTCTATTGAAAGAATCCCTATTCTATTGATGGCGACTACATATAAGAATGGCATTCTATTTAGTCCGCCCGTTTCAAAAATATTAGACCAGATTTTTAGCTCGACCAAATTTATTAAAAAATACAAATACGAGCATTTAAGTTCCGGTGTGACGTCAATGTTCAGTAAAAATTGTACGTAGGCGTGACGTCACGTAAAATTTCAACGCACTGTATCATCGTCATTTTTCGTTTACGAGATCAAGAAAAAATACGTGTCCAATTTTTTTTGATAATCTAACCGACGTACTAAATACTTTTTCATCCCACCTATTCGAAAAAGACGACTTTGTTCCCCTTTAAGTACGCCCAAAGTTGGTGTTTTCGATAAGAAACTTTCAGCGGGCAATAATGACGCTCCAAATTCAAAAAGTGCGCCTAAAAGTAACTTTTAATCGCATTTTTTGAATTTGGAGCGTCTTTGCATGTTTTACGCCCTGTTATAAGTGCACCTAAAAACTCTTTGAATTTGGAACGTCTCTTAGGCCGAATATTTATGACAAGGACAGCAAGAGACTTGAGAGCGTCTCGGAGTTGAGTGACGTCTGTTAATACGGGCCTTAATGCTCAGCGCCAAATAATCGACGACGGCCAATACCATAGTCACGCCGCGGCTGAATAAAAAAAAAACTTAAATAGAAATACGACGCGCAAACTACAGCCCGAGTTCCCGTAAAAAATTTCACGGATTGTTTTGCAGCAAATTATTAATGTAGCTGCTATTATTATCAAGCTACTTAATAATAATAGCTACAATAATAATTTTACAATAAAGTATGAAGTTTAACTTTCTCTTAGGGGGTGATGAAAAGTAGAGTGTATCACTCGGGCGCAAAATATATTTTTGGCTCGGGCGACGTACTTTGAATCCCTCGCTACGTTCGGGATTCTATTTAAGAATCCCTCGCAAAGCTCGGGATTCTATTCTAGAATCCCTCACTTCGCTCTGGATTCAAAAAACGCCCTCGCCGTAAAAATATTACTTTGCGCCCTTGTAATACAATCTACTATTTTAGTCGCCTAACCTACTGAAACAGTTCAGCAATTTCAATAAATGTTACCGCAATTAAATTATTTTCGTTTAGGAACTCGCCCATTGTTTAGTCACGCCACTGTATAACGTTTGTAATCAGCACGAGGTATTCCAATAACGGTTGTTTCAGTTCTTAATTGCAAATTAGTTGAGGAACTAACATCAATTCTCTTCTATTTAGTGGAATTAAAGCTAATTTCTGAGTTGACGCGAATAGCTCCCTAGGCGGGATAACTTTACTTGGTTAATATTAAACTTGCAATTTTCACGTTGATACCCAAACTAGTTGGAACACCTGCTTCACGACCTTGCCAACTAATTAATAGGCCGTTTTATAGAGAAATATTATATACAGTGTAGGTCAATGAAAAGTTCGTTCATTGTTTTCAGTTTTGTTATTGAATTGCATTATATATATATAGATAGCTAAGCAACCCTTCAGGGTTGCTTAGCTATCTATATATATCTAAATTTACAATGTCGCAGAAAAATTTCCAAGCAGAGATTTGGTCAATTCCCTAAGTGAAAATAACGAATTGGGTTAAAACAGCGACACAATCTTATCATTTCCCTTAAACTAATCTAGGGATTTCAACCATTATAAATTCCATTCAATTGTCATATATATGTAAGAACATAAGTTTAGAACACATGAGTCAATTTGGCTGAATTTGTTTTGTTGCATCTTTAATAAATTGTCAAGACAAGGTTTGTGTGAAAGAAAATGTCTATAATATATAATTAATTATATAGATTAGTTCAATAGTTGAGTCAGTAACACAGAAGGCAGATATAAGCCGGTTCATTATAGAAAGGAATCTTAAATGGCGGCATGTACTTGCGTTGACAGATAGTACAGACTGCATATAAAATTTAAAGTTGGAACTTTTTTTTTCAAATGGAAATATTATTAAGATTTTTTATTGTTTTCATTGGAAACAGTGCCTACTTTTACCACAATAACAAACAGGTAACAACAGAAAAATTACAGAAAACTATATCAAGATATTCGTAAAAACGAGCACAGAGCGCGTCAAGGCGGCGTGGAAGCAAATCACGACAATTTTTTTTATGTTGATGGTACGCGCACGAGTGAGTATAGACGGCACTAGTGTGCGAGCGAGAGAACATGATAAGCGCCGCCATTTTAGATTCCTTTCTTTAATGAACCAGGTTATACTAATGCTAAATATACCCGTGCGAAGCCGGGTTGGAGATAATTGAATGTTGCAGTTAATTAAACCAATATCTATTATCAACTCAACAATATCCATTATCAGATAACTACTTAAAATTGGATATTAAGCTGACAAAAGATGCTGTACCAAAACGATCTTCACAATACTGTCTTACAACATATTCCAATAACAGTAAAAAAACGTCATGTACGCTTAAAAGATCACAATCACGGATAACAAAAGGTAATTTGTTAAATGTTCAAAAGATAAGAAAATAAAATAGTAATAAAAGCTAGCTAAACGTAGTGTTACATGACCATGTATTTTTTATTTGTTCGCTAAAGTTCGGAGCGTGGTGTACACAGCGCACAAAAGTTCCACCATATTTGTTCAACGCTAGGCTTGTAGTTCTGTGCCACAGATGATATAGCTTTTATTCTACAGTCACTGTTTACAGCTTACCACAGACGATAAATATTGTTAACAGTTTGTCTTGCTTACATTCTTGTAATAAAACATACGTTTGAAGTGGTGACTGTTGTTTGGAATACCAATAGTGCTGTCTTTTCCAATAAAATTACTTTGTTACAAAATGTGGAATTCCTAAGTTATATTTGTGACTTAAGCTATATGAGGAGACTCGTAGTTACTTATTTATTAATTTTACATTATTTATATCTTTAGTTTAGTAGAACATCAGCCTTTTGGAAATTAAAGAAATTCTATTATGACCTTATCACATTAGCGGTTTGCGAGCGGCTGTGGGGCAAGGCGGGTGCGAGCAGATCGCAACGTTTACGCCGCGTATTTTAAGCCAGTTAACGACGAAGTAAGCGTGGCATGTACGTTGCGTGCCTGTAAGTTTGCGTTTCGCTCCGGTTTTGCTTTGAGGAAGTTTGCAATCAGCTAGTATAATAAGGCCCTAAAGAGGTGTAAATGTTACTAAGCACGTACTCTGACTTAGCTATTGTCCGTATCTATTTACCATCGCAGTTTCACAGAATTGTGCGATGGAAGACAGTGACATTGCTTACCCGAATTAAATTGCTAAGCGGCCATTAGTCTAAAACTTAAATTTCAAAACTTGAAAATGTAACTTTTCTGAATAACTCTAACTATAAATGAGAATGTGCCCTTGTTTGTTACGCTTTCACGCCTTATTTAAACCGATCATTACGACATTTTGCATACACAATGTTAGACACACAAAAAAGACTTAATATCTACATTTAAGCAAGCCAACCCATATGCAAAAGCAATTCTCATAACCTTATGTTTGTCTTAACTTGACGGGTCATTTCATGTGGGAAGAAGAATAAAAATCTTTACTAAGACAAGATAAACACGCGACCTTGTCTAATGTAATTAGTATGTAATAGACACTTATTCCCTTGGAGGAGATGCCACAACACTATGACGCAATGTGCCTTCAACGATTGCCTAAGGACGTTCAGTGACACAACAGCCTCTTAGCAATGAGGTTTTAAATTCCTTCGGGTGTATGTCATATAAACAGGTCGAGAGTGAGTCAGACACGTTGGTGATACGTGTGTGCATTACTCTTCTCACGTTTTTAGGGTTCCGTACAACAAAGTGAAAAGAAACCCAAAAAGGACAACCTTGTGGACATGTATTGATGAGTACATGAGTATATCGTCCAATGCAAATTTCACAATCAAATATACATAGTTCAGTATTATTTTTCTTGTTCGTCTGCAATAAAAAATATGAACTTTTAGGTCCATTTGTCAGTCAAGTCTTTATTAAGAACAAGCCGAGGCATGAAGTTGATATGAATACCATATTTTTAAGTTTACAACCTCTTAAAAATTACTGCCGTTTTTACCGTTTGTTAGACTCTGAAGGGAATCAAAACCTTCACCAAAGGCAAAAAGCAATGCGGCACAAGTGAAGGAAAACAAAATATTTTAACTAGGTACCTATATTTTTATGCCTATTATAATTGTACGGAACCTTCTTGCACGGGTCGAGTGACACATGGCCAGTTTTTATTGAACTTTGATTTAGTCTTATATTTTCATGAAATGGATATACTAAATTCTCATCGCTTACTTAATGGTTTTCCAGCAAATACTTTGTGGTCAGTGCAAAATTTATTGGTTTTGGTGTGGGTTCTGGCTTTTAAATAAACAGTTTTATCTTCAACAAAAAAACTACTTATAACTGATGATTCACAATTTCCTTTTATAGTAAGTTCTTAAAAACCCAAAATCCCAAGCCAAACCGTTATTTTAACAGTTATATTACGTGAGCTCGCTTCTGTAAAAGTTTTACAAATCATTGTGTTTTAGGACTGATTGTAATCGTGATGACGATACTTATTTAATCCGATTACCATATTTGGATAATATAGAAAGGTTGATTTTTATTTAGGTTCGTAGACGATACATTCAAATATATCATCATCATCTCCCTAGCCTTTTCCCAACCGTGTTGGGGTCGGCTGCCAGCCTAACCGGATTCAGCTCAATACCGGTGTTTTACGTGGAGCGACTGCCTATCTGACCTCCACAATACATTCAAATATATACTCTAGGTTATTTGTTGTAATTTTACAAGAATTCATAGCGACACTAGTAGCTAACTCCCGCAATTTGACAGCTTTTAAGGCAAGGGTTTGGCTCCTGAGAATCATAGCGTGATGTTATGGAGCCGTCACAGAATTTTCATACTTATACAAAAAAACCGTTATAACAATCATTTGAATTTGCTCTATAATAATACCAATGGTATAGATTGTTTTTGTTAGATATCGTAGAGAATCGTCCGCTCAATTTGAGAGAACTCACTCGGCGGTGGAAACTTGGGCGTCTAGCGTCAACTGAGCGGAGCCGAGATTTCACTACGCACGCGATACGCCGCGAAAGTCACGAATAACTCTGGAACAGTCGGAACCAATTAGTCGGTAAATAGGTCTACCACAACAGTATAATATGTCGCGACTAATACATCATATTTCTCGTCACGTATTAGGTTACCGTTCCTTTGTTACGTGAGCCACTTTCAGTCAGTGAATAGAACCGAAGGACTGGGATGTGAGTTGAATATGATTAATAATAACTTACGCATAAATATTAAACTGTGAATGGTTTGATTAGAGCAGTTTTGTTGGCGCGTTCCTCGACGTGCGGTATATGGGACGCGGTATACTTTATGTGGTCGTAAAATGACCCGGCTATCGATCGCTCTAGTACGACTTGCGAGTATGTTGGACGAATTATACGACTTAAAGAAAACTCTCTTTTATCGTGATTAAATAAAGATAAAAGATTTTTAAATAAAGATTTTTAATTTAATTTTTAAATGAGGATTTTTGTAAACATTTGTGACTGTGACGATATAAATCCAATGCATTTAAAAACAAAAAGCTATAAACTAATTTTATAACAACTAAACAAAAATAAATTATGTTATTATTGCTTCTTTAGATAAAATTTCATAAAAATTACTAACATCAATAATAGACAATTTCAGAAAGCTAAGAGGTGCGTTGCTTTTGTCTTTAGATAGAAGATATTACACTTTTTAAATGCTCTACGAATTCGAATTTTATTGTTTCTTTTATTCGTAACTGCCAGTTTTATTACATAGCTAGACGGACATAGTAAAACGTATTTCAAGATATAATATAATTTTAATATTCATGTCGTACTTAGGTTCCTTTTAAGTTAACTTAATTTAGTCAGTCCCATTGATTTCTTATGAACTGGCGTAAGTAACATTCTTTTTCCGTATCAAAACTTTAAGGTTGATGCTACATTAGGCCAAGGCGCGACATGCGAAACATCAGCGAGTAAGATAAATAAATGAATGCTTACGTATATGGCTACACCGTATAAGTATCTTTACAAGCGATCTTTGATTTCTTTCGCGATGGGAACAGTAAGAATTACTGTAATACGTCACTGGCTACATTAACGTGTCAGCAAAATTGAAGCGAATATAGATCGGATTTTCGCTTATAATGTAGCCATACCATGTTTATCTGAATTCGCTTTTCCAATCGCATCGCAAATCGCTGTCTACTATAGCCTCAGCTTTAAAGAGAAAAATAAATAATATAATATGCAAAGTGTATATTTATTGTGTTACTAAGAAATGAACGCTTATGTATAGTGAACTATTCTTATAGCAATAACAATCGTTAATTTCAAAATATTCCAAATTTATTCGACTGGTTACCTAAATACTAATCAGACTGCGTAATTTATACAAGAGGCAATGTAAAAATGTGTTTTACACGTTCCAGTAAATAAGCTTAGTTACGTTAATTTATGTGAAATTATAAGTAACTCGGCCTTTAGCGTTGCTATTTATAAAACAAACAAGCAAGCAAAAAAGTTTTTGGGAGATTTATAAAACTATGATAACCGGGAAGGTGACAGGAACGAACACATAATATAAATCATATTATTTCTTAAATAAGTTGGTTTTTATTTATACTGACAACGCGGTAAGTGTTAAAACCGCCATTTTTCCAAAATATTTTTGATTAAAAGTTTTCCAAAATCGTCAAAATCTTCCAAATTATTCGTTAAGATTTTCCTATTTTGTGAAGTAAGTAGACATTTTTTGAAAACCAATATGTCCATTATTTCAAAAGAAAATTGGTACACTTCTTCGAAAGAAAACGTCACACTTTTCTCGAAGAAAATCAAATAAGGAGCACTCCCTTTAGTGAAGATACTCTGTGAGTCTCTCTACATAAATAGGTATGGTGCGTTTCATCTTTGACACCGTTTATTCAATCTGTCTAATCTGACTGCGGGCTAGTCGGAGGCAGTGTAGCATGCCTTTGAAACTTCCAGAAGCTTCCTCGAAGAAGCTAAGAGCATCAAAGTGGGTGATGTAGTGCAAACGCTCTTGTGTTGTTCTTTTTAAGTAACTCTTTTACTAGTTTTCAGATTCAATCAAACTTCTTTATCAAAAGAAAGAGACAGATAATAAATAGAAGTGTTACACTTCTATAATATCTTAATAGTGGCTGAAAATAGGAATACGTTACTGTTGTATGTCAAATAGTTTAAAAGGTAGCTTCTTAAGCTTTTTTAAGTCCTTTATATTAATCTACAACGAGCATTGGTAATTTCATTACCTACAGAATTTATAGAATTTAGAACTAAGAAGTATAATATCAATTTTTCAAAAAATTATAGTGAGGTAAAAGTAAAAATATGTAAAAATAATATTGAAAAAAAAAACCATTTGTTTTCTGTCACAGTAGGTATACATATACTAAGCCTATACTAAGTAAAGTACTTGTGTCATGGGTCTCCTGACCTACTCAAACCGTATGTTGTTTGTTGTGTGTTTAAGAGATTATTATTATTACATTAGTAAATATTACATCTACCATTGTGTCAGTTATGTTTAATTAAAATTAACAAAACAATTACTTTAACACAAAATAATATCCAGTTTCCTAACAACAATTAAACCAAGAACTCTTAAGCAAATGTTAATTTAACTTATAAGAATCTAATGTCCTCGTAAATTAAACGGTACTACACCCCCTTAACTCAACTAAATTAAAAAAAAATACATTAATTTTTCGTTTTGGCCTTTTTAGAGTGGCTGGAGCCCACGCAATGACATTGGCTCGGGTCCAAGACGTCTCGCCAAGGTTCAAAGACATGGTGGAAGTATTTTTTGTCTGGGGTATAATGCTATCATTCTCCTCAAGATAAGGCAATAAACGCCACTTGAAAGCAAAGCTCATTTATTTGCGGAAGACACTGCAGTGGACTCCTTTTTAATTTCCCCGCAGAGGATTTGGCCCCACTCAATTATTTTTAAGCCGTATTTCGAGATAATGGGGCTAGTTCCAAGGAGGGCTTATTTAAATTAGGGTGGACTTGATGGTCGTTACTTAACCTCTTGTGACAAGAAAAAGGTTGTAGGATTTAAAACTTTTTGATGCCGTTCTAATATTTGCATGCATATGAGGTTAGGTATTTGTAGAAAACACTAGCTATAGTTTATGTCCTTTAGAAAAATCCGGTTTGAAATCCGCATTGAGCAAGATCAATGCGTGCATTCTTTGTGTGAGAACAGTGCCTTTGTTAAAATAACTATTAATTATTTTAGTTATTTCTAATGCACGAAGTTGGTTTTTTTATTTGCGACACATCAAAGTACCTAACTTTTGTCACTTAAAACAGTTTCACACTTTACGCGTCCGTTAATTTTACCCACTTTGTATCCTCTTGTCGCTCACCTTTAAAGGTTTTTAAAACGAAGTAATTAACCTGAACGGTACATCAAAGTAAAAAAGGAAACCATTTTCCTTGATTTTTTTCATATCAAAACAGTAAAGAATCAAGACTTTCCATTATTTTTTATATTAAGTTGAAGACACGACACGGGGGTAGCGTCGTGTGTAGGAACACTTCCTCCCCTGACAGCGTCTTGAATCTTTTTGTTTTGTTTGCGACATCGCTGACTCCCCCGGGGACCGTCAATCCGTCGTGTTCGGTATAAAAGTTGGCTTACTCTAAACATTAACTAAATTTTCTTCTCGAATAACGGTATACATACTGAAGAGCTGTGTTTTCGGGACCGAAATGCTTTATAATAAAAGTTTTCCTCCAAATGGGTATATTTTTAGTATTTTGCGTACGCACGCACCGCCTACGCCTGCTTGTCTAATAACCATTCATAATATTGATAGAAACTCAGCGGTGTCTGAATTTATACAGTACCTTTCACCTATTTCAATTGTGAGTAAGTACTGTAAATCTTATCTTTTATAAAAAAGGGTATTTTAAGGGGAAATCTACTATAGCTAATAGATAAATGAAATCTAAACCATCGTTTCTTTATATGACATAGGCGCACTAAGCACTGATTTTTGAAAATTCATTACCTATCGGGGTAAAATAGGGGTTGAAAATTTGCATAAAAAAGGGCGGAAATCAGCCGGATTATAATAAGAAATCAAAGGTCCTAAGTAGGTGTAGGGTGTCGAAAGAGCACAATTGTGTGTTTGACGCTATAATTTGCAACATACCAAATTGTGGAAAAACTATCTAGCAAAAAAACCTCTTCAAGTGATGCACCTCTTGAATCTCCACGTGAGAAAGTAACACTTGTGTTTCACAGATTTCTAATGCAAATATCAATAGTTGACGAACAAATACTTTCTAACTCGTCTGTTTACTTTCACCGCTAATTATGGAATCGGCCCTAAAATATTTTGCGTGTGATCGCACCGTTCATAATAATTAGTAATATAATCCATCATGCATTACCAATTAGCATGAAAATTACATAACATTTGTGCTTCGTTTATTACTGTTAATTTACGACGTTTGTGTAATCGAGAGGATATTCCTGATATCTCACTCCATAATTTATATGTAATTTTTCTATATTTTGGTCAATGAGCAGTTAGACTCGATGTTTTTTAGATCGCTTGCGCACTAATTTCAATTGTGATTAGTCATAAGTCGTCAAACACCATTATTAAGGCTTCGTTTGAATGAAGCCTACAAAATGGGTCTAGAAAATAAACTTCAATATAAAAAAGAACATTCACCTCTATTTTACTCTTAAAGACACGTTTCGAAAACCAAATTATTATAACTGAGTTTCTAGCCCTGATTTAAATGCAAATGCCGTCATTCTTTTCGCAAATAGCAAAGGCAACAACGTGGCGAAAGACTCGTTTTGTAAAAAAATCTAAAATACGGTTTTCATAAGCGCGTAAACACATTTTGATTGCACATTCCGCGTCGGCATCACATGTAATAACAATTATGTAAATAGCTGAATGAAGCAATTAAACCCATGTAGTTTGATTTTTTTCCTCAAAAAGCCAACAACCGCTGCCTGCTAGGGTCACCGTACTTGGTGTAAATTATAAATTAACCTTTACACTTGAAAATCAAAATAATTTCGATTTATAATGTTGTTTTTATTTTTAAAGACCGCATTCTCTTTTGAAGAAGAATGGAAAAACTGGTTAATTAATTAACTTTTACATGCAAATTCATCTTCGATTCGGTTTCCGCAATATGATCCTCTTCGATTCACAATACGATACCCGTTACTCCAGCAGAGTGGCGACATGTCACACGCGTCTTGTCAAAATTAGCATTTTGTTTGGGTCTGTCAGCCCTATTCGCGGGCAGGCGACATTGGCGCGCAAGGAATGTGACCGCAACGCAATGCCTTATGCTCACGACGCGGGGCGGCCGGGTACAGCTCCGCGCCTCGCCGCATCCAGCCCACGCAATGCCGACTCACTGCACAAGGCAAAACCCATGAATCATTCACGCATCTACGGATAAAACTGTTTTTCTCCTTTTGTTGTGGGCTCCTACGTGAATCAGGTTTTTCATTCGTTTTTCGACAACCGTTCAACTAAAAGCATTCGAGTCGAATGGTTTCGTTAAATCTAACTAAAGCTGTTGTAAAAATCTAGTAGAGCAGTGGCACATATATCTTTTTTTTGTGTTTTATAAAGCGTTCAGTACTTATATTATATCATAGTGGGAAGTCGTTTTTGTCATGACCGACACACGTTTTTGTAAAGTAACAAAAACTTACAGAACGTGTAAGTAGTATGTTTGTGCTAGATTCCACATCGTTCACGCTTGATTTCTTAACCGTTTGAATTTCAACATGGTTAGATAAGTACCAGGTATTCATAAATATATACCTAACGATATCGGATTATTGCAATCACTGTGTGTCGCTAATTATAGATTTCCAGTTTTAAGGCTAGGCGCTTTAGTGATTGGTCTGCTCTATCCCTGTAATGACCCAGTTGTTTATTTGATATCGCTTGACTGGAAATGACATACTTGCGTATTATGGGGCACATTAGGGGACTTAAAAAGGCTAATTCAAATCAAAGTCCAGTGCTAATTTGTAATAACAAAACCTTGGCAACGTTTCAAAGTTGTATTAATCTGTAGATAAACCACAAAATGTCGAACAACACGCTTTAAATCAGACACGTAGATAACAAACCGAACACGAGCTTAACTTTAAAACGCGCGATCATCTTCCTTATTGCACAATTTTAAAACCAAAGCAATATAACTTTTAAGAACTAGCAAGAAAATGGAGCTAACATTTTCAGCTACATATTACTTCCTCTGCGTTGCTTCCTCCGTATATGAAAATATCTTACTCGTAGGTACTTTTTGCGTCAATCCACGCCAGGCAAGCCCGGCTCGAGACAATATTGAAATTCCCTCGTCCGCTCTATCGATAAATATTGAGAACTCGCTATATTGTACATTTAAACTGAACCAGATATAGGATGTCTATTTCAGAAATTATTGAACAGCGTTTTATTGCGGAATGAAAAGAGAGAAAGAATTCTTATATCAAAATGTGTTGTTTATATTTTTAAATCAATAGAAGTGGAGGCTTCTCATATTCCATTTTGCCATACAATGTAGGTTTTAGATAATATAAGATAATAATAGAATGTAATTTAAATAAGTCTAAAGGTAAAGATGCGACCCTGGACAAACTTTGTGTGATGAGCATAAATGTTTGTTCTGTGTCCGGGTGTTATTTATCTATAATATGTATTTATTTAAAAATTATATAAGTATGTAAATCAGTTGTCTGATTACCATAACACAAGCTCTGCTTAGCTTGGGATCAGATGGCCGTGTGTAAGATGTCCCAGGATATTTATTTATTTATTTTATTTACCCTTTCATAGAATATTAGATATTATAAAATGTAATTATTTTCCAAGTTCAAACACTCGAAATCAGAATCACTTGCAAGTTCTTTCGTATCAACAAAACAAAACAAAACAATAATTTGCTAAACTTAGGAAAACAAAAACACAGACTTTCTCCTACACTTGATCAGATTAAACACTTAACAGTCTTTCGGGGAAACACACTTCATTTTTTAAAAACAGATTTTATCATTTGGCCATGTTGTGAGCATTAAGATTTAAAGATGTAAAACTAGGAAACTGGACGACTTGTGTCGAAATGAATTGTCATAAAACTGCAAGGGACATAAACATTTTACTTCTAGTTTTAGGATTTAATAAACTTTTTGGACGTCGTTTACACCCCCTACAGTTTAGATTACATACAATACGACTTTAGCTATTATTGTCAGGCTGTAGGGCAATGACCTCTTCTCATTAACAACCAGGCTTGATTTAGGCGAGTTGTCGATTCCTAACATGTATCAATTTATAAATTTGGTTTGCGAAATACACTTCAAATTAAACCTCGATAGCCAAAATCACCTCTCGAGCTTTTTCCAACTATGTTAGAGGGGCCTTTTTGTTTAACCAGAACCAACCGAATACCTGTGTTTTACACACTTTCTGATTTCTGACCACTCGTAAAGACTGTCAAGGACGAAAGGCAGTTCTTGGAGTTAATGGGATTTCCGAGCCGTGATATGTTTTAGTTAAACTTAGAAAACAAAACATAAACATTAAAGGATATCAATGTACTCGCCCTGTTAAAATCATTTTAATGTGGGTAAAATACTTGACTAAAGTAGAGCTTTTTAAGTATCTTCCTTACAAGTTTCTTTTTAAAGAAATTGACACCACAACACCGCGACACCGTTCATTATCAAAAAAGAAAGCATAATTACTTAAATAAATACTGCAGGTAAGATATTTAAGAACCCATTTAGTTTCAAGCAAAGCTATTAAAGTACGACTTAACAGAATCTTATAGCTACTTACAGGATGAATAAAGTTAGTGAAGTTACGACACAACCGGCTCATAATGAAATATGCTTTGTAGGTGAGTGAGGCAATTTTAGTCGCAACCGGCTGCGCTGTATTACGTGTCACTTGTTAAAGCTTCTTCAAAATTTTACTTTCTTTCCTGACTTTCAAAATTAAGTTCTTCTTCATTAATTAAAAAGACGGCATTTTAGATCACAGTCACATAGCTATAATTTTACCTCAACTTTGACAACACTTAAAATAGCAATACAAATTGTTATGTACGGTCAGCAAAGTAGATAGGTGTGCAGGGCCGTCATCTACAATTGAGGTTATCTTGAATACGAATGACTGTATTTAAATGAAATTTAACCTAATTAAAGAACTAGTTATTTTCTACTATAGTTTTGATTTTTATTAGAAAATACCCGTGCTTCTTTGAGAAAACTTAAACTGTATCTGACGGCCCTGCATACTAATCTGCTTTGCTGACGTACAATGATGAGCGTCACCCAAACTTGAATTATCTACCAGCAAACCTTATTTCTGTAGAAAGAAATTGCAATGGAGGATATGCCTATCTGCAATAACAATACATTTTATATTACTAGCTGAGTTCTGTGGTTTTACACGCATTTTTCTTTTTTCATTTCCAAAGAATAATGGCGTGGATTGATAAACGAGCTATTTAACGCCAAAGATTATATGAGTATAACAATAGCAAATTCGAAATTATTTCCACTATAAAATAACTTATTTTGCTGAAATCTGACATTCATTCTAACCAAGTGGTATCGTGTTACCCAGTAACAGTTATAGAAATCTGATAAGCAGTCGCTCAATTTAAAACAATGGTATTCCGCTGAATTCGTTTAGAGCGGAAGCCGACCACAACATAGTTGGGAAAGGCTAGGCAGAAAGAATTTATTGCTCGGGAAAATGAAAAATGTGGCAGCGAGCTTTTTATGGGTATTTGCATCTTGGTACCATGAATATTGTCCTAGTAATAATATTAAAAATTATTTATAATAATAATAATAATCGTTTTTATTCAGACAATACAATCCATTTTGTTAGTAACAATTTAACTTATGTACCATGTTAGTAAATTTTATATAAGATGAAATAAAAAATAAAACTAAAAGTAATAAAAATCTAAAATTAATAATAATAAATACGTAATAAATATAAGCTCACTTCACAGCAAGTTTCACTGTTCCGACATGCATCTTGGTCCAATGTTTTAATATAGGGCCATCTACCCGGTCTGCTACCGTGACCAGGAGGCTGTTGGTGCTGTCCCTCACCCGCTGCATCAAGGAGGCAACTCGCTTTCTCATTATGGCATAAAAATCATTTATACGAGCCTCGGCAAACATCCCTGATGCGCTGCAGTGACGAGGCAACCCCAACAGCGCCCTAAACGCATTATTGTATTGGACCCGAAGGGCGCTACTACTATACTATACTATTTATTTAAAGCTATTTCTTATTGCTATGCTCTAATTGTAGTCCGAGGTCAATGTTTTTATTTGTAGAGCTTGACGAAAAAAGTTAAGTAACCACAAGTCCTTGAAGTTATTCCAATTGATAGATTACCGATTGTTTGTAGGTTACCTTTAAGTGCAAGTGATTATTTTAAATATATCGTGCAGCTGATTGGCGTTTCCTGGTTTTTATTTGTATGTTTTCGTATACGAAGCTTTTTATACTGAATACCATAATTACTGACTTATCTATACAAGTCTGTAATAAGCAAACTAGGTTAAAATCACGACTTTAACGATCAAGAAAATCCATTATTAAAATACGGCTTCAATTTTGTCTTTGAGTTTGTGCAGTTGACGTGCTTTCACTAATTTTGTAAATTAATTTCATATCTTTTAAGTTATTTGGAAGTCTTAAATCCAGGTAATTTTGTTCAAAAGTCAATTTAAGTTGGGAGCTACTGGCTTAACTTAAGTGACTTCCTAAGCTCTGACTTAGATTGCTATTGTGTACCTAATTGAGTTTTGAAATAACAAGTTTGATCTACCGCGGAACCGCATCATAAAGATGAATTAGATAAAAAAAAGATAGATGGATAATGAGACGAGGTAACGTAACATAATTTAATTATGTAGTTAATAGTTCTGCACTATTTATTTCTTTTACTTTGATACACTTGCTTCTTGTTGGCACGTAGATTAAGTAAATGTGAAGATTTATTAGATAAAATAACAATAAAGTACCTTTTCTTACGTCGTTCGTGCGAAAATTTAAGTTTCCCACGACAGAAACTTTACATCTGATACCTTAATTCGATAAACCTTTATTGGAACTGACGGTAAAAACTATTTGAAACTTGTCTTGTCATATATAGCTGAATAACTTTACCTTTGTACTTACAAGAGAATGTAGTCCAAGTTAGGGCTGCAAGTGATTCAATCTACATCCAATTGGAAATACTAGTACAAAATTAGATTTAGGTGACGTAATCACCGCACCTCCGTCCAAAGTACCGATGATCTCAGGGTCAAACAATGCTTAACAAAATAAACATACGTTTGCAGTCAAACTACATATATCCTGCTCAGTACGGTTACACGAAAACAGAATATGAAAAACGTATGTAGGTACAGGTACTTGATGGGTTTATTTGGTCACGTCAAATTAAATGCAGCAATGACCGCGCTGTGATTCGCGAAAATAATTGGATAGGAGGCAGCTGGTGCATGCCGGAATTTCCTTGTTCATTGTCAAGCGTTTCCCATTAAAGCCGGTGTACCGTCCCCATGACGAATCCAGAAATTCACAAAGAGCCGAGTCCGCCGGCCGAACGCCCTCAGTCGCTACAGACACTCTTCAGTTCTGTTAATGACATTGGAAATCGACCGGGTGACTGTACGATTTTTCGGTGCCTTAAATTTAGTGGAACGCTCCAAACATTTCCGATGGTAAATAAATTATTTTTCTGCGCGAAAAAATAGCATTGGTCTTTGAGTTTTTGCCAAATCAAATTAAGAATCGATATCGGTTTTTGCGGCTAGTACTGATTTTAGACGTTATTAAATTCAATTATCGAAATTGAAGGACATATTTGTTATGGTTTTTCATCGGACGGTCACTGCTATTTTTTTAAGGAACAATCAAGTCACGAAGCTGAAACAAATGGAGGCGATGGGTCGACATATTGACCCGTCGTAAAGTCTATCCGTGTGATGTATTTCCAAGAAATGAAACACTTTGTTTCGCTTGTTAGATTATTAAAAAGGAGAAGGTTAAATATGTTAAACATAAAAGCAAATTATGTGGAAAGCATTTATTGTAATTTAAACCAGTTTTGGTTATAAGTTTAAGTTGTCGTTGAAACTATACCTTTTGTATGAAACAAAAGCAATTTATCATTAATAATCGTTCTATATACTACATTTTGAATATGTGTTTATAATAAAATAAACTTTAGGTAAAACTCAAATTCATTTATTCAATTTAACGAAAAGCTATTTGCTGGTTCCAAAATAGTAGGTTCCAATGGAGAAGAGCCAGCAAGAAACTCCATGAACACTCTTTTAAATTTGATAAAATATTACAATTATTCGGTTACATTATTCAAATCACACAATGTACATAATACACAAAATATAGTCATAATAGTCATATTATAAAATATAAACCACACAATGTACATAATACACATAATATACCTAGTCATAATCTAAATTTATATTCATAGGTAATATTATCACAATACACAAGAAGCTATACTTAACTTATATACAATCTCGGAGAGCTCCGCACCGTTCAACGTCTCAAACAAGAATGACCCAGATCGGTCGGCGCAGGGGCTTTTATAGGCGGTAACAAACAACTTAGTGATGAGTCATACTTATTTGTTACCGCTCGAACGTTGGCTGTTCGTTTAATTTAAAAGTAACATTTAAGACTGTTATTTACTATAATTATTTATAGGTTTATTATTTACTAATATTATATATATTTATTTACTAATATTATATGTATCTATGCCTATACATAAGCATTAACTATCACGGCCATACTGACAGTACTTCGTCCTCGAAGTATTGTGTTCCTATGTTAGTCTAGGCAAATGCTATTGATTAATGAACATATACATGACACAAAACAAAGACCATTATATATTTTTTTCTCTTTTTTTTTTTTAATTTTATTCAGGTCGAGTCAGGTCAAACCAAGTCGAGTCAAACATTTGCATAGACATGGTTCAAATGGGTAACAGAGTATGCTTGCCAACTACATAGACATGTCGATCACATTCACCCGCTGCTGGTGAGACAATCGACACCAAATAGAAGGCCGACCAGCGGTTATTGGACTGATAAAATGATTGAGTAATGCCAACTACATAGTCATGTCAATCACATTCACCCGCTGCTTGTGAGATAATTGACACCAAATAGAAGGCCGACCAGCGGTACTCAGACTGATAAAATTATGGAGTAATGCCAACTACATAGTCATGTCAATCACATTCACCCGCTGCTTGTGAGATAATTGACACCAAATAGAAGGCCGACCAGCGGTACTCGGACTGATAAAATTATGGAGTAATGCCAACTACATAGTCATGTCAATCACATTCACCCGCTGCTTGTGAGATAATCGATACAAACTTTAAGGCCGACCAGCTGTACTGTTAATGATAAAATTATGGAGTAATGCCAACTACATAGTCATGTCAATCACATTCACCCGCTGCCTGTGAGATAATTGACACCAAATAGTAGGCCGACCAGCGGTACTCGGACTGATAAAACTTAAAGTCAAATTCAAGTCAAGTCAATATTTTTCACTCATTCACAATGTGACATATTGGTTCTAGCATTGATATACTCTAGCAGTCTCTGAAGAAAAGTTAAATAGAATTTATTTTTGTATCATGTATATGTTTTAACAACATTTTATTTATGAAAGAACATAGGTTGTAAAAAAGACCTTAATACAGAACATCATAAAGTTTATAAATCACATTATAAAGTTACATTATAAAGCTTTTATAATCATAATATTATCATTGAATAATTAAATAATCACAAATTATCTGCATTATTATTTCCTTTTAAATGGTATGTTCAACTAGTATTGTTTTTATCAACCAACTCTCTTGGCCAAAATCGTGAGTTTTCTTTTACTACAATAACATTCTTTACATTGCCTTGACCTTTGAGAGTGTAATGGTCATTGGGAAGGACTAAAGATATTTCGTAAGAATCTTTAAATCTAGTCTTATATATACCGTACCAACTGCAAAAATTTTATTATTCCACCGTACCTAATGTATCAAATCAAGTTTTGAATTTATTTGCCTCGGTACACAAACCTATACGCTAGTTCACGATTTACGCTTAAGTCTACGTTATCTCCGGACACATTATTAACTTCATTCAAATGGGCTTGGGTTGAGAGGATATTAACATTACAGCCTATTAATACACTAATCGATGTGAAACCTGTAGAACTGAATGTGGTATTAATAGACTGTTGTACCTTCCATAATGATGAAAATAAATAATTGATCCGCTTGGCCAATCTGACGAGTTTCATTGTGCAATATTTTAAAAAGGCTAAATTTGGAAATTTTTAGCACATACAGGTCTTATTTTGTAAAACAATTAATTATTTTGGAACTAGTATTGATTTTGATAAGAGCAAGATATTGATGTAGGAATGATAAAATGACTTTCACGTGATTAATCTATTTGTTATCCTTTATATATATATAAAATTTAAAAAGTATGAACTTGAAAAACCCCTACCATCAGTGTTAGTCATGGGGGTTCTAAGAAAGTTACAGAAAAAAATTAAAGGAAAATGATTTAACCACGGTAGCGACCGATATACTGGACTATTTATGAATATTCATAAAAAAACTCTATGAATTACAAAATATAAATAAAATCTATAGAAGTACGCCGTTGTTAGGAATTGTAAATAGTAACACAATTCCTAACTACAATTATCAATCAGAAATATTATAACCAATACCAAAATATAATGATATCTGTACGAAATTCCACTTTCAAAACTATGCAAAAATATTATCATAAGAAGGTACCTACTCAAATTAATATTACTTCCTACAATGTAAGAAGCGACTCGTAACTCGAATTTTATTTAAAATAATAAACAGCTAATACTTTTATTTCTGTATATAATCATATTTTTATTGATTCAATAATTCAAAATTTATACATCGATACCGTTAATCTAATAAATGTAACTATAGTGTCGGCAACGCAAAAGTTAAACTTGGACATCGAGTAACTGTCGAATGTAAATGTCAAATTAATAATGGCGACAAAGTGATTCCGTGATTTTATTGGAGTTGTGTTTATTGCTTTATCCGGACTCCGATTTTTCTATCATTTACGTCTACCTGGACTGTTGAACCAGAACTTCTTGTTGACCTGGCTTTTCGCACTTGGATACCTGAACTTTTAGTCCATAAAACCTTTAAGGTTTAATATATTCGTTTTTATGCGATGATAATCGTTATAAACAGATTGAAATGATTGTTAATCGGAATAATAAATGGGTAAAATGTATATACGTGTTGTTTTTTTTTTATACATAGACAGGCTATGTTTTATGTGAGAATATGTGACAAGTCATTTATTAAATTATTAGTACTTTATTTGATGTGACCGTTTAAATAAGACGTATTTAGTGGTCGACATAAACGACTACAATTTTTTTCTCCATAAAATTCTTTGATTATTTCCTTTTTATGACAAATGTCATCGTCGGTTCTGGCGGAATCTTAAAAATTTTGAGACTAGGCAATCTTAAAGTAACAATAATTCACTTTCTGAGAATTTAACAAAAAGATTATTTGGACAGTACCTACTAAACAATTTTTTTTTTAGAAAGAGACAAAAAAAAATAGTGGCTAAGTGTAAATTTGAGACGTAAACAAGTTTATAGGTGACCGGCTCGCTGACCGTGCGAAAACTGATTTTAGATTTCAAAGCCGCATAAATAGTATACTTTTGAAATCATAAGAACAATATTTTGATTCCGCAAGTAACTTTTTTTTTTTGACGATAATGAGCTACAAATTTTGACACGTTCAGATGGACTAGATAAATGTTTTAAAACTATTTTGTTTGCCGCATCTTGTTCGATTTCCTATTCTTATTTCACGTTATTTTTTTTACGAAATTGGAAATAAGTTATCGGAAGTAGCTATCTAGACCTATAAACTGCCTCACTTGCTAGGGAAGTTTATTTAATCAATTATCTTTGCCACGCTGGGCCTAATACCTTCCTGTAATAATATTCTCATATTTTGAACAAATAATCATCATTTATGATATTTTAGTAAACATTAAATAGCACAATGCCCTGCAAAGTTTTTGGACTACTTTCTTTTTGCGGATAAGTATCAATGATATCGACCACTACATATAATCCGTACACTGTATTTATATAATCCGTAGGCAGTAATCAGTATTTGTACACCGAAAACGGTAGAATAATATGGACATAAATTTAAGACCTATTGTAACATTATTCTGACAATTTAAAACTATTATTACACACAAAACCTTACCGGCTTAAGCTGCCATCTCGACACTGGAGTTTCACACACCTCAAATCAGCACGAAGTATCTCGATGCTATTACACCAACTTTTCGATCCGCAAACATTTTCATCCGCACCGAACAGCAGAGAAACGATGTCAACATCCTTCTGCTGATGTTGTTGAGCAGCGTCTCGGGTAGCCATAAGAAGATTTCCAGTTGTCTCAGTATCCATCCTTAAACATAGAATTATAAGTATTAGAATCGTAATATTGGGCCTATGGGTTATCCCCACTTCTGATGTTAGATTATTAAAAAGGAGAAGGTTAAATATGTTAAACATAAAAGCAAATTATGTGGAAAGCATTTATTGTAATTTAAACCAGTTTTGGTTATAAGTTTAAGTTGTCGTTGAAACTATACCTTTTGTATGAAACAAAAGCAATTTATCATTAATAATCGTTCTATATACTACATTTTGAATATGTGTTTATAATAAAATAAACTTTAGGTAAAACTCAAATTCATTTATTCAATTTAACGAAAAGCTATTTGCTGGTTCCAAAATAGTAGGTTCCAATGGAGAAGAGCCAGCAAGAAACTCCATGAACACTCTTTTAAATTTGATAAAATATTACAATTATTCGGTTACATTATTCAAATCACACAATGTACATAATACACAAAATATAGTCATAATAGTCATATTATAAAATATAAACCACACAATGTACATAATACACATAATATACCTAGTCATAATCTAAATTTATATTCATAGGTAATATTATCACAATACACAAGAAGCTATACTTAACTTATATACAATCTCGGAGAGCTCCGCACCGTTCAACGTCTCAAACAAGAATGACCCAGATCGGTCGGCGCAGGGGCTTTTATAGGCGGTAACAAACAACTTAGTGATGAGTCATACTTATTTGTTACCGCTCGAACGTTGGCTGTTCGTTTAATTTAAAAGTAACATTTAAGACTGTTATTTACTATAATTATTTATAGGTTTATTATTTACTAATATTATATATATTTATTTACTAATATTATATGTATCTATGCCTATACATAAGCATTAACTATCACGCTCATGTCCGCGTCGTAGACTTTAGTAAAGTTATTGTTTATTTTCTTCAACGTAGTACATATATGGGCATGTACATAACATGGCACATGGGACTTTATTACAGTCCACACTTATTCACTCAGTCATGAAATTTTCTTTGTGTTTTAAGGTTGGTGAAAAATGTTTTGAAACGGCTACCTGTTATTAATTTTGGAACACAAATGATGAAGATGATGTGTAGTTATTTTCATGTATAGTACTTGCTTTTTCTATAAATAGAGTTACGAGACAAATCAATCATTAATTTCTCTTTTAATTGGCTATAAAAATGGTGTATATCGTAACCTACGCTTTGTCAAAATTTCACGTTTAGTAATATTTAGCAGACATTTATTAAGATTCAGCATAAGTAATAAAGTCTCAACAAATTATAGATATGCAAAATAAATGCCGAAACAAGTCGTACAAGTTTCTAATATTGCCAAAGCATAAACGGCGCGAATGCGCAGACTAGTGTTGATAAACAAGTTTAGATCACGAATCACGCGCAGGTATGGCATGTGAACGGCGACAAGGCGTGGTGGGCCGAGGTCGCCGAGTCGCAACTGAAAGTGCGACCACTCAGTAGCCGCAGGAACTAACTAGACACTACTTAGGACCAAAGAGTAACTAACAGTTGAGAAGGTAAACAGACCCGTCTATCTACAACCTGAAGCATTTATAACCAATCTAAAAATACTTGATGAAAACTAGACGAGAATCAGTAAAGTTTGAGTTATCACATGCAAACAAAAAGATGTGGTGGGTTGACTCACCTTTACACATTATGAACTGGTGTGGGATGACTGCTCCACATTACATTCTGGCGTCCTACACATAAACTTAGTTTACTTATCGAAAGGTGCTAAAGTTCTCAACAACTTAATTATGTAAAGTAAACACGTACGGTATACCAATGGAAATAAACTAAACTACTGAACACTGGGTATGAATATTACATATTATTGTTTCGAGATTACTGTATAACATTTACTTCTGTATTCTCCTATACTGTGACTGATCGAACTAGATACTAGTGCGACCATATAACTAATTGCTGCACCAAGGAATTTTCTAGAAAATATGCGTTTATAAGTATTGCCATGTTTAAACAGAAAGTGTTTTGCTTGAAGGCGTATTAAAGCCGTCGTACCATGTGTATTACTTAAAAGGCATAAATTATGATAATACCTACCTGTTGACAAACCTGTTTGTGAAATGGCTAGAAAAGTTGTAATGACCACATCGTCAAATTATTTAGAAACTGATAAATTGCAAAGTCTGAAGAAGTTTTGAATAATTACCCTAAAAATTAATGCAATTTTTAGCTCATTTAGTACGTTACATCGAGCGTATTGGCCATTGACTCTTAAATTTTCCCCGAGTATAAAAATGACTCCGAATAAAGTGGCATTCAGTCGCGTTCAAGATCGATTGCATCCGGGAAGCGAAGGAATGTAAAACACAAGCGAAGTATTTATGTGACGGCTTTTACGAAGCCTTTTGCGTATTTGTTTGTTGTTTTGTTTTCGTTGATGGGCTCACACAGATCAGAAGGGAAGAAGTCAGGCCTCCCCTCGAAGGCCCTTTGTACACAAGCGACGAAAGTTTGATACTCGGCTTTTTAAGGATTTTGGCGAGTCCTGCGTTATTTCACACATTTTCGCGATGAAACTTTAACAAACTGAATTGTTTGTCGCAGTTACTTGGTATTATTTGCGAGTTCAAACGAGATCAAAAAAGATACTCAACTGTTCCTTTTGTCGGGCGACCGCTCGAGGCATAACGAATATTGGTTCACGTTTATCTACGCCAAACATAACGTAAAGGTGGAAAGAAAGAGGGCAAAAGAGAACAGAAATAAACCAGAGTGACTTTTTGGTTGCACAATAAGCCGTGCCGTGATTTAGTCACAGAAATAAATAGTTTGGGGATGGCTAGTTTATAAGAAAGAAATATTGAAGAATAACAGGTTTAATTATTTTCTTTGTATCACTCAATCTAGCTTTGTGTTCAAGACTTGTCTTTCAAGGCCTATCTAGAAAAAGTTTGTTGTAGGTGATACATTTATTCTTTGTATGTTCTAAGAAATTCCTGCATTAATAAGCCACGACACAGCAAGGCCGAAATTATGTGATATGGAGACATGACCTCACATTTTTTATCAGCATACTCTGTTTTCATTGACGTAAAACATTTGCATGTAATTGCTATAATTACTGTTGTTAAATTATAGGAACAAGGAACCATTTACTACAGATGACAAATAATGTTTTTAAGCTATTAACTTATTCATAACTATTTATAAAAGAAAGGTCCAACCTATAGCGAAACGAATAATAGTTATCTAGAAAAGTCAATATAACGTCTTTAATCAGATAGGTACTTAAAGAGTATTTTCGTCAAAAAATATTGACGCTACATGCTTTACGAGATGCTTTTTCTTATGTCGTCATAACTTTTACTGCGTTACAAATTGCCAGAACAAAATCTGAATGAACTTTATTCTTTCATGCTCTTATTTTTTTTTCTAAACATTTGTCGAACCAATGACGGAGCGAAAGCGTAGAGTAACGTCGATGCCGTCAAAAAAGTTCGAATAAAGCCTAGTGGAATTATAGATTTATCTACACCTGGCTTGTTTTATTAGATAGAACAAAACAATTACACAAAGTTGTTAAATAACAAGGAAATGGCAAAAACTTTCAAATTGGAATCGGACACACAAGACGTAGGCGTTACATTTAGATGTTAAGTAATAAATACCTGCAGTATAATTGATTTACTAAGTCACCGACTTCGTAACAATTGAAAGCGCCTTAATGTAATTTGGTTGTTAGTGAACCGGCGGTTACCTATTTTATATCAAAGATAACAACTTAAACGTTTTCGCACGAGCTGCCCGACGAATTTACCCAGAAATATTTTCGACTTTGTTCGAGAAATGGTAAAAGATTTATAACGATTTTCGTCGCCGACAGCAAGTTGCCGAGGCGGATATAAAAGTTTCTTATGCGGTGCTATAACTCTAAAACTTAGCTAATATTCAAGTCGTAATAAATTGCCGAGATAATGTTCTTTACAGATTTCATTAGAGGGATCATGAAAGCTCTGAAATCGTAATAGATTCATTGAAACTCATTAAGAATAATACTAAGATGTAACATTAAATGCATTCCCTCCTAATGTTATAATTGAGGACAGCTTCAATTAATTAAAACCGGGGTTTTTATGTTCAAAGCTCTGGTTTTATCACAATTTGGATTTTATTTCTTTCGTATAAAATATTTTACAATAATGTTTACCGTTTTTGTTTTGAAAACCGTTCTTTACTTAACATTGTTAGCACATATCAAAAAGGATTCTGTTGTTATTTACTATTGTTGAAACTAATTGGTTTGTTGTTAAAAGCTGAATGAAAATCGTTACGTGAGTTAGCTCGATCAAAAGCCTAGAAGACAGAGTGTGGCAACTCTGAATGGGCGCTACCTTTCATATCGGAGTGAATTCAATGAATGGATTCGTATTGCAAAGGTTATTTCACTAATTGGAGGAGGGAAACGTTAATTTGATAACTCTGCGTACATTTACATAATTTGTGGCAATAACAGCTCGATGGTCGATATTCGCTGCCATCGCGACGTGATTTCGTCAAACAAACGATGTTTGCTGAAATCCCGCACAGCTGCCAACTCTTGTAGCATTATGCCCGTTTGTTTGCTATTATAGCATTTATTATTTTGGATGTAGGGCTGAAAGTGGCATGCGCCCACAGTAGTTAACGCGATCCCTATTTCGTATTGAATAATGATAAAAGGACAATGGGCATTATTGTATGAGATGCGTCCCAACCCTTGTAACAAGTTGCGACTAGTATAAACCTAATCATTTAAGCTTTTTTATGATTAATATACCAAGTTTTTATAGTAATTGCATGCAGGTCAAAAGTTATTGGGCTTCAAGTGAAAAAAGGTTTATGTTTTAAATAATGCTTTAATCATACTTTATTACATCTTGTGTTACATGTAAACATTTGTACAGTAATCACAGGCAGTAATAGTTATTTTTTGACAGTTATTAATAAACGCACAGTTGATAATGTATAAATAACAAAGAAAATAATACAATTTTAATAATTGTATTATTTCCTTTGTTATTTATATTTTCAAATACATAAATAACAAAGAAATAATACCATTATGTAAGAGTATGGCTTAAACATATGCAAATTGTTTACTGGTACTTTTTATAGTGGTTATTATATATGATAATATCATCCAAAAAGGTCGCGGGTAACAATATGCTTGGCTGATGTCTAGCCCAGGTACCAAATGATACTCATTATGTCAGCACAAGTACCTACTGTTCTTTTTCCTGTTAAACATGAGCAATAATAATGAGCAATTGCATCTCTCACCGTTTCTGCTCTATTTTTTATCAAAATATACGAGTAATAAATCCTACCTGATACATGCCGCGATTTTATCTGCCCCCTCAACAGAATAGCTCCTATGCATATTTCGATTGTGTACATGCCATTTCTTAAGTGTTCACTCAATTAAGACCGGGCGAGTTTTATTTGGTAACTGCCTAATGAAATTAATAAAAGGTCTTCTTCTGTTATTATAGGAAACTGCAACGGTGGGAGAGGGGGTGTTGAGTTAGAATAGGCGCACGGTCGACAGTGTGGTTTTTTTCACTTGTTTTAGACCTTTTGTCATTGAAATACTAATTAATTAAGTTTTATTCAATATTTTTATCAAATAAATTAAACTACTATAACAGTTTCCCTGCACGAGATACAGAGTTACGCCCATACAAAAAAACATAACACTGATTGAGATCTTTCTAACGATATAGGTAGAAAAATGTTACAGCACTTGGGACGAAACCGCTCATTGTTCGCCTTTTGACGTTGTACACAATTTGCAAATATTAGTTAGTCCCTTAGCCGATGGACGAATAAACTTGGTTATAGTGTATTCACGGAGACGAGTTAGTATAGCGTCTTCTCTATCGCACATTATCATACAAATGACAAAGACAAAAAAAACTTTTTTAGGGTCAGTGGGCGTTAACAATACCTTAGAAATGTAAATGTGCGTTCACACTGCGCTTCTTAAAAGTTCGCTTAGTTTATTCCTGCGGCGTCGCCTGTCGTATAAATTGAGAGACATTTATTAGATAGATTTTTTTTGGGTACCTACTTTTTATATATCTGATGGATATGAAGGAAAGAAATAAAATCGAGAGTTAATGATTAAATTTTCTTTATTATATTATAATATCTACTTATACAAGTTTATAACATTTCATCATCACTCTCCGTACTATCACTACTGTCGTCGTTTCCTACATTTATTATAAATCTGTCAGTCATTGCTTCCACATTTCTGTCCATGGCATCCATTTTGGGCTCAACTTTTTCTATGACATGCTTTATACATTTTTTCCATTTGTCTGAGTCAATATTTTGAATTGATTCGCTTAATACAATTTTTAATTCTGCCATTTTGTGTGTTTTCATGTGTGAAGCTACATTTCCTTTAACTTGAGCCCACACTAGCTCAATTGGATTTAATTCACAATGATACGGCGGCAGTCTCAATACAGTTTTGTTTTGTGATTTTGCCATTTCGTCTATAATGCAAGCGTCGTATCGCTGTCTATGATTTTTAACGATGTTTAATAATTCACGTTTCAACATTTCAGCGTTACAGCTAATATTTTTTTCGCGTAACCAATTAAATATATCTTGTTTTTTACATTTGGCCGTTGGGATTCGCTCTATTTTCCTAGAGTGATAGGAAGCGTTATCCATGACTATCACAGAATTATCATCTAGCTTATTTAAAACTTCTCTAAACCAATTTTCAAATTCTTCGGCATTCATCTCCTTGTGATAATCGCCTTGTTTCTTCGACTCAAACATATTAAGACCACCTTCGACGAATCCATCCTCACTCCCGATGTGAGTAATAATTAGTCTTTTGCCTTTTCCTGTAACGAGAATATAAAACATGTGTTTCAACAATGAGAATATAACAATAACTTAATGATAATACTAACAATGGATGTAGCGCACCTGGGCCAGTTTACTATACAAAAATTGGGAAAAAGTATTTTATTATGATAATGCTCATTTATGACAAAAGATCAATAAACCGGTCATTAGCACACCTGCGCCGCTTTAAAATTTCAATTAAACATTAAATAAAAAAAAATACTCACCTGAAGGTGTTTTCAGGCCAGTCGTTAGTCCATTAATAAAAGCGTCTCGCCTGCTTTTCACTGTGGTATCGACCCAAGCTTTTGAGGTAGTGTGACCTTCATTCACCCAAGTTTCATCTAAATAGTAGATTTTTTGATGATTATTTCGTGCATTTTTGATAGCTCGCAGATAATTTCTTCTCCAAAAGAATATGTCATCGCGATCCAGCAATAAGCTATTTCTGCTTCTCTTACAGAATTTAAAACCAATTTTTTTCAATATTTTATGTAGCGTCGTTCTCTTTATAATGCCCAAAGTGCCATCATCACTGATTTTCTTTAAAATCTTATCTAAAGTTGGTATTTCATTCTGCGCGAAGAAATTGTGGACTATATTTCTGATGGCACATTTTGTAAAGTTATCAATCGTATCAACAATTGACAAACGTTGCTTCAATTTCTTCGGAGATTTTAGCTCACCACTATCATTTTTCTCTTTAACAATTCTATGAACAGAAGCCCAGTGAACACCTAAAGAAGATGCAACAGCTTTCAGAATGTCACCCTTGGAGGCCGAAGAGTCTGCATTTCTCATTGAGTGGTACATATTTAAAATCATAGTCTTCTCGGTAGACAAAAAAGCCCGCCGTTTTCTTTTCTCAGCAGGTTATTCGATATCCGCCATTATCGCACTATTTCAGTTTACAATTAAAAGTCCCTTACACAAGCCGCCAAGTCGTCAAGAAAGCAATCAATCATAAAATCCAATACACCAGCCGGTTCACAACTTGAGCATACAGTCACAACAATCACAAGTAAAGAGCACGTCTGCACAGTACGGGAAGTATGAGTAGACTAAAAAGTACTCGTACTGTGTACACCGCCTTAGCGTTTATCACTGACCAATCGCAGTTAAAAAATTGTGTGAGTGAGATAGCGCTCTACTAACTCGTCTCCGTGAATATACTATAGTTGTGTTAATTGAGTAGCTGTCGTTTGCAGACACAACTACTATTTAGTTTAGTCGAAACCTTTAAAGTTTCATTTGTTCAAAATGGACGGTTCGGATAATCTAAAATGTTTACTATCAATCCATATCCATTTTCACGTTGTCAATCAAACATTGATATTGATATCCTAAACTAAATAACTAGCCTGAAAAACTAATCAAAAGTTCTCCTAAATAGGCATTTTAAGCACATTTCCAAAATGTTTAGGAACATTCTATGCACATAAATATGTGTTTAATATGTACTTATGTTTGTAGAACGATTGAATGTACTACAAAAAAAAATTGGTATGCAGGTAAAAAACAATCTTGTTTGCACTACAATGACGTGCAGTGTTGCTGCTAATGTGAACATGATAATTAGTTCAACTTACAAAACGTTTTAACGATCCTCGACATCGAATAATTTCGTAAACTGTATCTCCTTGTTGCCCATGTCTCGTTTAACATAGGTGGATTGGTTTAACATTAAGGCCACCAATATCTGAGACTTATTTAGACTGAGACCTCCAATATTGCATACATACATACCATGAGCTAAAAAGTTCCCGAAGTTTCCTGCTTGGATACCTCATTTGTCGACTGTACTTTAGCTTTTTCTTTTTATGCAAGGGTCCGCTTCGCAAGGACGTTGCAGAACCGGTCGCCATCTGGTGTGACGTCACTTCTAAATTCCTATTGACTGTCAGTCCGGCCGGTGTTAAACTTTTGGCTTAGTACGACGTAAATTAAATTAAGACATATTATTTTTATCATAATTCTGAAATGTTAGAGATTGTGTTGCATGGAGAAAATAATTTATAGTAATAAATTACCAATTGTAGTTTTATTATCCAGTCCTAAATAAGGTGGATGAGGAAACAAAATCGATGAGGACGTAGATCGGGCTAAATGTCGCGTCTTGTAAAAAAACATATAATCCTGTCTGCCGTAGGCTGATGATGATGATGATAAGGAAGTCCGGAGTAACTGTCCTTGCCTATCAATGCATTAATTATTTTTTTTCGATCTATACAAGTCTTAATTACTACCCAAACTAGATTGTAATTTCCTTGATTCATCCTTAATCTAAAGCTTCAAGAAATTCATGGAAGTCTTTATTACGCAATTTGCATTTTGTATAGGTGAATACGTCAAAAACTACGTCCATACAAAAATAAATATGAGTGGATAACTATATTTGCACGTGAATCGCACCAAATATTAATAAACATGAACGTGACAACGTCCTAGCTGGTCGGTTTGGTACAAAAGGTGATCAAGTGACATTTAGTTTGTCTTCCGCACTTCGTAATTTTGAACGCATCGAGAAATGTATGCATGAACCGGTCCTTGCGGCCATCTTGAATTTTGTTACACATTATATTACAGGTTAACGTTCTTTAAGTACATATGAACTTAAATTGATGTGATATGATAAATTATACATTTGCCAGCTTAATAAAAAAATGTTAGCTATACGCAATAACGTAAATGGTTAATTAAAATAAGTTTGCAATTGGTCATGTTTGCGGATCCATTAAAATTAATCAAACTACGTAAGTATGTGTTTTGTAACTAAAACCAATTTCTGAAAGCACGCAATCTTATTATAAACAGCGTATGGCATTTGTTTATTTGTCGTGAAAAAAATATTCACATGTCATGATGTTTGTACACATGTCGTAACATCAAGTCATTCAAAAGACATCAACGCGTTAGTCATCAGAATATTTTAATGGATACAATTGTTATACTACTATGTATTATTTAATAGAATTGTTTAGTTTGCTCATTTCAAGTTATTTTAGGGTCAACTTTAAACTATAATTAGATTAACCTTTAACCAGTTTTGGCCGCAAACATTTTAATCCGCACCTTGAGGCCGTCTTGTTATTTAACAGCACTCGAAATGGCTAATTTATTTAAATTATTTTATTTCTCTAGTTTATTACACGCCATCGATCGTATCATTTGATTAACTTTATAGAAGAGGCCAAAACGTTTAGTTAATTGGAATGATGATGCATTCCTAGTTCATTAATTAAAATTGTCAAAGGAAGTAAAAAAACCTTGTTAATTAAGATTTTTTGTCAGAAATATTTTAAATTTTTTGCGTAGTCTTGTCACGGAATCTATTACGAGATTTTTGACCTTCTATGAGTATTTTGCAAGTGCAATTGTTCAAAAATAGCTGTAAAATAAAGAATTATTGTAATCATATTGTATGTTGGAGAAATCTTTCTCACACTTCACGTAGTTTCTTTTTGAAATAGTTTGTATACAATAGTCTCCAGCGAAACTTTTCTAAAACATATCCGTTTTGGAAGCAACCTCACGACAAAAGAGTTCGCATTCCGTTTCATTGAAAACGCGGATCCATACAAACAAATTCTTGCGAAACCACCAAGCTGCCACAAGGAAACATTTTTGTTATTCAAATTCTTCGTACACAAAAATACCGAAGACGGCCGAGGAAGGCCGAGTGTGGCTGAAGCATTGGCCCGAGTAGCCGAGCTAGTGAAAGTGAATCGAGTGCGGTGGAGGGAGTAGGGGGGTACATAGAGAGGGGAGGGGGGCACAAGGTTGCGAACCGGCTGCACCGGCTCTAGACATGCCAAACAACACATTGAGTAATAAGTAATAAGCGTTGCGTTAGCTGCCTTAATGATTCGGTGATGTATGGTGCCATTGTGATGTTGAGACACTCAGGTTTCCTATTCAGATAACGTGGAACAAGGTTAATTGTTTCACTTCCAAATTACATGTTGTTTCAGTCAGATCTGTTCGTATATAATCAGTTATTATGATTGCGTTAAAGATGTAATAATTACATAAAACATCTTTAAGAATGTCTGGTTACGTGAGCATAGCTTCAGGGTTTACCTTTGAGATGGGAGACTGGCACTCAATCGATTTAATAGTACTAAAATTAGAATCAAGTCTTTGTTTCTGAAAATAATTCGGTATGTGTGTCAGGACGTGTCCATATGCATGCTACCAAATATGTCTTAGCTGCAATCAAACCTTGTAAGTCAATTGGTACCAAAATACATCTTATATTTATAAGGATTGATGACTTTCAAATATTTAACTTGCAGTTTCAAAGCCAAACGCAACTCTAGCAATTACAGTACACTTTAATATAACTCGGCCAGATACTTGACCACTCCAAACTTGGCAGTCGCTCACGTCAATACTCGAATTTGAAAGCATGCGCTTGCCAAATGAACTGGCCAATTTTTGTACACTGCCAATTCATTTTGGACTTAATTATAAAAGAGATAAAGCGTACAATTTGATTGGTTTGTGGTTAAGGTGATCACGCTCAATCAGTGCGTTGATATAAAATAATCCCATTGAGCAACAAACATTATCGGAGCGCGCCAGTTTGTTGTAGTGCTCGCCAGTGAAATAATATGATTGGCGTTACTTCAAAAGCGAGAATTTATTACGCTCCAGTTATGTGTGTCCGTGTGCATTGAAACGTGGCATGTTGCGTTATTTTAACTGAAGTTACGAAATATTACAATTTATTATTGAGAAAAGTTACAAATATTGAGCTAAGATTACATTCTTCAGAAGGCAGTCAGGCATAACATTCCGCGGAGCTAAGATGTGAAGATTATTGAAATATCATGCTCTGAAGAAATAATCGCAGTCAGATGTAAAGATGACGGACGATAAAACAGTAATAAAGATAATCCGTAAGTAAACCTGAGCAGGCTGCTAAGTTTTTAGACAGGCGATAATTACACAAACAGAAAAAACCAGATAAATCCAAGCAATCAACGTCGGTTAATCTTAAATCAACGCAGCCCTGAGCTTCGGCCTGACGTCCAGAGATAAGTGTATTTTTTCAAGCCATTAATCACATTTTTCATTACGGCGAGGTTGCGTTGACCCGACAAAGGTTGAATTTGATCCTTTACTCCAAGACTCGTAACTTGGTCCACGTTAATAACATCAAGCTAATAAAAATAAAACTCCGCGAATTCCAAACTTAAATAGAAATACTAATATTTTTATAAAATTCTTTGGCAGTGAGGATAGGGGCTTACATTAGTGGTCAAAGCTACGTTAGAAGAATACTAATTCAACGAGGGAGCAGTCTGCGAGATAACGAACTCGGCGAGGGATTAATCTGATTTATACTTTATTTACATTCATCATAACATTCACGTCTCAACACTACAGTAAATTACTGTTTTTTGTTGTTATTGTAATAAACAGTTATGTAAAAACGTTTTGGTACACTGTTTTAGACGACAAAGAATTTGCCTAATGCACGTAAGCTTTTCGCTCGCTTGACGCTTTAAAACTGTCTTTGTGGCCAGTTTACTTTGAAAACCATTTAAGAGCCTATTTCATCGAGCCAACGCTTCCAATTTACTTGTAATTGAAATGAGAAGACAAACTACGGAAGCGCTGCGTTATTCTTTCATTAGCATAGAAATAACTTGACAATCAACAAAGAAATAAACAGCATTCTCTACTACAAGTTAGTTGTTATCACAATCCGTACATTTTAATTACACCTCCCTTCTCTCTAACTTTAATGGCCTTTCTAGAATCAATTCTTAATATGTCTATTTTTATTGTACAAAAATATTTTCTCCGATACTGTTCTCACTCTCTCCACACCCACTCTAATATTTGCTCAACTAAGGTTAGCTACAAATGTTTGTTACGAACAACTTTTGTGTTCGTCGATGGGCTATTGACGTTTGAAAGTCCAGACAACTTTTGCGAAATAGGCCACTCCATGTAACCCTTGAAAGTGGGGCAATCCGCTGATAAATCCAGGCGAGAACCTCCATAAACCATTTATTATAAAAACTTACTAAGTGTGTAGACGGCCTTTGGTTTTATAGCATAAGTCTTTTTATATTTACTATCCCCTGAGCAATAAAACTGATTGATTATTATTCTATCAGATTGCTCCAAAAAAGCGAGGTCGGGTACGGCCTAGAATAATTTGAGCTCGATAATAATTTAAAATTGAACCTCCTACACGTATTTTTTTATCGGAATTTTTATCTGATGCCAATTATTTATTTATCTTTTACTTTCTAATTTACAATGTTTTCAAAATTAGTAAAGCAGTATTTGCTTTACAATAGAGCTGCTTGCTTGTCTATTTAGCCTGTATCCCTATGGTATATGGTAACTGTAACTTACACTTTTCTTTCTTAATCGTTTTTTGATCCAAAAGTTGTTTCAGCGGAGAATTTTATTACATTTTTAAGACATGCTAAGAAAACATAATACAGAGCGTTTCAAATTAAAAATCATTGAAAAGCATTATATTTATCACCAATAAAGCACAGAGGTCAGTAAGGTAATTGTTTATCACTTCGGGTTTAAATCATGTACGTATTTTATGGAAAAATCGTGATTTATTAACGCGTATTAAGTGTCAAATGGACCTTCATAGAGTTGTTAGCACGATATTGCGCCTTGAAATAGTTGAGGGTTGACCCTAGCGCGTGTCCTCTGCGGGTCTTTGGCTTGACATTGTTATGTTATTTGCTACGGTTCGATTGAGAAATATGTGTGGCTTTGACTGCTTTATATAGGTATTCATTTTGATGAAGGTGTGACGCTGTGACCTTAAGTTCTTAGTCTCGGCTCTCACTTTATGGCTTACGTATCACATATTCTCGGTATGCAAGATATTTATTGAACATTCCATGCTTGCATATTATTATATTGGTATGGATAGGTTGCTTACATAGCTATATCAAAATAATAATAGCTATATAAAATGGCAAGTTGCATTAGTTACATATTTAACATAGCGTAAGTGTTGCGGTCATTTAACATACGATATTGTAGCGAAATAATTTGGTAATAATTTCATATTAGCCAATTAACATGATATTTTAATACACATTTCATAAAATTGCGATCATCAAATATCATAACAAAGCTTTTTGGTTAACACTTGATATGTTTACAATTTAAACCACATAGTTGTTGCAACATGACCTTTGCGATGTAACATTTAGTATAAATCGTTACTAAAATGATGTTTTTAGTTATCCATTAATGTGTTTAAGCCAATGTGTTAGGCTCAACACAGTTTACGCGTAGGTAATGCGTCGCGGGTCGTGTCGGCCGTGAGAATGTGTGACTAGTGTTGTAACCCACACAATAGCCGACAATAGGGGCAATTTAAGTCTGCCTCAGACACGCTCGGACTCCCCATTTGCATGCGAGAACGCTTTATAACAACGCACATGCAATTAACTTGAGTACTCCGCGTCCCAATATTTTAGCTAATCGACAATTAAGTAAAGTGTGAATGAAAATTTCACCATCCACACCTCAAATTGTGAAATTTGTAAAACAGCTTTTAATATCGTTCGTTGAAAGGTCGCGGTACTCGCGGTGCAATTTAAAATTTTCTTTTACTTTTAAGGTGGCCAATTACGTAGGTTAAATTGCTATTGCGAACGAGTTTTAACAACTTCTTGAATAAGTACTTTTCATTTTAAATAATTAAGTGGCAACAGGTGAATGTAAAAAGTTTATATTTAAAAACTTTATTAGGTGAAATAAGTCTTGTTGTAATAAAGCACCTCAAGTCGTCGAGTTACGCGGAAGATACAAAAAAGGTGTTATGCGCGAATGCAAATTTGAGCGACCAAACAAAGATATTTAATTCCTTCACGACCTTGATATAGTCTGATGGCTCATCGAAGTGTTCCGTGGAAGCAGACGGATCCGGTTTATTAATTGCAAATTGCTGAACATAGCGCCCACGGAATTTGGAGATGATGTCAAACAGTATAATAGGTACAATGACGTCAGATGAAGATTCTGTCAGCACTACTGTCTGCATATCACATTCTAGCGTGAAATGGTCCCTGATTAATATTAGAACGTTGAAAGCTGCCTTTCAGGGATTCTCATCTGTTATATTATTATCCTTATAAATACCACAACGATGTGTTTAAAAAACAGAAAGGGTAAAAGGGTACCGTTTTCGATAAAATTGCGGTTGATAACAGATTCTTGTCAAACTGGAGGATCAACCTTATGGAAATCGCATATTTATGAGGCTATTGAAGCGGAAGGGAGACCAACTGCATTTTATGTCACAAATATCGATCCGCCCCAGCTTCGCATGGGTATTACAAATCTTTGGGAACTCAGCTTTATTCTACTTTAATATGAACATACCTATTATACATATAAAACTTCTTGTTGAATCACTCTTTGTTGGACAAACAGACACTGGAAACCGACTTTGTTTTATACTATGATACCTTCCTATTTTTACTAGAGTATACCAAGATAAAAGGACGGTAATGTTTGCATTAAAACCAGAAATCTGGTCGAAACTAGTTTTATATAAATCTACGAAATACATAGTAAACAGTGTTTGATATTCGTGACATTAAGATCTTCATCTGTGAGATTTTAAATACGATAAGGTCAATCAATTTACATATTGTTCAATGTGACTTTGAACAATAATATTTTTCTGTGTTTCAAATGATTTGTTTAATTTGGTATTGCATCTTTTGTCTGCTTATAACCAATAAATAAAAAAAAGTTATGAATGTTAATAATAAGTAAAAAATTGTATTGTCGTTTGACCGCTTTCTTATTTTTTGTCCCAGCATATACTTTTCCGCAGCTGAGAAATGGCCTTCCCAAAGTCTTTCTAGGCACTCTTTTCTCTTGCTTCCTCCAGGACCAGCCTTTGTTAGTTTACGGAAATAATTGTTTAGAAACGTTGATGCAATACGAAATGTATAATTATTTAAATGTTAGTTTAAATGTTAGGGTAACCTAACAGAATTACAAAATTCTCATTTAAAATTATCTGATAGGCTAGCGGTCGTGTAATACGATAGAATCCGCATCAATTTCACAGACGCCACCGCACAAGTTATCATTCTCTTATTATCGGCATTACCATAACAGATCGGCATTAAATAATTCGGTTGTCTATTGTTTGCCCGAAGATTATATGCCATAATCATCATTTTCCCGAATTTCATTTACCCGAATTTCATTTGCCCGAATGTTTCATTTGCCCTAAAAGACATATGACATACTTTTAATTGCCCGAATTTTAGATACCATAAGATACGAATGCCATAAGTATTGTTTGCCATAATTTTATGTGCCATAATAATTATCAGACATAATATTTAAATGGCATAATATTTAAATGGCATAACAAGTATTAGACAAATATTTAAGCCCCGTAATGGTTTTTTTTTCTGTGCATGGTTGATGGTGGGCTAGGTCGACGGAGCCCCGCTTCGCGGGGCTCCTACTTCTGTGTGGTTTATAAAAAAATAACCACGAAGGGGATGGCGGGGTCTATTCGCTCGCTTCGCTCGCTCACACGACCCCGTCATCCCCTTCTAACCTAACCTGTCCGAGTCGGGGTGCCCTAAAGTCCCAATTGCATCCAATTTCTCTTGATATAAACAACCGTTATACACCCGATGTCGATGGCAAATTATGTTATGGCATATCATAATTATGGCATGTGATAATTATGGCTTACAATGATTATGGCAAATGATGTTATGGTAAGTGACTTTATGGGAAACAATGATTCTGGCACGTGACTATTATGGCAAATGAGAGTAGGGCAAATGAGTATTATGTCGTATGATATTATGGCTGTTGACTATTATGGCAAATGAAATTAGGGCAAATAAAATTCGGGTAAACGGCGGTATACCAAATAATTCGTAATTCATGAAACACAAAGTCAGTAATTTTCATGAATATTGAGCAAGTAACAAAATATGAATTTGTTATAATAATTTGTAAAACAAATTATTCAGAGACGATATCTATAGCTTATGATAAAATAGTCAAAAGGAAGGCAATACTTAATTATTTTAACCCTGACACGGATATAATTGAGTTGGCATTTGGCAATGAATTGATGAAGTATGTCGTTCGTTGGACATTATCATGAAAATTGGCACAAAATTGGCCTTAGAATAACAAAAAACAATGACAGTTTAGTACCGAAATAGAATAAATTCAGAATTGTAAGTTTTGCTAAACAAATCAAGTAAACCAAACCAAATTGTGAACTTTATCAATTTTATGATTCGAAAACTAATCTAAACTTTTCCATTATTCTTGTAACAAAGACAATATTGAAATGGTATATAACGAGTCTTCTATAACGCAATTAGAACTTCATTGTATCCGAGTTGTTCTTGGAGTTAGTTAGCCACCTATAATCTGCAAATCCATTAGGTTGAGCATTTGAACTTTGACAGTTACCAATAACTTGTCAAAATTTCAAACAGATTAAAATTTTTGGCATTGGAGTTTCCAAAAGTCACGCCAAGTCATTCTTATTAGACGGTATGTTTTCGTTGAACCGTAGCGTCTACTCATTAACCCCAGATTGTTTTACTTCTATAGAGATTTTATTATATGTACCCCAGGCTTGAGTATCCTCCGAGGCTGCGGAATGGTTATAATAGTTACCGTGACCCCGCGAAGGAACATGAGTAGGTTTTAGTCAGTAATAGTCTGACACGCCCTCCCGCCCCACCCAGGACGGGAAAAGTCATTTGATGATTTCCCAAAAAAAAGGTTTTAGTATCCTGTAAACAAACGATATTTACATTTGTAAAATTTTATTCGATTAATTCCATTTAGAAAACACTTACTTTTTTACTACCTGTATTTTCCTACACTACGTTTTCTAATTACATGCTTTGACGCGAATCCTCAAATTTCGTCGTCTAACGACTTTCTATTGTTATTTGTCGAGTTATTCCATGATTACGCGAATTATTAGAGAGACATTAACGCATCATAGTGTATCGGTGCGGCTATGTGTTCGCGAGAAAATGTCCGTCGAGCCGGAACGCGCCGCTTTCTCGACTCGCCCGGCATACACCGTGCGGCGTCTGTGCTCTATACGTGACGCGCGATGACGTCACTACACGTTTCACTACCTCTGGTAATAGGGACCTAGATGTTGAACTACCAGAAGTGACGCTAATTACTCTAATCAGCTAATGGTTGCTCGTCAAGCAAGTGTTAGGCGATATTCGTTGCACTTACCACTTCGATCGGGTACTTGTTAGCGTGTTGACGTACTTGCGTAATAGAAACCTCGCTTGCAAAATTCCTCAAAACATAACAATGTGTCCCAGAATATAATGCAACGCAGTACCAGAGTATTCGATGTTCATATCTTTCTCTCGGGACAGTGAAACCTGCGTAAATAACAACAGTAAATATTCCTCTCGAGTACAATTTAACAAAGACGCAGCCATGAATACGGCTAAAAGATAAATATAATTTATTAAACACAATATTTACAATGTCACTTGCAACTCTCCTGTGAGACGGAAATAGATATTTTCCGGTTCTTAATGCTGGTATCAAGTCGTTAAAGCGAGTGCTTCGCAGGAATGTTTTCCCTCCTGTCGCTCCTTATTCGTGCCGTCACCTCTACTCTTACATTGAACCAGTTTCCTCGAAGGTAAGAGGAGCTCAAATAACAACTTATTAATGAGCTAACTCTCCGGAGTGAGCTCATTAATAAGTTACTTGTTTATTTTGATCCAAATTCATGGCTGGCATAATAGTTATTTTCAATTGACTTGACTGGCTACTCGTTACCTATTGATTAACATAAACTGCGACAAACATGCGGAAGGCTTAGTATGAAAGGGACATCAGGCAATCTCAAACAATACCCTTTAAAGCAGGGGCCTAATGAATCAACATGCCAAACTGAAGCAAATCAAAACATCAAAGGCGGCGCAATGACAGCTGATGTCGGCCATCTTTGTGGTCACGTCCGGGCCCGTTCAAGTTTCGAAGGCTGTCACACAAACTTTGTGCTAGCGTGACAGTGGCCGCTGTCTGAAAATGCTCTAATAATCTTTAGCAGTATCGATGTTGTGAACTTATCTTAAAGTTTGCTCGCTACCTCGTCTCGGAATTGCAGATTGGATACCACTCAATTTGAGTTTATTGATTGCAAAAGCTTAGCGTTAGGAAGCAGTAAACTTATCATAATAGTTTAACAAATGCTTCGGTTGAATTACTAGATTGTTGGTACTAAGAAAAATATAAATAATAAAACCATTATTAACCAAATAATTGGTACTTCCAAAAACTTATGTGATGACAATTTCTTCTATATACTGTTCTTGGGAGTTTGGAACTGGAAAAGCTAATAAAAAAACAATGAAACTAGCAAGAACAATGAAGTCACGCTTGGTTTATTTGTTTCAGATGTGACAGCGCTATCGGCATGGCGTAGCGAAGACTTTCAATTTCTCCACTGCCAAAGATGGCTTTCTCCAAACCTTCCGATGAACTTTAAAGTGGACATTCCAGTGGTGTGTGTGATAGTATCAATGACTCGGTGAAAATTAATCACAACAATGGGGAGGCGACGTTGGAGATTTGTTACAATCACGGCGTTTTTGCTGTTTGTTATAAAAGACACGCAGTGTCAAGGTAAGGACTGATCGCTTCTTCACAATTTGCTCTCGTGTTTAAGATTAAGTAACAGTGCACGCTACACGTGGAGTAGGGGTCTGTACACATACACATGATTAAAGTTGGCTCATTCTATATTCATTGTCAATAATGTTTTATGTAAGCTCCCTCAACGATGTTGGCATTACACGATCTACCCTTGGGTGTTCTTCTCAAAACAAACTTTCCCGAGCTAATTTATTAACGAGAGAGATTGATTATAACAACTAGTTTAATTGATCGTCATGAATTTGTAACGTATCCTTTGAGTTCCTAAATTACGTAATTTGGTTAGGGAAACAACGGCTGGCTCCGTGTAGGTGGGACAACAAAATGTTATGTATGAAGATAACATTGCGTTGTTGGAGCAGAATAAGGTCATTTGAAATACAGGGTACACAAGAAAGGTCTCGAGTCAATACTGGCTTTATAACCTAGATAAACATGGAGACAATAAAGACACAACTGGCGTAAAATGATATAAAAATGGCGAGCAAGCTGTGCCGCGTGGGCGGACAATGCAAGCCGCGCCCACGTGTGTCCAGCACTGCTTTTATTTATTATTCAAAAGCCGAGCCGCGAATAGCAACCGCCTGTGATCGACTTTATTTAACACACTATCTTTCTTCTTTCCTTTTTAAGCCTATGAAAATCGTAATACTGTCTTTGAAAGCATAAAACTTGAGTAATGGGTACTTTTCTACTGACCAAGATACAATGTCTTATAAAGCAAGTAACAGAACAACTTACAAAACCGTTTTATATTTACCCGTAAATTTTAAACTTACGTACTTTAAAGCTTACGTTGTCGTGTCCCCCGGATTGACTGACGCCTGCTCTATTTTAAGTTCATACTGTGCGATTAAAGAGTCTATTGTATAAAACAGTTGTTAATTAATTAACAGTAAATATTTTTCTTGTCTCATTTACTCAAAGTTCAAAAAGGTAGGTAACTATTTGATATGTTTGTTGTGAGTAACATATTTTGATTTAAAGCTATTAGAATTGTGGTATGGGTTTTCAGCATTTTTCTACACGATAGCAGAACATAAATAAAACTTTAATGACAAAGAAAATGCTTTGGAAAAGCTGAATTTATTCCTCGTTACTTGAACAATTTTCCTTCTACAGATTTCCATTTCTAGTCTTGACAAATAATTTATAGCCATTCCTGCTCTGAAACTGCGGTAAGGGGGCGGAAAATATTGAAATCAACTATTGTGACTTGGATTTATATTACAATGCAATTCCAAAATAAATTGACGTTATGTTTAAATACCAAAATTGAATGTGCCTAATATTCGTGTCAAAATTAATTAACTTTAATTGTTCATGTCCACAATTACCTGCGTAATGACTGCGTTTTAATGTTGTCATGTTATTGCATGAAATTAACTCGTTCGTTAGCAAAATTAATCGGAACTCGCTCAATGTAAAATGTAGGTCAATTGTTTTTGAGTTTCCGGTAAATTAAAATGTAAGGTCTAAGAAACCTTGGAGCGAATTGGAGGATATGTGTCGGATAAAACGAAACTCACTAAAGAATAGCATTCTAGAAACGAAAAGAAGAACGTTTATGGCGCCAATGGTGCTCTAATTTTGTTTAAACCTCTCAAATTTGCTGTTAAAGCTAGAGATTTTAAGATAAGGCGCGCTCTGGACGGCTGGCCAAAGTTAGACACTTCTGACAGAATCTGATGGCGGACTTACGATTTACGTTTGATTGAATATTAATTAGTTGCTCCTAAAAGTTTCCTTTAATTATAAAAGATATTGTGGTTTGGTTGGCTAAGTCTGTTACTTATAAATCAAGCTATACAACTCAAATTGTCTATTTCAATTAGACCGCACTTTGTAATGTCGTTTGAAAAAGATAAAACTCCTTATAAAAACTCCTTATTTTCATTGTGAGATTTCACACATGTATGGAGTTACATAATGTGAATAACATGTAAATACTATGTCAAAAACCATTTTTAGTAATTATAAAAAAAGGATATGTAAGCTATAACATCATGTTCACATGGGTACATCATACAAAAATATCGAAATAAATTCTAGTTTTTAAAAAGTTTTATAGCTATTTCAGTAAGCTTCAAGCTCCTGGGTTCCATTTCTCATTATAATTGGATTTTTCTACTAACAATTTCGAGTTATTGCCGTGTATTGGAATAGTTTCCGATGAATTGCGACAAGCTCCATTTCATGAGACCTAATAATACTGTTAGGTATCTCTCGACTTACCACGAAAGTGGAAATGTTACTAAAAGTATTTCTAAAATATTTTCTTTGTAGTATAAATCTATATATACATGTAAATGACTCCTTCCATATTTTCCTTGGTCACGTTATGACCATGACCAGAGAACAACGAAACCGATTTCATTTCGTTCTTTTAATGTTTTCTAATACTTAGTAGAGGTTCTTATGGAAGGAAAAACTAGGAAAACTACGCACAAAAAAAGGAAATTTTATAAAACTTGACGACTTTAGGCACAGAACACGCAGGTGGAACTGTCTGCGACACCTAGTACGAGATATAATTATAATACAATACTGATCTAACAAATAGGTTACAATTTACTGCTGGGGATACTGTTGAGACCTTTTGTGTTGACAGCATCCACTAAAGAAGAAGTTTGAGAAATGTTATCTATACAGAATAATATAACAAATGAACGGTTCACGCGAGTGAAATCACGAATAGTAGCTAATTTTCTTATTAACGTCAATCCAAAACCCGTCATAAAATGAAAATTGGAAAAAACAAGTTATAGTATGTACATTTTTAAGTATCTTTTAAGCAAAATTTATTGCATTAAAGCGTTAATCATTATAATAATAATAAAAAACCCGCAGGGCAGCTTGTGGCGAGCTGTTGGGCAGTAGCGACCCCCACGGACCTGACCTCCGGGGAGACCCTTTGTTCTTCACCTCTGGCTTGCCTTCATTGGCCGGCCAGAGTGAGCACTGACGAGGAACAAGGCTCCCACCTCACTCTTGCCTTAATTGGCTGGTTTGAGGGGAGAATCGCAAGAGCAAACGTGCTCGGGGGAAGGAAGTGTTCCAGTAAGATGCTGGTAGGGATCTTGACCGTACTTCCGGGATTGTCCTGATAGCCGTGGAATACCTCTCCACTCCTCAAGCACCTCGATATATGTTGCCCCCTTGTCGCTACGTCACTATGTGCTAGCGGCCGTTTTCGGGGGCCCATTTACTGAGTGTGCAAGTCACCCCCTGCCATTATATCCGTGTATACAAACATTGAACAGGCAGGGGCCATAGTCGTTTAATAGTCTTAGGTAACAAATCCACCTCAACAACCCAAACCCATAGTCCAATGCTTTCTTTATTCCATGACCTGCAATAGACCACCACCAACCGGGGGTTGACCTTAGGTGCACTTGAGTGGTGCATATAGGGATAATCGCCGGTTGGTGTCCCTCTTCACATTATAAAGCTTTACTTTACGGGGCCTCTGCGAGTTGGCTTCGGCCCCTCGTACGCCTTCCAAAGGTCCGGGACCCAAGGGTCCCGAGAAACGTTAAGTCAAAAGTAATAATAATAATAATATAAACACCACCTGCTCCATAAATCAGGTAGTACCATGGAACCCAAAAACTATAGACCGATTACGTGTTTACCGACGGTTTATAAGGTTCTTACATCCATTTTGAGAGGTAAAATTAACAACCATATTGAGAATAATTCTATCATGTCTGCCTCTCAGAATGGATGTAGGACAGGGTCCCGTGGTACTAAGGAGCTGCTCCTCATTGATATGGCCATTAGTCAGCAAGTTCGCCGTTCTCGGAAGAATTTGTCGACATGCTGGATAGATTACAAGAAGGCCTATGACTCTGTGCCGCATACATGGCTCATGAGGGTGCTAGAGCTGTACAAAGTAGATGCAACTCTGCGCACCTTCCTGGAGTCGTGTATGGGGCAATGGAAGACGGTCCTTCACTGTCCAGGATGTCGGCACATTCGAGAGAATAGCGAACCGATAAGGATCGAGCGAGGCATATTTCAGGGCGATAGTCTGAGTCCATTGTGGTTCTGTTTGGCCCTGAACCCTCTAAGCACATTGCTGGAGGGTTCAGGTCTAGGCTATCGGTTGCGCAGAGGCGGTCAGGTAATATCTCATCTCCTTTACATGGATGATCTGAAACTCTTTGCCCCCACCGATTTACAACTGATGAAGCTACTGAAGGTAACAGAAACTTTCAGTAGCGCCATCAGGATGGAATTTGGTATCGTCAAATGTGCAGTCATGCATGTAAAGCGAGGGGAGATTGTGGAATCCGCGGGAACTCAACTTTCGGATTCCATACAACTTAGGTCTCTCTGTTCAACCGAAACCTACAAATATTTGGGTACGTCGGAAGCGTTGGGCATCAATGCTGCCGACATGAAACAAACGTTGAGGGAGCGCTTTTTTGGCCGCCTGAATAAAGTTCTGAAAAGTCTTTTATCAGGCGGGAATAAGGTGCGCGCCTTCAACGGTTGGGTCATGCCTTTTCTGATGTACTCTTTCGGCATACTCAAATGGACTCAGACCGAACTAGACGCCTTGGATAGGAGGGTCCGTAGTCTACTGACTGCAAACCGGATGCATCACCCGCGGTCGTCGGTGATGAGGTTGTATATCCCACGGAAGTGCGGTGGTCGAGGTTTCTTAAACGCCAAGACCCTGCACAACCGTGAGATATGCAGTCTCAGGGAGTATTTCCTATCGGCTACCGTGGGGATGCATCGGGATGTAGTTTCGGTGGACAAGGGCTTCACCCCGCTCTCCTTAGCGAGCGAGAACTGGCGCAAACCTGTGGTACTGGACACTAACGACCGCAGGACTGTATGGCAGAGCAAGGAGCTTCACGGACGCTTTTACCGGGTCCTACATGGGCCCGATGTAGATTTCCTAGCGTCCGTATCTTGGCTGCGTTTCGGTGACCTCTTTGGAGAAACTGAAGGTTTTGTCTGTGCAATAATGGACGAAGTTATGATGACTAAAAACTACCGGAAATATATTGTGAAGGACGGTACGGTTGACATCTGTCGGGCATGCCACCGTCCCGGAGAATCGATACGTCACATTATTTCTGGGTGTTCTAGTCTGGCTAACGGAGACTATTTGCACAGACACAATCTTGTAGCCAGGATTATTCATCAGCAACTTGCTCTGAAATACAGTCTTGTGGAATCGGAGGTGCCATACTACAGGTATGTGCCCGACCCAGTTCTTGATAATGGCGATATCACACTGTACTGGGATCGATCTGTTATCACCGACAGGACTATTGTTGCCAATAAACCTGATATAGTGGTAATAGATCGATTAGAGCGTCGCGCAATGATTGTTGATATTGCTGTCCCGCATGACGAGAACCTCGTGAAGGCTGAGAAAGATAAGCAGAACAAATATCTTGACTTAGCTCGCGAGGTTGTTGACATGTGGGATGTGGATTCAGCAATCATTGTGCCGATAGTCGTGACGGCCAACGGCGTAATAGCGAAGAGCCTCGACCAACATCTGAGGAGGCTCTCGTTGGGCAGCTGGATCAAGGGTCTGGTGCAGAAAGCAGTACTCCTGGACACGGCGCGCATTGTCCGGAGGTTCCTCTCTCTAGAGCCCTGACCACCGGTAGCTTGGACCCTGTTCCCGATGCCGGTGGGCTACTATTTTTTATATTTTTAAATGTTTTTTTTTTTTATATTGATATTTAAAAATGTAAATTATATGTTACACGATTAAATGAATGGAATAATAATATATAACCCGCAGGGCAGCTTGTGGCGAGCTGTTGGGCAGTAGCGACCCCCACGGACCTGACCTCCGGGGAGACCCTTTGTTCTTCACCTCTGGCTTGCCTTCATTGGCCGGCCAGAGTGAGCACTGACGAGGAACAAGGCTCCCACCTCACTCTTGCCTTAATTGGCTGGTTTGAGGGGAGAATCGCAAGAGCAAACGAGCTCGGGGGAAGGAAGTGTTCCAGTAAGATGCTGGTAGGGATCTTGACCGTACTTCCGGGATTGTCCTGATAGCCGTGGAATACCTCTCCACTCCTCAAGCACCTCGATATATGTTGCCCCCTTGTCGCTACGTCACTATGTGCTAGCGGCCGTTTTCGGGGGCCCATTTACTGAGTGTGCAAGTCACCCCCTGCCATTATATCCGTGTATACAAACATTGAACAGGCAGGGGCCATAGTCGTTTAATAGTCTTAGGTAACAAATCCACCTCAACAACCCAAACCCATAGTCCAATACTTTCTTTATTCCATGACCTGCAATAGACCACCACCAACCGGGGGTTGACCTTAGGTGCACTTGAGTGGTGCATATAGGGATAATCGCCGGTTGGTGTCCCTCTTCACATTATAAAGCTTTACTTTACGGGGCCTCTGCGAGTTGGCTTCGGCCCCTCGTACGCCTTCCAAAGGTCCGGGACCCAAGGGTCCCGAGAAACGTTAAGTCAAAAGTAATAATAATAATAATATTATTATTATTATCTATCGGTTGCGCAGAGGCGGTCAGGTTATATCTCATCTCCTGTACATGGATGATCTGAAACTCTTTGCCCCCACTGAATTGCAACTGATGAAGCTACTGAAGGTAACAGAAACTTTCAGTAGTGCCATCAGGATGGAATTTGGTGTGGACAAATGTGCAGTCATGCATGTAAAGCGAGGGGAGATTGTGGAATCCGGAGGGACCCAACTTTCGGATTCCATACACCTTAGGTCCCTCTCTTCAACCGAAACCTACAAATATTTGGGTATGTCGGAAGCGTTAGGCATCAATATCGCTGACATGAAACAAGCGTTGAGGGAGCGCTTCTTTGGCCGCCTGAATAAAGTTTTAAATAGTCTTTTATCAGGCGGGAACAAGGTGCGCGCCTTCAACGGTTGGGACATGCCGGTGTTGATGTACTCTTTCGGCGTACTCAAATGGACTCATACTGAACTGGACGCCCTGGATAGAAGGTTCCGTAGTCTGCTGACCGCAAATCGCATGCATCACCCACGAGCGTCGGTAATGAGACTGTATATCCCGCGGAAGTGTGGTGGTCGAGGCTTTCTCGACGCCAAGACCATGCACAATCGTGAGATATGCAGTCTCAGAGAGTATTTCCTGAATGCCGACGTGGGGATGCATCGAGATGTAGTTTCGGTAGACAAGGGCCTCACCCCGCTCTCCTTAGCGAATGAGAACTGGCGCAAACCTATAGTAATGGATACTGATGACCGCAGGATGGTATGGCAGAGCAAGGAGCTCCACGGACGCTTTTATCGAGTCCTACATGGACCAGATGTAGATTTCCTGGCACCCGTATCCTGGCTGAGTTTCGGTGACCTCTTTGGGGAAACCAAAGGTTTTGTCTGTGCGATAATGGACGAAGTTATGATGACGAACAACTACCGGAAATACATTGTGAAGGACGGCACGGTTGACATATGTCGGGCATGCCACCGTCCCGGGGAATCAATCCGACACATTATTTCTGGGTGTTCTAGTCTGGCTAACGGAGACTATTTGCACAGACACTACCTTGTAGCCAGGATTATTCATCAGCAACTTGCTCTGAAATACAATCTTGTGGAAGCAGAAGTACCGTACTATAGGTATGTGCCCGACCCAGTTCTTGAGAATGACCATGTCACAATGTACTGGGATCGATCTATCATCACTGACAGGACTGTTGTTGCTAACAAGCCTGACATAGTGGTGATAGATCGATTAGAGCGTCGTGCAGTGATTGTTGATATTGCTGTCCCGCATGACGAGAACCTCGTGAAAGCTGAGAAAGATAAACAGACCAAATATCTCGACTTGTCTCGCGAGGTTGTCGACATGTGGGATGTGGATTCAGCAGTCATTGTGCCGATAGTCGTGACGGCTAATGGCATAATAGCGAAGAGCTTCGACCAACATCTAAGGAGGCTCTCGCTAGGCAGCTGGGTCAAGGGTCTGGTGCAGAAAGCGGTACTCCTGGACACGGCGCGTATTGTCCGGAGGTTCCTCTCTCTGGAGCCCTGACCACCGGTAGCTTGGATCCTGTTCCCGATGCCGGTGGGATACTATTTTTTATATTTTTAAATGTTATTTTTCTTTTTTATATTAATATTTAAAAATGTAATTAATATGTCAAAAAATAAATAAATGGAATAATAATATAATAATTTTTATTGTGCATAAGGTGAACAATAACACTAGTAATATTTCACTACAAGTTGTGTTACCAATATAATTAAAACTAGCGTATTTTGAACTGGTACTCAAAGTAAGATCTAACTTGTGTTATGAGTACCAGTGTTCTGACAGAGGTAAACGCAGAAAAGGTACACTTATAACCACGAGAGGTGGTAGGCGCGGTAGTGCAATTTAGGTGTCACAAAACAAATCAAAAATAAAATAGAAAATAGAGGGAACAAAGTGAATGTGGGGGTATTAGTGTGTCTGTTTGAGTTTGTGTGGGTAGGTATATGTATTATATGATGAATAAATGTGTGTGTGTGTGTGTTTCTGTGTCTGTGTGTGTGTGTTTCTGTGTCTGTATGTGTGTGTGTCTGTTTGAGTGAGTGACTAAGAAGTTATTTTGAGCAAACGTTCGTGTCGTCGTGATTGAATTTTTGTATCCATGCTTGTACATGTTTCTTACATTCGAACCTGGTCATTGGATAGATGTTGCAGTTTTTATTTATGATGTTGTATAGGTGGCTGCTAATTATAGTGTAATGACGTTGGGCAAGAGACGTTCTGCAGTACTGGGTGGAACAGATCTGGTATTTTATTATAAGATTAACTTATTCAAAAACACAAATTCTCACCCACAAATTATCTAACTACGTAATAGATGATCGACTGTCAATGTCACAACACTATCGGTTCACATTCATTATCATTTGTTTAGCGAACAATACATTCCCAGTCTTGGCTTAAAGCCATAAACTCCAAAAAAAAAAAACATTTGTTCAGCCTTTTATTAACTGTCATGTTAGGGTCAGCTTGCAGTCTCACCAGAGGCAACTAAATACTAGTGTCTTACGTGAAGCGGTTGCCCATCAGACTCGATACCGCTTGTTATGACTGAATGTCAGATATTCTGATTACTGTCAACTGTCAAGGATCTATGAACGAAAACCAAGGCCTTTTCGTGCTTTCCGAAGCACTACCAATTTCTCTTTAAGTTCAAAATTGACAAATTCCTTACGAAAAATCTCAACTCTTTCCTGCCCGTCTAAGAATTAAAGCCAGGACCTCAAACTACAGTAATTGTGTTTGTGACCCCAAAAACAAAGGGACAATCAATCGGAATCGAATCGTTATCGGTTGTTAAATTTTTTATTTTTACTGACGCACATATTTCCTACCCCAGAGGCATTGCAATTTCTCTTTGAGCAGGAATGAAAGATAAAAAAAAACATTCTGAAATAAACACAGAGAGTAAAACAACATAACTCTTGTTACGGCTAATAACAATTTACAATAAAACGTGATGAAGTCGACAGTACAAAAATACGAGAGAGACAATGAAAAGAATTTCCTAGTTCATTTGAAGTTACTGCTATAACGTAAATTAAATACCCTGAGAGAAAACGTACCTTTGTTAAATGTACCATAAAACATGAACGAGGCTTTTATAACCACCTACTTTGTGGTAATACCTTAAAATGTTATATAACGTTATATAGAAACCAGATTAGATGGAGACTCGTTGTTTTTATGGAATTTCCAAACTGGCTTCTACGATATTTCACACTGCATATTTTTCTTAGTTTTTTTTAGCCCACTATACATTTGATTTTTTTTAACATGAAGAACCGATTTATTTTCATTTAAGTATGACGTCAAGTACCATAAATCCAATCTCTGGTCATGAATTGACCTTTTTGAAGAGTAGTCTGATTGTGGAGTCTAAACATAAAAATATATGCTTAAAACATTCCAACCCCTGTACGTGGGACGATCCCAATTAAATTTGACATTTCAGTCCCACTTTTTTATGTCCTAATGCGAAAGTTGCTTTGTCTGTACTATATTTTAATCAAAACAATTTCTGTGATATACTCGTATAAAACTATGATCGTACAGGCTTCGAACATCTCTTATTCAAAGGTTTGCTGAGGTGCGTACGTGAGGACCCTACTTAATTAGGGATCAAGTGGCTCAATGTGAAGCCTACAGCCCTCATATACCTACACAGAGTATGTGGATCAAAATATTTTACGTATGTTGCTCATATATCTAAAATTCCCACGCGTACAGCATATTAATTTGTTGCTATTTACATTTCCATAATATGTCTAATATTGATGTATGTTTGTCAACATGTACGTACTTATATAAAATAAGTAAATATTCTTACATTAAAACGTTTCCTGCTTTCCTGTTTGTTTAAATATAAATACGCTTAGATATTTCGAATTGCGAAACGAATTTTGATGGGGTTTTCATTAAGAGATAGAGTGAAATGTTTATTATGTATAATACATGCTTATATAAAGCCGACATTTTCAAATATTTGTTACTCCCGAGTGAAGCTAAAATAAGTAAATATGTACCATAAAAGCTTTGGCAAATATCATCTTATGTATGAAGATCGATAGGTAGAGTCGCGTAAAATATTTTGATTCATATTTTCCCTGTTTTGTGTAAGTACGTGTCCGAGCTAATTTCACTCGATTGAACCTATATCAAATTTTTGACAAGCTTATTACCTACTTGCTTTGCACTCTGTTACCTGTCATATATTCTGAATGGGCTCGGGAAATATCAAGAGAGGATATTTGTGCGAGCGGAGTCGGTAGCGGTAGCTAGTGTTATTATTATGAAACTGTAATTTGGGGTAAAGTTTGCTAAAGTTTGTTTTTTCCTGAATTAATTTTATACTAAATTGTGTTTTGATTTATTTTGTGTGGCCGAGTATCTGATATGTAGAACTTTTATTCATTTTATTTTGGGTTACGGGAGCGTGTAAAAATAACTTTTTAGTTTTATTTTCCTTTGTGGTAAGTACTTAATGAAGAAATTAAACATAAAATCGCCGTAATGTAATATTTTTCTTTGCCTTTGTTGTTCGTTGTTGATGTTTGTCTGTCTGTCAGCGGCCTGTGTTATGACCTGAAAAAAAAGGTAGTGATTTATTAAAATTTTCATTTTGCTATACCTATGAATATTAAGGTTAGTGTCCTATAATATTTTAAACTCTTTTTAGCGTTCAACTAATGGTTTTTTTGCTTAAAACGTGTTGACATTTCTTGGATTGTACCATACAAGAAACCTGCTGACATTTCTTGGATTGTACCATACAAGAAACGTGCTGACTCGCCCTTGTCCATTTAATTTTCTTACAAATCATAAAGTTTGCGGTGTTACCAAAAATGCAAATTAGATCAATATTAACTATTAACGAACACTTGAACGAACAAACAAACTCGTAACTTTTGCTAGATAACCATTTACCTACATAAGTAGTTGAAGTTGGATTTTATCGAGTAGACTAGAATTCTAGGTATAACTCTGTCTAGACTTACAAAAAATCTTTTTAGATCACTAGACGTTGAACATTTTTTAAGTTTTTGAATAACAAAAAATAAAATTGCGCTGATACTTAGAATAAAGCATTTAGAAATATTCCTAAAGCATAAAATAGAAAGGTCAAACCTAAAAGATATTCAGCATAAATCCTACAGCGTTCTAAGTATTTTTAAATCCAAGTTTTTTGTTCTTCTTTCTAAGTGAACCGACCAACTGCACTTAACTTTTCCTTTTTGATACAAGAAAGAATTTCCTCAAGGTATTAAAAACATCCTTTCACATAAAAGAAAGAAACGGAAAATAGAAAAGAGGAGCGTTCCCGTTAAATGTCGCTAATTATTATACTGTACCCTCCCATCGGGGGTTCCTAATGATAGTTACTTTTCCTTTTTGAAGATTCCGCAGATGAACGGCCCCCAGCAATTAAACCTTTTCGTATAAGATACTCCTTTTCCCCGTTCATTAGGGAACCATTAAACCGTCGGTAATTCGACCGGGTTAGTTACATTAATATTACAAAACTGTAAAATTACGCAACGCCAGGCTGCAACGCAGGTGTAAGTACGTCTAAATATTGCTCCAACTTTTCGCCTCCGCCTCGCTTACGAAAAACTTTTCTATCCTATAAAACTTGATGCGCTTCCTTTTTTGTTTGTTACTTACATTATCTTTAATACAATGAGGATAGGCGAGTTTTTAACAAGGTTTCGTCATAAAAAGATGTTTTAAGCAAATGTTTTGGTGGAGAGAAGCGTTACGCTTAGCGTATCTTAAACAAAATGGTTTTAGACTGCTTTTAGGCAGACACGGACGGAACATGTTAGGAATAGTAATTTTGTTATTAAAGTGGATAAAAGCATTCACAGGTTGAGTATCATGTCAGTTGGAATACTTTAAAAATGATTAAAAGATTGCACTCACAGTTCAAGAAACTGAAATGTCTTGCAGAATTTTTATGGTGTTTAAGGCCCGTATTAATAGACGTCACACAATTCTGAGACGCTCTCAAGTTTATTGCTCTCCTTATTTTTTCCCTTTAGAATGACAAGGACAGCAAGAGACTTGAGAGCGACTCGGAGTTGAGTGACGTCTATTAATACGGGTCTAAGTAGCACGACGCACAGTCTGCCGCTAAGTTTTATAAAAACGCGAGATGCATACGGTCTATTTGCGAGTACTAATAACGGTTCGCAGTGTTCTGCGCAGATTGCTCAGTTTGCATACTGATTGCCTCGTCTGGACCGCATAGCGAATATCAGTTAGTGTGGAAGATTCATAACTTGGAAAACTTGGAAGAATACACGCTAATCTAAATTATTTTCACGGCAAGGTTGACTTCATCGTTAATCTAATAGAGCCGCAAGCTATTTGCTGTGGAATTGTGATACTATACAAAATTAACTCGGCTATGTATTTATTAGTATTTTTAGATGTTTGCGTATCTATTTGGTTTATAGCACTGCTGTGAGACTATAGACGTACGTTACTTAGCACTTAATTTGGCTAAGCACTATACCTGTCACTGTTACGCAACTGTCAAATGTCAAGTGTACGATAGAGACAGAACATGGCTTAGCGAAAGTACGTGCTTAGTCACGTCTATTTATCTCGCCATTAATTACAGTATGATACTACTAGGTAAACCAGCTTTATTCAATTTTACAGTTCAGTACTTTTAATGTTTTGAAACTTCTTAAATTTTCGAGATGGAATATTGAAGAAATAGTATGTGTTAGTTGTGAGCGATATTTTCAAAAGAAAGCACCAATTCTCTTCAAGTATTAATATTTAGATTGACACACGAATATGTTATATTTGGCTGTTAGCCAAAAACGCCTTCGCTAAGAGTAATTAAGGAGAGTTTTAATTATATTCCATAAAACCATTTATTTAGATGGATTAACCAACGTCCTTTAAAGCGATTTAATAGCAGGCCAAAAGCTTCAGTGACGTAAGCAAATTGGATAAATTTTCCTATAATGAAGCTGTAAAAGGGATAAATGGGTTTACAGCAGAATTTTACAAATTGCTCGAAGATTGCGTTAGAAGTCTTCTAATTTTAAGAGTATGGTCCTAGTGATGAAGTTGTAATCGTGTAGTCCCGGGCGGCAGTGTGCTCCAGGGATTACACTTCGTCAGTCTGTGATCCAGTTCCTAAGCCCTCGGGCACCCCAGCAGAGACTAATCCAGTGTCCACGTAACGACTTCATTGGGAGCGCACTTTTTAACTAACGTTAGGGATAATCGTCCACAACGTTGGGGTTTTCGGTAATATTATTACTGAAAATTTCAAATTAAGTTGTTGTACCTACAGACCAATTTAGGTAAATATGAACTTATGTATATAAAGTTTGGGGGTCCTAGTGTGAATTTTAACTTCTCTACCAAAACTGAGATCACTTATTGCGTTAGTCTCTCATAAACTAAAAGATACGGTTGTCCATTAAGTAAACAAAAAGAAAACAAAACATATACTACCTGTTTTTATTTTTTCTCGTAAAATTTTTCCATGCAAACATTTTACGGTGGGAATAAAAAGTGAAATGTTTACCTTTACGCGAGCTACACATCGGCCGCGCGGTATTACAAAGAGCTTTTAAGCCCTTTCCGCAAACGTCACGTGCAGGCCGGGCCTTAGCCGACGCGTGTGCTTGCCTAATTACCTGCGATTTACGACGTGTGCCCCTCCCCTAATATTAATTACAACTTATTGTTCTAATGAGTGTTGTTTTTTAGACCCAGGAGACCGTCTAACGAAAGTTCATGTTCACAAAAAGCCTGGACCAATTTTTTGGTCGTATGTAATTCCATTTAGCGGTATTGTTTGCTAAGATCTTTAGATCCTTTAAATATGTTGGGGTTTGCGGATAAAATGGGTAATATTAACACTGAAATTTAGAGTTTTGGTGCTTAGTTTTCGATTAAAATTCACTCAACCCTGATCCACGTAAAACAATATTTGTAAACACGATATGACAACCCAATTTTGCAGTATCCAAACTAAAAGATCCTCAACAAACATAGATTTTCAGTTAAAAGATAAGTGAGATTAGTGGGACCATAACATAACACATTCAGTCCCAAAGGCCTCGTAAATCCTGTCCGTTTTCATACAGACGTGTTAATTTTTCATGTGTGTCTCTGCCAAACATTTTTGCTTTACATAAGGTAGGTGTATCTCGGTAATGAAGAGTTCACTAATACTGTAGGCCTCTCTAAATATAGACCTCTTTTGATCCTCATTTTGATCCTAGATAACTTAATGCGAGTAATGTTGTTTTGATGTTCTCATTAGTGCGAATTACAAACAAAATTAATAATCATAGTTGTCTAATTTTGTATTCGATAAATACTATAGTACGCTTGTGTTTAGTGTTTAGTACGCTTTCACGGAGAAACCATTAAACGAATTTTGATGAATTTCGATGAATTCCTAGAAAAAACATAGCTAGTATCCAAAAAAACGCAAACACAAGCAATTTTTAGCCGAATCTTCGTTTGCAACCGCGATAATCGGCATTTACTTGGACAAAATCGGAACCAACGCCTATAATTATTATTTCATTCCAAATATAATGGTAGTTTCAGTAAACAAACATGAGTACCTGACATTTCTCCTAAGACTATAACCCTCAAATATTAATTAAACCGGTACACCATAGTCACGTTCCTTTGTGACGTAACACATAGGTATCAATCACTCGATCAAAATTTGAGAGTACCAGAGAGTAGCTACATGAATAACCGCTGAGGGGGAGGGGGAGAGGGGTTACCATGACTACGCGTGTACTTGACGTGTGTTTGTTTTACAGAAAACCCTTTCATTTCAACGTGAGCCAGCAACTTTGAACCAACTCCAACGTACTCAATTAGAATATAATTCATTTTGTGAAAATAGAAGCGGCTAATGTGTTTGCGAATGGGATAGACGTACTATTTCTACAAATATTACGGAGTTTTTATATTATTAGAACGTTTATATGCTTATAATTCTAGATATCAGACAGTTCTAAATTTGAAGCCTTAACAGAGCCGTTAGGTACTTGAGGGTCAACATAGTTTTTTTTTTATTAAATATAACTTATTAGCCGGCCTTTTCGGCTGGTGTGAATTATCCTTCATACAGTAGACAGATTTCATGCAGTAGCCGGAATCCAAAATTCCGGCACTAAATCATGAAATCTGTCTACTTAAAAGGTAAATCCGCTGTAGCAATTGGCAATCAAAGCCGATATAGACTATTCAGACAATGTAAATAGTGAATAAAATAAAAAAAGACGCTCAAAGCAAAAAAAATGTATCAGTCCACATCGCGTTAGTCAGCTCAAATCAGTATACTCTTAAATATATCTGAAGAAAAAATTATAACAAAATTAAAATACAAAACAAAATGTTAAGTACCCAATTCCTAAATATATACTCGTACTTATGAGTAAATTACAGATTTCAAATGATTACATCCAGAAAAACAAAGTAATTTATTTACTTAAACCCCTCGCAGCCCTAATAATCGATTCGTTTTATTCTGTATTCATAAAGGAAAGTTTTGAAGGGACCACTCACACGCCTACCAACGTCTACGAGGAAGGTACCTATTGCAATTATGCTCTCATAATCAACCGTGGCGTATAAACATTGACATGAGCGATAAAGCCACGAAACTCGGCCAGTCCCGAGGGAAATTCTACTTTCTTGCAACCTTACAGTTAATCAGAAAATATATTGATGCCACTGTGAATGTTACAGCGCATTTCTTTCACCAGGTGAACATTGCCTGTCGATTTTATGCCCTTTTGAGCGAGGACTAATGTTTGAAAAGGATGAAATTATGTTGAAATTGGCTCAAAGATCGAGCTTCAGATAACTATGTGATTTATGTACGCCCTTTTCATTTTTGAGACTTGTTCAAGTTATTTTTTAACCTGTCAACGACAGCACTTAGCTCTTTTTGTGGTTTTGAAAAAGGAATAGAATAACTAATATATCCAATATTTCATTGGATAGAACCAAACATTTCTAACATTGAAATTCGTTTCATTTGATCTGAATTTTCTCAGAGTTCTGACATGCATATAAAAGAAAAGCAAGAGTACAAAACATCAAAATTTATTCTAATCCATCAGTTTGCTGAAGTATATTTAGGGTTGGTAATTTGTTCTGATAAAAATACGGATTTTTTCCGGGATCCACGAGGTCAGGCGGCAATCAGTTATTATAATCCGCCCCATTGCCAAATCTCCGTCTAAAGGGAATGCAGTAATAACACTCCGTTGACTTCAAAGCATAATACATTCGTCTCACAATAGGAATTCTTTTTCGTGGAATAATGAATTCGGCGATCTTTGTAAAGCGACGGCAAATAAAGGTACTTTTATATGCTTACGTAAGTAGGTAACTACAAACCAATTATTTGTACACAATTCAAATGCTTTCAATAATTTTAAATGCGTATAAAACCTTTCGCCATTAACATCGAACATGAAAATCGGGGGGCACGGTCGTGCCCCCGGCCAAGACAAGCAAGCGAAGCGCAGGGGCACTACCTACCTTTTCTCGAAGTGTTTCGTCGTTTTTTCGAACCCTCATAGAGTTGGTATCCGATGTACCAGACACTTCATATTCACAAGAAATTATGTCAATAACAGACTCAATAAACGTACAAAGTTTCAATTGAATAGCTTTTATACTTTAGATTTTATTGATATCTAAAATACACCGATTTCGTCACTGATTCACTGACACACTGACACACTGATGATCATCAAAATGTTTGGCTACTTCCTGAAGTGCTAGAATGCTGAAATTTGGTATGTAGCCTAAGTTTAGTATACAACCAACAGAAAAATTCATAAACTTATAGATTTCGACCTCCATCCCCTAAAATGGGGGTGTGGAAGTTTGTTTGAACAAATCAAGTAAAAATGCAAAGAGAAAGATTGGGCTATTGGGCTATGGGCTATGAAAGCCGACACTGCTGATGTGGCTACTTCCTGTAGTGCTAGAAAGCTGACATTTGGTATAAGAAGTTTGGTAAGTTTGGTATCAACCACCTAAGAAAATTATAAACTTGTGTCGTTGACGGTCGTGTTGCGATTGCAATATTTTTCGTATTCGTAAAAATAAGTTTTGCGGCTTATTTCAGTGGGCATAATTTTATGTATTGGTAATTGGTTAATATACATACATACCTAAATTGTTACGGTGTTGAACGGAATCGTAGCGCGACCCTCGATGACAAAAAGTTTAAGTCTTACTTCCCTAGATGGCGTTGGGATCGAAATAGATCGCGCTATGGTTTCGTTACATCGGAAAGTATAAGTACTATTTGAATTTTTATGTATCTGAGAATAATATTGTTTGCACGTTTGCACGAAAACTCGTTTATATTGTGGAGTCTTTTACTACAGTTATTCGGGAGCGCACGCAATACAGCCTTTAATAATTTATCCTAGATCGAAAGATCACCGTTGTACGATCAAGTATTTTAAGAATAATAAGTGTGGGACTTTCAGCTCAATTTAGTCAAAAAAAACTGTGAACGAAAAGAAAAAAAAAACACTGAAAATACTGCCTAGCAACTTACAAAAAGAACTGAAATCCCACTAAAAACATTTCATATAAATGTAGCCAAGACAACCACATAAGGTATACCCTGTGAAAAATATATCAGATCTCATGTAGAGCCAAGCTTCTGAATCTACACGGCCTAACTCTACAGACCCTAACTTCACAAACTCTACATATCAGTAAAAATGTATGGCTTGGCTGTTTCGGTACTTACTTCAAAAACTTAATTTTCGCATCACCTCCACGACGGTAGCGAAACGGCGAAGCCATACATTTTTACTGATATGTAGAGTTTGTGAAGTTGGGGTCTGTAGAGTTAGGCCGTGTAGATTCAGAAGCTTGGCTCTACATGAGATCTGATATATTTTTCACAGGGTATACCTTATGTGGTTGTCTTGGCTACATTTATATGAAATGTTTTTAGTGGGATGCTCTTTTCTCCATATTTACCTTACTTTATGGCACTCTTGACTCCCATAATATTAAATTTAAAAACGCTGAGCTTACAGGCGTACCCTAAAGTGTAATCGAAACATAAATCTCTTTAATTTGCTTAGAATTTTCCTTCAACTTGATATAAACGACGGATGTTTAAAATTTTCGGACAAATGGCGCCAGAAATTATGCTGATTTTATATGGTTCTTAATTTATTAAAGTTATGCATTTCACGGTTACGATATAAGCAAGTAGAGCAATTACTTTACATAATAAAATGAAAAGTTAATTAGCCTACCTTGAACTTTTGTAGACATGAAATATGCGGACATTATAATAAATTGTATATATTATGTCGAGATTTAGGTAAATATCCAACATAATATTTTTGGAAGGGAAAACAAGGAACCCTTTAGTATACTTAAGCGAATAATTGCTCACAAAGTATACAAGGCTCGCGTGGGTTTATACCTTCTCTCGTAAGAGGGTCAATAACGTAAATAGGTCTGAAAATTCCCCTGGCTGTTGTCCTTGTAGTTTATGAGTTATTCGGCTGATCGATTTCCTATTAAGCCAGCGATACTCCCACTTGGGACATGATGAACACCGACGCCATTCTTAATTAGGGATATGATCCACAAGAAAGTAATTTCCTCAAGATTATCTTTCCGAACGAAACCAAGAACGTGATAAACTAGATAAGGCATATAATGTGATTAAACTCCGCGGTCCGCTCAGGGATACTTATGATTCTTTGTACCGCACGCATATCGAAAGAAATCATAATGAAGGCGAGCTCAAGTTAGTATAACTGAATGAGTTTTCTGGTGTTGAGCTATACATAATAGTTCTGAATCTTCTAAGAAAATCCTACCGAAAAATTTAGGCCTTTTAATAGGGCATTTTAGTGTAAACTGCGATCTTGAACCAGTTTTTACTAAATAAATTATGAGTTTAAACAGCTATTACATTGGTACTTAAGTCCTTTTTGTAAGTTTACAAGGCAATCTAATTGTTAAAGAAGATCCCACTAAAAACATTTCATATAAAATGTAGCCAAGACAACCACATAAGGTATACCCTGTGAAAAATATATCAGATCTCATGTAGAGCCAAGCTTCACAAACTCTACATATCAGTAAAAATGTATGGCTTGGCTGTTTCGGTACTTACTTCAAAAACTTAATTTTCGCATCACCTCCACGACGGTAGCGAAACGGCGAAGCCATACATTTTTACTGATATGTAGAGTTTGTGAAGTTAGGGTCTGTAGAGTTAGGCCGTGTAGATTCAGAAGCTTGGCTCTACATGAGATCTGATATATTTTTCACAGGGTATACCTTATGTGGTTGTCTTGGCTACATTTTATATGAAATGTTTTTAGTGGGATTTCAGTTCTTTTTGTAAGTTGCTAGGTAGTATTTTCAGTGTTTTTTTTTTCTTTTCGTTCACAGATTTTTTTGACTAAATTTTTCTGAAAGTCCCACACTTGTTATTCTTAAAATTCTTGATCGTATAACGGTGATCTTTCGATCTAGGAGAAATTATTAAAGGCTGTTTTGCGCTCCCGAATAACTGTAGTAAAAGGGACAACGCACACCGGAATGGCATCGGCCGGCAGCCGCCGTCAGCGGCCGCCAGGCGTCGATAGAAACGAAAGGCGCGCGGCCGCTCGCGTCGCCGCGGGCGGCCGCTGGCAGTCGCTGGCGGCCGCGGGCGGCCTCGTGACCTTTTTAAGTATTTCAAGCGATACTGGTCTTTGAAGTATGTAGTTAAAGTTTAAAATTATTTCACACTGAAAGTGCTCGCCGCGTCGCTGCCGGCCACTGCCGGCAGAGTTTTCGTGCAAACGTGCAAACAATATTATTCTCAGATACATAAAAATTCAAATAGTACTTATACTTTCCGATGTAACGAAACCATAGCGCGATCTATTTCGATCCCAACGCCATCTAGGGAAGTAAGACTTAAACTTTTTGTCATCGAGGATCGCGCTACGATTCCGTTCAACACCGTAACAATTTAGGTATGTATGTATATTAACCAATTACCAATACATAAAATTATGCCCACTGAAATAAGCCGCAAAACTTATTTATACGAATACGAAAAATATTGCAATCGCAACACGACCGTCAACGACACAAGTTTATAATTTTCTTAGGTGGTTGATCCCAAACTTACCAAACTTCTTATACCAAATGTCAGCTTTCTAGCACTACAGGAAGTAGCCACATCAGCAGTGTCGGCTTTCAAAGCCCATAGCCCAATAGCCCAATCTTTCTCTTTGCATTTTTACTTGATTTGTTCAAACAAACTTCCACACCCCCATTTTAGGGGATGGAGGTCGAAATTTATAAGTTTATGAATTTTTCTGTTGGTTGTATACTAAACTTAGGCTACATACCAAATTTCAGCATTCTAGCACTTCAGGAAGTAGCCAAACATTTTGATGATCATCAGTGTGTCAGTGTGTCAGTGAATCAGTGACGAAATCGGTGTATTTTAGATATCAATAAAATCTAAAGTATAAAAGCTATTCAATTGAAATTTTGTATGTTTATTGAGTCTATTATTGACATTATTTCTTGTGAATATGAAGTGTCTGGTACATCGGATACCAACTCTATAAGGGTTCGAAAAAACGACGAAACTCTTCGAGAAAAGGTAGGTAGTGCCCCTGCGCTTCGCTTGCTTGTCTTGGCCGGGGGCACGACCGTGCCCCCCGATTAACACATCTTGTTCGGCGTTAAACTTAATAATAACAAATTTCACCGTTTAAGTAAATCTATGAAATATTAATCCATGACTCATAAAAGGTAAGTGTTTGATCATCATTTAACGAAAAATAGTTGAATGAAAAAGAAATAAAACAAGTATCTAAAGCCCACAAAGTACCACAGATGTTCACCAAGCTCTAGGAAATCTACATTATTTATTACAAGGTCAAAAGAAAAGCAGGGAGGTCTTAAAATATGCGCATCATACATATTCGCGGAACAAAGAGAAGGTAAATTTATTCAACGATAGAGAATGTCCATTTATCACTCTATTAATCGTTTCGTACGCTCGCACGTAAAAGCCATAAATCCTGGTAGTTATTGTACCTTCGTCCTTATTATGGTTTAATGTAAACTATGTTAACCAACTCCTGTGAAATAGAATTTAGAACAGAATAAAGTACCTATATGATAAATTGTATATGAAATATAATTAAGAATATATTGAAAATACAATTTTTATTTTTATTATATACTTTGATTGATTTACTTGGAAGTATACAAAATATTTCTGTGTCACTCACAAGTTAGTTCTGTGTACAATCTTTTTAAGGCGATCATATAGCTCATTAGGGCAATGTTATCGTCCCTAAGGAAATTATTCAAAATCACTACACTTTGTAAAAGGACACTGGTCTCATTCTCCAGTATTATAGTTACCTTCAGCAACAACTCCCAGAGGTCTTGTATCTTTGTTGTATAATCACGTCATATAGACAAATCAAGTGGCTACAAGTTCTATTATAAGTATATATGTTATAGGCAATGTGTAAAATGCAGGCATTCTATACAATACCTAGGAAATGTATAGAATGCCGCACGGTGGGCTGAAAATCGGCTTTCATAGACTTAGGGATTTCAATTTGCAAGTGCTTGTTTTTATGCCGGATATCGCTTCTATTAGTCATTACTATGTACAAAAATGACACCCGAGTTAATTCTACCCAAAAACGAAGGAAATATATTTTTTTTACGAAAAATTTGTATGAAGCTAGTATGAAAAATCGAATTATCTCCTAAACGGCATGTTTAACCGTAATATCCTTGGAGATGGTCATAGTGCTAATTATTTATGATTTTTTGGTTGGCAATTGGACGAAAAATTTAATGCCGTTTTTTTTTTAAAAATCGTCAAAATATTTTTATTTGTTTTTACGTATGAAACGATTCCTTTTGGTGTTTATGTTGAAGAACACGGACTTTTAACTACACATAACATAAAATAGCATCACTCCTATATTTCCGAAGGAGTTGGCAGAGGTTTATAGTACACCCACACGTAGCCAACTATGTTTGAGCTAGATATTTATCAGCACAAAATGAGTTTTAAAACTTTTCATACAACCAAATTACCAATTGTCTTCTAATGAGTCCAAAAAGAAGTGATTAAGTAACTACACTGATTAGGTCTTCTAATGAGTCTTAATAGGTGATTTAATGATTTTCAATATCTCACGACAATGGATTATATTTAACATTTCCTGATAAGTAAGCTAATTTGTTAATTAGCAGTGCTATGAGTTCTAAGAATAGTTAGTGACAATTATAGATTTTCATTAGCTAATGAGGAGATAACTAATGAGGGTAGTTACCTAATTATTGTCGTTTTGCAATAAAAGGGCTAAAGTTTTGTTTTATAATTTAATTTGTTCACAACTGTGTAACTGCTAACACTAAATCTGCGACTATAAAATCTTAAAATGGAAAGTTTAATCACCAATTTAGACTTGTTTGTTCTTCTACGAAGTGAGAGTACTTCATTTGATCATGAAGTATTGTTTAGTGCAGTTGTATCCCGCATAGGCGATTGCCTGTCTGACGAAGATTATGTTGTTCTCAAAGAATTTTGTCGGAGATTTACGCGAGCCGCTTTACAAAGGTGGGGGAAATCCAACCGATTCCTTGATAATTTCAGGAGAAAGTACGAGAATTGGTTGGGAGCAAATATTGATTGGCCGAGTTTTGTGCAAACTTTAGTTAATCAAGAACCAAGTGTTGATGAGATACCAAGAGCGCCCTCAGTCTCTCCAGAACCGTCGACATCAACGTCCATTGGAACAATGACGAAAAGATCCCGTAAACCATTCGAAGACCTGGGAAGTAAACAAAAAAAGAGAAGATCTGATGAACACACAGGCGAAGGTTCCAGTGAATTGGCATATGCAGCTGCAGCACGTTTACAAGAAGAAGGGCATGGAGATATCGCCTCTGTCATCGAATACATGATGAAAAATCCTGAAGCAGCCGCTAAATTAAATAAAACGCTTAAGAAACCAGCGAAAACAATCATATTTACGCCAGAAAAGGCGCTTGGATTGCTTCTTTCGCTAAAACTCTCAAAGTGGCAATATATTACGTTGCGTGAGGCTGCCATTCGAGAAGGTGCTAAAGATATTTATCCATCTTACTATAAAGTGCAACAAACTAAGCTTGATTGCTACCCTCCGAAGCAATCAGTGACAGTTACTGATTCATCGGCTAGGATTACACTTCAAGCTTTACTTGATATCACGGTTACAAGAATCCTTCAAAGCCTTTCTAACGAAGAGCATAACAAGCAGTTGAAGCTGATATCCAAGTGGGGATTTGACGGTGCTTCTAACCAAAGCCGATACAAGCAGAAAATTGAGGGTGAGGAAGATGATTCAAGCATTTTCATGACCTCCTTGGTGCCACTAAAACTGACAGATGGAGACAACATTTTATGGACGAACCCAAAACCATGCTCAGTTTTGTATTGTCGTCCAGTTCAGTTTACTTTTGTAAAGGAGAGTGAAGCAGTTGTCCTTGGGCTGAAAAAACAAATGGATGAAGAAATTGAGGCCCTTATCCCCACAGAGTGCAATAATAATAATAGGGTGACTCATCAACTAATGATGACGATGATCGACGCTAAAGTCTGTACTTACCTTTCTGAAGCTAGATCAAATGCATCGTGCTACCTGTGCTTAGCAAAGCCTACAGAAATGAACCGCTTAGATGCTGTAACATCAAAAATTGTGTGTTCGGACCTGTATGAGTTTGGCTTGTCATCCCTACACGCCCGTATAAATTGTATGGAATGTCTGTTACACATTGCATACAAACTGGACTTCAAACGGTGGGCAGCGAGAAGTGATGAGCACAAAGAAATGCTACAGACAAGAAAGAAAATAATTCAAAATAAATTCAAAGATGAGCTCAATCTGTTGATTGATATAGTAAAACAAGGCTCGGGAACCACCAATGACGGGAATACTGCAAGAAAATTCTTTGAGTTTTCTAATAAAACCGCAGCTATAACCAGTTTGGATGAAGACCTCATCAAAAGATTTGCTGTAATTTTACAAGCAATTACATCTGGAGAGCAGATCGATATAATAAAATTTAGAGATTATGCTCGCAAAACAGCAGAAAAGTACGTATTACTATACGACTGGTTCTACATGTCGTCAACCGTTCATAAGTTACTAATCCATGGGGCTGACATAATCGAGAAAAATAATATTGTGCCGATTGGGACTCTCTCGGAAGAAGCCTCAGAGTCTCGAAACAAAGATTTTAGGAGGTTTTCGAGAACATCATTCGCGGAAAAGAAGCAGGCAGGATTCCAATCAAGACATTTTAAATATGCTTGTTGTTTCTTCGGACCCTTTGCTAAGTGCACAAGGCCTAAGTTAGATGCAAGAAAAAGCAGAGCTTTTTTGCTGAAACTCTCGACTTAATTCAATTTCAGGAAACTGAGTTCGAATTTTTGGATATATCCAATCTGGATGCTGACTCAGAATTGGAGTCTGACAACGAGAGTGATAAGGAAAATTTGTAAAAAAGATATATATGTACATATTTGTAAATTTGTATTTGAGTGTGTTTGGGTTTTTTTGTAATATTTAATGATATGTTTTATTTATTTTATTTATTTTACTTTATTTTACGAATGCTTAGTATTAATTCCTTAAATTAACTTATTTTGTATAAAATATAACTTCATAATGTTACTTCAATATAAATCTTTTTTTTTTAAATTAATATAAATGTGTCAAAAACAGCAATTTTTTTATTTTATTTTTCTTGTTTCGTGTGTTCTTAATATTTGGGTTAATAACATATCGAACTTTTTAACTTAGACACTAAAAGGGATCGTTTTACATGTAAAAATAAATAAAAATATTTTGACGATTTTTTAAAAAAAAACGGCATTAAATTTTTCGTCCTATCGCCAACCAAAAAATCATAAATAATTAGCACTATGACCATCTCCAAGGATATTACGGTTAAACATGCCGTTTAGGAGATAATTCGATTTTTCATACTAGCTTCATACAAATTTTTCGTAAAAAAAATATATTTCCTTCGTTTTTGGGTAGAATTAACTCGGGTGTCATTTTTGTACATAGTAATGACTAATAGAAGCGATATCCGGCATAAAAACAAGCACTTGCAAATTGAAATCCCTAAGTCTATGAAAGCCGATTTTCAGCCCACCGTGTGCCGGGGTCGTTCAGGCAATGTATGAAATGATGTTCAATGTTTAAACTATTTTACACTTTACCTAGGAAATGTATAAAATACCTAGGCATTGTATAGAATGCCAGTTGAAGCACAGGCAATGTATGTAATCGATTTTTCTTCTCTACGATTTAGAGATAGGTGCTGATCTTTTGAGAGCTAATCCTAATTTCGACTTCCGTTATCAGACAGCGATAAGACATGTGTTCTATTGGTTTGTATGCCTAAGTACATACGAGTTTTTGCGTAGAGAGCGTTTCTCCAGTTGCTTTCGGATATACATTTACATTTACAACGCACCAAAAAATTGCTGCAGAAAGTCGCCCTGTTTATTTCTTACCACTTGATTATAGAAATTTGATTTGAAAACAATTATTTTCTTAAATATCTTCACAATCATGTTCAGTTCAGTAATCGACACAAAATCTATGCGCTACGTTATCAAATTAAACATATTAATCAAAAAATACTTAGGTAAAGTTTGGTTTAAACCATTCAAAATCAACATTATTAAACTTTTTTTTTTTTGGTGTGTGGTAAATCATCCAATGACTGCTCCCGTCCTGGGTGCGGCGGGAGGGCGTGTCAGACTCTTACTGACTAAAACCCACTCATGTTCCTTCGGTTGCCCTTTATGTTCCAGGATCACGGTATCTATTATAAACATTCCGCAACCCCGGCAGGCGTTGACCCTGTTGGGCCCCTTCCTGTGCTGACTTCTTCTCTTTGAGGCGCGCGTGGAACACTAACGCGCCGTCGACGCGGTCCTGGTCCTAGCCGGGCGGCGAGCTACCCATCGCTCGCCATCCGCAGAACCGCGCCTACGGTGGCCGGTAGTCGTCTTGCGACTCTCGACGTCTTCGCCTGGGTCTTAGTCCGGGGCGAGAGGCTCGTCGTTGCCTCTCGCGCGCCGCCGCTTCCTTCACTAGCATAACTGCTTCGCAGAAGGAGGCGACGGCATCCCATTCCGTCTCGCCCCGCAGCATGGTCTGAACCAGCGCCGGGCGCGAGAGGTCACCGCCGAACGATCGCCTCTACAAGGACACGTCGTTGCTCCGCCCATGCGCGGCACACCTCCACTGTGTGCTCGACCGTGTCCTCCAGGCGACCGTTACTGCAGTGGTGACACCCAGGCGTCGCTTCCACCCAAATCCGACACAGGAACCTCCCGAACTGACCATGTCCGGTAAGGACCTGTGTCAAGCGAAACGTGAGAGTGCCATGACACCTCTTCAGCCACTCCTCAAAGAGGGGTCTTACCGCCGCTATAACGGCGTGCCCAGCACTAGGTTGCGACAGTCGTTGTTTCCATTCCGCCATGAGATCTCGCCGGAGCTCCGTGAGCTGTGCCGCGATAACCCGCGACATCGGGACTTCACCCCGGCGTTGCACTTCCACGCGCGCCACTCGTAATTGTGTGCAAAGACTGTTGCCTCCAGATCCCACGGCCGGACGCCGGCAAGGAGGCATGCCGCCTCACAGGAGACCGTGCGGTATCCCCGCACCATGCGAATGGCCATGACCCTCTGGGACGCCCTCAGAAGTCGGGCCGGAGCCGCGGCTAGATTGGGCGCCCACACCGGAGCTCCGTAGAGGGCCATGGACCGCACGATCCCCGTGTAGAGCCTCCGGCAGGAGGCGTTTGGGCCACCGAGATTGGGCAGGAGCCGCTTGAGGGCAGCTCCGGCCTTCGCCAGTTTGGGGCCCAAACGTCGGAAGTGCTCCGTGAAGTTCCATCGGTTGTCGAGGATAAGTCCCAGGTACTTTATCGTCGACTCGACACCGATGTGAACCCCTCCCACCGTTATCTGAGACCCCGGAGGTGGCCGGTGCCGAGGGCCATGAAAACACATGGCCTCGGACTTGTGCAGGGCCACCTCGAGTCCCAGCTGCCGGATCCTGTCCACGACTGTCGCAACACCACTTGACATTAAGTCGGCCGTCGCCTGGAACGACCCTCCCTGCGCTAGGACTAGCGTGTCGTCAGCGTAACACACTACGCTGACACCTTCGGGAAGGTCGACGCGCAGCACCCAGTCGTATCCGATGTCCCACAGAGGCGGCCCCAAGACCGATCCCTGAGAACACCGCAAGACATCCCTCGTCGACTCCACACTCCCTCGTGACCGGGGTAGATGACGACCCTGTCCGTCAGATAGGCCTCGACCACACGACAGAGGTAGGCAGGCATCCGGTGATACCGGAGTGCCGCCCCTATGCACCCCCAAGGCAGGGTAATCAACATTATTAAACTTTAATTTAACACACAAACATTACTCTAAATAATATAAATTAAAAATATTCTAAAAAGGTTTCATATTATGTAGGTATTAAAAATGTGAACTCAAGTGTGAGAAATATTATTTACCATTTAATTATCAAAAGTAATAATAGAAATGACATAATGAAATAATAGAAGCACGTGTCTTCTTCTCGTGGTCGTTCATTATACACATTGCCTGATGCGCTTTAGGCATTTTATACAATACCTAGGCAATGTATGAAATGAATCGTATTATATACATTGCCTGAAAGTTTTAGGCAATGTATATAATGCCTAGGCATTCTATACAATCCCGGATTATACACATTGCCTATAACATATACACCGTGACTGGTGAGACGAAAGACCTATTGAAGGAGGCTTTTAGGTACTCGATTCTCATTCCAAATAGGTTTATAAAAACCATACTTTAATTTTGACCAACGACGAAACGGCGTTTGGATTAAGAGGTCGTATGTCTGTATATATTGCCTGTATTTTGTTAACATTTAAAAACAAATTATATTTTTGGCTTCGCCATCGGTTGTAGAAAACGCGTTTGTAATTACATTTTTTTAGTTCTAATGTTCGTTATGTTTTTTATTCATACTAAATTCTTACGGTTGTTACAGACATTTTAAAATTTCCACCATATCATTGAATCACTCTTTCAAATCTGCTCAAAAACTCATCAAATCCGCTTCGTCGTTTCAAAGATCTAAGCATATACATACAGCGGAAAGCGACTTTATTTTAAACTCTGTAGTGATATAGATGTTGTAGCATACTAAGCCGCCTCACTATTTGCATTAGTTGATACTAGAACATCCGTCACTCACGAAATTGTATTAAAGCCGACTACAACAAAAATTCATACAAACAAACTCCGAAGCCATTACGATATTGTTTTTCTCTAGTCTCCCACAAGTGAGGAGTCTGTTGTTTTCTACACTAACTTGCTTTATGGACGAATAATAGGATTACTTTTCACTCACTTTTATTAATCATGTTATTTATTTTCTTCCCCTGCGGTTTGTGATGTATCATTCAATAACTTACTTATTTACGGATTAGGAATTGGTTATTATGAGTGTTTGTCTATGCTAAGAATACACAAACTTTGTTTATCTATTGGGATTTTCAGAAAGGTCAATGGTTTTATTAAAAGTGCGTGTGACATTTATGCTAATACAAATTTTTTTGATATGGACAGTTATTAGTTTTGCAGAAAATGCCAACGAATTAAACTTCTAAAAAGCTTCGAAATTCCACGAAAATAAATACATTATGCATTCACACAGAACAAAGTGGCTTTTCACAAAACGTTGTTAATTTCCATAAAATTGAGCAGTACATCAAAGTCATGTACAGTTGATACGTCAGGTACCTACACATGTAACATTCACAAATCACGTAATGTGTATTTGGTTAAACATTTGCGTATTCAATGCAACACAATATGAACCTTAGTCAAATTATTTTAGGGTACAGATTATAAGTTATTATTATTATTCTTTACCCAAGTAATGCTAATATTTGACCAAATGCGCCAAGTGAAGTTGCACCATAATGTTGCGGAATGTTTATAATAGTTACTGTGACCCCGGAACATAAAGGGCAACCGAAGGAACATGAGTGGGTTTTAGTCAGTAAAAGTCTGACACGCCCTCCGAAGTCATTTGATGATTTTCCACTCCCTAAAAAAAAAAGTTGCACCTTAATATTTTCCGCATATATCACGTTACAACTTAGTCATGAATTACTTCTGTGCAATTCGATAATAATAATGCTTTAGATTCCTATAGTTTTGTTGCCTCAGGTTAACCATCCTTAAAGTATTAAAACGTGCAGACAGGTAAATTAAAAAGGTGAAAAAAAAAGTATTCGTTTGCTATATTTCTATTAAAAATTAAGTTTATATCGATCCTTCCAAATCAGCCAACTTAAATCATACTAAGAATTTATAGTTTTATCAGGTAAGGTAGTCGGGCTATCTAAATACATACTGCACTTAAAATATAAGTTCTTTAAACCGAAATATCCTACAAAGCAATAATAAAAATAAAAAAGCCTTTAAATTTCTTGCAAGTTAACAGATACAAGGTAAATTTACAAACTAAATTTAAAAAAAGAACCTATTTAGTGCAAAGTAAATTAATCTTAATCTAATAATAAATTTGCTTATTTTGCAAGAACCCCTCCGCGGGTGAAGGCCTCCTCCAAGGAAATCCAACGCAATATCATATTATTATTCCAGAGATTTGCATTGTGTTAACCACCATTCTTCACATCTGCATTCTGCGAACATACTCGATACATTCCTTACATTGTTTTTCGATTATCCATCGCAACGCAAAATTTCAAGTTGCAGGTACAATGCCAACAATTGTATAATATTCTGTATTATTTCCAAAAGATTGTTATTACTATACCCATAAATCTTCTGAGATTAAGTGGAAAATAAAACTTCACGTTTATTAATACTGCGTGCTATAAACATATATTATGTAGCTGATTATGAATATTTTTCAAATATACCTTAATACTCATTTTATTTTGTTTTCTTGTTTCAGATGCAAATTATTACTTATCACCGGTAGAAAAAAGTTTTGCTCAAGTTCAACCGCCTTTATTTCCGAACACTCGCCCATCTTCCTTTTTCGAACATGGGGACAACTACAGAGTCGCGCCGACAGTGCAGCAGCCACTCTACCACGAGGGCCAAACCAGGTTTCCTAGCCCTAACTACAACCAAAATCCGTCACCTTTTCAATTACCGACGGGCAGGAGTCAAGCCGGAACGCCGTATTATGTAAACCAACCCGAATTTACCGCACAACGATCCAGGTTTAGGCCAGCTTTACCGTACAATTTCCAATTCGTACACCCAGCCTCGACTAAAAGGCCCGACGTTTCACAAATACACTCTGTAGCGTACCAAAATGATCCGTCGAAACCAGAAACATTTTTAGGACAAATCACTTTAAATAATCCAGATATTGACTACTTACAAAATAACAGGTTTAAGAATATACCATTTGACGGTAACAGCTTAAAGAGCAACGGACAAAGCGGTCACATTCCACACGAAGAAGAAATAGAAAATGATAACCAAGACTTATATGAGCATCACAGGGTGACCACTTATAATCCTCATAAACTCGCAATCAAGCAAAGACTGAATGTTAAACCTAACACTCCTCGATTCACTCAATTAGATTCACCTGCTATAAATGAAAACTCAAATACTCAAAATACACAAAACAACGCGTATAATAATAACAACAAATACAATGTACCCAAAACGAACGCCAACTTATATCATAGTTCTTCCACTGAATATAAAGGACTTTTAGATATAGAACCGTTACTTGAAGATGACATAAGAGATATCAGTTCGTTTAGGGAACTCATGAAAAATACTCAAGGATCTTTTGATGTGGAAGTAATTAAATCCAACCAAACAGTATCTGAATCTACTGATGACAGTAAACCTGACGCGAGTTCTATGAATGCAGACAACTATCCAAGTGAAAGTTCACTTAAATCAACTAGCACAACTTCTTCAACTACTACAACTACTACGGAAAGTAGTAATCAGTTTGATGAAGATCATGATGGAGGTAGTGGAGGCGACGAAGGAGAGTATGTGGAATATTACGATGATGTTGAAAGTAGTGAAGTTGATAGTACTGAAGTGAAACATACCACTCAAGAACCTCATTCAAATCATGCTACAGATATTTATGACGATGAATATGACACAACAGAGGAACCTGAAAAACCTACAGAAGTATCTAAGACTAATAGTACGGAATCTTTTGACGTTCTAGTAATGAAACCCGAAAACACGATGGTAAAAGACGATAACTTCAAACAATTTGTAGACACTACTGTAATAGACCAAACTGAACACAAACATAGCGAAGAAAAAGAATCTCCTGTGACTAATGATAATCCGCCTGCTTCTAATGAAGATTTATCTTCTATAGAAACACCATCAATTGTGCGTCAAGAAGTATCCGTTGTTACTACTAAGAGTGTAGTCAATGGCACTATATCTATTCCAGACGTAACTTATGCACCAAGTACCCCCAAACTAAGTTCATCTTCTGAAAGTACTTCGCCTGCTAGCAACCAAATGAGCGATGCCTCTGTTCCTGTGACAACTGAAAACTGGATAGTAGTTGCATCTGTCCAGACTAGTAGAAGTGTTTCTGGAGCTCGATTCTTACCTTTCCCAACCGTGGAACAAGAAGAAAAGAAACAAGTGTTAGCTGACGATAATGAAGAAGAAGAAGACGTTGAAGACGATGAGGAATCTGTTACAAAAGACCCAAGATTAGAAGCAAACGGCCTAATGACTACGCCGTCGTCAACCGAAAATATAAATGATAAATTAGATAGCATTCAGTCAGAACTGTCCAGCGCAGTTTTATCTGGATCATTAAATAACGAAAATAAAAATATTGAGCTAATAACTGAATCTACTACTGAAAGTTCGACAGTCCCAACGACAACAACAACTACGACTACAACAACTACTACTACTACAACTCCGGGGCCTATAAAAGTATTTACATTAAAAAGCACAATATCTCCTACCGTAACAGAAAGATCATCTCCAGATCCATTACCAGTGCAAATAAAAAAATTCGCTCATCGCGTGACTTCGTCTACAACACCTAAACCAAGGAAAAAACCTGGCTTAGTGACTGTGATGGATGACATAGCTGGATTTTTGCCAGCTGGTTATAAATCAAGACTCTCATTCAAAGACAAACGAACCAGCACGACTACAACCACTACTACAACAACTACCAGTGCACCAGAGCCATCTAGTGAGATCCCGATCATTAACGGAACACAGGGTCGATCATCCGGAATCAGCGCTAAAAATAAAGTCATTGTGTTAGATTATAAATCTTTACTTCCCAAGGAATATAAGCCTAAAGAAAATAAACAACAAGAAGATGTTGTTAAAAAACTGCCAAAGGATGATCTTAGTAAACTATTACCATCGAATTATAAGCCCCCAAGCGTTGAAAGCCAGGAAGCTAAATCCAGTTCAAAGTCGGATATTTTAGACAAAGTTCAAGAGATTGATATTTCTGCTTTCTTGCCAAAAGATTTTAAATTAAATACCACGGCGACAGAAAAACCAAAGATCGAATCCAAACTACCAGCAAACGCTGTACCAATAGATGTATCGGCTTTATTACCACCTGGATTTAAATTGAATAACACAGAAAAAGAAACGAATTCCGATATTCCGCTAATTAAGCTTAAAGTTGCTGATATTTCAAGCCTATTGCCTCCTGGATTTAAATTAAATGAAACTGAAGAAGAAGCTCCGCCCAGTAGTACAACCAAAGCACCTGGAGGCATGATAAAACTGGTTTTCCCTTCAAGACCAGGCGGTAAAGTACAAAGGAAAACAACAACTTCTAAACCTTTGGGTCCTGTTCCGGAGACACCGAAAATACAGAAGGGTTGGCCTACAAGGTATTATTTATTTTTATTTGTTTAAGTTCTGATTTTTGTTACACTTTAATATAAAACATTAAATTATTTAAAACTATTTTTTATGTTTTTATTCAATTCTGACTGACACTTTAAACTTTTCAGAGCTTCGACTGAATTCACCGGTTGGCCATCGCCGTCTACGACACCATTTTCCATAGAAAAACTTCTAGAAGCTCAAAGGAATGCCACTGCTACGAGCCCTATGCCAGAATTTAGTACTGAAGCAACGACACGACGCATTGTGACTACGACCACGACAACAGTTCCACCGCCGCCGACCACTCCAGGATTATGTAAAAAAGAGTGTGACATTGCTGCTACCATCAAAATAGTTTCAGGTATTTCTCTACCACGATCCCTCTATTTATTTTAAAAAAGAAATTTTCGAAGATTGTACCAACTGACTTCAATTATTTTCAATTAATAAGCAAAAATGCCTAATAAGTTAAAAAAAACTAACCCATATATGTTACTTTTCAGGAGTCAAATGGATACCCGAGTTATTAGATCACAATACCGTAGAATGGAAACGACTGGCCACCGATGTTAAGGAAGAGGTGAGTTTTAAAATAAATAAAAGCTTATTTGTATAATATTTCTGCTGACTAACTACTTTTTGTTGCTTCACTTTTGAAACTATAAGTAAAATATTATTTTATTTTACAGTTAAATTCCGTGTACTCACAATCGGACTATCTCCGCAAATGGTATAAGGGTATTAGAATTGATGGGTTCAGCGAAGGCTCTGTTCTTGTTGATTATTTCATTGAACTCAAAGAGGTAGAAGATAGAGTAGACACACTGGATTTAAAGAAAATGTTCCACAAATCTCTTCATACGGCACGACCTGGGTCTGTGGTTGAAACAGTTACTGTAGAACCAAAAGATGACGACTTTGATCCTGACGTAATGTTAGGTGATCAACCAGATGAGGAGAGGATGAAGAAGAGCAATGAAAAAATGACTAAGACAATTGATAAGTCTGCTGGAAAATTAGAAATCGGAAAGTTTGTTATGGACCCTGCTTACACCGAGTTCATAGGTGAGAAAATTTATCAAATATGTATTTTTTACATATTAAAAACTTTTTCAACATAATTAACTTTTTTTTTTTATAGTTTTACCTAAGCGTGAAGCACCAACGCCAGTGGCCCCTGAAGAAGAATCGTTCCTGCCACAGTGGGGCATTGCCGTGATTGTTATCGCGTTGGCTTCTCTTCTGTTCGTTGTTATATTCGGAGTCACAGTAGTAAGTTAACATAACTTGTTTTCATAAAACATTATTGCATCTATTTATCGGCTCTAAATAACCCTTTTTATTTTTTTCAGTTGGTCAATAGACAGAAGAGTGCGAAAGCGAAACAACCCATACCTCTCAGCGAAGAAATGCTTCGCGATTTAGATAAGAGCCATATGGGAGGCTTTGATGATGTGCATCCAGTGAAAGAACGTGAATTGCCGTATCTTCCTTCGGGCAAGGTATACTGAATTCTTTATTTTATATTTTACATAATTTTATCATCTCTTATGTCTTATTAATTATTGTGATTATTTCTCCAGCGTATGTCAACTGCCTTCATCGAGCAGTTGGCTTACCCTAACCCGGGTGACTCGTGGCGGTCGGAGTGGACTCCACAGCTCCAGAAATACATGCAGCATTACACACCTGACTCGGGTCGAGGCTCCCAGATTTACGGGCCTGTTGGAAATGCTTATGGGTACAAACTTACACTATTTCGATCCTAAAATGTGAACAAAAAGTTGTCTTTACTATGCACAATTATTTTTTAAACTCTCATGAAACAGACGGCAGGTGCGAGTCCGCTTACCGGATAAGTATCGCCCGATACTATACAATTTTTGTACCGTTTGTACAACTTTTCATAAAATACGCTAGAGACGACCAAAGCTTCCTTTTGCCACAAACTTTTCCCACAACGAAACCCGCCTTGCATGTTTCATGGAAAACCGCTGCTGCTTGTTTCATGGCAAAACTTCGGCTGCCGGGGCAGGTCGGGCAAGTTTTAAATGTGGGAAGTTATTATGTATGCTAATAGATTTGTGTTACGTCGACAGATACGGCGGCGGGTCGCAGCTGTACGGGCAGACAGGCGGCGGCTCTCAGGTGTACGGCTACACGGGCGAGTACCCGCGCTCGCACTACTCGCGCCGCCGCTCCGACTACGACAGCAACTTCTAGACCCTTCTAGAAACATATTCACCTTCTGAGACTTGACACAATCTTGACAATATCTCCTTTTTAATCTCGAACCCTAATTTATAATACTCGAATAGAACGTTTCATCCATTCTGTGTAGATTAGTCACTAACTTCAAAACATACTGTAACAGGTTGTGAAATAATTTTATCATTATGAAACCGAACATTATTAGATCGAAATTAGACTTGTATTTCTGAATTTATACGTACAACTTTACATTTTGCATGATATTTTTAGCAGCTTTTAGTCCGGCCTATTTAGGACTTAACAGTGCCAACCCAGATGGTTATGTCGCGTTTGATATTTATTTTGTGACAACAATATTTCTGTAATTAAAAAGAATAGTTATTAAATGGAAATTATCTGCCAAATTATTAACTATTTACGACTGATTGTGAGATGTAAATAAGTAGAATAAGAACTCACCAATATAATAAGTGGAGACTAATAGGTGAGGCTACGAAGTACTTGTGTAGATATCTCTCCGCATACCTATATTTGCTCAGAACCTGTAGTGGATCGTGCCGTGGCCCGTGTGTGAGCGTGAAACGCCTCTTTGTGCCAAATGTTCGTGCGTCTGTGTGTGCGTGTAAATATAACATAATATTCCTTTCGTATAGAGACATTAACGTTTAGTGGATATAGATATTGGACCACCATTGCACAGGACCTCCATTCCGCGGCGCGAGTGCTTGGCTGCGAACTATTTGCGTGGAATGTCGTGGGTTCCCATTTTCAAAATAAATCATATTTATTCGATAATTTTTACTCATACTCAGTGTCATTGGAAACGCATTAGGTACGATCTTCATGTATGAAATTCATAATCTTAAGAATGTAATTGATGATCGTCAATTTTTAATTATTGCAAAAATCGTCAAACAGGTTCACAAAGACGTTAAATTGTAATTTAAATATAATTAGCGATTAGCTACTTTAAATAAATAACAACCCTAATTAGTGCGGAAGTTTTAAAAACTTGGATTTACTTGAATGTGTCAAAATGATGAATTTCGTCAGATACCTATATTATATTAATTGTATTTGTAAATTCCTCGAGAAACGAGCGTCACGGTCATTATGTACCTACCAATTAGATTAAGTATAGTAATTGCATGAATTCGTGTATATAAATCAATTTTTGTACATGTAGATTTTAATTTAATTATTGATTAGTTAGTGACAAAGTAAACTATTAAGATCCTGAATATAGATAAATATATAATGTATACTGTGGTTTCATTTCCTAGAGTCGAATCAAAAACTACTTACATTTGTTGGTGATTTCGGTGACTCCCTGGTGTCTGCGCAGTATATGTACCAAACTATTGAAAAGGAAGTATATATATTGCCGGCAGTGTTTATAAATCGAATGTTGAGTTTTAATATACCTTTATTTACACTATAAATAACAACGCTTACGTGGCGAAGACAAGGTGTGATTTACGTTTAGGAATGATCTAAATTCTAAATGGACGCCAGCGCATTGGTTAAGCTTAACGCTTAATCATTGCGCTGGCGTCCATTTAGATCATTCGACGACGGGTTCGATTTGTCGGAACATGGTTATGATGTCTATTAACTTTTAAATCTTAATATATATAAATTACGCGTCACCTTGTTTGTCGGCAATGGACTCAAAACCAGTTAACCGATTTTAATCAAAGCACATCATGTGCAGTTTAATCCAACTTGAAAGACAGGCTATATTTAATTTCGATAACAACCACCACACCGTATAACAGCGTTATGTAAATATGTTTATGTTTGACTACTGAAAGGTTCATAATGCAAGTTTTGTTAGTGTAAATAGAGCTAATAAGTCGTTTAAAATTAATTAAACACAGCTCTAAATATATTACGTTCATACCATTTGAATGACAATTAGCAATTTGATTAACGAGCAACAATTAATTTAATATCACATTTGTTGTTCAACATTCTTTATCGAAATATTGAAGTATAATCACGACCTAATTTATAGTATCGCTAAAAATACACATGGCGTACAGGTTTTAGTCGAGTAATTAATTATTAAATATCAGGATATTCCCCCCACCAGGATATAACCTCAGGAGGTTAGGTATTACCCAAGTAACAAAATTTGGTACTATAAAGGTCCGGAGAACGTTTTAGAACGCAGAAATATTCACTTTTTAGTCGTGTTGGCTCAATAGTTAAAAGGTCCACCCTCATGCATGAGCACAAGTGGTTTCTATTCCGGTCAAATACCTACACAACTTTAAATCCACATGTAGGTACTTTCTAAGTTTACAAAACTGTATCGGTAAAGATAATTTTCATAAGAAAACTTATAAATGACTAGATGTCCTTCGCGGTTTCACCCGCGTTGTTCTGGTGTAGCCAATATGTTATTCTGATGTATCCATACTAATTTATTAAATGGGAAAGTGTGTCTGTCTGTCTGTATGTTTGTCTTTCTTTCACGGCAAAACGGAGCTACGAATTGACGTGATCTTTTAAGTGGAGATAGTTGAAGGGATGGAGAGTAACATAGGCTACTTTTGTCTCTTTCTAACGCGAGCGAAGCCGCGGGCGGAAGCTAGTAAGCTATATTATTACTGTAAAGTTTTATCAAAATCCGTTCACTAGTTTTTGCATGAAAGAGTAAAAAACATACAAATTTTTGCGTTTATTGTGAGGATTGAGTCCGATATCGGCCTCCAACAAGTATAGTGTTGATTAGGCGAGATGACAAAAAAAAAGTAATTAGTCCGTCAGTTAGATAATCAAAAAATTTGGGACACGTATTTTTTCTTTTTTCTCGTAAACAGAAAATGACGACAATACAGTGAGTTGAAGTTTCGTGACACGTCACGCCTTTGTATAATTTTTACTCAGAAGTGACGTCATAAGCCCCCTCTCCGGAACTTTGAAGCTCTTTATCTTTGTATTTTGTTATTAATTTGATCAAGCAAAAAATATGTGTCCAGTATTTTTGGACTGTCTAACAGACGGACTAAACAGAATGTCATTCTTTTGATGTAGTCATCATCCCTATTGTATGTTATTTACAAATATTCCCAAAAGGGTTAAACAAATAGAGCATACTAGTTTTGACTAGCCTACCTTTATTCCCACGCAATAAGGGCGAGTCATTTGTTTTCAATCTAACAGTAACTTATTTTACTCCACTTCTGAGAATTCCCAATTGGATTAATTAGACTAGGTGCGCGTGTTGGACCACGTGTATTGAAGGGTTCCGTAGTTTAACTGAAATCTTGTGTAAGGGTTATTTTTGTTCAACTTCATATTTCAGGCTTAATATGTGTTTCTGCTACTGATTTTCGTCGGCTCTGGTTGAAACAGAAAATTATCAACATTTTTGTTTCAGGGGCCAGAATGCCTACACTTTGCACTACTGCTGTAATTTTTTGAACATCTCGAAATTTAACCATTTAACAGTGAAAGGAGTCCAACATTGAACACTTTAATGCTCGCAAACCGAATCCTCAATCAGATAACAGTTTTTAGAAACCCCAAACATTTTTTTAAAGTCTAATCTAGGAGACAACCGGGGTTGCGGAATAGTTTTAATAGTTACCGTGGCTTCGGAACATAAAGGGCAATTGGAGGAACATGAGTGGGTTTTAGTCAGTATAAGTCTGACTCGCTCTCCTGCCCCGTCCAGGACGGGAGAAGTTACTTGCTGATATCCCACTCAGCAAAAAAAACTACTAGACAACAAAACAAACTTTACCTCGTTACTAAGTTCTCTGAGCTAAGGCACAGACGTAAGGATGGACAAATGATTGACAGGCAAACATACATTAATGGTTAATCTATGATTTCTGGTTTATCTTATAATATTTCCCGGGCCAAGGAATTGAAATTAAACTCAAGATCATCACACTCACCTATAATACTTACAAACACTAAAACTCTTTATTATATTATTTATTTATTTCTAAGACAAATAAAAAAAATTATAAACACTGCCTATTTATGTTGAAAACCCCAACATACACGAGTAATCTTCATACTTCTTGTCCACTTTGGTACAAACTTTACTTTTATAATCTTGGCAAGGTCTTTCCCCAGCGGAGAAGCAGCCCAATAAATACAAATACCTACATCTATAGTCCGTCGATAACTTTATTAGATCCAATGATAAAGAGGACGACCCTCCAATTCCCGTAGGAGGCAAATTTCAGAACCGTCGCCGTTAAACTAGATTTCCACAGCTAGGTCATGGAAAAATTAACTGATGGCGATAAGCGAAGGGGTTCCCGCAATGGTACGTCGATAAAAGAACCATGGAATTGCCGTTTATCGCCCACCGCCTCGATCTGGGAAACCATTGAACATTTTAGTGAAGAAAAAATACGTTCGTGTGTCTTTTTTCGGTTAGTTGTGAAAACAAAATCTACAAGGATCAAGAGATTATTTCAAAAATAAAAGGAATCATTCACCACTTTTTCCCGTTTTCATAGCCGATTGTATTTTTTTCGTCTTTCTTTAACACATGTAGAAACAATGAGCGATTGAAATCCAAAGCTTATCTTTGGATGATAGGCGTATGTAGACGGATTATGTATTTTAAATTCCATGAATATTAAAACGTATGAAAGCTGCAGCCGCACACGCCTCCTTAGTCGCGACTCTACGTAATCTTTATTAACCAAGGGAGAAGGGTGTGTAAATCCCACGCAACCCATCTTCTGTAGATATTAAGCAGGTATTATATTATTACGAGGGTGCTGAGAAACCCTTGCGAAATAACAAACATATTGCATATTAATTAATACGCAAAGAAACACAGATGGTTGAAGCCCTGGAAGCGCCAAATATATTGTGAAGCCTGCAGTTGAGTAGTAAACAAATGTATCCCTGGAAATTTTAATCCCATTCAGTTTGACCATTTTCTGCAACGCGAAAAAACTAATCCGATGGAAGCCACCGATTATTTATTTATACAATATTCCGTGTTTCTGTTAAGCCACGCTTTGTTCTGTATTTTTAATATTATAATATTTTTCTTCTTTTATTCTGTACCCGTAAGTGTTTCCCTTAACGAATAAATTGATTTTTATCATTTTGCACTTTCCGACCTTCCCGCATGCAAAGCTGCAGGCAAAAATGAACGCAATAAAAATCCTAAACTAGAGAATAAGCAGCGAATCTCATTAGTTGCTGTAATCAATACAGTATCAGCCAGCGGCTTATGTTTACGCCGAACCAACAAACTTCGATATTTGAAAGCTCTCCAAAGGTCTACCAAGGAGTTTACATAACACAAAGTTGAAAATTTGGAGCATTTAAACTTAGATCTCATCACTTATAAAAGCTTTACCAAGCTCCCAAACCCGCATTAATATATATATTCTCCCTTTTCGATTCGTGTTGGGTTCCGCGGCGAGGCATTATGGAGACGTAGGCCCGGAATTATACACATTACCATGGAAATAAAAACTATTCGGATGTTTGTTTAGGGAAAGCGAAGCCGCGGCTGTATCAATATCACATTTATTCGTACCTGTGTGCAGGCTTTTCCTTTTATCTCACAATACCACTTGTGTATCGAATCTCTCTCAATCTTGTGTTTACATAATCTAGGGATAAGGACTCGTCTATGTAACTATTCAATTCAATCTATAATTATGTTGAACTCTTTGTTTGACTTTTTTTTTTTTGTTGAAGCTACACCTTCTTTGATTAAAAATATGTTTTTTTTGTATAGTCCAGTGAGATCTCAGTTTAAATTCAGTTTCAGTTTTATAAACGATTCTGTATTTCGTGGTAATTTCAAAACAGTAGTTGCTGAATTTTCCTACCAATATTCACGGTTATTATTATGCATTGAAGTTTTTCGGCGTGGCAAAGTGCCTCATGTATTATTATATGCATTGTCGTTGCGGAAAAAGTCAAACTCGAAACCATTTATTTCAAATAAACCATTTACAAGCACTCTGTTACAAATAAGCTTAGATATCATGTAAATTGAAGTTCATTTCTTAACATGACCTCTGTGACATGACCGTGCAAACTAACTGGCCCACTGGTAATTCTAACTGGCTTAAGTACAGTCTACTCAGAGGTACAACCTTTCAACGACCCAGCGACAGCCGGTTGTCGGACTGCTATTGTCTTTCTATTGTGTCTCGAATCACGTGTGTTTGAAGGTTGAAGGAAGATGGAATAATTCAAGAGCAATGTTCAAAATATTAAGGTCATAGCTCATTACAGCCACCCGGCAGCCACTCCGCACCGACTCGCTTCCTGCGGCTAGTATTCTTTATATGGACTTGTATGGGCATGCGCTCACTATATCAACTCCGTACCGTCACCGGATCGCCTTGGTTATAAGGCGAGTCGGTGCGGAGTGGCTGCCGAGTGGCTGTAATAAGCTATGACCTTTGTAATGCATGCATATAATAGTTGACGGAATCTGAGGATTCCCAAAGATTTGCAACACCCTTGCGACCCTTTTGTTTCTAGTAGTAAGTATATGTAGGGATACCAATTAATAAATTAATACGAGCATCGAATCGGTATAACACCAATTATACAACATTATGCCTTGTGAAAAGCTTTCACAAACAAATTGTTATTCAGTAACACGTGCGCCGCATATTTCACAAAGTTCTTTGTTTACTTTCAACTTAACGAAATCATGTAACACGGCTAAGCCTTCAATACTCTCACTCTTCAGATTTCCTACTTAATGTAATGACGAATCAATGAAAAAACAAACCGTCTTTTAGATTAGCTAAAAATACTGGACACGTTTTTTGTCTTTGGTTCTATAAACCAAAAACAGCAAAGATCTAGAGTGTCAGACCTTACGCCGACGGCCACTACGCCGACAGACTGTACGCCGACAAGACCTTACTCCGACGGACTTTACGCCGACAGCAGGACACTTCGCCGACGGGACTATACGCCGACAGGACTCTTTACCGACGGGACTCTTCCCCGACAGGACTCTTCACCGACAGGATAATTTCGTCACCTGGAGGTGACATTTATTAAGTGACTTGCGTATGACGTCATAAGCCCACACTCCATAACTTTAATGCGTTATATCTTTTTGTTTTAGTATAAGGGACAAAAGAATACATTTTATTTTTGCTAATCTAAAAGACTTAGCTATTACTTATATTTAACACTGTTCAGTTGCCTATTCTATTTTTATAATAATCATAGTCTATTCTTTTCCCATGGCAAGACAAATATGCTCCAACTAGTCAAACTCTATCACAAAATATATCTTCATTACTTTGAATTAAACCTTCGAACACACGTAATTCCAGACACAATAGAAAGACAAAAGCGCCAGCGCCACAGCCAGCTGTCGGTTGGTCGTCTAAAGGTAGTTCGTTTTTTTTTATTTATAAAATTACCAGTAAATGGACCGAAAAAATGAATTCATGAGAAAGGCAATCGTAAATCGATTCGTTTTAAGGTTACAATTACAATTCATTGATATGCAAAAGATCGATTCAATTAAAAAAATCGGGTATCCCTAATGCATGAGTGAATTATTATTCTCATTTGTTTTCCGTCCATACTACTGCCTCTCAGAGCAGACGTGTTACCATTTTTTTTTTATATTATCGCACAATTCATCTGCAGCTCTGATCTGCAAGGTCAATATACTCGCAATTGGCAATCAGTGTAGCAAAGGAAAAAGCCAGCCTGCATGTGCCAGAGTGCATGTGCACGGAATGCCGTGGTCATAATTGGGTAGTTTACACCATTAACCAATAAATGTTAGACACAATTTCTATAAAACCTCTTTTATTTCAGCCTATTATTAATTATGATATAAAAAATGATTTTTAGTTGCTTTGAAATCAATAAATAGATAGTCAACTGAGTTATTACTTTAGTGACGTCATAAGTTGCCATTGCATACAAAATCTATTGGAGAATTGCGTTTTGACAGCTCATAAAAAGTACGTAAATTGATAATGTTGGAAACTACCGTATTGCCGTCACTGTCTCACGCTCGGCGTAGGCGCCTGCTACACGGACAACGTGCTACGAGTGCAACGGACAACGAACAATTGACTACGATCGACCGCTGCACGCTGCTGTCGCGTACTGGTGCTACGCGTCAGATACTAAAGATAAGCCTGCTTAAAGAACCGCAAGTTATAAACATACATACATATTACATTATGAATACTATAATTTTACTCTAAAGAAAGGTTTTTCGTCTTCAGACACGAACTGAAATCAAATCGTATCCTATAGCGTAGAGCCAATACCTGCTTCTAACATTACAATGAGATCAGACTCTAAACGTGTTCGGTTGGACGAAGGCGATAAGTGCAATATATTCGATAGAGAAGAAATGATAAAAATGGATGAAACAACAAGATAAAAAATTTGAATAATTCGATAACGGTCTAGCAAAGATGGACAATCTCGAAAAAGAGTTATCTGATAGAAAGACTGGCATAAAATCATCCAATCGTTGGAGAATTGGCGGCCCAATTAAAGGAGCTAGACAAAAAGATTGACGGCTTGAAACGCGTATGTATGTACTCGTGCAAAGGTTACAGAATTGGAAGATCGGTACGAAAGCTTATAACGGGTGATAAGTAAGACTAGCCTTGAGGTCAGGGGTGTTCATCAAATGTGTTGGGAATGATTGCTTGTATACCGAAATTAAAGATAACTACAGACTGCCATCAACAATCAACCGTACATATCAGGAATGTTATTTACATATTTCTTCAGGCATTTCACTTTTGCGTCTGATGAGGTAATGATGAGTAGTGCCTAAGACCTACCTATATTTTTGTGGCTTTTAGTACATTATCTACATGATCATTTCTTCTTCTTCTTCCTGCCCTTATCCCATTTTACTTGGGGTTGGCGCAGCACGTCTTTTTCCTCCATACCAACCTGTCACCCGTCATGCTGTCACTTACCCCTTTCTCCTTCATATCATTCTTCACGCATTCCATCTATTTTTTCTTCGATCTTCCTCTTCTCTTCCTGTCCTCTATCTACATGATCACAATTTTTTTTAATTAAAACCGTTTAACCTAATAAAAAGTTTTCTCATATAATTATTGTTAATTAATATTCACGTCAAAACAGCAAAGGCGTGCCCTCCCCGCCAAGCATTATAAAATTGTCACGGGATCGTGACCTCGTGCTTGGCACATTTTGGTTTGTCATCTATACATGACTCTGGCGGTCAAAAGATTAAACGAAATACTACAATAGAGTGTTCTCTGGATATTGATGAAGCTGAAGCGCAACTTATTTATTTATTAGCGTACGACACTATACATAACAAATTCAATCTAGACATGTAGGTATATGTGCTGGAATGCGAACAACAAAGCGAGTACATTCGAAATTATTTATGTACACTTTAAAAGGCACCGCGATCGGATCCCTACATATTTCACCGACAGCTCACATAAAACATGTAATATTAAAATCATTCGCTTGTTTTTTCCCGACGTTTCAGTGCATCATAAAAATTGCAATACCGAATAATATTTCATTTTGGTTCGTCAAATATTTATATAGCTTTATTGTATTAAATCTGAGTAATAGGTACTTATTTTTTAATGACGTGTTGAAGTTGTTCACGAACATAAAATACAGAAAACTTTCTGTCATAAACCCTGAAATAATATTACCAATAAATGAATATTGTAAATGGTAGATAAAAAAATAAAAGCTTTTAAAAGAAGCTTTTGCACACGTGAAAGTCGGTTTTAGCCGATGCAAGTGTAGGTACTGAAAAGTCTAATACTTTTGGATTTTTAATATAACTTTATGTGCCATTTTCAATTCTTATGTACTTTCATTTGTCTTAGAAATCAATAAAGGAAACAAAGAAATAATGTTCATGCATTATCTTTATGAGAAGAGGACCTTCCCCCCTAGACAAGTGGCATTGTAGAATAGATAGCGAAAACGAATAGATTGTCAAATATATGGAGATGTCAAATTGTTTAGCGAAAGCTTATGTCAATTCCATACATTTGACAATCTATTCGTTTTTGCTTTCTATTCTACAATGCCACTTGTCTAGGCCCTCAGGTCTTGCAGTGGGACAGTAACAGTCTGATAATAATAATATAAATGTATTCATAACTACAACTCTGCTCTCTAGCTACAACCAACTCTAATTCTAAACGTGGAGGGGGGGCCTGGTGACTTGTAATACAGATTATTTCCCAAAAACCTACTTCAGGCACCAGTCTCTCACAAAGGTGGAATTTAGTTCAGTTCCTACTGTATGCTAATTTTAAGGCAACCGTTTGTGAAGAGAGAATAAATGATTTATTATTATATTATTATTCATACCTATTCATCTTCAGTTCATTTCGAAAGAGAATCAAAACTTCAAAATAAGTGAGCGACGAAGTATCTATTGACGCACAATGGCCTGAAAACATACAGGTACATGAAGTTCAAGATATGAATCAAATCGTTACCTAAGTAAAGCAACTTCTTGATCATTAAAGATGAAATCGGGTGAAAACATAATGGGCCATTTCGGATGAGCAACAGCAAGCCAGTCAGCAAGTTCGTCCCGCGCTGTTTTTACTACGAAACTTCATCAAGTGCCATTATTAGTTCGGAAAGTGCAGTAAAAGTGAGTAAAGTACTCATTAGTCATGGCTATGTAGAGATTTAGAAGTTCGCGATTCAAGTGCCCATTCAAAGTTAAAATGCCTACGCTGCATGCGGCGTCAATTTACTTAATCACTGTAAGTGTTGCCTTTTTCGCAAACTTTTACTTGTGGTTAAATTTATTACTTTTAATTTTTGGTCGGTACGTACTTTTTTATCATTTGTATAAGTACAGTAGGTTTCTTTTTAACACAGAACTAATGTGACGTTTTCAATTCAAATGTACTTTCTACTAAAGTGACATCCATCCAGGGTCTGGGTACCGTTTGTTATTCGTAGAACTTTAATAATCGTTACGGGAAATCAGAAGCCAGAAAGGCTGACTAGGCAAACTAACCATGGAGTACCGACTACCGTGTCGCCTAGTAACTGGGTTGTAAGGGCCTGATAGGCAGTCGTTCCTCTTAAAACACTAATAACCAGCTGATTACGGTTAGGCTAGAGTCAACCCCGACGTAATTGGGAAAAGGCTAAGGAGATGATGACAAGCTGTTACCCGCGGTTTCACTCGCATTATGTCAATGTTTGGATAGTGCCTTGCTCCCGTGGGACATAGCGATATGATTCTCACTGATAACATAGCCTTAGAGTATAATAATACCAGACTATTACTGTTCCACTGCAGGGCAAAGGCCTCTTCTCTAGAGAGAAGGCACGAGCATTGATCACCACGCTTGCTCAATGCGGATTGGCGATTTCGGACTTGTATTTAGTATAAGTCCAGGTTTCCTCACGATGTTTTCCTTCACCGATGTCTGTGATGTCCAATATAAACTTTACTTGCCAGGATTCGAACCGAAAACCTCTTGCATGAGAGGCGGGCGCCTTAACCACTAGGCGACACGACGGTCACGACATTAAAGTGTAGCCTTAAAGTGATGAAAGATTGTAGATCGAGTGACGAAGATTTGATTTTAAATCGATTCAATATTTTATCCATTACCAACAAACAAATTCTCTTTATAATATTATCTCAGCCTCAGTCACAATTAAATTGTCAGCTAACTGAGAATTGATATCCTGCATTCCTGTTACCTCTAAGCCGTATCAGAACAGATTATAAATTGGCAGTGGTAAGTATGAATTATAATAAGCTTTAAGCTATAATTCTCACATTAAGCAAACACGCAAAAAAACTCACAAAAAGACCATGTTAAGGAAATACACGAGACAATACTAGTATTTACTATATCCTACAAAAGTAAATTATAGCTCTAAATACAAAATATTCTGTTTATAACATACAACAAGTGTTTACTCGTTAGTTGTACTGATCTTTATTAAAAATATTATCTATCAAATGACGTTGAAGTGGACTTAACGGCCCGTGTTTGCAAAGTTAGAAAATATAATCAAATCAAAGAGTATTTTTAGAATTAAATAATGAAGTTTACCGTGTTCGTTGAAAATGGTAACAGTAGTGCCGCCACTACTGGATCCGTTTAAGAAAAACCAGTTAAGTTCCTATCGCATTCACAAACAAAAGTTTCTGGACATTTCTATTTCATTAATAAGAAAATTGGCAAAAGCATTACTTTTCCGTACCGTATCGTACACATACAGGACAAGCTGAATTATTTAACTTTGTTTTGCCACTCCAGCAAGAGAAATGCACATTATGTCAAAATTTTCTAACCACAAAACGAGAACAGTGACGATGAAATTAATCCACAGGTTTAGTTACACACAGAGAGCGCAGTGTGTTGCGCAGTTCTGCTCTAGTGCAGAACCCTAAAAAGGAAAATATTCACGCAAATAGACTCTGGCATAGCCGTAACAAGGTTCCGTATACCGACGTAGGATTAAAAGCCCAATTTGGCCTCTTTTTTAGGCTTTGAAATAGCAGTGGACGTGTCAATTAGGACCCCAATGTTACGGAAGCAAGACCCTAATAGAATCACATTCGGTTATTGAAAGCTTGACCGAATTCTGATCGGTACTCAACTTATATTTTAGTAGGTATTTTGAATCTTTTGATTTGTTGGCGTTGTAACGTTGTGATTTTTAAAGTAACACAATTGGATTTCAGACCAGAATCTATTGTTAACAAACACGATGACTGTACGGTTGTCGCCGTGCTTTGCGAATGGTTGCTTCTGAATACTGTCTACTATTGGAATTCCAGACATTTGTGAAGGAAAAAATAATTGTAAGGAAACTTAAACATTTTTGATGGAGCAAGTGTGGTAATCAATGCTTGCAAGTATCAACTCTACATGAGCTAATTATTTTTGCAATAACAGGCTGGTTTTATCTAAATGGTTTGACAAGCACATAAAAGGTTACCATTACCTAATAACCAAATCCCACAGTAAATAAAAATACTGTCAACGATTGTTTACACAACGATTCCCTTAAATCACGGGCCTGCTGACACATTCCATTTCAGTTCATTCCAAGATCATGCGGGCAGAGATTTATTGTTTACCGATAAAATATTGTAAGGTAAGAAAACTTTACTTCGACGAAAGAAGCAGATACCGTAGAAGGTTAGAAAAATCGTTTGGAAAAAGAAGAATATGGGAAACTTCTTCGTGTAAACGTTTATATACCGTGTGCATACACATAGGTACACAAGTACTTTCTTTCAAAGCAAAGTGGCTGAACGAGCAAGCCCATACAATAAGCAAAGAGGATAATAAAAGGCAACGCCATAAGACTTTCCATTAGACTAGGTACATTAATAAGAACCTATTTCTAAGAACCGTGAAGTAAGCTGAAAGCCACGGTATTCAAGCCCACAATGAGGGTAGAAGGCGACAAACTAACAATATACAGTCAATGATATTAGTGACACTTCAAAATGCGGCTACTTTACCCCATTGACCTCAGTTGCAAATTATATTTGTCTCTTTCACTTGCAATACTTGAATCATGCCATCCTACCTACTTTGACGTCTAATTGTATGTGTGCGTTAGTGTGCCGTTTTTGAAGACGGAATGTTGTAAAAGTAACCTATCTACTCCTTTTACTTATAATAAATATCATTGTATACAGTAGGTATGTTCTAAAAGAGAAGCTCACGTAGGCAGAATATCATTTAGTTTTGTATCACTTCATTATGTTTTCAAACTAAACAGACGGTTTCTCGCTGTTTACAGACATATAGTTGTTACTTGCCAACTACTGAGATGGTCCTGGAATTACAAAGTCTGTTTGGTTTAATTAAACGTCTTAAATTGTTATCATTTATTTATAAGCTAACCAAGTAATTTATTCTGTACTAACTTTTGCCGTGACTTCGGCCGAATAATGCCGGTTATGGTGGACGCAGAATAAGTCGCCTTGTAATTAAGTAGGCAATAAAATTCTCTAAGTTCTAGTCTATCGCAGTACATAAATTCGTTTATTGTTTAGCCGTCAAAAGTAACAGATAGATAGACAAGCATACATATTTATTCAAACGCAGCAATGGTCGCAAATTGTAGTGCTATGTATCGTACAGTAACTTTCACAAAAAAAAACACTGCATTCAGGTACCCAGCTACATACAAGTAAAAAGTGCGTAAAACAGAAAACAAAAAAAAAGCTTTAAAAAACATTCTTTCAGACCCATGTTACTCTGCATTGCGTTCCAATTAACAATATCAAACTGCACTGTTTATTCATTAATTATAACCAACTATAGAAACAAAACTCATTTGAAAAAGTACTCATTAAATTTAAAGAGTCACAAATAATGTCCGTCAGTTTCAATAGTCTCAGACCACGACGCCTGACGCCACTGCAGAGCAAAAAGCGAGATTAACTAGACAGGCGCTTCGGAGACCAAACAAGCAGAAAATAAAAAATAAACGCTAAGCGCTGTCTCCAGTCAGCTTAGGGCTATTAACGTTTACTACTTTCTCTTATAAAAATGCTACTTTAAATTGAGCACTAAGAAATACAAAGTTTTACGAAGAAAAGTTTGAAAACGGTTGAACGGTTTTCTATAAAAATGGCGGATAATGCTCGAGTGGCTAAGAAACAAAACAAACAACAACCAATTTAGCTTTTAATATAAGAATAGATATTTATGGAATATCAAATAATGGTGAATAATACTCTACACTGACTTTGAAATTGGAAACAAACCAAACAGCGGCCAATTTAACATTTAAGATTGAATATCGAATTCATATTAAGAGAATCAAAGATTTTTTTCAGTAATACCAAGTGTAAATTAATAAAATAATATACCCGAAGTTATTAACATCGTGACTTTGCTAACAATGAACGAAGTAAAAACGACTGAACCAATGACCACACGTCTAAAAGCCATCGATAGATAAAACTTAAAAAAAAAACCTTCCCAATCGGTTTACCAATTTAAGAGCCTGTTTGCCTCAGACAGACAGACAAACAAACTCCCATACATAGCGGTCAAACTTATACCACCGCTCTTTTTGTGTCAGAGCTGCAGAGGTAAAATAGACGCAGTACACGACGAAATAGACGTAGACGTTATAAGCGCCCCGCAAGTAGTCTTCTTCTTTTTTCTTCTTTATAGACTTTCCTTTAGGAGGCTGGTTTCCGCACAGTTGGATCATTGTATGTGAGCTGCGGCCCCGCAAGTAGTACCAACTCACTTGTTTCAATGGGTGAGTGTCTCAGTTGGATGCTACTCAATGACATTTTCCGATAGTTCGACTTTCAAAAGAAAATCACATTTGTATATTGTGTAGGTTCTTAAATCTTGTGTAAGGCCGTATACAGAAAGAAAGCTGGAAACTTAGAAGCGCTTGTCGGCGCTTGTCAACGCGGGTAATCCGCGCAGGAAAATATATGAACATCGACAAGCTTCAACACGCGCTGGTCAGCGCTGGGCGTTGCCATAACAACTGCAAGCAAGTCATTCCTACATTTTGCCTAGTCTGCTTCAACCTGCTTCCTTTGTGTAGAACGTACCAGCTTCCAGCTTTAATAAAGCGTATAAGTTTCCAGCTTTCTTTCTGTGTACGGCCTAAGTTCTGTAATTTTTTTTTATCATTGGATAGAACTTTAGCAAATTGTTAAAAAAGTTTTAAAACAATATAAAAGTTATGAACAATATTTCTACGCCCACTCTTTGATGCCAAGTCCTTAAGACTATTTTATTGATATATTATTTTTCAACCCTCACCTATCACTGAATTGTCCGACAAAAAATCCAATTACTATTCCCGATTTCCCTCTGGAAATCAAACTAATAGTACACTAAAGTCATTATAACTTTTTTGTCAAATAAATAGAGATGTATGGCAATCTAGGTTAGTTCATTTTTTATCTGTACAAATAAAAATTATCATGTGCATCGGAGCACACTTGAGTATAGTCATTTTTCTGATTGCTTTTTTTAGGTTTCTAATTGTTAAGGTTTGTATCCAAAAATTAACCATAAACAGTCAACAGAGTAAGAGTAATTATCTAGGACCGTCAGATATAAAAAAATAAAAAAGCCTACAAATTCATTTAAATTTTATATAAACACATCAATCGGCGCGGCGTTTAAGCTTTCGATGACCAAGCGACAGCCGGCTGTCGGGTTGCTATAGTCTTCCTATTGTGTAATCATGTGAGTTCAAAGGTTTAAAAACTTAAATTATATCTTGCTGTCGTGCAAACTTGTCTACTTTGCTTACTGTAAATGGGTGGTAAACTAGTTTTAAAATACAAAAACTTAAGAGGAAGGAGGACAAATAAAGTTTAAATTGAAGTAGCCGTAACTTGTTGTTTGTTGTCACATCTGTCGCACGTCAAACTAACTCACAGAGTCCTGAAGAACAAGAAACAGCATGGCGCTAGCGGTTGATACTTATTCAAAGATCGCCAACATACAAACATGATCAGAGGAAAGGGGAAGGTAGATATTAGGGCCTTGTAGTTGTTCATAGGCAAAATCTATGTCTTTTTAAAACCATCATTTATTAACTTTAATACAATCAAAGAGTCGGGTCGATAATTTTATTGTACTCGTAATGCAACGATGGCCAAGAAAGGACTGAAGTTTATTTATGTGAGACTCAATAAGTAGTATTTTTATAAGAGCAAAGCGAGAAAATTGCTAGTAGATTATTATATAGGTAGTATATTACTTCTAAATAAAATGTATTTTTTGCCACCATTTTGCCACTGACCTCTGACATCGGTGACTAAGAAAATCGTAGGGAACCTGGTTCTATAAGTCTAAATCTTTAAACAAGAGTTTTGATCAATGCTGGTATCATACCTTTTCTGTATGAGAAGAAACGCTATAATGGCAAAATAACAGGCTGATATTTGGAACTAGGTTAATTAAACCCGTGATCTGGCGTGACTCTACCCTATAAATACTTATTACTGAAACCATTAGCCATTTTGTTAGCATCACTGGATTTTATAGCCTTTGTATCCGAAGGTGGCCGTCCAATGAATTTCGTTATAATTAATTTTAAGCCCTTTGAGAGAATCCCGGCATTCCCACTCATAGAGAAATAGCGATTATTTGACACGTAAATATTTACGGGTAAAAGGATTTGAGGGTTAAGCGTTTAGTGAAATTGTATTTAAAATGGATAAAGGGTTAATTGAAATATCCAACTTAATTACGGAAGATACCTTTATACGGTTTTCTCGAAGACGTAAATGTTCCCCCAACAAATTGGTTAAACCTACTGTTTCGTACCATTTGCTTGATAGATAAAGGGCAGAAACAGAAATAACACGTCAATAAAACTCATTAGCTACAATTCATTTCGTACTGCTACTTCAAGACTTTTAGCCAATGAAAACGGGTGTGCTGCGGCTAATTATTCCACAACGGTCGTTTACAACTTGGCCTTGAAATATATAAGCATTACTCATTTCAGTACTCCATGCTTGCAACATGGCAACTGAACTAACAAAGTTAAGAGGCCCCGTCACCTCCTCCCTAATTAAAATGTGACCACGCGAACTAATATGAGAAATTCCACCCAGCACGTACGTCGTCATAATTACTGTTAAGCTATCCACACCACTCCCCGGATCCTATAATGGAATAATAATACTCGTTTTGGAGCGTGACTTGGCTTCTAATTCCCGTGATACTTGTGCTTAGAACGTGTATAGTATTCCCTGGAGACGGCACAACGCAAGGGCCCTTGAGCTTTCTAACAATTAGTCTGTCACGTTTTGCTAGGAACAGACCAAACTATGCACCATGATTAGTATAACTATTATGGTTTGAGTAAACAACGTTTAGGTTCTACACTTACCTATAAAATTTATAAATCTGGGTAAAGATTAAAAAAATATATAATAAATGCCCCTCTATTTCAACTAAACGAAATTATCATTTTGTTAAATCATTTGAACGTAACATTTCTGGATTGGTCAAGAATCAGATCCATCTTCTTACACACACATAGTTAGTAATAAGTTAGTTCTCAACTATATGCATGTGTGTAGTGACTGCCTTACTGGCCGCCACAAGTCCACAACCCAATTACTGGGTATCACGATATCCACAACACCTTTCAATGTGTCACCTTTAAACAGCTGCGCAATATATTTTATTATAGCATAGCTCACTTTTGTAGGGATCAGAATTTATTCAGTTCTTTTTTAAGAGGTTTCATAATGAAATTGTTTTTATTATTTGCGGTTATGACATATTTATAATACAAACTTTCATTACTATCGTTAGGAGTGGAATTTCTAGAAACTATATGCCACGTTAATAGCTACAGTAGTTTCGGCTTTGTCCTGGTTACCACAAAAAACCTGTCACTTTATATGTAAAAGTAATATAATTAAATATAAAATCAGCCATAAGAACCGTGAAACAGCCTGCAGTGCCCTCCCCATCACCTCGTTCGCCACTGTTCGTTTTCTTGTGAACCTAAGTTAACATCAAATATTCGAGAAACGAAATAAAAATAAAACCCCTTTTGTATTGTAGCTCCTTTTACTTGGTACAAAGCTCAAATTAAGCTAACAAAAAAAGAAGATCCTTTACACGTGTAGGTTAGCCTTTTTCTACGAAGATACTGTATACCATCTCCAATTCCATATTGCCGCCTGAATTCGCCTTCACATGTGTGTGAAGATACCTCTAAAAACAGTAATTTCAAAGCTTGTTTGAAATACTTGTAAGTAAATCTTCATTAGGTTTTATTGTTACTTAAATCATCTCTACAGGTTGTGTGACAACCTTCATATGAGGTAAATGGGCACATACATACACAGGTCCTTAGTTGAGAACTTGTTAGGGTAGTAATTAGACTTGTGTGTGCGGAATTGAAACGTTTTCTATTACATGAATTTACTTCACTAACTAGCCAAGTTTATGTTGAGTTAGTTATTTCTTAATGAAGAACGTTTCCATAACTTCTACAAGGATATTTGATTCTAATTTATATGAATTGGATTCGAAATTTAACTTTATTTTTGTAAGGTCTCGTTTGTCCGTGCCAGAGGGCAATCATCTACAACCCCTCCCCTTATTAAGTCCCCTAAGCTGTCTCGCCACCCATGGGAAAAGATTATGAGGTCGACAAAAATCTTCAGTAGATTAAATCGTGCTATCGGCAATTTTCGTTTAAAAACCTTCCCTTTTTGCCCCATTTTTATTTAAGCTTGGTAAGTATGTGTGCTTACTTAATACATGTTTCTTTACACGATCATTGACTTACACAATGATGTTATAAGTAAAAAAGTGTAGATAGGTTATATGCAGTCAAAAAGTGGCACATTAAAAGTTTTCCAATTGACAAACATGATACTGAGTAACGCGTTGACATTTGACGTTTATCTCTTTTTTACTCGCACTACTTCAATCATGTCATCCTACTTTGACGTGTAATGTATGTGTGCGTTAGTGTGCCGTTTTTGAAGATAGAATTTCGTTTGGGTAACCTATCTACACTTTTTTACTTATAACATCATTGGACTTACACGTGTCGAGGCAGTAAAGGCATGTGTTATCAAGTTCGATGCCTCTTCGGCTGATACATTATGGGTTTGAGTTCATTGGCAATATTTCAGGGTGTGAGCACTCATTAATATTAACAGCATTCACTGACTTGTCACAACGTTTAACATGTTCGGAGTATGTACTGTTATTTTCCTGGTGAAGGAGCAGGATAGTTTTTCGATATTTGAGAGTTTTTCCGATAGGAAAAGTTCAATAAATACCTACTCTACAAACGATTTTATTTAGGCTGACCACGTATTTACTTATTTCAGATCTTTTTTTTATATTTTTTTTTTAAACATAGAATATATATACCTACTCTTCCACCACATACCCATGTAAAAAATGCTTGGCAGATATTTTATAAAGGAACTAGCTGTTTCACCCGCGTAATAGTACCTAGGTTTTTGCTGCTCCACTCCTGTAGATTATAGCGGAATATACCTATAGGTTATTTTTTCCTCGTTTTTGTCACATTTTTCATTAATGCTCCGGTCCTATTGTCATAGCGACATAGTGGTGCCGATCCTCTTATTCACAAACTAACTTAAATTTAAGTTAAGTGCATCTTTCTCTTTCAATTTCATTAAAAAAAAAACGGTTAAGTGCGAGTCGGACTCGCGCAACTAGGGTTCCGTAAACTGTTTTTTTAATAACTACAAGTTTAGGGTGTTCGGGGTTTTTTCTTTACTACTACATGACATTGCTTCTTGCCAAATTTCATGGTTCTAGATCAATGAAAAGTACCCTATAGATTTTGATTCCATTGCAAATGTCAAACATGAGTAGGTGTGTATTGGGGTACCTGGATCAAGAGATCCAGGTACGCCCAATACACTCTTCAAAATGAGTGTTGTATTCAGAATCCTCTATTCAAAAAGAGTGTTGTATTCAGAAATCCTCTATTCAAATGAGTGTTGTATTCAGAAATCCTCTATTCAAAATGAGTGTTGCATTCAGAAATCCTCTATTCAAAATGAGTGTTGTATTCAGAATCCTCTATTCAAAATGAGTGTTGTATTCAGCAATCCTCCATTCAAAAATAAGTGCTGTTTTCAGAAATCATCTATTTTTCGAAATGAGTGTTCTATTCAGAATCCTCTATTTAAAATAAGTGTTGCATTCAGTATCCTTTTCAGAATCTCGTAATCCTGTTGAAGTGTGTGTGTGTGTGTGTGAATGGCGTGATCTTACGAACAGCATTCGTTTGATTAAATATTATGTGCTGTCCATATTTGAATTTACATGCTGTTCTATTTGTTAGGTGAGCCGTTATGCATCATATGTTTTATGTATATTAAACCCTATGAGCAATGTAACAAACACAGGTGTTAAAAATAAAACTAAAAGTTGGTTATCTCAATATTTATTTTCATGAATAATTTAAAAAATATTATTTTCAATACACCACTTATTTAAACAAAATACATTTTTTAAAGCACAAATATTAGTATGATTGATACAACTTATAATATCAGGTGAAGTAGAATATTTTTTATACAACGTTACTATACTAGGACACTGCTTACTTTCTAAATTATATACATGATCAATTTCCAATATATCTTTTAACCATAACACTTTTTCGTTACCTTTTGTAAATATAGTTTTATTTTTTAAAAAATTTGCAAAGTTAGCTTTATAGCTAAAATATGGTACAAAACCTTCATTCCAATGTATTCCCCTGTTTTTTTCAATCCAAGCTACTTGTAACCGTTCTTTTTTCGTCAAGTCATAAAATGGTCGTGGTGGTTTTATCAACAGTACTTGTATCCGTCCTTCATACAAAATTGCTATTTCTTTTGGAATAAATTTGTTTTCTTCATTCTTAAACCCTTGGACATCCACAATAACATTCATGATAATTTTCTGACAATATTAGTCAAAGGTTTGTATTCGAAAAGTCGATCGTTTATTATTAAACAATAAGCAGATGTATTGTCCGGAATATCTTCTGAACATTCGATTTCTATTCGCACATCGACTGGTCCAGTTTTAAGCGTTTCGTTTTGTCTTGAACAATCAATCACAAAAAGTGGAGCAATTTCTTTAAATTGATTTAAGCTAAGCAACGGATCTATACCCAAGTTATAATACGACTGACGAAAGTTAGCATACATCTCGTATAATATACTATATTTATTTTCGTCAAATTTCAGATTGAGTGAGTCATATGGATAATATTGCGAATTTAAAAATAACTTGATATTGTTAACATTACAATGATCAAATAAGGAAGAACTTTTAGTTTTATTCGTTTTTCGGTTAGTTTGCAAACCAAATATAACAAACCTTGGTTTCTCTAATTGTGAAGTTGTCTTTACCGACCATGAATGCTTGGTTGTTTTTGGTAATAGCGGATATTCATATAAATCCCAATTTCTAAACGCTAACTGGATGGACCGGTCTCTATCCAAACTTTTAAGCAATGATAATTTGTTACGATCAGAGACTTTGATATGCGGCACACGCCATTGTACCTTATGTATATCTATTTCTAGAATATCATTTTTCTCCATAAGCACGCTGTTCAATGCCGAGCTGCTTCTTTGTAAAATTAGTTCATGTTTACAATTAATTATTATTTTGTTATAATCTTCTGCAAATCCTAAAATTCTGTTCAGGGGTACAATAGCGCTAAAATGTCCATTTCGAATTTTGGTATCATTTAAGTTCCATCCCCAAATTGCTGCAGCTTTACTTTCACCTTCATTCATGGAGACATACGATTTTAAAGTCGTTGTTATACCAGCATTTTTAATGCGATCGATTTCAACACCATTTAATTCGTATCTAATATCTTGAAACAAATGTAAGATTGGGTTGTTAATGAAATTAACATCTTTTTTTATTATTTTTCCTGCCGGATCTTTTGTAGATACACTTGCATACCCTTCTATAAAAATAGAACTGTTGCAGGGCAATACATACAAATCTTGATGATGAATGGGTATTCTGATTTCATCATTTTCTTTAAAACTAGAATTATATGGACTGTAGCTATGAACCTCATAACTTTCGATGGAGTTGTCATGTTGCACTAAATCTGTTATTTGAAGCATGCTGTATTTATTTTAATTTTAATCCAATATCTCTGAGAAATCTTTTATTCTCTTTAGTAATTTTAATTTGTCTTTTAATGTTAAGAGTGTTGGCACGTCTAACTGCTTTGGAAACAGGAAGAGAAATATTAAATTTTCTTCTTACGGTAGGCGTTTTATTAAAAACTAGCATGTTGTTTCTGCGCTAAAGTAGGTAGTATTTACTATTTTAAACTAAGCTCATTACACTTTACAATGTGAGTAGTGATTATCACCACATACAATCTAAAAATGTGAGCAGTTTATCAGGACATAAACTTTTATACCTATTTCTATGAGTTACAATAACACTTATCTAAATTATTAAATAATCTAAATGTTATGCTACTTTATTATCTTTCCAAAATGACTTAAGAAATTTTAAACACAAGTGTCCACAATTATACAAATGATCACGCTGCACGTTTTCATAATTGTAGTGAATTTTATTTCCTACATATTTCATAAATTCTTTTGGAGGTTTTAAGTCACCATAACTGTCAAAATATTCAATGTATTCATTTATTTTACCATAGGCTACCCAATGAGTACCAGAGTTTTCAGAAGAGTCAAGATTAATCACTCCACATTCTATCGGTAAAGCTTTATCTGGTAATTTATCTCTCATAAACACACCTCGGAAAAAGGGTATATTATTCGAGTGTTTGATAATGTCAATATTGGTTAAAGCTCTGTTGGGCAGCCGAGATTTCAGTTTTTTTTCTCTGTTAAGTAAATGCCTAAACCATCCTTGTAATGTTTTAGATGTAATCCTCTTCCAATGAATAACGCTTCCATTTCCTTGTTGTGTCGCTGTGCTTCGTACAATTGCTTCTTAGCTGTTTTATATGCGTTAATTGCTTTTGCAATACCAGCAGCACCACCTGCTAAACTGCCAGCAGCAGATAATCCAGCAAATATTGGTACTAACGGAAGAAATCCACCAGTTTTTGGTACTGGTATAATCCTAGGTAATTTGATTGGTGTATCTGATGCGAATTCTTTTGCTGCTGCGTATGCCAATTCCATCAATGCTTTCTTACATGTTGGTTTTAATTTTGTAATGCGCTTTTTAGTGTGGCTAACAATCTTTTTAAGAGTTTTCTTAAGACCAGCTCCTGTTTTTAGTTTTTTTATGGTTTCGTTGTATGCTGATGCTACTGCTTTTTTCGTGTTTGGAATACGTCGTATGGTTTTCATCGCTATTCTTTTATTTTTTCTTCAGATAAATAGAAAAGGATTTTTAACTGATACAAATACAAGTCTTTTTTGTTTTAAGAACACATACATAATGAATTGAAAAAATATGTGTATTTGCTTAAATACTTATTTCAACAATCTTTTGTTTGATCACTTAAAATACATTTGTTTTATCTATCCAACTGTTTTCGCTAGGAGGAAGCCCGAGCCACTTTACATATACTTGATTCCCTTTTCTTTTCAATACTTTTTCAACTAAGTACAAATCAGGATTGCTGGTTTTTTGAAGTTCTTGAGCATAAAACGCACCTAGTATCGGTCGGCATCTTGCATCTTCTATCAAGTAGGTTACCGGTTTAGTTTCTTGTATTGTTTTTATCTTAAATATTTCTGTTGACCAATTAGGGTAATAGCCCTTATCAAAACATCCTTTGTATTTACTTATTCTTACAAAATCACCAACACTTAGCTTCCTATACTTGTCACTTTTCTTACATTTTGCCATTTTAATGTATCTTTGCATTATGCTTGTTTTATTGTTATGATTTATAGAAGCAGGAGGTTGTCCCACAGTTCTATGAGTAGTATTATTGTATTCATTTACAATTTTGTTGAGCGTTCCATTTATCCACTTATAACTACCGATAAGACTAAACTCTTTATATAGTTTATTTTTTAATGTTCTTATTAATCTTTCTACAATAGATGCTTTTTTAGTTGAATACGTTGAATAATGATTAATTTTATACTTCGTAACAATATTTTTGAATTTCTCATTATAAAACTCTTTTCCTAGATCAGTTTGCAAATTTCTTGGAACACGACCTTTAAGACATAAACTTTCAAAAGCTGTTGATACCTGTTGCTTATTTTTTTGTTTTAGAGGAACTGTCCAGGCATATTTTGAAAAAGTGTCTATGACTGCTAGTATGTATTTGTAACCACCATTCACTTTCGAAATTGCTTGCATGTCCATCAAATCCGCTTGCCAGAGATCATCGATATCTTTTAGTACGACCTGTCTTCTCGGAAAGTTTACTCTAGCACATTTATGAATTTCATTTATGACATCTACTTTGCTCATAATGCTTACTCAATTTTCCTGCAATTTCTTTCAACGCAATATTTCTTTCAAGATTTCTTACTCTTTCATTTAAAATTGTAATCAGTTTATTCAGTTGCTCTATTTGCATACAAATATTATGTTGAAGTTTTTTGTTATTCTCTTCTGTAATATTTTTACCAGATTCAGTTTCTTCTATTGTATTTGTTTTCTCAAAACGGTCTACTCTTATGTTACTTCTAGTTATGACTGATGTTTTATTTCTACGAACAGAATTAATATTTTTATGATCATTCATGTTGTAAAATATTTTGATAACTGAAAGCGTTTCAAAGCATTTTACTCTTTTATAACATCAGCTTCCTTTAGCTCTTCAATGATTGATAAAATTTCATTGTCATGATTGGTATTACCAGCATTTTTTGATGCAATTAGAAGTTTCAGCCTTTCAATTAGTTCATTGGGGTCATCCCAGTAAACATAATCGGTATCACTTTTATATTTTTTTAATTTAGGCAAAAAACCACCGCTTTTTGTTTTCATTATCGATCCTTCATCTTGAACTGAACTATTTTGGGAAAACAAAGGTTTAATAATTTGACGATATTTTAAACTTTTATCACCTTTTATCTGACCATTAGGATGAAAGTCTCTTTTGTGTGCGTGCGTATTATGAAGCATATCTTTATAGACAATTTTATCTAGTTCGGTAACCAAACTAAGGTCAGGTTTACTGCGTACCAAAAGTTCCTTTAGGCCTGGTGTTAATTCATAGGACCTTTTATCAATAGTAACTATGTTTGTTTTTGGTGAATTACTGCTTTTATTTTCTATGGAAAATGAAACTTTGCTATTCCCCATCATTAGTTTTTTATTTTCACTACGTATCCCAAATGGGACATTCATATTATCATACATTTCCATCATATCTTCTTTATTCAATGATATCAGTGTATCATCACAATTTTTAATTGGATATCTTGTAAGAACGTCTTTATAACACTCAGAATCTTCACTCGAATCTATTTTTATACATTCTTGAAAACTTTCATAATCTGGAGCATCATCTATTGATGAGCTGAATCTTCTAATCGTTTCATCTCTTGAAATGTTCAATGTTGGTTTATTTTTGGCACTCGCTTTAATCAATGTTTCTAGTGGATCTGTTATTGGTTTGAAGACCTGCTTAAATTTTAAATTAGCTGTGTCTTCTTCATTTTGTATTGTTTTAATTTTATTTTTAATACTATTGACTGATTCTATCAATTGTTCTTTAATATTAGCCTGCATAATGTTATTTTTTAAATGACCCTTCCGTTATTTACAGATATGAGAATTCGATTGATCCTTTTTCTGTAATGAGCCGATATTTATATTGTACTTTTAGAAGTATATAAATATGTCAAAGCCTTGTCTGTATCTACCTTCATTTAGTGAACAATCTTTATTAATTAATAAAAAGTCAAAGCGGTCTTTCCAAATAGCGGAGCAAAGTTTTTTAAATTCAATCCATTCCATATCTGTGTTCACATGCTCAGTATATATGTGTTTTAAGTTTACCTCGTCTTGTTTGAAGATAATCAAAAGATTGACATTATCTCGTATAAGTTGTTTAGGTATTTTAGAATAGGTCTGTGATAAGTAAAAACAATCTATTTGTTTATGTCTCCCCATTGCAAAATAATTGCGGATATTGATTTGATTTTCGCATGCTACATCATCGAAAATCATTAATGCATTAGATAAAGCATCATTAGGGTGTATGACTTCTTTATTCTCACTGAAGACAAAGAAATTGGCACCTGGTATGTAACTCATAACTTGTTTTAAAAAACAATACTTCGGCTGGAAAGCCGTCTTCGAGTATAAGTATATATGCTTAAACTTGACACCATTTTCATGTAATATTAAATTAAGCATTATGTTAGTTTTGCCACAGTTAGATGGACCGCATATTATACATCTAATAGTGTTGGGCAAGAGTGCACTATGTTTCACTTTACACGTTTGATTTTCAAATTTTATATTATTAACTTCTAAAGTGTGTGGTTGCTTGATGAACTTCATTATGAAATGTAAGATAAATGTAAATGACTTGTGTATTTATAGGTATCAATAAATAAAACAAAATTCGATATCCTTACATATTGGTTTATTTACAAATATCAAGGTACTTAATGCTATAAATTAATAGTTAAGGTAAATATAAGATACAAACTATAATACAACGTTATAGTGACCCCAAGGTAATGTTTCGATCTGATTTGGAAGTATATATCTTTTGTCGTCATTTCTATTCATCACCAATTTATTAACTTGCTGAGAATACAAAACATGTTTGATTGACTTAATCATATTCATCTTACATGATCTACTTTCATTATCAAATAATGATCTATTGTAATGCATCATCTCTAACCTATTAGTAACAGAGTTTGAAATACCTTTTGCTTTTTTTATTTCAGTTTTAGAAGCCGATAAACAGTAAAGTTTTGCTCTTAAACCAGTAAATTCGTTGATCACGTCTCCACCTAGTTCATCTTTAAATAGACCAGGTACTTTGGCATTTACCCTAGGTATTAAGTATGGATTATTTAAATCAAAATTACTTGTGTCAAATTTTTTTAAATTGTTTCTTATATCATTGTAAATATCTTCCGTGTAAAATAAATAAAGAAGACTGTCGGTGTCTGTGTAACATAGCCTGACATTATTCATATATTTTTTTTTAATATTGTAATGATATTGATAAAGGTGTAACTTAGCATATTCTAAAACAGTAAAACCTATATAAATCGGTCTGTCTAAAACAATTCTCTCGGGTTTTAGTTGCACAGCTACAAAGTTTTCTGAAAATATTGATACACATTTTAAATTCGGTTTGCAAATTAGTTTTTCAGCACAGAGTTGTTTATTTGTTACGTTTTCTTCGTCGTTCCATTTTGTAGCTAGTTTAATATCTACCTGTTTTCGTTTGTTTTCTATCGTTTTACCGAAAATGGAGTTATTTAAAAGCTTGAAAAAGTCTTTTTCAAATGCAGTTGCAGATGCTTGACGCAGGGTAGTATTTAAATCAATATATTTCTTTAAATATTCTTCTTGCCGGAAAGTAAGAATTCGGTGAATTTTTCTTAGAACTAGCCCAGATTTTAAACATTGCTTCAAGTGAATATAATGAATTACATAATTGAATTTATCATATAAATTAGCTATGAGTTTAGCTGTCTTTCCTCCAGGGGGTATGAATTTCTCTGGTGCAAAAGGCAAATCACTATGAAAATCATGTACTGATTCGGGATATTCGAGATCTACTTCTAAAATGAAGCCATATTCGCTATCATTTGGTATACTCATTATATCGAAACAGTTGATTTCTTTCTGATTTAAAAGTCTGAACTCTGATATTGGGATTTTTTTTGTCATTGCATATCCGTACAAATTATTACAATCGAGATAAATCAAATAGCTCGTGGGTTCTTGATCATTGTATTCTGATAGATAAGGATTATTTGCTTTTGCATGACGTAGTGAGCATTGGGCGAGACCACCACGTATGCCCTTTTCTATCATTTGAAATATTTCTAAGTCATCAATTAAGTCTAGCTCAACACGCGTATACAGCAACATAGCATCCCAGCTTAAACTTGGTGCCGTTATGTAGTACGCAGGGTCTAATTTATAATATTTTAAGCTTATTTTACGAAAATTTTCAAATATATCACATAGTAATAAAACATCACATTTTAAATATAAATCAGTATACTCGCCAATAGTATTGATATTGAATGCATTCCACACAGTTTTCGCGTGGTCATATTCTTTATCGCTAATGTGTTCCATTTTTAAAGTGTTATAAAAGTATTTTTTACGAGGGAGTCTTGTTTCTTCGTACTTGTCCCATGTGTTAATATAATCATAAGGATATATACCTTTCGTTTTTAATAAGTTTAAATGTTCATCATTGAATTCTGCTGATAAATGAATAAAGTCGTTATCTGATAAACTTTTACTTAGTGCATCTAAACTAGAGCTTAAAAATTGGAACGAATCTATGAATTTTATTTGAAAAGAACGGCCTCCATTCTCGTTATCTATGTATTTAGTAATAGTTAAATACTTTTCCTTAGTCTTCGGTATAATTTTTATATCACCTTCATGTTTCAATAATTCTTGTATAAAAAGATGGGAGTCATAATTCGATAAATTATGAAAAAATACTGGTATGAATGGACATACTCTAAATATTAAGTTACATTGAACATGTGCAGGTCCTCTGTACTTTCCTGTCACATGATCGTGGTCTCGCACCTTATCATGAAATAGTATCTGATCACAAATATGACAAACACTAGCATTGTTGTAACTGATTTGCTCTTCTTTTGTTAAAGGTATCATAGGTTTTGCTATCGTTAATATTTCATTTATTTTCTTCACATCTTCTATTAATCTAGTAACAAATACTTCAGCACAGTCAGGACCTCTATATGTTACATATTTGTTTTGGCTTGGATCGTGTGAACAACATATATAGTATCCAAAACATGAGGGCTGATGTTTTTTGAAATTATGTGTTTTTTCAGATTTTGTTTCGAAACAACTCTGCAATAGGCTTTCAAAGTCTGCATAAATGACATAATTAATTTTTTGTTTTCTTTCAAAATTCTTGAAACTGAGTTTACTATTCTTCTCAGGCAAAATTGTTAAAACTTTTGAACAGGCATGAGATCTATATTTATTTTCACTGCTATAAAATTGCAAACATGATTCACACAACAAAAAAATACCTTTATGACATGTCACTTGTCGTCTTACTAATCGTACCAGATTTTTAATAAGACAGTAGTGACTTAATCCTTTTCTTTCTAAATATAGCAAATTTACGTGTACAATTCTTCTGTTATTTGTTAAATACAGAGGACCAGTCACATTTTCGCTTTTATTATCTACTCCGTAAATATTAATACTTATGTTGTTGTTTATTTCAAATAGTTTTATATCATTATATGAGACAGGAAAAGACATTCCATCAATATTTAATACAGAACTGTAGTGTGGGTACGAATGAGTCCTGCTTACGTTCATCTTGGCAGGAAACAAAGCAGCTACCACACTCCATAAAAAGCAATGATTATCATTATTTTGTATATTAATACAACTTTTAGAATTTTTTATTTTTGATGGCAATTCTAAATATGTACCACCTCTCATTGGACAATATTTATTCATATTGATTTCTAGATGACTTACAGACTGAAAAGACCATCCAGAGTCTTTATGCTCAAATTCTGACATTTTGCATTTTAAAAGTTCGGTTACTTTTGAATACAACTCATTAATATCCGTGTTATTACAAATAATTTTATATTTCGTATTGAATGACTTAAGTTGCTGCTCACTCGTTTTTGGTAAGACAAAGTGGGCAAACAATTCGAAATTAATCTTGAGACAAGTATTTTTCTTTAAACTTGAATGTATAAGTTTAAGGATATCATGTTTATTCTGACACAAGAACGCCTCCGGTGTTAGGTATTCAGCATCTTGTGCAGGATTTAAACGATATGTTATAATTCTATTTTTGAAAGCACTTGCAATAATATGAATATTTTCAAATTCGCTTTGCAATAAACTATTAGACTTGTGAATATTGGTTCTCAAATGATATTTGAATTCATTCATTGGTAATTTTACGAAACATGTTTTGCATTCTCTATAGTCTGGATTATTTGTACATTGCGTTCGGTGAGTAGACGGGGTTTGAACTGTAAATAAAACAAAACACATTCTATTATGGTTATATACTTTCATTACATTTGTATAATACCATACCAATATTAACTACTATAGTAAATGATTAACAAACAAGCAAGTGAGTAAGTTTACATATAAAGATAATACTATATTATTATATGTATTTAATATCTACTAAAAATAGCTGCTGACATAGTCTATAGGACAGTGCTTGAATTCTTTGTGAGTTTCTTTTAAAAAATTTTTTAGGTAGTTCCATGCTGGTGTATCATCATTAGTTCGATTTTTAACACTAATGATTGCATGCCTCCATCGATTTATAGGCGATATACGCTCTACCTCATCGTGATCGTATATCTTTAATTCTATAAAAAATTTACCCTTTTTGTTTTCAAAGGTCTGCTTACTTATACCCTTGGCTACTCTACGGGTATAGTAAGAATGCAATGGTGCTATTTTGTTACCCGATGTACTTGCAACGGCCTCCTCTTCCTGCTCATCGTCGCTGTCGGTCCCGAACAGATCGTGCGATGTGGGTCTCATGCTGGCGCTGATGGGCTTGATTGCGGTCTTGCTATGTTTCTTCCTCTTCTTAACCTCGGCGCTCGATGGTTCTTCGTCCGCCAACCTCTTGCCAGCCAGTGACGAAGATGAAGCTCTGGAGTCCTTCGGTGTTTTCGAATGCCGCTGTTGCTGATGCTCGGCCTCATCGTCGGAAGAGAAAAGATGGGTAGCTGTTTGCTTCGACCTGCAACAATAAAATTATATTTATGTAAGTATGAGACTACAAAGAAAAACATTGCGCAAGACACAGTTCAATACATGATTGGAGAGTTACATTGCTTTAAAATAATAGATCAAATACATAAGAAAAGGCGGATTCATTATTTAACCAACATATATTAATTGATTAGTTAACAATTTGAGAAATAATGAATGAATAAATGAAATGTAAATAGATAAAATTAGTTGAATCGAGGAAAAATTAAACGGTTGAATAGATGAAATGACTGAATAAATGAAATTGATTTAATCGAAGAATAAATGAAACAGTTAAATAGATTAAAAGAGTGAATAGATGACATTATTCACCAGTAAACAGATTGAAAAGATAATAAATTACTTACATTATTTTCTAAGTCCGCTGAGTGTTGCTTGGTGTACTGATGTTCTGTTATTGATGCAGGATTTCAGGAGCACCGAGTCCTTTCACTGATGTTTTGGTAACGAAGTGTGGCCCACAACCCGTTATATAGTGGTGAAAACGCGTCACGCATAACCAAATTTGTAAAAATGCATAATTGCAAAAATAAGTCAATCACAAAGATTGCAAGCACAGCATTAGTTCGATAAAAACTCTGTAGACGAGCGTTTCAACCGCAGAGTTTTAAACGCTTAATAATTTATTCGTCATTACAGGTGCCACTACAATACTGAGAATATCAATTGTGACCCAAGCAAATCATTAGAGATAAAATAAAAAACATTATTTAAGTAATTGATATAAAGTGCTATTTTAATATCAAATGTGTTAGAGAGATAAACGCTGCGGTTATAACGCTCGTCTATAGATTGCAGTGCAGCTTTTTGCACGTGTCACATACTACTCGCCATATGGAGAGGCCGAAGTTTTGAATTACATTACATACATAAAACGAAATTATATTGAACTTTAATGATAAAAAAAATTGCAATTATTATCTATATAAACCAGACAAAATACCAATGAAAAATCATTCAAGTGGTCTTCTCTGCCCTACGATGTCGGTAAGTAGATATTATATCAAAAAGTTTTTTAAATTACTTATTAATAAAAATATTAATAAATCCTATCATTTAACTTTCAATATTCGAAGATGGATCTATTCTAGTATAGTTCATTGTCTTCATCAACTTGTAATGTCAGTGTTATTTATTAATATATATATATATATATATATATACATACTCTTTTGTTCCAGATTTCCAGCGATAATTTCCCCACTAATTCTTCATACTCACCGATTCCTCCTGAACAAACATTACGCCAAAAAGTGGTCAACTATTTGGAGAGAGAAAGACCATTTCAACCGTTCCAATTTGAAGACACACCGCCATGCAGCAATAGTAACAGCAGCGGTAACAACAATAATAAAAGACGAAGAAATGACGTTGTATACTCATACATACAGAAACCATCCACGGGGCATCGCAGTAAAATAATACGAATTCAAGTTTTTGACGCTGAAGAATTCATAAATTCGCCATGTGATTGTAGTGCCAATATATGTGTCCAGCATGTTGTGGGAAATGTTTTTAATGATGATATCTATAAATGTGTAAAGGATATTGTAAGCAAATTGCATAAAAAGATGTGAAATTGTAATTAGACTACCAATTCCATTTCCGAAGTTTTATTTCAATCACCACTTCTGAAAAGTCACCTACCAACAAATTATACAAATAGATAGATACACTTTGCAAACATACAACTTTACGCCACGAGTCAAATTATTTTGAACTTTTTTACCTAATTAAATTGACTTAATACTTTATTAATATAGCGACCATTCACATTTGTCTATGCAATATACTTCTTATTATTCATATCGATACTCAATATGTAAACCTATTTTTTTTTTCATAGATATACATTTGGTATATAGTATATAGGCTTAGTAATTAAAGCTTAATAGCTGTGAGGCACACGATGGGTAGAAAAGAATGCGATCCGTTTCCTAATCGGGAAAGGTAAAGTAATTGCTATGTCAACAATAAGTCGCACATAACAACTGATTCCTAGATGCGATTTTAAACGATTAGGAATATAGTATTTCTTCGGAGACACATCACTGCATCATACATACCTAAATAAAAATTAAATGTTGAGTAGGTAATATAGTATCAGTCACAGTCACATCGTACAGTAATATAGTATCATTCATAGATCACTGATATGAACAGCACATAATATCTAATAAAATGAATGTTGTTTGTGAGATTGCTCCGTTCATCCACACTAAAACGATTACAAGATTCTCTCAAGAACCTTCATTTTGGAAACAGGAATTTCAATACAACGCTCATTTTGAATAGAGGATACTAAATACACACTCATTTTGAATAGAAGATTCTGAATACAACACTCATTTCGTATCGAAGATTTTGAATAGAGGATTTCTGAATACAAAACTCATTTTGAATAGAGAATTTCTAAAAACAACACTCATTTTGAATAGAGGATTTCTGAATGCAACACTCATTTTGAATAGAGGATTTCTGAATGCAACACTCATTTTGAATAGAGGATTTCTGAATGCAACACTCATTTTGAATAGAGGATTTCTGAATGCAACACTCATTTTGAATAGAGGATTTCTGAATACAACACTCATTTGAATAGAGGATTTCTGAATACAACACTCTTTTTGAATAGAGGATTCTGAATACAACACTCATTTTGAAGAGTGTATTGGGCGTACCTGGATCTCTTGATCCAGGTACCCCAATACACACCTACTAACATGCAATATAAACAGCCGTATCTTTTTATTGCGTTCGTTTAGAAATTTGATTTTTTCACTGTTTTGAGAAATAGCAGACCGGAGTACGTGATAGCAATTTCAGCTTGATAACTCGTCGCGTTTCTGAGAAAAAGGGTCTTGACAAACGAACGGACGGACAACGAAGTGATCCTATAAGGGTTCCGTTTTTACCTTTCAGGTACGGCGGGGTTATTACCTATGAAACAGCAATGAGCAATATTTGCGCAGTGATCGCGCGATCACCGCGCGATCGTCAAAAAAAATCGTATTATGTATGAACCGATTGCTAATCGCTCGCTGATTGTTCTAATGCACTTATTGCTACGATGACGATAAAGTAGCAATCGCTGGAACTAATTAAATATCACCTTTAACAAAAAAAACTTAACTTTGCTCTTAAAAACCATACTAAATACGAAACCACCAAACGAAAAATGCATATTTTAGTTAACTGATTGCTCCACAGAGGCAGCACTATCGCTAGTTTGCTATTTGACGTGACGTATTTTGAATTGACGTTTGAGCAGCAAAATTTTGCTAAATTATCGCGATCGCTCGGCTATTGCAAGATACGTAATCCCAGTGCGGAACCTTAAAAGGATAGAAGATAAAATATCAGTTAAGTCCTGTCAAATTTAGTCACTCCATAGATAATTTAGACACGATTAAAAACATGGCGACTATTAAATATACGCCAATTTCCTTCAAGCGCTGTCTTATTTGACAGGATTAAACTAAAATGTATCTTTTGTCCTTTTCTTTAAGAAATGGAAAGAGAAAGATGCATTTAACCTAGATTTAGTTAAGTTTGTAAACAAGAGAATCAGCTCCATTATATAGCCTATGTTACTCGCTAAAAACGTAGATTTATATCGATGAAAGAATTTTTCAAATCGGTTCAATTGTTAGCAATGCAAACAAACACAATCAAATCATTCCTCTTTATAATTTTATAAAATAATTTATGCATTCTACGGTTAATTTGTCTGAATGCTGCGTATTTTCGTCGTATAGAAGTAGGTCACCACTTATAATAGAGTTGATATATAATTAAGTTGATGATATCGTGTCGTATAGCACAGATTTCATTTGCACCTCGCTTGTCACTCGATGTCAATCGAATAAACGCGAACGTGCCTCCCAATTATCACACGGACACGTAAATTTTAATTGTGAGAATTTAAATATTAATTAAATCAGTGTATTTGTACAGGTGAAACGTTTTCATGAATATTTTTGTTTGAGTTTACGAATTTTATATGTAGAATAAATGCATAAACGATGCGCGAAGTAGGTAGGAAATTATAGGTCTACCTAGGGGTCTAATAGAAGTATAGCAGTAACCTGTGGTTTCACCCGCAGCTTTAGTTACTGTTTAGAATGAAACTCATGAAATAGCCTAACAATTCAAAAATTCAACAGTTCGCATACAAATAATAAAATAACCAGAAGTTCCAAAAATGTGTCCGTTTAAGCAAACAAACAAAGAATTTGAATATGAAACACGTGTATAAATAAATAACATACTTGACACGAAATGACCATACATTTTTCACAAAACCGCCGTAAATATCTAAAATGTTGGCTTCACTGCAGTAAATCTATCTGTATTTGTGTTTGTAAAACTGAATATTTCACTGTGGCGCCAGATTTAGGTGAAATTAATTGTACAGTAACGGGCATTCAGCCGCAACACACATTTTCCATCAGAGGGATTTGCTGGGGAACACCCAGGGGGAGCGCCTAAATGAACAATTGAACGCGCACTAAACTCTTCATATATAAGTTTGTATATACATATATCTTTAATGTTTCATATATAAGTTTGTATATACATATATCTTTGATGTTTCATATATAAGTTTGTATATACATATCTTTAATGTTTTACTACCGACTCAAGATTTATAGTGAAATTATTTTTTGCCCGCGCCTTCGTCCGCGTGGAAAAATAGTTTTCGTTCCTAGGGGATTTCCGGGATGAAAACTATCCTATGTCCTTCCTCGGGTCCCAGACTATATCTGTACCAATTTCTTTCAAATCGGTTCAGTGGTTTAGGCGTGTAGAAGAGACAGACAGACAGAGTTACTTTCGCATTTATAATATTAGTATGGATAGACACGAACTATGCCTTCGAATACACGTGATTCGAGACATAATAGAAAGACAATAGCAGCCCGACAGCCGGCTGTCGTTTGGTTGTTGAAAGGTTAATTTATCTGTTGTGTTATACTCTTAGCCTTTACTACTTAAACCCTCGAACACTGCCGGGGTTGCGGAATAGTTATAATAAGTAGTTACCGTGACCCCGTAACATAAAGAGCAACCGAAGGAAAATGAATGGGTTTTAGTCAGTAAAAGTCTGACACGCCCTCCCGCCCCGCACAGGACGGGAGAAGTCATTAGATTTCCCACTCATAAAAAAACCCTCGAACTCACGACGTGATTTGAGATACACTAGAAAGACAATACCAGCCCGACAGCCGGCTGTCGCTTGGTCATTGAAAGGTTAATTTATCTGTTGTGTTACACTTTTAGTCCTTAAACCTTCGACCACTCGTGATTCGAGACACAATAGAAAAACAACAGCAGCCCGACAGCAGGCTGTCGCTTAGTCGGCGAAAGGTTTAGTAACTATCTGCCTCACTGTCTCTCTCTCTTGTGTTGTGATCATCTTTTGCTTCTAGCCTATACACGTTGTGCGTGTTATGTGTATGCATACATACGTATACATAAATAATGTTTAACTTGTAAGCAAAAAATCTTATAGGTCAATGTTAATTTAACCTGACATCTAATACTATAAGTGACTTGTGTATACTCATCATTTTACAAAAACTACTTTTATTAATAACGTAGACAAAGTAATAACACTGTAGGGCAAAGGCCTCTTCTCATATAGAGAAGGCGTTGATTACTAAACTTGCTCATAAGGGGTTTGGCAATTTTTAAACTTATATTCATTGTTCAAGTTTCCTCTTAATGTTTTTTCTTCACCAATGTCTCATGCTTTTAAATAAGAATTCCGGTCTAGTGACTTATTCAATTCATATGTACACAAAGCAACTTATTCTAAGTTTACAGTCACTACATACATAATGTATGTGTGAGTAAAATCAACTCGTGTATTTACATTGCCTATTTGTTAGTGTTTGCTTGACTATAACCTGATGTCCACGCACACAAATACAATTATTAGCAAGACTTCGTCATATTTGGCTTTGGAAAATGTATAGTCTACCCTCAAAAATTAAGAATCGTATACATTTAATAGTTTAGTTTCATCGTTATATTGCTTTTGCATCTATCGGACTTACGTTACGTTCTAAAACATTATACCCTGCTTGTTTGGAGAAGTGTTGTTTTTTGTTGTGTTGATTAAGTTGTGAGTCAATATGAATCACTTTACTATACCTTTGAGAGCTGAAATTGTTATTTAACATGAGCAAAACGTTTTAATATGTGAAATTGCGATGAAGATGAAGATTTTGGTGAGTAACAAAATAATTATTTAGTTTTTCTTTCTTTATTTATAATTCAAATGATGTTACATCTATACGAATATTATAAAGCCGAGGAGTTGGTTTGTTTGGCTGAGTTGTAGTTTGAATTAAATAATTATGTGTGCTAGATGGCCTATTTATCACGGAAGCATATATGTATAAAACTTTATAGCTTCCTTATATAATATATAATATAATGTTTTTATATACTATATAATTTTTAAATAATATTATTATTAGTTTATATATAGATTATTATACATATTATAATTATTTACATCTGGTTAATTATTCTTGTTTTTTGTAACAATATTTTATTTTTGTTTCCAGAGAAAAACTGTAAGTGCACCGCTATACAGACAGGGAACGGTAAAACTGTACTTCTTTGGGTTGGGATTTTGGGTTTTTTTTGGGTTGGGAGGGGTAAAGGGGGTTCCCTGGACCCCTCCAAACCCGTTTCCAAACAAAGCAAATGCTTACTTTTAGAGTTATAATGATAAATATTTACGATACCGGATTGCCAATTTTAACGCTTGTGAAGGTCTGTGGCCCTGTGGGGCTTCAGAAAGTTGAGCCCATACATAACAAACTCCAAGATCCATAGTTTAGACACACGGACACACAATTTCCAGAAAAAACTTATTTTTTCGTAATTTTTTGCAAAACACTGATCAAACTTTCACTGGCACAACTATTATGACTATATGACCACAGATAAACACATAAGTTTTGGCGCCTTAAATGCACACTCACACACAAACTATACCTATTATAATGTCGGATGCATAATTAATAATTACTAATAAAGAAGTTTGAATTTTTTTTGTACCTATTAAGACTAAAGCACTCTTTTGACATCCGACGCCACGTATTTTTATTGTACAGAGTAAAGAAACCAAAATGTTTACTTTACAAAAGAGGGAATCTGGCGCTCGGCGGCCGCTGCCGCGGCACGCTCGCTCCGCTCGCTCGCCTTCGCGCGTTGTGTGGTCACAGTTCTAACCTAACCTAACCAACCATTTCGATATGGGCTAACTCTTGTCTATATAAATATTGTCTAATGTCATTAATTTTTAATTCAAAAATTAAACTTAATCTACTAGGGGTTGGTGTTAAAAAAGATTTTTTTTTTAAATTTTGCATTTTACGCGCGATATATTATTTATGGTCTGTGGTCATACAAACAGACGATTATGTGATAGTTGTGAAAAATTACGAAAAGTTGTTTTTTCTTTAGAAAATTATACGTGTGCGTGTGTCTAAACTTTGTATCTTGAAGTTTGTAGTGCCTGAAGCGTAACACAGCCACACGCAGCGCCGGAGACCCTCACGAGCCTTTAATTTGCTAATCCGGTATCGTACATATTTATCATTATATCTCTAAAAGTAAGCTTTTGCTTTGTTTGGAAAGGCGTTTGGGGGTGTTTGGAGAGCCCCCTTTACCCCTCCCAACCCAAAAAAACCCAAAAATCCCAACCCAAAGAAGTACAGTTTAGCCCAGGGAACCATTGATCTTTGTCGACCAGGCAGGACCACAGGATTGGCTTACACAAATATTACAATGCGCGACACCGTGATACCTACAGTTGTTACGCATTTTAAGCTGAGGCGCTGAGGCCTTCTTGACTTCGTCACGTTACAATGTGTTGAATGTGTGGACCCATTTGCTTGCAGCTGGTTTAAAGCGTCGTAGGCTATTCCTTCCCACTGTTTACAGGCAAAACCGGGTACGCTCCACAAGAGACAATTTACAATAGATTTTATTTTTTACAATAATAATAGTTAATACGTCATAACGAAAAGTGTTTCAAATCGGACAAGGACAGTCGCAAAATAATTATTATGGCTTAAAAATAGTGAGCGGAATAATGAAAAAAAAAATTCGAGATAATATTACTGTTCTGAACCCAATCGAACCTAAGGGGTCTTATGGTGCTAAAAGTTATAGGTATGTAGATAGTGAAGGCGCATCAATCGGATATAAATATAATATGTGGAGGTAATTTCATTTATGTGAGTGATGTTATTGTTTGTGAGGTTACAATTGGGATCACTGTATCTTAATATCTCACTAACATGTTTATTCATAATCATAAATAAATAAATTACCCACCTTAATACAAAAAGTGTCATTCATTCTTGTCCGATTTAAAATAATTGTCATGCATAAAACTTTGTTATTAAAATTATCATAAAAATCTACTGGACAATAAATATTGTTGGTTTCTAATTACAAATTGTTTAATTTTTATTTCTATACATATTGAAAATATCGTCAGGTAAATTACAAAAATAAACAACAAAATAACAGAAATGTTACTTAAAATAAAAATAAAATAACACCAGTTCTGAGGTTTGATCCTAAGCCATTTGATCAAATTAAAAAAAAATGCAAAAAGAGAGTGAGATTTGCGTGACTCGAACCTGTGACATACAACGTAGCGAGCGGTTGGTCGGTAGGCTCATACGCCACTATGCCATGGAACAACTTGAATGACTAGCTGAATTTGTGCTTCTTATTTTTTGGTTTATATTTATATTGTCAAACAAACGCTCATAAATGAGCGAAGTGGCTATTGACTACCTACAACATTAATGTTAAAGTAACAAGAAATCGTAAGTGTGTGCGTAACGACAGGTCTATCTTACAAGCAGATTTTACGCACACCAATATTATGGTAGTACGCGTATGTAAACTTAAATAGTTTGCTTTGCGTACTTTCAAAAGTTTATCTTGGACTTCACTTAAGTAGATAGCTGTGTAAATTTATTTCAGCTTAGCCGTTGTTGAACCTACTAGTTGGGTGTCTCGTTACAATATCAAGTTGTTTTTTCAACTTTTAAGTAAGATTTACAATTCAAAGAACTGCCTACTTATAGTTTGTCCCTTTTAGAAAACATGTGTGTATTTTTTTTTTATCAAATGAAATACTTCTTAACAATAAAAAGAAAAGAGAAATGCTATCTTTCGTTTTCTTTTTCTTAAGAAATGTCAGGTAATGTTGGATACTAATTGCAAGACAGAAAAGTTTTTATTTATTTCTTTTTAACGGGTATATCTCTGGAACTACTCGTTAAAGTGGAAACCAAAAATGTATATATAAGATGCACAGATTTACGAGAAAAAATAAAAGCTTCATAACATCACGCTGCCATCCACGAGAGCGGTGCTATAACCAAAGATGTAACTCAACATTGAACTATTTTAAAAAAACCACTAGAATAATTGAAAAAACTTACCAGATACATTATAAAAACAAAGAAAATTAAAGTTACAAATATTCAAACTTTAAAATAACAATGAATATTAGTATCTACTAAGAAATACAATTAATTAAGACGCAGGGGTGTCAGAATATTTCACGACAAAACAATTTCCTGTAGCCCTCACTGGTACTAATTAACCGCAGGACTGACAAACGATAACTATTATAACGCCTAAAATGACGAAATTAATATACCGAAGTTAAGAAGACAAGTAGAACGGGAATAACCGTAAATAGTAGCAGTAAAATTATCATTTTATTCTTAGAAGGTAACATAAATAAAAGGTTTTTTTAACCCTACTAAAAACCCGTTGCAAGAGTAAGTGTTTGATTGTGTTTGTACGTAATCTAACTATCATTTTTTGGTCATAAATTAACTAACGTTGTATGGTTTCGTTGAGTAACACATACGTCGAGGGTTAGCTAGTATACATAATAGAAACCATACTCAAAGACGCACCGAAATAGGGAAAGCCGTTTCCGAGAAAAACGTTACACCATGAATTTACATTTCAACACATTACACCACACACGTAAAAACAAGCTACAGCACTGTTCCAAAAATAAACAAAGCACGACATAAAAGTCTTCACTTGTTTTAAAAACAAGTTATTTAGCCAATTATGTCGACAAACATGATTGTAGTGGAACTGTTATTATTCATAAAGCTCCGTAGTGCTACAAAGGGAACAAAAAGGCTGTTTTCAGTACAAAACAATAAGTAACCGCGTGCGGGCGACAGTCGAGCGGTAAATTGTTCAGGGGAGCGATTAAAGCGTGGAAATTGTTTCGCAACAATGGTGGTGACACGGTTGCTAAGGACGCTATTAAATCTTTTATCTTGTTTGACAGCGAACCCTGTCAATGAGTTCCAGATGCAACGAGCTTGCATTGGAATTTAGACCTTATTGTTTGGTAGCGACTGTCAGTATTTATTTAGAACGAGTTTTGCCCGGGATTTTACCCATGTCTTTAGAAGTTAAAATTGTAGTTAATTTTCCCGAATTTCCAAATTTTCGTGTTTGTTCGTTTCGTAAGAACCTTCTTGGTGGTTTTGTTGGGTAAATGCAGAATGTTACATTTACCTAGAATTTCGTTTGGTTAGAAGTTCCAAATACGTTTAAATAAATAATTATACTACTTGCTCAAGGCGGATTGGCGATTTCGGACATAAATTCACTACAAGTCCAGGTTTCCTTACGATGTTTTCCTTCAGCGATGTCTGCGATGTCCAAGATAAACTTTAGAAAGTACATATACAATGAACTAAAAAAAATCACATTGGTACTTGCCCGGATTCGAACCAACCTCTTGCATGAGAGGCGGGCGCCTTAATTAAGGAAGTATAAATAAAAGGAAAATGGCCGTCTCAATAAATAATAATCTCCTTTGAAAACTTTTATAAATTGGAATTTAAAAGTTGCGAAAATTGGGTGAAACTGAAAAATCGTATCAGGGAGCTGTAAAATTGGGTTGAGACAAATCCGAATAAAGGTCCTTACTACAAACAAGGGATATTTTTCTTTAAGGCTAAAAGTTTTGTTTTGTTTCTGTTTTTATCCATTGAATTGTGAATCCATTCCCTGAAAATCTTTTTAGGTGAATTTAGGTGTGTTATGTTAACCTTTAACCCAAAAGCTAGATACTGAAAATTTGACTAAAGCTCTGTCTAATTTGCCTAAGTCTCTCTAGTTCTGCCTCATATTTACAAAAAAACATCATATATTAAGAGCGATATTTGGACCTAATCACAGATAAAAGACTGCAGCTATTTTAACGGTATTATTTAGTTTGACCCCGTATGTTCGTATGTCTCAAATCTTGCGATAGGTTTTTTAACCCTTTTACTAAACTAATTCTTTTTAAACTGCACAGAAGTTCCCGAGCCAATACCAGATTACGGCAACTTGGTCCGGGTCAGAAAATGAACAATGAATCTCTATAATGATTACTAGTAACCCCCTCGGCTTTATGCTTTTCGAGACACCGGATGTCAGTGCTGTCCTAGATAAACTTTAGAAAGTACATAATTGAAAAAGTCACATTAATACTTGAAATGCAAATGAAATGCATTCGGGGCTTGGAATTGCGCTTGCATTACTTGTTATAAATTGTTTTCTTTCCAATGAGCATGTGATCTTCCTTTTTTTTTTTTTTTTGGTGAGTGGGAAATCATCCAATGACTGCTCCCGTCCTGGGTGCGGCGGGAGGGCGTGTCAGACTCTTACTGACTAAAACCCACTCATGTTCCTTCGATTGCCCTTTATGTTCCAGGGTCACGGTGACTACTATACACATTCCGCAACCCCGGCAGGCGTTGGCCCTGTTAGGCCCCTTCCTGTGCTGACTCCTTCTCTTAGAGGCGCGCGTGGAACACTAACGCGCCGTCGACGCGGTCCTGGTCCTAGCCGGGCGGCGAGCTACCCATCGCTCGCCATCCGCAGAACCGCGCCTACGGTGGCCGGTAGTCGTCTTGCGACTCTCGACGTCTTCGCCTGGGTCTTTGTCCGGGGCGAGAGGCTCGTCGTTGCCTCTCGCGCGCCGCCGCTTCCTTCACTAGAAACTGCTTCGCAGAAGGAGGCGACGGCATCCCATTCCGTCTCGCCCCGCAGCATGGCCTGAACCAGCGCTGGGCGCGAGAGGTCACCGCCGCCGATCGCCTCTACGAGGACACGTCTATGGTCCGCCCATGCGCGGCACACCTCCACCGTGTGCTCGACCGTGTCCTCCAGGCGACCGTTGCTGCAGTGGTGACACCCAGGCGTCGCTTCCGCCTGAATCCGACACAGGAACCTCCAGAACTGACCATGTCCGGTGAGGACCTGTGTCAGGCGAAACGTGAGAGCGCCGTGGCGCCTCTCCAGCCACTCCTCAAAGAGGGGTCTTACCGCCGCTATCACGGCGTGCCCAGCACTAGGTTGCGACAGTCGCTGTCTCCACTCCGCCCTGAGATCTCGCCGGAGCTCCGTGAGCCGTGCCGCGATAACCCGCGGCAGCGGGACTTCGCCCCGGCGTTGCACTTCCACGCGCCACTCGTACGTGTGTGCAAGGACTGTTGCCTCCAGATCCCACGGCAGAGTGCCGGCAAGGAGGCATGCCGCCTCGCAGGAGATCGTGTGGTATCCCCGCACCATGCGAATGGCCATGACCCTCTGGGACGCCCTCATAAGCCGGGCCGGAGCCGCGGCTAGATTGGGCGCCCAGACCGGAGCCCCGTAGAGGGCCATGGACCGCACGATCCCCGTTTAGAGCCTCCGGCAGGAGGCGTTTGGGCCATCGAGATTGGGCAGAAGCCGCTTGAGGGCAGCTCCGGCCTTCGCCAGTTTGGGGCCCAAACGTCGGAAGAGCTCCGTAAAGTTCCATCGGTTGTCGAGGACAAGTCCCAGGTACTTTATCGTCGACTCGACACCGATGTGAACCCCTCCCACCGTTATCTGAGACCCCGGAGGTGGCCGGTGCCCAGGGCCATGAACACATGGCCTCGGACTTGTGCAGGGCCACCTCAAGTCCCAGTTGCCGGATCCTATCCACGACTGTCGCAACACCACTCGACATTAAGTCGGCCGCCGCCTGGAACGACCCTCCCTGCGCTAGGACTAGCGTGTCGTCAGCGTAGCACACTACGCTGACGCCTTCGGGAAGGTCGGCGCGCAGCACCCAGTCGTACCCGATGTCCCACAGAAGCGGCCCCAAGACCGATCCCTGTGGAACACCGCACGACATCCCTCGTCGACTCCACACTCCCTCGTGACCGGGGTAGATAACGGCTCTGTCCGTCAGATAGGCCTCGACCACACGACAGAGGTAGGCCGGCATCCGGTGATACCGTAATGCGGCCCCTATGCACCCCCAAGGCAGGGTATTGAAGGCGTTGGCGATGTCGAGAGACACCGCCAAGACGACCCTGCCCCGTGCCACCGCATCCCCTGTCGTGAGGGCTCGCACGCGCATGATGGCGTCCACCGTGGAGCGTCCTCTGCGAAAGCCGAACTGGCCGTCCGCCAGATCCGGCCCCACCCGCATCAGCCGCTCGACGAGACGGTTCGCAATCACTCTCTCCAAGAGCTTGGCCGCCTCGTCGAGCAAAACGATGGGCCGGTATGCGGACGGACTGTCCGCAGGACGCCCCGGCTTCGGTATGAGGACCAGCTTCTCGGTCTTCCAGCGATGTGGGAACTGGCCCTCCTCCAAACATGCGCTAAAGAGCCCCCTTAGTCGAGGCCCGAGAGCCCCTAAGGCCAGGGCCCAGGCCTTCCCTGGTAGGCCGTCGGGTCCTGGGGCGGTGTTCTTGGCCCTAAGCCTTAGCACCGCCGCTCCCAGTTCTACCTCGGTCACTTCTGGAACGTCGTCGTCGTCGCCGTTGCGGTCCGCATCGGACACCGCCGGTGGCGGAGCCATGAGCGGGGGAGTGAACTCCCCCCGCGAAGGGAACAGAGCGCTCACCACGCCCTCCACGATCTGGGGCCGGAGACTCTGCGTCAGGGGGGGGCCCGCGGTGCGGAGCTTGCCCCGCACCGCCAGGTAGGGGCGCCCCCACGGATCTCTGTCCAGAGTCCCCAGCATCTCTTGGCGGGCCGAAGATTTTCCTTCGCCGCTCTGTACCCCTCGTACAGCTCCGCCTCAATGGCATCCGCATCCACAGGGCGGATACGGAGCCTGCGGTGTCTGGTGTACGGGCGTCGCGCAGCCACGCACGCCTCACGTAGGGACGCGATTTGCGACGACCACCAGTACACCTGGCGCTGACCCCTTCCAGGCTGAACCCGGGGCATTGCCATGTCACAGATCTCGGACATGGCCTCCTGGAACCACCCAGCCTCGGCGTTGATGTCGGCAGGCCTGTCCGGTGATGACACCCAGGCCTGCACTATCGAGGCTTCCAGGAGAAGCTCCCGGTCCAGCTGCTTCAGCGCCCAACGCGGACCGCTTGGGGTCCGTCGGACCGGCGCAGCGGAGGTCTGGGCGGAGACGTCAAACCGGATGTACCGGTGGTCGGAGAACGTCTCCACCTCCTCCATTACGCGCCAGTCAACGACACGCGGTGACAGAGCGGGGCTGGCGAACGAGATGTCCACCACCGACTCACCCCGCATCCGCACACACGTGGGACGGTACCCTGGTTCAACACGGACTAGGCCTACCTCTAGGGCCCAGTCTTCCACCATTCTGCCCCGTGCGTCAGTGTATCGGAGCCCCAAGCCAAGTTTTTGGCATTGAAGTCCCCGAGAACGAGCACGGGGAGGGTTCGGAACCGGCGACGACGACACTCAGCTCCATAAGGGAGTTGGGAGTTCGACGAGGGATCGGTTCGGGGAGAGATAGACGCCTACAACGGCGATCTCCCCAAACCGTGCCGCAACGCACCCCTGTGCCCTCTTGACACCCTCGAGGGTCGGTGGTACCGGCGGCGGCCGTCGAAATGATGGTCACCGAGCCGCTCAGGTCCTCCACCCAAGAATCCCTGGGCGGGACAAAGTACGGCTCGGAGACCACGGCGATATTGATTCGACCACTGCGCCATGCTCTGGAGCAACAGATCCTGAGCGGCGGCGCGCAGTGGTGATGTTCGCCTGTAGGAGGCGCAATGGAGCCATTAATGCAGTCCATTGCGGCCTCGTTAGTCGCGGCGGCAGCGGTAGACGCGGCAGCGGCGGGGAACGGCGGGAGCGGTGGCAGCAGCGGGAGCAGCGGTAGCGGCGGGAGCGGCGGCACACATCGGCAGCGGCGGCAGAGGGTCCTCTACCTTGCCTCTGGCTTTGGCGGGTGGGGCGCAAGCTTTGCCCCAGCCCGGTGATCAGCCGGCTTGCCAGCTGCCGCACATACGTAGCAGTGCGGCGCGGCAGTGCACGAGCCGGCCTTGTGACCGGGCTGACCGCAGCGGAAGCAGTCACCACTACGGTCTACCTCCGCGGTGCAACGAACACCGACATGGTGCCCCACTTGGCACCGTAGCACCGCAGAGGCCAGGGCTCCAGCAATTTGACTTGCGCCGAAGTCCAGCCCACCTTCAGCCTGTGGCCCTCTATTGCCTTTGCCGCCTTTACGGGACAGCTCACAGTGACCGCTCCTAGCCCGGAGCGGTCAAGGCGGATGGTTCCCACGCGCACGTCGCCAGCAGGGCAGCCTCCTGCCTCGGCGACGGCGGCCACTATTTCCTCACTAGTGGCGGAGTCGTCCAGGTTCATGATGCGCATATCTACGCGCATGGTAGGCCTGGACACTCTGGCCTCATCCGCTGGAGTGTCGCCCGCAGCCTTTCAGCCAAGGCGTCGGCGACGGGGCCGCTGGTTGCCCCGGGACCTCCAGCATGCGGGCTCCGGTTGCAGTGACTCGGAGCCGCAGGCCTTCGGTCACGCCGATCTCGGCTAGGTTGACCGCCGCCTTGGCCTTCGCAAGGACCGCCCCGTAAGTGACGCCCCTTTTCTCGGCCTCCGGCTGCAGGGTTATGACAACCGCTGCTGACTTTGAGGCGCGGAGCTTGGCTGCGAGGCTCTTGCCTTGCGGCGCTCCCGCTGCCGTTGCCGCTTTTTGGTGGCCCTGGCCGCCTTGGCCGCCTTTTTTCTTTTCCCCGGCGACTTGCCAGCCGGGCTCAGCCGGCCTTTCGGCAGTCGGGGAGAAGAGGGAGGCGGCGGGGGGCGTGGTGCAGCCGCACCGGCCGCGGGTGCCCCTGCCGCTCTTGCTGCTGCGCCGCTTTGCCCTTTTTGGGCGGCGCAGTCTTCTTTCCTGCCGGCGCCGGCGTTTGAGGCGCGGCGGCGGCGCGCTTCGCCGCAGGAGCCGCGGCCACAGCGGCAAAGGTTGCCGCTGGCCCTGCCGCCGACTTCGCCGGGACTGCTCGGCTGGACGCGAGCGGGGGCGGAGGACTCTGCCTTCCAGCACCGAGAAGCGCGCGCTGGAGGTCAGTTATGCCCTGTACTAGGGTCTGAAATTGGGAGTCCTGCGACCTGGGCTCCTCTCTGCGGGGCGCGTCCCCCCGGAGCCTGGCCAGCTCCGCGCGCAACTCCGCGTTCTCTTTTTGGAGGGCGTCCATGGCCGCAGTTAGGCGGGCTAAATTCGCCCGCGTTGCGGCCATGTCGGCCTCCTCCGCCGCCGCCATTATCGAAGCGGTGGCCTCCGCGATGGCCGCGTCCTTGGACCCCTTTTTGCGCTTGAGGGCCACCATCGCCAACGCGTCTCCTACCACCTTTGCCAGCCCGGCCGCTCGCTCCTCCTTGAAGCTCCCCACGGCGGCTGGCTCATCCCTCGGAGCCTGCACTGCAGCCGCTCCGGGATGACGTCCTTCTAGGGCGAGCCTTTCGGCTCGCCGCGCAGCTTCTTGCGCGGGGAGCTTGCGCCCCCCTCCTCCTGCTCGGCCCGCACCCCGCCTGCTGGTGGGGTTTGGGGGCCGAGCCGTAACCTCGCTGTCGGAGGACGACGAGGCGCCCTCCGACATCGTCCGCTTGCGGTTGCGGCTCGACCTTCCAGCCTTCGAGTCCCTTGCCGAGCCCGAGTCCTCCGAGCTCGAGCTCCCGAGCTCGAGACAATCACAGCGTCGC